>OX421976.1:40654889-41291253 GCA_949128135.1 Parasteatoda lunata | reverse complement strand
CTATGATAGGTCCACCAACTTCAGGAGTCCATAAAACGAAAACTCAAGCCTTAAGAATATGGAAGCCCTTAGTCGTACTTGAATGGCGCGCTTTAATTGGTTTATTACTATTGGTACTTTAATTGGTTTAAAAACCAATAAAGAATTTGCAGTTTGAAATTTTTATTTACAGTGTTTATAACCAGTTACGTCAAACTCTTATTTACAAATTTCATTGACAATTTAAAATTAGTGATTCATAATTAACAATAAGTTAATATATTCACCCATAACAAGAGACCTTAGCATTGACACTGTTTTAATAGTACTAAAATTCATAGACCTATTAATGTCGGAATGTATGCATTGGAGTGAATATCTAAAACTAAAGTCAAATCGAAATCTTTAAAATTTAACATAGAACCTATTTTGCACCAAGTTTATACCTGCAAGTGTATAATTCGTAGTATGTTTGTATAGTATCGTAGGTGAATTTTGGCATTTCTGAATTCAGAAGATATTTGTTCAACATACTCGTGCCGTCGCTCACAATCCAAGTCGCATAATTAGGCTTAATCATTTCTCCAGTTTCAGCTATGTTTTGAAGATTGCTGAATAGCGTAGACATATGCTAGCATTAGCTACCAAGTAGCAGGTTTTAACAAGTGACGCTTTCAGCTTCTACCATCCACGTCTTCGATGTTCGTAACGTTTATATTTATGGAAAGTTTTCACAAATAAAATTCTCCCAATACACAACGGAGACTTATTTAGAGCCAGAGATTGTATCTTGTCAAATTAAAAAATATTAATACTTTAATTTCCTAAAATACCCATGTTTAACAGTTTCGCAAATACAACACTTCATTTGTTTGGAGCTAAAAGTAATTTAAAATCTCCAGTTATCAAATAGACAATGCATGAAAACAAACGAAATACTCAAACCCCTGTTCAGTCTTTCTTAAACTTAAAAAAGCATTAAACAATGCAAGTTTTAGATTTATATAATGAGAAGAACACCGGGTACGTCTATACCGCGCCGAATCAGATTAAAATATTACGATAATACATGCACAAGCGGCCAAACTCTGGTGAAAAGTAAACGGCATTAGACTTCTTAGAGGCTTCTGCGAATTTAAAATTAGATTTTGTTTTGATAAAATAAGGTATAATAAAGTGTAAGATAAAAATAAGGTAATCGGGAAATTAATGTTTAAAACTGAAGTAATCTAAATTGTATGCTATGCTTTAATGACTTAAAAGCTAGAATATTTCGTATTATGTGAAGCTGACTCAAGTTTTTGAAAAGTGCTCTAATGTAGGATAGTACCAAAATATATTAAACAATCTTTAGGCGACGGCTGGTACAACAGTTTTACTCAAGTCTATTGTTATAAAAGTAATATACGAGAGGCAAATATTAAATTTGATACCATATTGTTTTGTCTAACACTACATTTCTACATCAGATAATTTTATAGTAAAAAAATTTGGGCACAATTGTTTTGCCCAAACAGTTAAATACTATGATCTTGTATCATGGTTATAGACAATTTTAGGAAGGTATAAAAGTAGCCTTGCAATTTGCTGAAATACCCCCTTAATTAACAAAAACCAACAAAACGCTTTCCCTATATTTTTAAAAATTGCTCTAGTGTGTTTTACCTTTTGAACAATTCAGAACCTTTTTGAACAATTCAGAAATTTTCAAATGTATTGAATTTATCATGAAGTAGTTTAGTTGAGTTTACGACAAACTTCTGTACAAAATATGAACTTCACAGTTTGAGTTAATAGAAGCTTAAAGCTCCACTTTAAATATTTCTAGAATTTGTACTTACGTGATAGTTTGAGCTGCTATTTCATGACCAAGTCCATAAAGCTTCTGAACGTAGTAATAACTTGTATATTCATGTGGAACAAAGAATGTCGCCTTAATTGGACAGCCATTTGGGTTGTGGCGGGATTCGTTAAGTAAAAGGCTGAAAGGCTCAGCGTTCAAGACGTTCAAAGCTCCGCTGAATGTTAGGATTATCATTTGAGGAGTTTCTTTGGGTAAGAAGTTTCCTGGGATGAGGGTGCCATCCTCACTGCAAAAGCAATCTGGAAGTTGACAGGATCCCGGATGACAACCTTGGGACGCGTTAGGATCAGGAGTAGTTGGAACAGGTGTTGCTGTAAAAGATAGTCAAAATATAGAAGTGTAGAAATGAGTGCTACACTATAAAATACATAGTTTTACTACACATTGGAAAATAAAGCACAGAACACAATCAAGTTAAAAACTAGTTTAGTACAAATTAAAATAGGGAAGCTGAAGTAGCTCAGCGGATAGAACGCTCTCCTCCAAATCAAGTGGATCGGGTTTGGATTTCAAACTGTGGCTGGACCGCACCCATTTCGCAACGACCACAATGCTGTAGTAAAATATCCCCAATGGTACACTGATCATGGGTCGGAATTTTCTTGCGGTCAGGCTAACTGTAAGAGGTTTTCGTGGTTTTATTCTCCATGCAACGCAAAGTCATTTCCATCCAAAAATCCACCACGAAGGCAAATTTTTTCAATATTTATCTGGAAGTTCTCATGTCTTTTAGATTGGGTTCCACATTAAAGTAGGGAGCTTAAGATTAGTTTTCGTAAACTCAGATTTGGGTCCGCTGTTCAACGACGGTGATAAGATGAAATATGACAATATAGAATAATAGGCATCCGTCATTCAGCATTTTTCAAACAAAGTTAATAACATAGTATAGACATGAACAGCCATTAATGGTAATTTTATAATTCTGCAAGACTAGCTTCTGCTACAGATCAGTCCAGTAATGACAAAGAAATCTACTTAATTGTCCAATGTTGAAAAAAAATTGTTAAAGAGTTCGAAAGATTAACTTCGCTTAAATGCAAAATTACAAAACATAATCCACTACCGTCGTGACGGATTTTCAACTTTTGGATTTGAGGATGTTACAAAAGTGTTCAGACTGCCATAATACCGCCTCTCTGAATGTACTCTCCTAATATGAAGTACACACGGGGAACAAAACGGCAAACCAAAATAAGATTTCAAAAAGTAGTATTTTAAAATAAAAACAAGAGTCGCGTATAGGAATAAACTGTGAAATTCATAAGTATCATGGATAAAAAAAAAGCACTTAAGCGGCGTGAAGCAAGAATTTTAACATTTTGGTGACCACATAAAAAAACACATTTCAGTGCGTACAGCAACCAAAAATATAGTACAAATTCTTTGAACTAAATCAGAAAGATAGATTGATTATGTAGCAAAAATATGCTATACATATGTAGATTATAAAACATGCTAGCTATGAGTTTAGAATGATGAACAACAAACTAGTGATTGTCTAGTTATTTTAACTCTTACCACCAGTGCAGTTGTATTTTTATTAAAAGTACAGAAACTAGATGCACGATGACATTTGTTATGAGTGCAATCTGCTTTACTTTAATTGTTAACTAGTTTTAAATAAAATTCACTTTATAAAAACAACTCACGCCTTTTAAAATTAGCCTTACTGAAAGTTCTGTACTCTCGTGTGGTCAACAACACAGTACAAATACTTTATATGAAAGATTTAACACAGAAAAAATTTAATTTCGTTGTTAGCTATAGTTTCTGAAGTCAAAACTCTTACAAAACTAATAGCAATACAATACATAATACACATTTGATTTTTTAAAAAAAGGGCAAGTTTTGAAATTTAAAAGTAACAGCGGTTGATGAAAGTAAACTCAAAACACTTTTGGCCGTTTTAAGTTTAGCTTGTACCGCTCAAAAGTATCAAAAAATTCAAATATTTATAAAAATTTAAGTAGCTATATTTAGTTACGGATAAAATTATATAAATAATAAACTTCAAAAAAGGCACTATACTATTCATTTCTAAATGTTTAGCCACGCTACAGAAACATTACGTTGGAATTAAAGTGCAATTAAAAGTTAAAAAAAAAATTAAACTCATCATTCAGATTTTTATGAAAACAATAACAATATTAAACCGAAGCAATCATTCGTTATTTCTATGCCACAAAACTTGCCCAACTCTGGATATCTTTTGCAATTCAATTTATTAGGTTCATAAGTTAAAGTGCTAAATAAATCAATTTCCGAAAAAACTAATAAAAAAGCAAGCGGGATTGTATAGTTTTAAAGAAACCATAATTTAAGCTACTAACGAAACTACACACTAATTAAATAATCAAAATCTTAAATACAATTTTTTTACTATTAAAAACCAAATAACCTCATACAATCTACTTTTAATATCAATTTATCGAACATCACTAAAGACAGACTTAAAATTAAACATTCAAATGCTTCTAGCAATGTAATCTCGTTTACTTGCTTGCATTAAAATTATTTTAGATTGAAACAAACTCACGCAAATTTTAATAAGTTACTAAATTTTTATGTTAATTACATCTAAAATTATTGAAAATTTAGTGGAACTATGATATACACTGCCAGTTAATATTTTTAAACTGCATTTTAAAAACGCTGTTCGCTTATAAGTTTATAACAATCACTGCTACCGGAAGAATTTCAAAGTACAGTTAATGAAATCAAAGTCAAAACTATTAGACGTAATGAATGTAATTAACTAGAGTTTACTATTACATCTTACCTCACGATCTGAAACTAATCTTAAGTTTAATAAATTAAATAATTCAGAATATAGTGCAGAAGAGAAACTTCAAAGTTGAAGCCACTTTGTATATTTGGAATTTGTTACGTATGACATGAAAAAGGAAAGTTTAAACTCTGCTGATTTATTTAAAATTTAAGATTTAAACCTGACAAATAAAAGCTCGTACTGTGTGCTAGCTACTTTGCAAAATGTGGAACTCAACATTTTTAACACTTACTCATTGGAACAGGTCCACACTGTAGGTCTTTAGACTTGTAAACACAGAGCTTTTTAGAGTCATCAAAATAGAGTGGTGTTGGACAAGGAGTGTCATACGCTACGTCTCCATGACACGTATAAAATCTTCTACAATCGTTAGGATTTGCAAACATTCCATATTCCATTGGACATTCGAATACATGCTTCTTTTTGAATTTCTCGGAACCTCTAAAAGCTGTAAATAAATGATAATAAAATGTTTTGAAATTGTAATTTTTCTATAAAACTGATAATGGAGTTTAAAAGTGTTAATATTTACCTCCGACAACTATCAGCAGGAAGCATCCCAAGAAAATTAAAGCCTCTTGTAACAAAGCCATAGTGAATAAGCACAATGTGTACTACTAGCTAACGAGTACCCTTTTAAATAATGAAAAGGAAGAGAGTTGAGTGGTTTCACTTCACGAAGTATAGAGGGCCTCTATTAAAGCCGAGCAGCCTCGCCGTTTTATTATTTCATTGAAATTTTTGCATTTGCAGGCTTGTGTACTCAATTTTGGCTTATAAACCTTTGTCAAATAGATGGATGGATGGATGTAGTTAATTTACGTCGCACTAGAGCTGCACGATAGGCTATTGGCGACGGTCTGGGAAACATCCCTGAAGATGATCCGAAGACATGCCATCACAATTTTGATCCTCCGTAGAGGGGATGGCACCCCTGCTTCGGTAGCCCAATGACCTGCACGCGAAGTCGAGCACTTTGCGGTAGAACAGTTTAACGAGGACCAATACCGCACACCCTCGGTCCCTACGCTGACTGATCCAAGTGGTCACCCACCCGCACACTGACCGCAGCCAGTGATGCTTGACTTCGGTGATCTGCTGGGAACCGTGTCTTAACGATCAGTCCACTGCGGGACCTTTGTCAAATAGAAGGACGCCATAAAGATACATCAAGGGTAACAGCGCAAAACAGGGGAGTCATCCCCTCTGCAGAGGATCAAAATTGCAATGGTATGTCTTCGGATCATCCTCAGGGATGTTTCCCAGACCGTCCCCAATATTCCATTGTGCAGTTCTAGTGTGCTACGTAAATAAAATACTACCCACCTACCTATCTAGGGTAATAGCGGGATTCGAACCCGTCCCCTTCAAGCTCTGCACAGCATTTGGCGGGCGATACCACTCGGCCAGGCAGGCTCAGCCGAGCAGTCTCGCCGTCATCTAAAATCTCTGCATCGTGGAGGAAGCCGGTTCGAATACCGCCGTAACCGGGATATATTTTTGTGGTATCCGTCTCTAACTTGTGCTATCTGTTCTTCAACTCGACAAATGCTTAAAAGTTGTACTTAGTAGTCCCGCAGTGGACTAATCGTAAAGACACGGTTCACAGCAGATCACCGAAGTCAAGTATCACTGACTGCAGTTGGTTAGCGGGTGGGTGACCACTTTGATCAGCCTATTTAGGGACAGAAGGTGTGCTGTGTTGGTCCTAGTTAAACTGTTCTACCGTAAAGTGCTCGACTTCGCATGCAGATCGTCAGGTTACCGAAGCGGGGGTGCCCTCTCCTCTGCAGAGGATCAAAATTGTGATGGCATGTCTTCGGAACATCCTCAGGGATGATCACTATTACACATCGTATTCACTACACATCGATTCACTATTACACATCGATTCACTGTTACACATCGTATTCACTATTACATATGTGTAATAGTGCATAAATCAAATAAGACCTCGTTCATCGGGATATTGTCCTTCTAAACGTCCACACTTTGAAAGTGATTAGTTCGATTCCATCTAAAACTCAGGATGCCCCTTTGAACTGTCCATTTCTAATCTGTACTCTCTGTTCGATATTGTTTTGCCGTTCTCACTATTGAGCAGAAAAGTCTTCATATGTATGTGCAAAGCTAAATAAACAAATAAGCATAGTATGTTGAGGGACTTGCGTGACCGAGTGGTATATCCTTTCACCAAACTTTCCGACGCATCCAGATAGCGGTGTCGAATTCTGTCATAAACGTGAATGTACTTTTGTGCGACACATCATCAATTACGTTAACTGTTCTTCAATATGACAAGGTTTTAAAAGCTGCTCTTTTAAATGAGCACATTATTCTGCCTATATAAGTGTAACGTCTCACATTAGACTGATCATGAGACACGATTCTCAGTAAATCACCGAATTCAAGTATCACTGGCTGCGTCCAATGATTGGATTGGTCTACAAAATGAACACCCTTGACTTTGATCAGTTTACGAAAAGAGCAAGAGTGCGTGATATGTGTCTTCGTAAAAATTTTTTTACCGTAAAGGGCCCGACTGTGCGCGCAGGTCATCGGTCTACCAAATCTGGGAGCCATACACTCGGCAGCGAATCGAAATAGTGATGATATGTTTTACGATCATCTTCAGGGATGTTTCCTAAACCGTCACCAATAGCCTATTGTGCTGTTCTTGTGCGTCGCAAATATTGAATTCCTATTACATATATGAGTAACAATAAATAAGTAAGTACTTTTTATTTACATAGCACTAGAGCTGCACAATGGGCTATGGACGACGAACTGGAAAACATCCATGAGGATGATCCGAAGACATACTATCACAATTTTGATCCTCTGCAGAGAGAATCTCATTCGTGAGGCCACTTTCTCCATTTAGACATACATCTGAAGGGGAAGGAAATTTTCTCTAGAGCCCTGTACTTCTAGAACTGCTTAGCGACCGACCCCGGGACTTTCAATTCCACAGATTTTATGAGCACGATCTCGGTGGATCATAGAGGATAGAATCCCTGCCCTTCTGAACCAGAGTCCGATTCTCTAAATCCGGTCCAACAATGAATAAATAAATAGCATATATCGCGCAACCAGGTCGGCTGAAAATATTTATTATTTTATTACTTTACGTGTTTGGATAGTCACAAAAAATAACTGTGCATAGCACGTATTCCCGGCTGTTTCCACAGCTATTTTGCTCAATTTTTTATTTACTTTATTTTATAACCGTTCGAGGGGAAGTTTTTGAGTTACACTAGCCTCTCTTATTTGGCAAAAATTCCAGTGGCATTTTTTTTCAATGTGCCATCAAGAGTTAATTTTTTTAGTAGCAAAAAATCAGGTAGTGGGATGCTTGTGTATTAATTTTGTGTTATATTTCTGCATGTGATTTCAAGTGGAAAGACTAACCTTTTTACAACATATAACCTTTTTACCACCCTAATTGCAACAGTTTAACAAAAATCAGTGGGTTATACATATTTTTGCCATGAAAACGGACATGAAAATTATAGATTTAACTTTAAACAAATTAAAATAATGCACTCTAAATAATAACGGGAAATTACAAAGCACTTAAGGATGAACTATTTTTTGAATTTTCATCCATGATGATGAGTGTGCTGTAAATTTTACGAACAAGCAACCACGTAGCTTAAAACCTTGATTAAAAATAAAACTTGTCTTGCGATCTGTTGGCACATTCCATGATGTGGGGAAGGGTTGAAAGAAATAATAGAAATGACCATTAGACATCCCAGCTGCAGTATGCGAAAAAAGTGCAATAAAAACTGAATTTGCCATAAAATTTGTGCAGACGCCGCTATGAAAGGTTAAGTCAGAGTGAGCGAAACTTTCACAACATAATTATTAGTTACATAGACAACAAGTGCATGGAAAAATAAAAATAAAAATTTGAATCTTTCTCTGTTTTTAGTTAATAATTTTACAAACATATCAAAAGATATTATATATTAACATATCAAAAGATATTAACATATCCAATATATATTTGTAATACATATCCAAAAGTACTTTCGTCAATTTATAGCATTAATGATTTCTAAGCTGTAAGAACTGTTTTTATAAACACATTTTGATAGCAAATGCAAGTTTAATGAAATGGCATCACTTACCTGTTAATATAAAAATATATATTGAATTTATATCTTTTTATTTTATAACTCTTGAAAGGTTATATCTTTTATTATACTACTCTAAATCTCTTAAAAATTAAAATTTTTGCTAAATGTTTCAAATCTTACTCTTTTTTAGAGAATGGATGTGATTGGATCATGATCTGAAAAATGGTGGTTTTAATTATTTAAATGATTGCAACTTCTACTAAAATGTTATATTTTTCTCCAGCACTTCCATAAAATATTTCTATCATTACATATAATGACATACTTATATATTATAAAATCCTTGAGTTCAGCATTCATTTTGTGTACTATTTTTATTTAATTGCGTAAAAAATCTGATATTTATAATACATATTTCATTTCAAAAAATATATATTTTGCTACATATGGAAAAGGGGATGTAAAAAAAATTCCACCACATAACAAAAGTGTAGCTCACAATTTTGTTGAAAATTTTCTAAAAAAAAGTGAGAATTTTATTTTTGGTATTAAGTCAAATTTTATTTAAATAGCAACAAAATATTTCTTCCGATTAAGAAATACTTATGTCATGAAACAAATTCGCGTATAACAAATAATTTGTTAGGAGTGAAGAATAATTTATATAAGTACCAAATTAAAATCACTTTCTACTTACTCATGGCGTGTAGCATTTTTAAAAAGTGTTTAAAGGTGCTTATTTTCGATTTTCTTTCTTAAAAGCCTCTAAGGGTACTTTTTTTAATAGAGTGTTTTTAAATAGTGCTTAATTAGTGCGTTTCGAAAATGAGATTTTTTTTCTCCACCATGTCTATTTGCCGCATATTATACAAAAGCGTGGTTTTTCACATTGCTCTAGTCAACGTTTTCACAATTGATTCAAACATAATGCATTTCAGCGTATCGTTAGTTCTCAGCGTATGAAAGCGCCAATTATTTTACATGTTTGTTAAAATACTTGCGGGTCCGCGTGTGTGTATACTGAGCTGAGTTCTTCGAGATTCTTGCACTCTCATGTGCAACTCTGCTGCATTTTGCAAAATATTCTCAATTTCATTTTTCATTTTCCACCCTCTGAAATTGAACCGAAAAATCTCTTGATATTTTTATGGTAGCTAATATAATCAAGAAAAGAGTTCTTTGTCAGAAACTAGTTATTTTATCATGATCATGTGAAGTCTCTGAAAATTACTTTGTTTATTGTATATATAGTGCTTATTTTTTGTTAAAAGATTTGACTATACACCCTGTTACTTATTTATCAATATTTTATCCCTAGCTTAGCAGCCCATGGTTTTATCCCACCTGGCTTAGATAATTTAAATTACAAAAAATGGAAGGTTATATCCTGTATAAGGTTTATTGCCTCATCTTACACAAACGAGGTCCTTTCTTACAGCTCTGTGAGCTGGTGATCAACCGAAAATTAGGATTGAAACCAGGTCATAACACCATTTTCGTTCAGCCAATTGGTTTTACACAACACAACTGTACAAGTTTTTAGGTAAAAGCACTAATTCAGAAACTTTGTTATCTTACCTTTGCAGAGTCCAAATTTTTTTAACTAATGCTATTTCTTTTTGATAATTATAAATTATTCTTGTTTATCACATTTACTCTTTAATGATCTACAGTTAAATGCATGAAAATTTTCATTTTTAAATTTTTGTATATTTTATCCAGTTGTAATTATAAATCATGCAAGGTGAACACAAAGCCATTTGATCTATGTTATAAAGTCTGATTAAATTTTATATTTTAACTACTTAATACACTTGTAAAGATAATTTTAAATAAAGAAATTTTCAAAATTATTCCTTTACATGTATTGATTGCATCTATTTTTTTTCTTCATATAATTATGGTTCCTTGCATGTAATTATGTTTATACTGCTCTGTACAATTTATTGCATAAACTTTTTTTTTTTAGGAAACAAGTAGTAATCACAAATCAGAAACCAAGACTGTCTGCTGTGTTGAGTCTGACAACTTCTTCTTTAAAGTTAAATGAGGATGTATGGAATATTTTAAAGACAATTCAAGTAACTGACACAACTCCTGCCAACATTGTTTTTCAACAAAACATACCTTCTATTTTCTGCTACTACAACATGTCTTCGTTGAATTCAAAAGATACAGATCCTAAACTGGGTAGATCAAATAATAATTCCTGCAATACAACCGATTTCCCTGTTTCTCAAAGCAACATTAACGCCACGATTTGCAACAATGGTAACAGTTTCTCATACAATCCATTACCATCATTAAAACAATCAGTTTCAATCCAAGAATTTGATTTGAAATCAAAAAAACTATGCATTCATCAGACACCAGAAACAGCAATGTTTTCGAAAGCTTCATACCAGAATGTTGATTTAAAAAAATTAATAACAGTAGTATCCATCTCGGACCTTTATTACCTAATAAGCTACACCCTGCTTTGTCTATTCACAGGGCTAATAATTTGTTTCCTTCTCATAATTCGAAGGTAATTCCTCCTAAACTTCCCATTGATCGTAATAGTAGTTCAACTTTTTCTAACTATTCCTTACTCCAAACTGTTACAATACCACAACAGGAACAAAGTGATGAAACACTACCTCCATCAAGTTTGTCGCAACCATTTTGTCTTCCTCAGAACTTGCACTCAGTGCCGAACACAGTTTTTCAAAATGAAGATTTTGCTTTGGAGGAAAATAATTTAAATAAAAGGGATTTCAATCGGCCGTCTACATCAACAGAGGTATTATATTCACAAAAAGAACTTTTCTATTTACACGAAGAATCTCTTTATGTAGAAGATCCAGTTTATTTACCAGAGGAAGCATCTTATTTGCAGGATAGGCCATCTTATTTGCTCGAAAAGCTTTCTCATTCACTAGTGGGTCCTGCTTTTTTATCAACACCCCCTTCTGATTCTCCAAAAGGACCATCTCATAAGGCAGCTGGATCATCATTTCAATATGCAATTCTGAAAGTCAGAAGCAAAAATTCAAAACATAACGAAATTTTTCTAGGGTTGGACCACATATGTATCATTAAAAATTTCATCCGTGAACTTTTTGCATAATGTTGATAAAGAAATTTCGATTGCTTGAATTTCCAAATATTTTTAGAAACTATTATTTCCATGCTTGCTAATGTGCATGTACAGTGCACAAAAAAGGACTATCCTGAATAACTTTTGATCTAATGATTATATTTTCACTTCCAAGGGGGTGACTTCAAATATGCCAATTGATTAGTGTAAATGAGTTTTAAGTTACAGAATCGGACACAAAACGTACTTTTTCTGAATAAACATTACTTTTTTTAGACGGATTCCTCAAATATTGACCCCCCAAAATATAGGTGAAGCAGCATTTTGCGAAATATGGTATGGTCTGGGGACAGAGAAATGATCCAAAGTTTGAACCTCTTAATGTTAATTTGACTTATTGCTTATTTTGTTATATCTCAAGAACTTTTTGAGCGAATTGAACATTTTCCATGATAATTTCCATGCAAAAACTAAATTGTAGTAAATTGTTTTATTTAATGATAGTCTGAAAATTTTTAATTGTAAATTATAAAAATTTTTACGTCATTTTAAAGTATCTAATTTTATGTGAAAAAATACAAAATTTGAGCTAAATTACAGTTCCTGGGATATTTAATTTTAAATATACGACTTTTTTGAAATCAGATTTCTCTTACATTGTTCAACCGATTTTGCTCAAATTTTTTATTTTACCCTGTAAAATTGCATATTTAAAATGACAAAAAAAAATTTTATACTTTACAATTCAAAACTTTTTAGACTTATTAAATAAAAAATAATAAAAATTTACTAAAAATTGTTTTTTCATGGAATTATCTTTGGATAAGGGAATTTTATAATTGCATGCAAAATTTTAATTCGCCTAAGAAGTTCTTTAGATATGGTAAAATACGCAGAATGTAAAATTAACATTAAGGGGTTCACAGCTCTCCTGACCAAACTATTGGGACCATATTTCCCAGATTGCGACTAGCCCCACTATTTTGGATCTCAAAGTACCGAAGGTATGTTTTTTCAGATAAAGTATGTTTTTGTGTCTGATTTTGTAACTTATAATACCGCCTGTGCTAATTAATTTAATTAATATATTTGAGGTCACCCCCCCAGAACCATTAAGATTGTGTCCTAAAACTTGAAGATTCCATCATAAGATCAAAAATTATTCTAGGTGGTCCTCTTTTTGGCGCATCATATTCCATCTGCTTTCACGTTTGTATGCATAGAAAAAAGATTAATATGTTCTTGTTGTAAAAAACTAATTTTTTGGTTTTTGTAGAAAAAAAATTTATTCAATTAGTAAGAATTAGTTTCCTTGTTTTTGCCCTTCATTTTAATTTTTATATTGCATTTTATGCCTTATTTTTCTCAATTAACGAAATTTTAAAATAAGATAACCATAAAAAAATTTCATTGTAACTTTTTTTACGTTTTTAAATTATTTTATCAGTTAGTGGTGTTATATGTATTTTTAGTTAAATTAATTAAAAATGCTTTTACTGATGATGAAAGTTTCTATTCACTGAACAGTTAGATGGGTTATCAGCCCTAACTGAACTTATTAGGAAATTGAACTTATTCTTATATATTGTTATGGGCAGCGGGAAAAGTAGTGATAAGCCCCGTTTACCATCATACTTACTATTCATACATTTAATCATATAACTTGATTTATTTAAGCAATAAAATATAAGGTGAAATATAAATTATATTGAGATATGTCTGTAAGTATACACAAAATCATAACTAGAATATGTTTTGAATCGATGAATAAAAAAATATATATTTTCCAAAAATTTCGAATAGAGGCAGAGACGTTTACTTGTTCGAAATAATTAACTTGTAACTACTTAACTTTGATTCCTGGGAAGAGGGGTCATTCCATTGTTTTATCAGACTTTTAAAATTTCATTTGTAGATTGAATTGTTTAACATCCTAAAAAATTTTCAGAGCAACAGTCAAAAGAAAAATTTCTTAATAAATAAAAATGCACTGTTTTAGAAAGTTTGATGTTTTTGTTGATGATGTTTGATGTTTTCTCTAATCTGAGAGCCATAACCATTATCTTAAAATTAATTTTAATATTGCATTGAACATTTTAATTTAATATACTGTGCCATTAAATGAATATTTCGATTCCATTTTCACATTCGACTTTTGAAATTTCAATTGTAAACGGAATTTATTTATGTTCTTAAAAATGTTACTAAGGTTTGCAGTAAAAAAAAATTGTACTACATTTATTTTTTCAGAAAGTAGTGCCCAATTATTTCTTCAATCTAAGAACCTTTGCCTGTATCTTAAATAAAACTTAATTTAATATCTAGTGAAGTAATTTAATATACCATGTTACTAAATAAATAATCTCAAGAAACTGAATCAAAAAGATAACAAATTTATAGATAATAAAAATAGACATGTTTTGAGCGTTCAATAATTAAAGTCACACCTGACGAATCTTGAGAACGGGCGCTTATACTTGAACGTTCGAAGCATGTCGACTTTTATTTCTCTCTTCACATTTTTTGAAGCCAGTGAAGTTTTTCTAATCAATTATACTGTTTTACAATTGGGTCTTTATTTTATTTTTTTATTATTTTTTTTTATAAGGATTCTATGCTTGTTAAAGTAAACTTATAAATTTTAATATTTTAACAAGATTCATGTGGTCTTTAAAAACGTAAGAGAATCGTAGCATCAACATTGTAAATTTAAAAGTTATCTTTAACTTTGAAATTTTAACGAGATATTTGACTTAATGAAACTAAATATTTTATCTTTTAAGCTTTGTGCCACCACTTCAGTATCTTAAAGACCTCTTAAACTGTTTAAAAAGAGTATCGTATCAAATATATATAAGAAAAAGAAATCATAGCAGCGGTATTTGGTGATAAATGTAGCTTATAGCAATTTAAGACCGTGTTGGGTGACATTTTATGGTGAATTTGTGAAAGTACGTTTCAGAATTAATCGAAACATCAGGATGCTATTTGCAAATCATCTTTATCCAAAGAAAACTATGCCACCTAAATATTTGCAGAACGAAGTGATTTTTTTTTAACAATGAATCATACCATATACAACATATTATTTCAATATGTTATTCTTTATTATAGAATATAGGATATTATAGAATATCCTTCATAGGATTTAAGTTTGTGATATATTCTGAAAAATTAACAATTATGTAAAATGTTCTGTTAGTCATTTTAAAACTATTGTACTTAAAAAAAAATAAGGTGAAAAGTCTACTTAAAGCTATATGCTTTTATCGATCCAGTGGCATTTCGCCAACGATGACTTACAATGAGAATGATCTCCAGGAAACTAATTTTTAACGAATTTAACTAAAATCCATTATCTGCATAAAATAGAAAGGGCGTGAATTTTAAACAATCACGACATACTTATATCTTGGCAGAACCAAAAACTTCTTCTATAGTATTTATAGAAAAACTTCAGCTTTTTTAAAGAACAGATTTTCAGGAAGAAAACTAAAGCTTGTAATTTTTGAATAAATAGCGAAGACACGAACAATAAGTTACTTGCCAAATGGCTTTTAAGATTGTTAAGGATGAGGGAGGAAGATCCGAAAAAATTTGTCTCGAAGTTAAACTTTAAAATTTCAGCTTATCCTAACTGTTCCGTCATATGCTCATTTTCAACCTTACTAGACTTTAAAAAAAAAACCACAGACTTTAGAAAAAAAAATCAAATCTCACTTTAAGAAACCATTTAATTTTTGTTTTATAATTTAATTCAAAGCAAACTCATTCCCTTCGACTTCGTTAAAAAAGGCAAGGTGCTCTTTAATCACCTTCCTTTATGTTTAGAATCGGATGTAAAGGAATAATTTGGACATTTATAGGGAAAAGATCAAAATATTTAATCGCTTGAAAGAAGGCTAGGGTGAAAACATTAAAACCCGTTCGATTACCCGAGGAAGCTTCACAGTTTCCGATTGCCTCTCAACTTTCTTCAGCAATTAATGAAATTTAATATTATTAATTCCACCTACTTTAGAAAGTTCAATTTTGATGGTTTTTCTTTATTGAACTGTGAATTTTAATCAAAATAAGTATTGAGATCACAAAGAGCCTAGCTTTAAAGCATATTTCATTGAGGACAAAATTTAAGAGATTGAATATTAATTTAAAATTTTAATGTCACAACCGAAAACTATATCCTAGTCTATGTGAAATATTTGCCGCAGGTTCGCAATTAAGAACTAATAAAATTTATACTTATCGGTGTTAAGAAAAATGGTCAGTTTACATTCTTATCCTGTGTCCTCTTTAATCTGTATAGCATTATCTAATTTCTCAACAAGTTCTATTAAGGTAATTTTATTCAATGCCAATAATTTTAATAGTAAATTATTCACTTTTACAAAAATTCTTGTAAAACTTGGGAATCTGTAAAACAAACGCAATGTGAAAATACATTCACAATAGTTTTGTTGGAAGATTTTTTCAGAGCTTGCAAATTCTCTGAAGATATTTACTAATGCGTTCGTTATAGCATCACATTTTGGTTACATATCTAACTGTTATACTAAGAACTGTTTTTTGACTGAGTGAAGTTTGACTAAGGATTACAGCGCTTTTAAACTTTAAAATTACGAAAGTTAAAATTTGATTTTTAATGTATGCTCGATTGAAAACTAGCTTTGTTTCTTTAACAACTATTTATTAAACAAGATTTAAAATTGGAAGAAAACAAAAACAGGAAGACATTTCTAACAAACATTATACCGTAGATTTCTGCACCAAGTCTTTAACACTCTTTCCTTCTTTCGTACCGCGAATGTTGTTTAACCAAGGATACTTATCAGGACATTTACCGCAAAGTTGCAAATAACGTACATCTGAGCGCAAACCGTCATTCAATTTAACTCTGCACGTGCGAGGATTATTGCACCCTGGCATTCTTGTTCTTGGACATTTCCAGGCCTCAAAACTTTTAATCATCTCTGTTGGAATTGGATTCCTCAGCCACTGTATTGCTTGCTGCATCGTGACAAACCAGACATCAGGATAGGTTTCAAGAACATGATCTAAGAAAACATCTAAAGCTGCAACCTTGGTGTCATCTGTTACCCAGTTAACGTGGAAATTCATGACGAATGGGGCTTTGTTTGAAGTGTAATGGCGTAAGAAGTTAAAGCTCAAAAACTCGAAGATGGCTTCTGGATCATCAGGAAAAACGCACTGGTCTAAAAAGGCGCAAGTAGCTCCAGTTTCATCACCAGCAGTGTAGGTATTTAGCGGAAACTCCCATATTCCGGGAAAAGATCTTGTTGGACAATTATCAGAAATGCATTTGTGTGGAATCTGGAAGTCTAATGTGTATGGCCATAAAGGAACTTCTGACAATGGTGTTGCAATGGACGAGTCGTAATCTAATCCATAGTCGTAGATCATAGCAAGCATGTTATTTCCACCAGGTTTTAGGAAAGGTGCCCTCATACCAAGTATTTCATCTCTGGAGACATTTGCAAAGCGGTTTAAAATTTCTTTCTGGCCAATAACTTCCTCTACCCATTCATCTACAGAAGCTTTAGACCAGAACTGTTCAGGTTCACGGTTCCTGAAAAATAAATTGAATTTCTGGTCAAGTACTATGATAAGTCTACCAACTTCAGGAGTCCATAAAACAAAAACGCAAGCGTTAAGAATATGAAAGCCCTTAGTCTTACTTTAATCGCGAGCTTGGCTTTGTTTAAAAACCAATAAAGAATTGAGTTCGAAGTTTTTATTTTCAGTGTTTATTACCAGTTAAGTCAAACTCTTAATTGCAAATTTCACAGACAATTTAAAATTTAGTGATTCATAATTTAACGAAAAGTTAATATATTCACCCCATAACTATAGACCTTAGCATTAATACTGTTTTAATAGTACTAAAATTCATAGACCTATTAAAGTCGGAATGTATGCAATGGAGTGAATATCTATAACTAAAGTCAAAACTAAATCTTGAAAATCCAACATAGAGCCTATTTTGCACCAAATTTATACCTGCAAGTGACCTCATCGTAGGTGAATTTTTGCATTTGTGAATTCAGAAGACATTGTTTAGCGCACGCGTGACGTCACCAGCATCCAATTAAGTCACATGATTAGGCTTAATCATCTCTAGTTTCAGCTATGTTTTAAAGATTGTTGAATAGCGTGGCCATATGCAGGCATTAGCTTTTAAGTAGCACGTATTAAGAATTGAAGTTTTCAGGTTCTATCATCCACGTATTCTAGGTTCATTACGTTTATATTTATGGAAAGTTTTCAAATAAAATTCTCCCAATGCATAACGCAGACTTTCTTTTCAGTCAGATATATCTTGTCAAATAAAACATAAACATGATATTTTAAGAAATTAATGTATTGTCTAACAGTTTCGCAAATACAATACTTCATTTGTTTGGAGCTAAAAGTAATTTAAAATCTCCAGTTATCAAATAGACAATGCACGAAAGCAAACGAAATACTCTAATCCCTGTTCAGTCTTAAACTTCAAAACCATTAAACAATGCTAGTTTTAATGAGATTTATTTAATGGAACGAAAACCGGGTATTTCTATACTGCGCAGAATCGCAGATTAAAATATTACGATAATAGGATGCACAAGGGGCCAAACCCTGGTGAAAAGTAAACTGCATTCGACTTCCTAGAAAGCAGTAGATGCTCCTGCGAATTCAAAATTAGAAGATTTTGTTTTGATAAAATTAAGGTATTCGGAAAATTAATGTTTAAAACTGAAGTAATCTTAATTGTATGTTACGCTTTAAAAACCTAAAAGCTAGAATATTTCGCATTATGTGAAGCTGACTCAGGTTTTTGAAAAGTCCTCTAATGTAGGATAGTACCAAAATATATTAAACAATCTTTAGGAGACGGCTGGTACAACAGTTTTACTATTGTTATAAAAGTCTATTGTTATTGAAGTCTATTGTTATAAAAGTAATATACGAGAGGCAAATATTAAACTTGATACCATATTGTTTTATTTCTAACACTATATTTCTATTTCTGATACTTTTATGGTAAATAAATTAGGGTACAACTGTTTCACCCAAACAGTTAAATACTATGATCTTGTATCATGGCTATAGTATAGACAAACTAATAGTATAGTATAGACAAATTTTAAGAAGGTATAAAATTAACTTTGCAATATGCTAAAAACCCTTCGGTAACAAAAACTAAAAAAACGCTATTTTCCAATTATTTATTCTCACATTGCAGCCAATAGAAGGCTCCCGTTTTCACAGTAATCTCCGCAAGTGCAGGCCTTCGCAGTTATCCTATATTTTCCATTTACCCTATATTTTTGAAAGTTGCTCTAGTGTTTAATGAAAAAGTTATTGGAATTTCTGTTTGTTTAAGAGGCTCGATGAATTACCATTGGTTGAAAATGTTTTTTGATGTATTTTCAGTTGTCCATATATTATTCCAGAGTGATACGGGTGAGGAATTACATAAATATCATAAACTTCTCAAAGGAATCGAATATGAACGAAACTTTTCTAAAATTATGGAGTCATACGGAGCTCCTAAGTAAAAAGTATTCATTTTTGCGTACATTTAAATTTTGAAAATGGTTAGGAAGGGTGTGGCTGTAGGATTGAGCCCCACAGGACATACCCGTCTACGAAGAAATCAAAAAACAAGAGTAGTATACGTTAGCTTTCGCCAAGAAAAATTAAGAATCTATTGACTGTTAATTTATTTACTTTATTGCCAAGGCTCTTTTTCTTAGCCTTCTGTATGAGAAGACTACAGATTACATGTAGGATTCTTATTTATTGAAAAAGGATTAAATAAGATAATTTTTAAATGTTAGGAAATATGTTATGCATATTTCAGAGTGACAGTGACTTAACAGACCTAAATTTAAACGCTAAGACATGGGCAACTAGACAAAAGCTAACTAGTTTAAGACATTGTTAACTGCAATATGAATGGCAATTTCTATTTTAGATGACCTGAAACCCGACTAGAAAGTTTTATGGGACAGAAAACAAAGTATTCACCGAAGTTTAGAAACTTTAAAATTAGAGTTGAGATTTATATTCTAGTTTTGTTATTAAAAAAGTGTGCCGAACTTTTTTGAACAGTTCAGAAATTTTCAAATGTATTGAATTTATTATGAAGTAGTTTAATTGAGTTTGCGACAAACTTCTGTACAAAATAAGTTAATACAAGCTTATAGCTCCACTTGAAGTATTTCAAGAATTTGTACTTACGTGATAGTTTGAGCTGCTATTTCATGACCAAGCCCATAAAGCTTCTGAACGTAGTAATAACTTGTATATTCATGTGGAACAAAGAATGTCGCCTTAATTGGACAGCCATTTGGGTTGTGGCGGGATTCGTTAAGTAAAAGGCTGAAAGGCTCAGCGTTCAAGACGTTCAAAGCTCCGCTGAAAGTTAGGATTATCATTTGAGGAGTTTCTTTGGGTAAGAAGTTTCCTGGGATGAGGGTGCCATCCTCACTGCAAAAGCAATCTGGAAGTTGACAGGATCCCGGATGACAACCTGGGGACGCGTTAGGATCAGGAGTAGTTGGAACAGGTGTTGCTGTAAAAGATAGTCAAAATATAGAAGTGTAGAAATGAGTGCTACACTATAAAATACATAGTTTTACTACACATTGGAAAATAAAGCACAGAACGCAATCAAGTTAAAAACTAGTTTAGTACAAATTAAAATAGGGAAGCTGAAGTAGCTCAGCGGATAGAACGCTCTCCTCCAAATCAGGTGGATCGGGTTTGGATTTCAAGCTGTGGCTGGACCGCACCCATTTCGCTACGACCACAATGCTGTAGTAAAATATCCCCAGTGGTAGACGGATCATGTGTTGGAATTTTCGTGCCATTAGGCTAACTGTGGGAGGTTTTCATGGTTTTATTCTCCATCCAAAGCCAGGTTATTTCCGTCAAGAAGTTCACCACGAAGGCAAATATTCTCAATATCTTATCTAGAAGTTACCTTTTCCTTTTGATTTGGTTCTAAATTAAAAAGGTACGGAGTTAAAGATTGGTTGTCGTAAACTCAGAATTGGGTTCGCTGTTCAAGGACGGTGATAAGATAAAATATGACAATATAGAATAATATCATGCGTCATTCAGCATTTTTCTCACAAAATTAGTAGTATAGTATAGACATGAACAGCCATTAATGGTAATTTTAAAATTCTGCAAGACTAGCTTCTGCTACAAGTCAGTCCAGTAATGACAATGAATTTTGTCTAATTGTCCAATTTGCTGAAAAAAATGTTAAGAGTCCGAAAGGTTAGCATGGTTTAAAGGCAAAACTACAAAACATTATCAACTACCGTCAGGACGGATTTTCAACTTTTGGACTTTAGGATGTTACAAAATTGTTCATACTGCCATTGTACCGTCTCACTAAATGTACTCTCCTAATATGAGGCACATATGGGGAAATTTATTTAACAAAAAGGGAAACTAAAATAAGATATAAAAATTTAGTGTTTTAAAATTGAAAACGAGAGTCCCGTGTATGAATAAGCTGTGAAAATCATAAGTATCATGGATAGAAAAGAACTTAAGCGGCCTGAAGCAAGAATTCTAACACTTTGGTGACTACATAAAAAACGCATTTCAGTGCTTACAGTAACCAAAAATGTAGTACAAATTCTTTGAATTAATTCAGAAAGATAAATTCAGTTCATGTAACAAAAATATACGATACATATGTAACTTATAAAACATACTAGGTATAAGTTTAGAATGCTGAACAACAAACTAGTGATTGTCTAATTATTTTAACACTTACCACCAGTGTAGTTGTGTTTTTATAAAAAAGTACGGAAACTAGATGCACGAGAACATTGGTTATGAGTGCAATCTGCCTTACTTTAATTGTAAATTAGTTTTAAATAAAAATTTACTTTACAAAAACAACTTACATCTTTTAAAATTAGCCATTCCGAAAGTTCTGTACTCGCGTGTAGTCAACACCACTGTACAAATACTTTAGATGAAAAATTTAACACAGAAAAAATTTAATTTCATTGCATTGTTAGCTCTAGTTTCTGAAGTCCAGACTCGTACAAAACTAATAGCAATACAAAACATAATACACATTTGATTTTTTTTTTTTAAAAAGGGCAAGTTTTGAAATTTAAAAGTAACAACGGTTAATGAAAGTAAACTCAAAACACTTTTGGCAGTTTTAAGGTTAGCTTATACCGCTCTAAAGTATCAAAAAATTCAAATATTTATAAAAATTTAAGAAGCTATAGTCACGGATAAAATTATATAATAAAATTTCAAAAAAAAAAAAAAAAAAGCACTTTACTATTCATTTCTAAAATGTTTAGCCACGCTACAGAAACATTACGTTGGAATTAAAGTGCAATTAAAAGTTTAAAAAAAATTAAACTTATCGTTCAGATTTTTATAAGAACAATAACAATATTAAACCGAAGCAATCATTCGTCATTTCTATACCGCAAAACTTACCAAACTCTGGAGATCTTTTGCAGTTAAGTTTATTAGGTTAATAAGTTAAAGTGCTAAATAAATCAGTTTCTGAAAAAACTAATAAAAAAGCAAGCGTGATTGTATAGCTTTTAAGAAACCATAATTTAAGCTTAAAACAAAACTAGACACACTAATTAAATAATGACAATCTTAAATATAATTTTTTTTTCTATTAAAAACCAAATAACTGCATACAATCTACTTTTAATAAATTTATCAAACATCATTAACGACGAACTTAAAATTAAACATTCAAATGCTCCTAGTAATGTAATCTCGTTTACTTGCTTGCATCACAATTATTTTAGATTTAAGTAAACTCATGAAGATTTTAATGAGTTACAGAATTTTTACGTTAATTACATCTAAAAATGTTGAAAATTTAGTGGAACTATAATATGCACTGACAGTTAATATTTTTAAACTGCATTTTAAAAACGCAGTTCGCATATAAGTTTATAACAATCATTGCTATCAGAAGAATTTCAAAATACAGTTAATGAAATACAAGTCAAAAGTATTAGACGTAATGAGTATAACTCTCGTTTACTATAACATCCTACCTAACGATCTAATCCTAAGTAAAATAAATTAAATAATCTAGGGAATCATATCTTAGAATATAATGTAGCAAGATAAACTTTTAAAGTTAAAGTCGCTTAGCATCTTTGGAAGTCGTTAAGTATCACATGAAAAAGTTTAAACTCTTGCAGATTTATTCGAAATTAAAGATTTTTAAAAAAAAAAAAAACTTAATGTTAACTCAATTCTTTAGACAGACATAGCAGACATATTAAAGCTTTTACGTTTGCTAGCTACTTTGCAAATGTGGAACTAAAAAGTTTCAACACTTACTTATTGGAACAGGTCCACACTGTAGGTCTTTAGACTTGTAAACACAAAGCTTTTTAGCGTCATCAAAATAGAGTGGAGTTGGACAAGGAGTGTCATACGCAATGTCTCCATTACACGTATAAAATCTTCTACAATCGTTAGGATTTGCGAAAACACCATATTCCATTGGACATTCGAATACATGCTTCTTTTTGAATTTTTCGGAACCTCTAGAAGCTGTAATAAATGATAATAAAAATGTTTTACAATTGTAATTTTTTTTATAAAACTGATAATAGAATTAAAGATAGATTATATTAATATTTACCTCCAACAACTATCAGTAGGAAGCATCCCAAGAAAACTAAAACGTCTTGTAACAAGGCCATAGTGAATAAGGACAAAGTGTACAACTAGCTACCAAGTACCCTTTTAAATAATGAAAAGGAAGAGAGTTGAGTAGTTTCACTTCTAAAGGTATAGAGGGCCTCTGTTAAAGCCGAGCAGTCACGCCGTTTTATTGTTTTATTATAATTTTTTGCGTTTGCAGGCTTGTTTACTCAATTTAGGCTTATAAGCCTTTGTCAAATAGAAGGACAGATAACACAATACAGAGAAGGACAGTATGAAGATATATCTAGGGTAACAGCGCAAAACAGGGGAACCATCCCCTCTGCAGAGGATCAAAATTGCAATGGCATGTCTAACGAATGGCGGATCATCCCCAGGGATGTTTCCCAGACCGTCCCCAATATTCCATTGTGCAGTTCTAGTGTGCTACGTAAATAAAATACAACCCACCTACCTATCTAGGGTAATAGCGGGATTCGAACCCGCTACCTCCAAGATCTGCACAGCATTTGGCTGGAGATACCGCTCTGCCAGGCACAGCCGAGTAGTCTCGCCGTCATCCAAAATCTCTGCAACGTGGAGGAAGCCGGTTCGAATACTGCTGTAACCGAGATATATTTTTGTGATATCTCTCTCTAACTTGTGCTATTTGTTCTTCAACTCGACAAATGCTTAAAACCTGCCTGCATATATATGTGTAACAATGAATAAATAAAATAAGTTCTCGTTCGTAAGAATATTGTCCTTCCAAATTTCCGAAATTTGAAGGTGACTAGTTCGATTCCAGGTGAAGCTCAGAATACCCCTTTGAACTATCCAGCTCTAAGCTGTGCTCTCTGTTCTATATTATCTTCTCTGCAGAGGCTCAAAATTGTGATGGCATGTGTTTAGATCATTCTCAGGGATGTTTCCCAGACCATTGCCAATAGCCTATTGTGCAGCTCTAGTGCGACGTAAATGAACCACAATAACAACTGTTCGATATTGGTTTGCCGTTCTCACTATTGAGCACAGAAGTCTTCATATGTGCGCGCAAAGCTAAATAAATAAAAGAACATAGTATGTTGAGGGACTTGCGTCACCGTGGGGAATATCCTTTCACCAAACTCTCCGAAGCATCCAGATAGCGGTGTCGAATTCTGTCATAAACATGAATGTACCTTTATGCTACACATCATTAATTGCGTTATCTGTTCTTCAATATGACAAGGGTTTATAAGCTGCTCTTTTAAATGAGCACATTATTCTGCCTATATATGCGTAACGTCTCACAGAAGGCATGTACATCAGACACGATTCTAAGTAAATCACCGAATTCAAGCATCACTGGCTGCGGCCAATCAGTGGATTGGTCTACGAAATGAACACCCTTGACTTTGATCAGTTTACGAAAAGAGCAAATGTATGTGATATCTGTCTTCGTTTAATTTTTTTACCGTAAAGTGCTTGATTTTTGCACGCTGGTCATCGGTCTACCAAAGCGGAGAAGATTGAAATAATGATGGTATGTTTTACGATCATCTTTAGGGATGTTTCCTTAACCGTCACCAATAGCCTATTTTGCTGTTCCTGTGCGTCGCAAATATTGAATTCCTACTACATATATGAGTGAAAATAAATAGGTAAGTACTTTTTATTTACATCGCACTGGAGCTGCACAATGGGCTATGGACGACGAGCTGGAAAACATCCATAAGGATGTTCGGAAGACATACTATCAAAATTTTGATCCACTGCAGAGAGAATCTCATTCGTGAGGCCACTTTCTCCATTTAGACATACATCTGAAGGGGAAGGAAATTTTCTCTAGATCCCTGTACTTCTAGTACTGCTTAGCGACCAACCCCGGGACTTTCAATTCCACAGATTTTACTAGCACGATCTCGGTGGGTCATAGGGGTTGGAATCCCTACCCTTCTGAACCGGAGTCCGATTCTCTAAATCACGGTCCAACAATGAATAAATAAATAGCATATATCACGCAATCTGGTCGGCTGAAAATATTTATTATTTTATTACTTTACGTGTTTGGATCGATACAAAAAATACCTCTGCATAGCAAGTATTCCCGGCTCTCTGCATAGCTATTTTGCTCAATTATTTTTACCGTTCGACCGTTTTTTACCGTTTTGCTCAATTTTATTTTATAACCGTTCGAGGGGAAGTTTTTGAGTTAAACTAGCGCACTTTTGTTTTACATTGGAGAAGAAAACCGAGAAAAACCCTTATGATGAGCCCCACAGCAAGGGGGCTCTAATCCATTATCTGCCTGCTATTGGGATTATTTTATGTTATCACAGTATCGGTTCGAGACGGAAGCAGTATACGAATAGACCAGTCTTAGTTCTTTGAATCTGGGTCATCCACTCCCCTAGAGTATCTCTAGCTCAGTGAAAAGCAAACGTCTCATCCATTGATAGGGGGAAATGTGTACTATCATCTAGCTAACGTGACTTAGCGTTTAAAACTATGGGAATTGGAAAACGCTATATCGACTTGGTCAGATAGTGCAATATTAAATAATTATATAGCTGATTATTGTTAAGAAATAATCAACAGTTATCGCTATTTACGTAAAATCTGTAAAAAAAGAATAAAATTGTTTTAAATAAATAAAAGTGCTTAAAAGTAAACAACCATTCCAAATTATAAGATTTGAAGGAACTAAAATTAGATATTGGATGGCACTTACAGCGGGCCGGGATAGCCTGGCTGTTAGTTCGCTGGGCTTATGTCCGAGAGGTCGTGAATTCGATCCTCACCAATCGAAGACTCCTCGTGTACAAAATGGTGTCTGGCGCTCGTTAAATCTGCGGGGATCACAAAGTCTTCTACGTTCCCATAACAAATCAATACCTCTAAGGAAACGTTGTGGCTCAGATGATAGAACACTCGCCTCCCAATGAGATGAACCTGTATCGAATCCCATCAATGGCTAATGGATTCGAATTCCACATCCGCTGCTGATGTAAAATATCCTCCATGGTAGATGGATCATGGATTAGAGTCTATTTACCGTCAAACTAATCGTGGGAAGCTTTCGTGGTTTTCCTCTCCATGTAAAGCAAATGCAAGTTAGTTCCATCAAAAAGTACTCCACGAAGACAAATTTCTCCCAATACTTGATCCAGGAGTTCCCTTATCTTCTAGATTGGACTTAAAATAACAAGGATACGGAGTTGAACATTGGTAGTCGTAAACTAAAAATTCGGTCGTTTGTTATACGACAGTTATGAAATAAAATACCTCTAAGGGTTCTGAATCGGATATTGATCGTGCTCTGATTCAGATCAAAATAATGATCGGTGGATGTATTGTGCGTGAATGTGTCATCCATGTAAAACGGGATGTGACGTATGGTTTTCTCCGGAGCATCCTCAGGAATGTTTCCCAGACCGTCGCTAATAGCCATTGTGCAGCTCTAGTATGACTTAATTAAAAATTATATTACCTACTTTGATAGTATTCGTCTTGATTGTTTCTCTCGCTTAGAGTGTAATGGAAAAACTATAAAAAATATGCAGGGTGTTTCAGTATAGCAGTTACAAACTAGGAAGAGAAATCTGGCACATGATAAGATTGAGCATGGTATAGAAACTAATGGCCGAACAATTCATCGAACTCCATTGATACACTATTATGAAATAGCTGATCGTGTGACAACGAACCAGAACATTTATTTAACTGAATCATTTTACTTTTACATTAATTTTATTTTTTCTATTATTTATTGTCGAGAATTATCTAAAAGAGCTCAGAATGTTTTATCATAATTTAATGATTTACCGATCAACTTGGCAAGTTAGTCGCCAAATCATTAAATTACGATAACATAGCTATTTCTGGAAATAATTTAATGCAGTTTTGATCATAATTTTTAGAATGCATTATATTTAATTAATTTAGATAAATAAAAGTACTGGTCCAAATGCGCACGAACAACCAGTTCGTCTTTAATAGTAATGCGTTTTTCATTTGATGACATCATTTAACATTTTAGTTTATAGGTTATGGGTTTCAATGCAATTCTTAAGTAGAACCAAACCTCATCGTGTATAAATTTTATTGGTCATTTTTATAATCTTCTACCTGAATAGAGAAGACACAAAATACAACAAGTAAATTCCTAAAACTTCAATTTGTTTATTGATAGTAAGAAAAAAAATGAAATGAATAAAATTTACCATTATCAATTATTGACTACAATTATTATAGCCAATGCTTTTATTTTCTGTAATACTACTACTATTACTATTATTAATATTGCTACTGGTGATACAACTACTATTATAGTACTGCTATTGCTGTTACTACTAGCTGTAGTTTCCTAATGGACGGCTCGTCCTGCATTTAAGATTCTTCTTATATACAACCGAATCGATCAAATTTCGGAATATATTAACAGATTTAAAAAACATTTATGTCGTTTTTATATTTATTAACATGAGCAAGTCTATCATACTGAAGCGTTCCAAAAAAATAAATATTTTTGACCCATTCACTCCACTCTATTGCGCAGGTCTTTGCCGATCCAATAATGAAGTTATCTTCTCACGAAAAATATATTTGACCACTTGCTCACTTCTGCTTTTCCTAAACAATGCTTGCATAAACAGCCACCATTTTGACAATGAACATTTGTACTCAACTGTTCAGCTCACCTTCCAGCTATAAATATCGTAACGACTGTACGTTGTTCTATTCTGCACACACTAAATTTTAGTACGACTTTAAATTCACTTTAAATGCATTCATACGACTGGTTAATCAGATGCATGCAGTCTGCGACGCTGTCCACGTCTCATACTTTCCCTTATAACTCCTTTGCGCTCTGTTATCACTATTGTTTTTCTGACGTGATCTCACGCGTTCAATTTTCCTTTGGTAAACCCTTATACTGCCGTGCAATTGAAAAACAACGAAGTGATACACGATAGAATCCGAAAATAGTGGCTTGACAATTTTTTCTCTTTTTCTATTGCTAATGCTATGAACGCTAAAATAGAAGTTCAGAAAATTGATAAAACAAAATGTATTTTTGAAAAAAAAAATTAAAAAAAAAAATTTTCGAAAAAAATTCCCTGACACCCTATTTAAAAACAGTGCATGTGGGAGTAAATTTGATGAGCTCGTCACCGCAGCAACGGCAGTCCCCCACCTCAGCGAGAGAGCAGGTTCTCACCGACACAAGTCCCGGTCGAGGAGCCTGGCGAAGCCTCACCGTGGCACTTCTTAAAATCCAAAGAAACAGGGTACATTCTATGGCAACATCTCTTAATACATTACAAAATTTAGAATGATTTTAAACGACTGAAGAGAGATCTGATGACAATGCCAGGCGAAAAGGCTCTTATAAAGTTTTAATAAAATATCAATTTTAACAAAATATCAATTTTATCAAAATTGTGAGATTTGATACACCAATGTTTCATATTAAAAATCCACAAGATGACCCGTGAGCCAGAGGTAATGATGAGCATATAAAGTCTAAAACTTATGATTATTTAAAAGAAACAATCAAAGAGCGAATTAAAAGGCAAGTGGTAAAAAGTCCAAAAGTTAAAAGTTAAAAAAAAAAAAAAAAAGCTAAGAGTTAAAATAAGATAGCTAAGAGAACAGTCACCTAAATCATAAAGTCTGCTATTTTTTTAGTATTATTCCTTATTTGGTCACGTAAAATCATTGAATGCCCGTGGTAATGTCCAATTCATTTTCAGCTAAAATTATATGGGTAAAACTAAAATTAAATTGAAAGAATGCGTTACATTGCATAAAGTACATAATATTGTATGGCCCCGCTTTTTCACGCTGTGGTGTTAAAAAAAATAGGAAGTAGTAGCCCGGTAGTCAAAAGATGATTTTTGACCCCTAGCGCCATCTGTGCTTTTCTTTATACCAGGGGTTTCCAACTGGTGGCCCAGGGGCCGCATTAGGTCCACGAAGCCTTTTTTGTGGCCCGCGGACTAAAATATATTAGTTGTCATTTTTTTGTGCACAGTCTTCGTAAAAAATCTATATGGGTATACAATACTTTCTCGTTAATAAAAACCTAATTTCTTCGTTTCTGTGAAATGTAGCATACCAACAGTGCAAAGAAATTTATTTCTCAGGTTTTGCATCCAAGAAAATATTTATTCAAGTACAAAAATAATCGTGTATGTTGCTCTTTTTTATTTAATTTTTTTGTATTTTGTGAATATAATGTAGCATGTGCGTATCAGAAATTTTCTCGAAGAAATTCTCCGATTTAACTTTTTGAAACCACTAATTTTGAATGAAAATATTTACACACACATTTGTAAATTTTAAATTTAAAATCTAAATATCTATTCTCTGGTCGTTGCAGCAGACAAACCTCAATTTTCTCATTGAATATTATGTGTGTTACTATGTAAGTTTTAATACCAACCTTTTTAAAGTTTGATATCTAAACAATTAGATATCTGTTACACATTAATTGTTTAATAAATAGGTGCACATTAAAGTTATTGTAGCCCGAATTTTTATTATTTATTTAATATTTTTAAAAATCTTATTAATAACAATTAAATATTTTTAAAAACCTACTTATTTTAATTTGTAATTCAATACTTTTGTTTTGTACAATTTGATAAAATTCTGACAGTAATATTTAATGTTTCTTCAAACATAAAAGAGTCCTACATAAAATTTTGGTAAAGTTGCGGCCCGCCATTTGATTTTGTGTTTTTAATTGTGGTCCCCGGCCTCATGTAAGTTGGAAACACCTGCTTTATACGATCAACCCTTCATATTCAAAACTAAGTAAATAAAAGTTAATGAAAAAAATATAATCTATGTCAGCTTATGGTGCATTTTTCGAACTACTACTAAAAATGAATGCAATGCATTAACGGGCTAAATATAGATCGTTGTCTTCACGGCACAAGTCACTTATCTCAAATACAACGATATAATTTTTCCTTAAGTAATCGATAAATTTTTTTAAAACCATCTCTATAATCTTTACGTAAAATTCCATAAATGAAAGGGTTGGTAGCTGAAGAAGTAAACATCATTAGTGTAGAAACATAGTTCAACCACGGCGGGGCATCAATATCAGCTATAGACTTTCCTTGTTTTGTGAAGGTATATGGTGTAAAGCATATAAAATAAACTGTAATTACGACCATCATACTGTAAACAGATTTACGCATTTCAACATCTTTTCTTCGTCTCATATTATACCCAAAATCAATAGTTCCTTCTGAGATTATTTGCCGTGGCATCACTTTGGAGGACTTCTTTATTTGCCTCAGAATTACAGTGTTGCAAATGACAATTATTGTCGCTGGTACAATGAAGCAAGAAAATGATGCAATATAGAAGAAGAGCTTAGTCTTATATTCTGAAAAAGAGCCTCCACAGATAGCTTCATTGTAATCATAAGTGATCGTATGTAACAGTGACAGAGCAAGCACCACGCAGAATACAGAGTTACTTAATATCCAGTTAAAAATACCAATCATAACCTTAGTTGTCATGATAGTTTGGTACTTTAAAGGGTAGACAATGGCTAATGCTCTGTCGAAGCTTATCATAGCTGCAATGTGGGACGATGTACAACCAAGCCCATAAGTGAATGCAGCATTTACTTTGCAACTAAACACACCAAAAGGCCAGGCATCTGCTGCCATTGCGATAGCAGATGGGATCATGACAAATATGGAGGTCACAACGTCTATGCCTGATAAGAAGACTATGAGAAAATTGCCAATTTGAGTTCGGAGTTTTTCTTCCCTGAATGACACGATTATAACTGCGAGATTGCCAAAAAATGCTACCATTGCTATCAAAAAAGTTGTTAAACAACGCCCGATTTGAAATATATATCCATGACGATATACTTTGAATTCTGGGAAAGCAACAAAATTTGTTGAATTGGTGTAATTCATTGTCAATACTTGAATATCTTCAATTACAATTGTTGGTTCAATGAATCTGAAAAAAAATGAACAATAATAATACAACAGATTTTAAAATCTTAAATGTGATATAGTGTGATATCAACTATAAAGTAGATAAAAAAAATCTTAAATGTTTAGTTTTATAGACTTATAATATTAGGTTGGATAGAGGAAAAGTATTTTTCAACGCCTGCTGGAAAGAAGAGACTTTAAAATAAACATGTTTTAATCAACTTCCCGAATAAACAAAATACAACTTTATTTTATTTACTGAAGATATTTATCAATATAATAAATTATAATGATATTTAAGGTTATGAAGCAAGCAGCTTGCCGATATTGTTGTAACTAAAATGGTTCCGAAAATAGAAAATATTCACTTGGGTGTCAAAATCTTTAAAAAAAACTTAATTGATTGAATTCAATACTATTTCTAATTGTTAGTTAAAATAGTCATAAACATATTATTAAGAAAGTAATATAAAATTTTAATATTTAATTTTTAAATAATGTCTTTTTTGCCAACCAAAAGAGTGCATTAAAATATGTTATAGAGATTGGAAGAGCTGATGAAACGTGGTATTGGGATTGGATGAGTGAATTTAAACATGGTATTGAGACAGGGCTAAGTATTAAGATAGGAGGAGTGGATTAAAACATGATACTGGGATAGGAGGAGTGGATTAAAACATGATACTGGGGTAGGAGGAGTGGATTAAAACATGATACTGGGATAGGAGGAGTGGATTAAAACATGGTACTGGGATAGGAGAAGTGGATTAAAACATGATACTGGGATAGGAGGAGTGGATTAAAACATGATACTGGGATAGGAGGAGTGGATTAAAACATGATACTGGGATAGGAGGAGTGGGTTAAAACATGATACTGGGATAGGAGGAGTGGATTAAAACATGATACTGGGATAGGAGGAGTGGATTAAAAAATGGTATTCGAATTGGAGGTGTAGATAAAACATGGTTTTGAGATTGGAGGGGAGAAGTGGATTAAAACATAGTACTGAGATAGTAGGAGTGGAACATTTAAACTCCACCAGATTACATTAGAAAATAAGAGTGTACATAAAATCTAAACATGTTTGGTTTCGGTTTAATAGGAAGATGTTTTTTTTAATAAACACCTTGCATCTGATCTAGCTCCTACCGCAAACAGGTTTTAGTGTTTCAATCAACTACCTCATTTAAGTGCGATTTGTCAGATTTCCATAGTTTTTGCTTTTATCTGAAAAAAATTATCAATTTGCGTGAATTTTTATAAGAATTTTTTAATGGATTATAGTAATTAAGGGACTACACTGTACATAACAATACGAGAAAAAATTTCTTACATAAAATTTCAGAGCTCATCCAAATCTAAAATATGCCAATTTGATTATAACTCTTCAATTATTGCGAAGCCGAAACACACGCAGAACAATTATTATTTATTTATTTAAAAATAAAATTTTTAAGTAAAATATCCTTCTGATTTTTTAAAAATAAAAAAATTCATAAAAATTTACTGATTTTTAAATCTTTAGGACTGCAAGTTTCTGCATTATATTTAACAAAAAAAATTTTTTTAGCATGAAGGTTACGGTTATAAATCTGAGTATTCATTTGATTATGTAGCAATTAGGAAATTTTATGGTTACTTCTGTGCAAAATAGAAGCATAAAACGTTAAAAAAAAAAAAAAAAAAAAAAAAAAAAAAAAAAAAACAACAACTATGTCGAATACACAAATACAACATGCTGTAAGAGTTTTATTTATTTTTAAATTGCTTATTCAAAGCAGAATTTTATGAAGTATATTAGGTTAATTGTAAGAAGAAGAAAAACTTTAAAGTTCAAATTTTAAGATTAAAAATTTTTTTAGGGATTCAAATAACATTTAAATACCAAAAAAGTATACAATTGAAGAAGTTTTATTTTTGCTAGAAATACCACTGCCCTTTTGCCAAACAACCCTCAAAACTTAATAAATAATCCACAAAGAGAGAATTATTCATAACTTTAATTTAAGAAATAAATTGTATTTTATTCGATTCTTTTGTCTATTTTGTTATTGTGACATCTTAAAAATAAATTACAAAATCTAATAATTAATTTTAATATAGTAACAAATATTTAGGACTACAGCAACAAATTATTTTGAATACACAAAGGCAATTCATCTGCACAAGAAAAAATCATGCCATACGAAGCATGAACAGTTTAATCAATATTAATTTTAAAATATTACCCAAAAATTTAAATAGCTAATTGTGAATTCTTTTTTTAATTATTAATTATCATTAAATGCACAGTAATTTTTCTGCATTAAAGTATAAATATTTATGAAATTTTTTTCAAAGTAATCCATTGTTCAGAATAAATAAACTTTAAGTGCCAGTCATTTAATTTTTATTTCTTTCCGAAATAAAACTGTGTTATTACTTCTACTTCGTTTCAAAATAAATTAATTTTCAGCTCTTTAATTTTATCTTATACTTATTTGCGAAGATAGTTTTATATTTGGTATGAACTCATCAAAATTTACACAAGCCAAATAATGTTTAAATTATGTTTTATTTCGTGACCATAAGTTTTACAAAAGTATGAATGTTTTGCTAATTTCATATTATAATGTTCGCCAACAAACTATAAACAGTACCCAAAACATTGTAATTCTTGAATACGACTTATTTTATTATGCAACTAGCTGAATACCCGTTCTTCGCAAGAGGTGAATAAAAAAAGAAAGAAAGAAAAAAAAAATCAATAAATCAGCACTGAGAAACACTACGAAATCATACTTAAAACTGATTTGAAGAGTTTAGTGGAGGAACCAGGTAACTGACATTTTTAGGGAAATTGATGAATCAGAGAAAATAACATAAATCGGTTGAATCATTATAGGTATGTTTCAGGTAACAGAATTGTTTTTGACTTCACTTTAATCTTAACAAACTAATCCACATTAGGTTTTAGTATGCTTGCATGTTTTTTATTCCAAGTTAAGCAGTGGCAAATAAAAAACGGCAAAGAATTATTTGTCCCACTTTCTAATATATTGGTAATAAAATAGTTCAGATATGATATAACTTTCTTTCGTATTCTGATTACAGCCTCTCTGAAAATGTCACTTACTTGGTTCTTCCACTAAGCCCTTGAATATCCTTAATAAAGATAAAATAATTTTATTTTTTCTATTTATTATTATTTGTAAACCTTTCTCATATATTTATGTTACTAAACATGATAAGTAAACTCATGATAGCCAAAATTTGTCTACTATCAATTTTCTCTGTTACATATCCCTTCCAAAGGGCAAAATTATCAATATAATACTTTATACCTATTTTGAATACATTTGGTAAGTATGATATACACTTTAAACACAACAAATACAAGATTTATCTTTATCAATGACAGCAAACCAAATCCGAATTAAAAAAGAAAAAAACACAGAATTTGTGTTCACAGTAATTAAAACAGTAATTATGTGTTCTGAATTAAAAAGAAATAATGTGATAAAAACTTCAGAACATGACTATTTCTCTATCTGATCTTTAATTTACTGTTTAAAATATTTATAAGTAGTAGCAATTTTTTACGGTTCCTTTAACGAATAACGAACCTTTACTCTATTAGTGTTACCTTTTAGTACAAAGCCTATTTCTTTTATTTGAACATGCATATGCATATATCACCTAAACTAATTGAGAATCGTTGGTGTTAATAACAATTTTACGTTTCTCCTGAACGACCACTTTTCCATTAAATTAGCTTTTAATACATAACTATTGTTTTTTTGCATTTAAATTACCGTTGATTTTAAATAATTACTGTTTTAGAAACACATTTTAAAAAAATAACTATAAAAAAAACTTGTGGTAGTAAATAACTTTAAAAATATAAATTTAAAAATATAAATTTGGTCACGTAGTCCACGCGTTCTACAACAAATTTTTTTTTGATCAAATGAAGTTTTAAGTTACAAATATCACTGATGTTATCCTAAAAATGATTTATTGAATCATCGAAATTTGAATTTAATACAATGGCTAGTGCTTAACCAATCAGAAAATTCCATTTCGTTTTTCACTGATCCCGCTTTAACGGTTTGTCGTAGAATGTTCTAATGTCAACAGTGACCTTCCTCGTGCTTCGAACTATCTGCCTGCCAAATTTCATAGCTTTCGGTCGGATGACTTAAGAGTCTATAAAGGACACACACACGCATGCGCACATTCATTCTAATATATAATAGAAGATTAGGTAATGAGGTTTTACTTTTTGGTAATTAGGTTTTCTTTAAAATTAGGAACAATAAAGCAAAGAATTATTAATCCCGCCTTCTAATAAATTGGTAATAAAATAGTTCGATACAACTTTTTTTTATATTATTATTCTAAAAATGTCACTTACCTGCTTCTTCCATCAAATTTTTCAATTACTATAGCTAAAATAATTTAAATTTTTTTTATTTAATATAATTTATTTCCCTTTTCGGTGACTTTACGTTATTGAAGCAAGTAAAACTTGTTTCTTGTAGTTCATCCCATTAGAATAACGATAAAATGTATTTAGCATCACTTGGCATGATGCTATTACTCGCGGCCAACCCATAATAGTCAAAATTTACCACTATGAAATAATTTTCTCCGGTACATATCCCATTCAAGGGGCAGTAAAACACTTCTTTCTAAAATATCGGTATTTTAACTGCTTAGTATTGGTTCTGTTTTAATCATCACGAAATATATCATAATATTTTAAACATATGTTATTATATTTGGTACTTATTAACAAAACCCTTCAACATTTAGGTGTTGTGAAAAATATATTTGTCAGTGACAACCAACTAAAGCTGAAATTTAAAAATATTAATAAAATAGAATTCTTATTAGAACTTGATGAGGATTTTGGAGCGCGGCCATTTCTCTATGTAACCTTTAATTTACTGTTAAAATATTTATTACTGAAAAAAAAAATTCGTTAAATTCTCATTCATTAAAATATTATTAAATTATCTTTGCTACCACTGGAAGAAATATTTTCTGAAACGACGGAAAGCCCGTTGTAGAATTCTTGTCAAAACTGCACCAATTACCATAATACCAGTAGTACATATTACCGTCAATAGTACACAATGATTAAGCGTCATCTGTGAATTCGGTTTACCTAATCTACGATTCACCTAAAAAAAACATTTATTAACGTTTTGTCTTTAACTTTTGCTTAAATCGCATATTAGTCATGTGTCATCCACTACAATTTTAAGAAAATGTATCTGAACTTGAGTGGATGAATAAAAAGTATTTTATTAACGTTTGAAAATTTGAACAAGATATAGGGAGAGTGTGAACTGATTGAAAAAACAAACAGATTGGGCATTTACGCTTAAGTGGGCATTTACCTCAAACTTAACAATCCTCTCCGACTAAATAACAGGATTCGTAAGGTCCTTTGAAAATTTAAAAAATGGTGTTATTTTTCTAATACAGAAATAACAACTTTCTCTCTTCCAGATTTTTCTTTAAAATTGTAAATTCTTCCAAATAAAAGGAGGTACTTACGTTTCTTATTGTAGAAATGTTCTTCAGTTACTATTAGTTCTTACACATGGATAACAAAGTTGTAAAACTTATGCCTTTACTTCACATATTTCAAAATTGTCTTATTATAACATCTGGGATATCTCTGACTTAATCATTTCGACTAAAGAGCTTATATTTATTGCTACTTCGATTATATTGTAGCAATCAGATGATTGGAACGATGTCCTCGCATGATTGGAACGAGTTATAATTTGCAGTAAGATCAATAAAATCAAGTTTACAGATTCTTTTTTAAATCTTCCTTTATTGAGCAACAGGTGCATTTGAAATTATAGTATAGCTCTTAGTAAAAAAAGATAGATTGCTGAAGTATAATATACCGATGTTATGTTTTATGCACTCAGGAAGGACATATCGAAATATATTTCTTTCAGGGTCACTAAATTAGCCTCATTTCATTACATGCGATACGAACAGTTATTTCGTAACCAATCACGAAACATATACTTCATTCTTAATTCATAAACGAGGGAATAAATCAAGGATGAAATTACAAGTTTTGTGAAAAATTCATTTTTGAAAATCTCTGAAATATTACATATAAGTTACACCCTTGGACAGAGATTTCCAATCAAAATATAGATCACCAACGCGTTTATTAAAATCTGTTTAAATTAATTAATTTTTATAAAAATACTTTTGTGTAAATGTCCCCCAGTGGACTGATCGTAAAGACACGGTTCCCAGTAGAACACCGAAGTCAAATATCACTGACTGCAGTTAGTAAGCGGGTGGGTGACCACTTTGATAAGCCTGCGTAGGGACAGAAGGTGTGCGGTATCGGTCTTCGTTAAACTGTTCTACCGAAAAGTGCTCGACTTCACACGCAGGTCGTCAGGCTACCTAAGCAGGGGAGCCATCCCCTTTGCAGAGGATCAAAATTGCGATGGCATGTCTTCGGATCAACTTCAGGGATGTTTCTCAGACCGTCGTCTATAGCCCATTGTGCAGCTCTAGTGCGATGTACATAAAGTACCTACCTACCTTTTGTGTAAATGAAGGTGAAATATTGCAGTCGAAATTTTAACCAGTTTACTATTAGCTGAAGCACTCAAATCTCTACTGAAGCTCTGTGCTGAATGACATCACAATCATTTTCTAAACGATCAGGTAAAAATTATCGTAACAGGGTCTGCAATGCTCTGTAGTGCTGTAATAACAATGCTCTGTAACGTGGAAGTAGTTGGCTCGATTCCCGCTCATGTATTTTCATGATCTCTTTCTCTGAATTGTGGCATCTGCTCTTCTACTTGACAAAGTATTATAAGCCGTACTTGTGTAATTGAAAGTACAAGCCTGCAAATATATACGCAGCAGCAAAATAAATTATCGTAATCAAAAATTTTTGTTATCAAAGCGAATATATTTGCAATCAGAATTTCCGCAACTTTTCGACTAGTTAGAGCATTCAAACATTAACTGGAGCTCTGCTCTACATGAGACTGCAAGTTTCAATCATTGTTTAACTGATACAAGCAGAATCAATCCTTTTAACACTTTGCCAATAACCGATCGGGAAAATCTTCTCATTTGGCAATTACAGCGTTCTTTTGAGAAGCATAATTTAAATGCTTTATGTTTGGGAACTTGTTAAACTTTTTTCAAAAGAAGGTTTCATCGAAGGCAATATAACACACTACTGTATGCATGATTTTCAAAATATTTCCAATATATCTGATGGTCTTTGCTTCTTTATTGGCACTAAATTATCACCACTACTATTTAAAAATAACTCAAAGTGTAAAAATGTTATATAATAGCATGTAATAACAGCCAGTGATATTGATAAACGTTTCGTGTTAAGAAGCACGTCTGTGCAGAAAATATAAAAGGAGAAAAGAACCCAAACTTATATGTTTCCATCGATACAACATTTCAAGGAATTACTAAACATTATTGAATCTAATTTATGACATTTAAATTAAAATTATTGAATTCTAATTATATCATCATTATTTTTTTCCCAAATATTTATCAAAGCTTAATTGTTGCCTACAATTAAGAATTCCAATGGTTGTAGCCATTAAAAAAATATGTACTGGCTAGCTTTTACTCAAGCACAATACACAACAAGATTGGGGCTGAGTCTCTTAACTGTTTCGTTTTCGATGTAATTATGTGCCTCCATCGACATAAAGGCTGTCTATATTAGTCCCTGTGTGCCTCGTAGAGAGTTAGAAGATCTCTGAAGTCAGGAAAGAAGTTCAACCGGTTCTATTACGTAACGAGCGCCGCGTTGAGTAAGTTTGAGGAAAGGAGAAACCACCTCGCACGCTTCTGAACCGGTTTTTGTTTTACATGAGACCTGGATGAAGCAAATATGAGTACTGGATGAAGCAAATATTTACGTTTTGACTACAAGCTTGGCTGACAGTTAATTTAACTACGTCACAAAATGAAAAGTTGACTATTTCTCCATTTGTTCGGTCTGCAAAATGTATAGACAATTAATATTAATTTCTTATTATAATACTAACATCATAGATAGTTTTCGTATTATGGAACAATTCAAATTTTTTCTGGAGCTCTGTATTAGAAGACACACAATGCATATTTTTACTCTTTCTAGGCGGCTGGAGTAGAATTTATTGCCCTATTATCTCAGAAGAATTTTTCGTAAATTCAAATTTTGATGAAGCTTGAACGACTAAATCAGGTATTCAAAACCGGACTGAACTTCTGTGATGAATAACAATACAACTTTTAATAGTTTCTGACCACAAATAAGCGGAAACAAACAGAATTTACCATCACTCTATCGATGAATCGAATTTATCACAAAGCGAAATTTTGGCTGCTTCATATGGGGGAGAAAAATAAAGCAAGAATATTATAGATATAGGTAAGAGTGGAGTAAGACCGGGTAAATCGATTGGGTGGAATTTAGCTGTTTTATAGCTAACTCTTAATTACACTTTACCAGTCAAGAAGAAGGGCCTACATTATTGGCGTGTGATTGTTGATTAATTCACGGCGTCTGTGTAGATAAGTTTTACTATGTCAGCTCTTTATATTCTCTTATTTTTAAGATATCCTTACTTATTGGTGTTCAGAGTTTTAAAAAATATCTTAAGTCCTGCTTATTATACGTTTTCTAAAGATTCAAATACAATAAGGATTAAGGCAAACAATAAGGATTCCGTTCAATAGTTGCACTGTTCTGTTTCGTTTCAATAATTTCAACTTTCAAGCAAAGGCCGGGTACCCCCTTGATGTATATCTATACTGAGCTCACACAAGCTGCAGTGCAAAGAAGGAAGACAACTACATTGAATTCTGAACAAAAATTATACGGGTTTATAATTTATTTCGGGCCTGTTCTTCAAAGCAAAAAAAGCCTTACTCTCATATTTAATAAAATCGTAAAAACCTTTTTTATAAAATCGTAGTTTTTATATAGATATGAAGTAATTCTCTGAAATTTTCTTAAAAAGGAAAAAGAAAGAAAGAAAAACGAAACATTTATAAATAAGCAGTATATTTTTAAGGAATTGCGGTCGGGCCTTCATCAGTATCTTTCTGTTTTCTTTGAATACTGCATCATGTGTAAATTACACGCATATTTTTTTAATTATCATATAAAATAGAAAATGTCCACTTTTTATCAGAAATTTTAATATTTCTAAATTTCTCCTCGAGTTAACGTGTGTACCCAGTTTTTCTCCACTGGTGGGTTATGACCAGATGATTCGAATTTTTCTAGAAAAAAATCATCTATAAAAAAGTAGTACATCAATGACTTTTCGGGAATAATATATTGTACTCAACTTAAACAATAAATATTTTGATTAAATTTAAGAGTGTCTAGGTCAAATAGTTTAGCTAGGCCTCCGAATCTTAGCTACCCCGAATTTTCACACTTTTCCCTGTTCATAAATATGTATTCTGGAAAAAAAAAAAAAAAAAAAGAGTAAAAACCGTTAGGTTGTAAATTCTATTTCATTTCTATGTTTCTTAAAAAGCAAAGTGAAAGCTTTTTCGATTTTTAATTACAAACTATCCACTACTATTTACTTTTTCTCAAGTAAGAAACACTTCTATATAGTTTTTGTAAAATAGGAACTCCCCTAGCCGTTTGTCTGGACCCGTGGCAGTGACTATGGGAACGAGGTATAACTATTTCAAGTAGGGGTGTGGGATCACTGTTTAGGACAGGGTTTGGCTCGAGTCTGAGAGAGAAAGGGAATGTTTTTCTTCGGTCTATTGCGCTAGAGTGAAGAGAAGCTACCCTCCCTGAAATGCGATATTCTTGTTTTTAAAGCAGCAGACGGCCTCAGACTTTGTGGCGGAGGGGGAGTTCTTACCGTCGACAAAATATATATATGTGACATTTGTAATAAATCTTGGTAATCCGGATACACCCACCTCCCACAGAACAAGGCAGCCGCCAACTGGTTTTAAAACCATTTTTTCCCCCCGAGTTAAAACAGACCTGCAGGACTTAACGTTGCATATTTTGAGAACCACTGTTTTAGTCAGTTTCTGCGTGAATTAATATTCATAAGATGAAAGACTAAATCGTAGAATTCGCGATCAAGTTTAGAGCACAGGAAAACAAAAGCAAGATTGCGTACGCTTTACATTATGTTTTTTTTTTTTTTAAAAAATAACTTGGACATAAATGTCACTGGCTGTAAATTTATGCAAAAATTGGTACAAATGGTAATCGAATTAAATTTTAGTCAGTTAAATTTTAAACATGATATATTTAATATTTATGCTACAAAATAAGAAATCTTAGCGATTAACTACTCCAAAATCTATAAAGTATTATTTTTATTGATAACATAACGCATATAGCAGCAGAAAAATTACAAAAGAATGCAATATAAAAATATGTGCGTTGGATAATACAAAAGGTATTAAAATATATAAAAAAAAATATAACATGAGATCAATATAATACATGCATTATTTTGATATTATATGAATGGTTTTATTTTAGTATACAAACTAAAGACACTTTATTAAAAAACAAAAATCATAAAAAAAAATTAAACAATAACATTTTTTATAATGTATGAAAAAAAATTTCACAAAATTATCGAGCTGTAGCATTTATACTAGATTTCTATTCTCAAAACTAAATTTAAGTATTTCTCTAATAATATATATAATCCTGTCACACTCTCTTTCTCCAATATTGCTTTATGAAACATTAAAAAAAACAATCACTCAATCAAATATAAACATCAAAGCTGTAAAACATAAAAATTTATATTCAGTCCTTTAAAATTTTCCCTATAATTGAAGCTCACTAAAATGTAAACAGCCGAAAAATTTAAACCATATTTACATTTTTGTCTCTTTGTAATAAAATTTAAATAAATGCAAGAGGAAAAAGAGCATTTATCAGAAATTTTTGTATGATCATTTTAATTGAAGGTCTTATAAGAAAATTTTGGGAATTCGTACTTACAGAATCTTTGTCTCTGGAGCGGAGAAATCCAAAATTAATGAACTATTTAAACAAGTTGACAAAATGATCGAAAGGTATTTTGATTTGATGTCAAAAATTTGAAGGAAATTGAAACTCAGAATTTATAGTATGTTATTATGATTTTACAATTAAGGTTTTGTTATAAGATCCAATAACAGCCAATTTCTTAAATATTTACAACACAGATATTTTTCAAAATTGTTTACTTTGGATAACTTTTTTCACATATTTACTTTAGAAATGTATTTATTTATTTTATTGTTACATATACAGCCTTGTTGCATATACAAAGTACGTCTCACGGTTGATAGACCGTAAGACATGATTCCCTGTAGATCACCTAAGTCAAGCATCACTGGCAGTGGTGAGGGAGCACTTTGATTAGACTGTAAAGGGAGCAGGGGTGTGCGGTATCGGTTTTCGTTAAACTGTTCTACTGTTTGTCTAAGATAGGTACTCTGACCGCCACTAAGTCTGCGGCAGTCTGGTGCTATGGAAACAAGAAGATGACATTTTAGGGAGGGTAGCTTCGATGAAGAGGTCTCCTTTTCTCTCGCCGAAACCAGTCCTAAAGAGGGACCCCGCACCCCTACTTGAAATAATCATACCTCGTTACCATAGTCACTTCCACAGCTCCAGACGAATGTCTGGCAGAGTACCTATCTTAGACAAACAGTACTTTGCCGAAGTGGGGAAACCCTCTCCATTGCAGAAGATCGAAATTGTAATTTTTTTTTTTTTTCGGATCATTCTCAGCAATTTTAAAGAAAGTACCTATTTACATCTTCAGGGATGTTTTCCAGACTATCACCAATGACCTATTGTGCAGCTCTAGAGCGTTTTAAATAAAGTACTATTACATTACAAAGTACAGCTTAAAAGTCCTGCGAAAATAAAAAACAGCAAAAATTAGAGTAGGCAGTATTAAGATACACCCCAGGGTTACGGCGGTATTCAAACCCGCTACCTTCTTGTTTCAGATAGGCGGTACTTAGATACTATTCAGAAAGTGCACATTATTTTTTAAAACAATGCAAAATTGAACAAATGTAAACAAAGTTAAGTGCATAACTTACTAACTAAATTTTATGAATTCATAAGTAACTAGAGAGAAAAGAGGAAAGTAAAACTTAACACATTGTGTAACTTTATATCTAGGGAAAAAATTCTAAGGAATATTTTCCTAGGGAACCAGACAGCAATCTTTATAGACAAGAGTTTTCGATGAATAGAATCATACTGAAAAGTGTGGTTTCAGTTTCTAACTAGAGATAATGGCTGTAAATTCGACTGCTTATTTATTTCGATGTATTATTCTTTTTTTATAAAAATATCTTAAACATAGTGGCACAATACCTTATTTTTAGCTGTACGTTATCTGTTTGTAAGCGTTAAGGCTCTTCAGTGACTTTGGGATACAAATTTGCCACCTTTTATGACCCGTTTTAGAAACTTGAGACATCAAGAACCTTGTCCGCTACCATATATATAAGTAATATGGTTTTATGTACACATAATTATTTTTTAAAACTCCATAGTGGTATGTCTCCAAGTATTTTCGTTGCATGCTGTAAACATTTGTTCAAATTAGACAATGGATAATATAATTTTTAGAAAGATATAAAAAGGAAAGGAAAAAAAAAATACAAACAAGATTAAAGAGGGAATTGAACTCGTTACCACAACTCTTCAGAGCGTTTCGCGGAAGGACAATACTCTACCCTCATGTAAGTCCTGAAAGAATAGAAATGTGTTGGTTGAATGTCGCCACCAGGTTCGTGACCAGCAGTGATGTTTTTGTAATTTACTATTCTCTTGTTGTAACGGGTACTTGAGATACTGTTTAAGAAAATATTAAAAAAATATTGCGATCTTAGCGTCATTTACAACGCTCACTATTTACTTTATACATAAATCTCTTTATTGGCATAATTAATTCTTGATTCACTTGCAAACAGATGAAAAATTCGACAACCAGTCAAGACTATTATAAAGGTCGAATGAAAGAACAGAACTTGACATTTTGAGTAACGGGAGACCTCAATGAAGGAAAATACAATTGATGATTACAATGATGGTTGCAATGCTCAACTCAGAAGACAGCCACTAGAATGATAATCGTTTACTTTTTTTTAGAAAGAGCCATCAGCTCTGTGATTTAAAAACCTAGACGTAGCGCCTAAGAAAATAATTTTATATTTTATACATATATTCTGTAAATTAAGACCAAAAGGATTGTTGTTCATCTTCTGCAGGTTGAAATGTGGTGCGTTAGGGTTTAAAACGCCAACGTTTAAAATTATTTTAATAAGAGGCAGGCTGATGATTTAATAATGATGGTTGTAGTGCTCAACTCAAAAGACAGTCACTAGTATGCTAATCATTTTCTATTTTTCGAAGAGCAATCAGCTCTGAGACTTAAAAACCTAGATGTAGCGCCAAAGAAAATATTTTTATATTTTGTACGGGTACTTGTACAAAATATAAGATACAAATATAAGATACTTGTACAAATATTCTGTAGACTAAAACCAAGAGGATTGTTGTCCAGCAGGTTGGAAAGTGGTGCGTTAGAGTTTAAAACGCCAACGTTCAAAATTATTTTAATAAGAGGCAGGTAAAGTACAAACAAAGGAAAATAATTTGTAACTAATTAAAAAAAAATGGTCTGTTACCCTTACCCGCACATATTTATAGCATTTTATACTGACTAAATTTTTAAAATTCAATTAAGGATATGGTCAGATAAAAATAAAATTGATCTGTTACCCCTTAAGCAAAATAAAACAATTTGTAAACTTTTTAACGTTATCCAAAATGGTTGGCCGAAGACCACCAGATAATTTTCAAAAATTTATAAGTTATTTTTTATCACTTGCATTTGGTCCTTCCTATACGTACAAACGGTCAAAGATTTTGTGTTTCAAATATTAACTCAATTTTGTGTTTTGAATATTAACGTAAAATCTTTCCTCGTTGATTTTGTTATAGCCGGTAGAATATATGGACAAAAATATGAAGATATTGAAATAACAGACACATTCAAAATACTGCCCCATGAACTCATATTCTTAAAACAATATCACCTTAGCTATGAGGCATCAAAATCGCAATTTAACTCGTTTTTCGGATAATACTGTAACTTGTCAAAAGTACATAAATTGTAGGTGGTTTCGATGTAAAAACATTGTCACTGGTTTAATGAGTCTTTGTTTTGTAAGTTAATGTTTCCACAAAGCATGAATTGCAAAAACAAGTAAGCAAATACAAGTCATTTGTAAATTATTAGTGAGAGAATATCCACTACTCCTACTCAAAAACTTTGGACAACTTGATTTTTCTTTATACGGCTCAAAGTTTGGTGGGTAAGAAACTGAATCTTTTGTCTGAAATAGAAAAAAATATTTTAAATAATAAAATTATTTTACAAAGGTATAATTCTTTGAAAACAAATGTATCTTTACTATTACTAAAATAAGGTAAAAATAAGTGACATATATATAATTAAAAATGTAACTTTATAAAATAAAATAAAGTGTATCTCTACATTAATGCCCAAATGAGTCATTACCCTCGTGAACATGCTCATGGACTTGCTAATATATATATATATATATTGAATTTTAGTTTTAGTTTTCAATTTTAGTTTTAAGTATTTAAAAAAAAAATACTCAGGGTATTTATATATTTATCAGAGTTTAGGGATTAGAATTAAGCAGCTTTTACGGTGTTTAAAATTATCAAAGACTTCTAGGGTTAAGCTTAAGTTTAAAATTACTAGACTACAGAGTCAAACTTTAAGAATCGTATATCTGTTTTATTGTTTGGCTATCCAATTTCAGAATTAAGCGTTATAGAAAAAGAAGAAAAAAAGGACTATAAATACTTCTTGTTAAAAATATAAAAGGTGTTCTTTATCATTGCCCTTAATATATATCTAAGTTCTAGAGGCATACACATTATAAGCACTAAATTTATATTTATACGAAGAAGAAACTAAATCAAAACCGAAACAAGTTTGATTGCCTGAAGTAACTTTCAAATTTCTGCTTATCAACTCACCCTCTCATGTTTCTTCCGGCAATAAAACATATTTTGATGTTTTTATTTCCGTCTTCTTGGATAATGATTCATTAGATTTTGCTGATATTTTGATCCTTGATTAGATATTTATTTATTTTCAACTCCTTATATTTATACTATTTTCTTCACTTCTTCAAGATTTCTACAAATATAAATTAGATGCGATTATTATGGATCAACACGCATGAAATTTATCTGTCCTTAGATGTTTATAGACGCAAGTCAAATGATAGATCAAAAAATTATTTTACAGTTCTAAGCAAAAAGGAAGTTAGAATAAAGTTTTTAGATCGATTTATATATAATAATAATTTTGTAATTTGTCTTTTCTTCTTTTAAAAGAACTACAGCCGATTGCCAGCCATGACTGTTACAAGCAGCTTTATCCATCTTGATCTATCAGACGCCACTATTCTCCATCGATTAACTTAAATCCGGCCAAGGCACTTTTCCGCATTATCCAACTTTCTTGTACGTGGCCTACCTCTCTTTCTTTTTCCTTCTATCTCGTGAAAAGTGATTTTTTTACTGGGTTCCTGTTTCATATCAATAGATATGATCAAGCCATCGCATCTGTTTAATTTTAACAAACTTCGCCACATTTGGTTTTCTAAATTTGTTGATTAACTCTTATTCTACACGCATTATTCTCCTTTACTGCAAAAAATTTTTTTCTCAAGATCTTTCTTTCAAATAAACAAGTAATCAATTTTCGTCTAATTTATTCATTGCCCAACACCTACTTCCATATTTTAATTTATAGCTGTCGTTTAACAGCCTAACAAATTTTTTTAAGTTTACGACTACCAGTGTTCAACTCTGTAGCCTTGTAATTTTGAACCCAATCCAGAAGACAAGGGAACTCTCGGATAAAGTGTTGGGAGAAATTTTCTCTTGTGGGGGACTTTTTTTGGTGGAACTAACAAGTAGGGGTCGTTAGATGGAGAGGAAAACCACGAAACCCTCCCACACTTAGTCTGACGGGGAGTAGACTCTAACCCATAGTCCTACTACCAATGAGGCTATTTTACATGAGCACTGTGGGTGGTGCAAACCGGGTCCGGATGTGCAGATTCGTATCGACCAGCCATCACTGGGATTTGAACCCGGGTTCACCTCATTGGGAGGCGACCGCTTTATCCCCTGAGCCACAACGACTCATCTACTTCCATGCAAAGCTATTGGTCTTACTAGAATGATATATATTTGTAAGTTGTCTCTACACAGCATAAAACAATTTTAAAAAATTGCTCGAGCTACTAATACTACTTTTTTATTTATCAAACGTTATAATTGGTATTTTGAAAAGGTATCTACGCTTTCATGGGAAATTGGAAAAACTTTATTTTCTGTCAGCTGGCTGATTAAATATTTTTGAGAAGCGTTTTGAAAGACGTAGTTTGAAAATTGTGCACATTAGGGGTCATAAACTAGTAATTAATCGAAGAAAAAATAAAAACCCTATCGAAATCGGATCACCACGGGTCAAGGCATGTAATTGAAAACATCCGAATCTGGTTGATTGCCGGAAAAAATAGAGAGGAGTTGAAAAAGGATTGTTAGAACCACTTCTAGGCTTCATCAGGCAATCAAACTGGCTCATCTTCTGGTCATCTTCATCTTGAATATTCATTTGCGACCATTCATGTTTATCCTTCTTAACTTCATTTTTGACAAGGATTCCATAAACATATACTTTTATTTTATCCGACAGTATTTTTTTAAAGCTTTCAAATCCTTGTGGCATATAAGCTTTCTTTTTCAATCTGAGTTCGAATACTTTAAAATCATAAAAAATTCTACAAGCCAATAAAGATGCATAAGACTGGTGGCAGAATTTAGACCTAAAATAAATAAATTGATGCCGCACTAGAAATTGTTTTTGATTTTTCAAAATTCGATTTAAATTTAAAATACTTAATTAAATAAAAAAAATTATTCAATTAAATTATTCTTGATTATTGAATTAATTGTTAAGGATGTTCAATTATAATTATGTTAAAATGCTGGCAGTTGAGAAATTGACATTGAAAATGACCAGTGAAGGTGATAAAAATAAAGTTACATTGGGGGGAGAGATAGCTCTTGGGAATCATCAAACGAACTTCTAAACTGTACTCCTCTAACAGCGTGATTAACCCCTTAACGCACAGATTTTTTGAAAAAAACCGGCCAAAAAAATCAATATTTTTAAGGAAAAAAACACATATTAGAACATTGTCTTTTCTTTTGGCGGACAATTTTGATATACTGCGCTTTTTTGACGTGGAAAAAGGCTACATTCAGAGATGCCAACTGCTCCGGACACGCGAAAATAATTAAAAAAAACGGTAAATAACTACAAAGTAAATTTTTCAAATATTTCACTATTTATGCTTGCTTTTTAAAAGGTACAGAATGACATAAGTACTATAAAGTGGTGAATTATATAAGCCTACGAATTATTTAGAAATAGTGGAGGATAAAAATCTACTAAATTGAATTTATTAAACCAAGAATCACAATTGATAATCTACCACTTTAAAATATATATTTGCTGTCCGGAGCAAGTTGGCATCTCTGTATATTTTATTCTTGAATATATAAGTGTTATAGCTAACAATTCTATGTAAATGATAAATATCAATAAAGGATTTTTTTTCTTAGCTTTCACATTGTTATTTTCAATTCTCGATTATATTCGAGTGTGAAAATTTATTGCAGCATAAAATACAACGTCGCTCAAATTATCTCGAGTGTGCACAGTTTGGCCTGTTTAGCGCGCTCGAATTAACTCGAGGGCACAAGTTAGGGGTTAAATGACTCACAAGCTTTGGCTTAGACTCCACTACAATCTGTTTCAATACAAGCGCTATTTTTTTTATCCACTAACTCCTTTTTAATGTCTCAATTTTTTGCCTTTTAGAATTAATTCTGTCTGTGCACTGAGAATAAGAGTTCTGAATATGTCAAAATTTACCGCGTTTCTGGCTTTATGGGGAAAATAAAAAACTCGGTAATTTTACCGAAGTGTTCCAATAATGATTTGGGCAAAATTAACCTAGTAATGATAGATAAACCATCTATTAAGTTAAATTTACTTATAAGATATGTATTTTTTACTAAATGTTGGGTAATAAGAACTATAGTTTTAAAAGCCAGAATTTCCTGTAAGCCGTTACAAAACGGAAAAATTACCAATTGAATGATTTTTAGTACCAGAATTATGTTGTTTTGTTTTTCTTTTAGAAATGTCATTCCAAAAATGTCGTTTCTATACAGTACGGTAATTTTACTAGAATTTTTTCTCCGTATAGACAAAACAAAAAATTTCAGTGATTAAATAAAATTAAATTTTTTTTGTCACTTACATTGTCCCTTTGTCCGTTTCCATTATAGCATAAAGACTGCTTCTGTTCGTTATATCTCATATCGTTCTCTAATTTATCAATGTCTACTGACTTCCAGTCCACGTTAAGTAAGAACTCCTTCAAATGGCCAGTTTCCTCATCTTCGTCTGTCAAACTGTAAAAGAAATGTGTATGTGTCTGTGTTTTTTAAATAAATAAATAAATTTCTTTGATTTACGCACAAACATCCAATGCTAAAATTTTGAATTGTTGAAATTTTTTTCCTTCAATTTCTTGAAAATTAAGCAAATAAATATTCTGCTTCATTGACTTTATACTGGTTTGATATAAGCAGTATTTGATATAAGCAGTAAGTTGTGATTTAGTTTAATAAAACAATAAAACTCAAAAGTAATTTTAATTCATCCTATAACATTCTGCTAAATAGTGTCACTAATTGATTATTGTACCTCTAGCGGCGTATGACTGCATTCCTTACTCCCCTAGAATTTTTATATGACATTTTTTGCAACATTGGTATGACCTTCTGTTATAACGTTTTTAAACTTGTACATCTTAACCAAAACAGAAACACTGGAAATGTAATTTTGAAAAAACATTTGTACCCTTAGGAGTAAACTAATTCCAGATTTGAAATTACCTCATCCGAATTGGGAATGATCAAGCATTTGTAGAAATGCAACAAAAAAACTTTTCCCCAATAGAAATGCTTAGTTTTATTCTTGTTGTATTAATAAATAATAAACTTTTAAAGTGTTATTAATTGAATTTTTTAAAAAAACTTCATTATCTTCATTAAAAAAACTTCATTAAAAAAACTTCATCGTTATTTTCATTGTAAAAATTCACAATTTTATTATGAGTCGCTTTAAAAGAAGGAACTTACTTTCCATTTAGTAGAGAGTTAACTTGTTGAACAGACGGAGCACTCACGGACCCAAATCTTGCTACTTTTGGGTAGTAAAGCAAAAAAGCTAGGCACATTTCCTCCCTTGTACTCTCCCCTCCCTAAAATAATAATCATTATTAGTATTTGGGGTTGAATCATTATTTTAGGGTAATACTAAAACAGATTATACTAGGTAGAACATGACAAAGAGATGTTTTGAAGTACAATATATTACACGAATTAAAATAGGACAACAAAAACACTTTTGTTGACGAAATTATACATTTGCAGGTTGCATTTAAGGTTTCGTCACAAAATATCTCATATTGTCTTCGTTTGAAAAATGGCATGAGAAAGAAATTCTCCCTACTGGTGTCCATATTCTAATACCTTATTATGAATACTCCAGAATACTTGGTGTCACCTATCTTTTTGATACACTTTGTTCACTTAAAACTGCCAGTACAACAATATTCGTTATAACAGCACTTTTATTACACTATTCGTTATAGCAATGTTCGTTAAATCAGTGCCCATAATGGAAGTATTCGTTATAACAACATTCGCTATAACGGTGATCGTTAAAACAGTATTTGTTGTAACAGTAGGGGAGTGTGGGGTCAATTGTAACAGGGCACGATTGTAACAGAGCAAAAATTTCGAGTGTCGGGTACTAGATTTGGTTCCTAGCTGGCGTACAAAGTGTATTTAATAAATCTACGTATACACCCCTGCTGGCAACCATTTTTATATACTTTTGAAAGAGTTACATCACAAAAGATATTTTCACGCTACGTAAGTAAATTTTTTGGTATTAGAATATTATATTGTAACAAAGTAATTTTGTTTAAACAAAAAAAAAAATTATTAACCGAATATGTAAGTGGACACATAATTAACATTTCAAAAAAAAAAAGATTAGTTTTGTTAATTAACTAGCATTGTTTTTAACAAATGAAGCTGAAATGGCGTCTTGGGGACGATTGTAACAATAAGTAAAGGGACGAATGTAACAGCTGAAAATAAATAATCTTATGTTTACAAACCATTACTTAACTCTTTAAGAACCATCAATAGTTTCCTATATCATTTATATTATGTTGCATGTGCATTATTTTATTTGTCACCTTTCACATGATAAATTAAAATTTTTAACCCCTTAAAGTTAAAAGTTTAACCCTTTAGGTCTCTGCTCATTATTATTTTTTACTCTTAAAATATCACTACTATTTTGATCAAGAAAAAAATACATCACAACTATGATAATATGTATAATTAACTATGTTTTAGTTGAATTTATGAACTGTTACAATTGACCCCGTAATTGGGGACAATTGTAACAAGTACACGACTGTCAAAAATTGTTAATAACTAATATAATAACATTTAAAATAAGGTATTTATTTTTTTTCCAGTAGAGGATAGTCTACTTTACTCGTCTGTCAATTAATACTAATAATATATTGGATTTTTTGTTAGTTAAAAATAGTTAAGTAAAAAATGTTACAATTGACCCCACTCTCCCCTACCTGTAATAAGACAATGCATATACTTTCGTCAGTAAAAAATGTTTTTCCAGTTTTTATTTGCACAAGCTATGTTCAAATATTTCTGTTTTTCTGTGCAACGTTGTATTTCTTCATTTCTTATATTACTCTATGGAGAATGGTATGGATAGCAAATCACTGCATATTAAGTTACTAATTAAAATTTGAATTATTTTTTTCTTCATTTTATTCATTAAAATGTATTTTAAGAAGTTTAGTTACAAAATGTAAATTTTTAAGTTTTTTTTAAAAACTTTTTCAAACTTAACCAGCACTACAATAGTTGCTTTAAATGAATTTAAAAAAACTAAACACATTAAAAATTAAAACTTGTTAACTAAACTACATCGAAAACACTTTAATAAAAAAGTGAAACAAAAAATATTACTTCTTCAGATAACTCTTAAGGTTAACGTATGAGAAGAAGTACGATTTGACTTCCTTTATATTCCTTATGATAAATTATAAGAAATCAATTTACTAAGTAAGTTACTAGTTATTGTTTTGGAATGCTTTTTTTGTTTTTTTTTGTTTTATTTTAGTAATTTCCTATTGGATCTAGTAACGTAATTTTTTATTCTTTGATTTTAAGTATTTTTTAAATACATTTATATAAGACAGAAATGAAACAAAAATATTGCAATATTTTTAATTAGTTACTCAATAAATGAGAAAATTGTTTTCATATAATTAACCAGAGGTAAACATGGTGAAAGTAGAGTTTCTTTTTAGGTGATAAAAACACTTGTGTGTGAAATACATTTTAAGGATTCCTTTTCGACCAATCAAATTAATATGATGATAGATTTCAATGCTTTAAAACAAATATAAATTACACATTTAAAGAAGAAAAAAACTATTTATAAAGAAACAAAACATGTTTTAAAATTATGGTAACCAAATGAAATTATGGTAACCAAATGAATGAATAAATGAATGCTAAAAATATTTTAGTAAACACTGGTGAATAGTTTTTTAAGTCTGAATTAATGCAGATAGTTTTTTAGTGTTGTTTTAGGTACAGAAAAATAGTATTATTTCAAATGAATAATATTATTTCAATATTATTTAATAATTTTAGTATCTTAGGGTAATGGGAAAAAAAAGCAAATTACCATACATAATTTTCAAAATTTTAAGGAATAATAAAATAAAAATTTTAAATCTCTGATAGTTATGATCTGGTAATTGAAATCAAAAAATATGCAATGATAATTAAATTGTTAAAATGCAAGAATAAACAAAGATCTAGCTTACGAATGTTGGCTCCATTCTGTCTGAAGAATCATATGTGCATTCCACAGTAATTTGATCGCCCTGGATAGAAAGAATAAATAAATCATAAAAAAGAGATTCAGAGACTTATTCTTACCTTGATATTAAATTTATGATTAAATGTTATTAATTTTTTTATTATTTAATTTCATTTAGTTTTTTTTTTTTTTTTTTTTTTTTTTTTTTTTTTTTGAAATCGAAACGAAGCTGCTCTTATATATGGTGAGAATAGGTTAACCATAATATTATTATTCATAATTTAATTACTTAACTCATAATAAAACGCATGAAACGGATTAAATAAATAATATTTTTAAATCAATTTATGTAATAGCTCTTAGTTAAATATCTTCAAAACAATAATTATTTACATAAGCTAGAATAAAGTGCTGGAGTTGTTTCGGTCGTTGAGACTTAGTTTTATTTTTTTGTTGAGTTTATTGTTTTTGTCAATTATTAATGCAATGTTACTAAATCGAATGAAACAACTGTTACAACGTGACTGTTACCACTTCTCATTGTAATTTTTTGTTTGGATTTCAGTTTATTCTGAAGTTTGCTTGGACCAGTTTATTCTGAAGAAGACAAAATAAGGACATTTTTATTTTATTTTATAACATTGTTGAACAGGCAACCCAATTTTCGGGTTTACGACTAGTAATGTTAAACACCGTAGTCTTGTAATTTTGAGCCCAATCCAGAAGACAAGGAAACTTCTGGATCAAGCATTGGGAGAAATTTGCCTTTGTGGAGGTCTTTTTGATGGAACTATCCCGCATTTGCGTTACATGGAAAAGAAAACCACAAAATAACCCTTTGTTAGCCTAACGGCAAGGGGACTCTAATACATGATCTGTCTACCACTGAGGATATTTTACGTCAGTACTGTGGTCGGGGTGAGCTGGATGCGGAATTCGTATCGACCAGCAGACATCGCTGGGATTCGAAACCGGTTCACCTCATTGGAACGCGAGCACTCTATCCCCTGAGCCACCACGGCCCTAATAAAGACATTAATTGATGCAAACTGTCGATTAAGAACTCATGAGATCACTGAGAGTTAAAATTTGTCAAATTTGACCGTTCATGATCATTTGAAACGCTTAGGTTTATTCTCAAAGCTCAACATATGGATTCCTCAGGGGTTCTTACGGAAATAAATTTGTGTCATCGCATTCGACCTTCTGTTATTTGCTTTTCAAACGTCAAGAAAAATGTCCATTTTTGAATCGCATCAACACTAGGGAGGGGAAATGGGTGGTCTACAATAATTGTTTGGGCCTCTACAACAAATTTTAGACTGTTATACTTCTATTTATAATGAGGCGGTCAAAAATTTCCTGGATAACTTTTTTGCCAGTAAAAAACAAAACTTTTATGAGCTAAATATCATGCTACTGCCAGAAAGATGACGAAATGGTATTGGACTAGAATGGACAATATGTAATTCAGGAACATATTGTCCATTGGACGAAACGAGATTTTCCGAATAACTCAATATTTTTGGCAACTTTGTAAAACATCTATCTTCTATATTCTAGAATTTCTGCTCTTCCGAAAAACAAATTCTGACTAATTAATCTTTAGCTAAATGACAAGGATTAATTAAAAATGCAAAAAAAAATCATTATTTAACAGAAATTAGGTTTTAATGCATAATTTTAAGGTTAAAACGCATAGAAAAATTGATTGTTAGAAAATATTTTATTGGTACTTCTGACAATATCTATAAGATACTTTTGATAATACAGCACCATATGTCACAAGAAAAATCATGACAAATGATTAGATTCGATTGAAATACTGATTGCGACTGTACTGTGATACGCTCGTGGTAAAAAGGCTCTAGATATTACTCACTTGGTGGTTATTATATTCGATGGCTCATATGTCTGACGCAATGACAAGGATGATATATGACTAGGAGTTGTTGAGCCCTTGTTCGATGATGACAAACTACCTAAGAGGCGTTATAATAATAGTTGCATAAGTGCAAATAATCTTTCGAGTTCTTGAGGAGCACAAACGGACGAATAAAAAAAAAATCACATTTTCAGATAAAATCTATCTTTTATATATGCAGGTATGAGTTTATTACCACTATGTTTAAACTTATACATTTTGCAATGCCGTCGAATATCAAAATAATTGAATAATTTAGATCCTGCGATACATATTCAGTTTAAAGAAAAGTAAATACTATAATATAAAAGAATATTTACTTACTGGCAAAATGGTAACTTCTTCATTATAATATCGGTATTCCTAAGTCAGAAAAAAACATTAAATAAGAATTTCGAAATCTATTAAAAAGAATGTATATATTGTAAAAAAATTTCGGGTTGTGTTGAACTAAATGATAGCTCAAATTTGTTACAACCTGAAAATGATACTGTATCATAAAGTTGTCCCAAATTATGGTACTTCTTAATTACAACTAAGGTTGAGTATGAAAAGAAAGTCAATTCAAGAAAAAAAAACATAAAATAAGAATTTAAAAATCTTCTAGAAAAAATATATACATTGTAATATATTTCGGGTGCTGAACTCACGTTCGTCAGAGCAGGAGTTCGAATCTAGCCTGCCGAAGACTCCCCGTGTAGTAAATGGTGACTGGTGCACATTAAATCTGTCAGGTAACAAAGTCCTTCATGTTCCCATAACAAATTATGCCCCTGGGGGTACTGGATTGGAGATTGATGGTTCTATGGTTCAGGTCAAAATTAGGATATGAGGATATATGAATGGATCCGATGGGTTAAACGTATGAGTCTGGCCGAAATAGAATTCTTGGCCATAGATGGAGCCACTGGAAAGCAAGAACAATCGCACCCCTTATGATTTAATGGACTAGGACAACAATATATTTCGTATTGTGCTGAACCATAAAATTGTTCTAACTTGATACAACCTGAATATTGTATTATAAAGTTGTATCAAATTATAATATTTCTGCAACTTTATTCCATGATACTATGTTTGAGTTTGAATGGAAACTTGATACACGTTAACATTTCATTAAAGATGCATCAAAATTATACCAGCGTATCGATAATGTAGTTTAACGTTGAGGGATTATTTTTTGACTTATAAACATTGTGTTAAAGTATACATACATACATATTCCTTTTTCACTCCGAATTGTAGTATAGGCTTTCTATCATAACTTTACATCTCACTCTTTTTGTGACCAGATATTTTGCTTTTCTCCATGTCTTTCCTATTGTTCTTAATTCGTTTACAATCATACTGAGCCAAGTATTTTTAGGCCTTCCTCTTTTTCTATTGCCCTGAGGGTTCCAATCAAAAACTTGTTTTACTTTAAATTTATCAGGTTTACGTAGAACATGACCAATTCAATTCCATTTATATATTTTTATTTTTATTTTTCGATCAACTGCTTTATTAAAGTATACTCTATATTTTTAATATTTACACAGTTACGAATTTAAAACGATGCACAGCTAGACATTTGAGTAAAAATTTGTGGAAACCATTCTATAATGCCAAGTTTAACCTGATTATCGTGCTACCAGATTATTAATTATTCCTACACCTAATTACGTAATTAATAAGCTTATAACCTTTTAAGCTTAAAACAAACTTTCACGGTAAATATGGTTCATGGCAGAGATATCGTTTCATTTTTTTTTTTTTTCAAATATGTAAGGCAAATTTTCAGATTTTCAGCCATTTCTGTAGAATAATTCGCAACAAAAAATGCGTCTTTATCGAGCGTTTTTATTCAATGACAACAAATAACATTAAGAATAATAGCAGCGAATCGCTTATGTGTATACATTAAGAAATTTCTCAGCCCGTTTATCTACTTGCTCAAATTCAACTTGTCTTTGGGAGTTAAGGTATTAAAGTTTAAGTTTAACCACAGTATCTGGCAATGAAGTTGAAAATTATTTAATTTGGAGTTATCTATTGCGAGTTAATCGTGAGGATACTGACGTTGGGGATGCACATTATAAACATTATAATGTATCACAAAGTGTGTAACAAAGAATGTTTATGTGTAACAAAGAATTAATGTGTAACAAAGAAAATGACCTGAAAAATTATTCTGTCCATTAGACTAATGATGACATAGTAATTTAATTTCAATATATTTCATATAATTTTATTTTTCACACATAAAATATTCATCTTTTTAAAAATTCAATTACAAGATATATTTATAAAATCCTATTCCCACAATTTTATTTCATGATATATTCATGAAACATTCATTTCAGAATATACATATAAAATAAATTAATTTTTAAGATATATTCAATGAAAGTTTCATTTCAAAGCATAGTTATAAAACTTATTTCATTTAACCTTTGGAAGTTAAAAATTTACCTGATAGTTAAAATCATAATTTTTATCATCACCAAGTGGAGTAAGTTCAGTACCATTTCTGAAATGCCTTGCTTTTAAATGGCGACCTGAAAATAATATTAAATTTAGTTACATACCTAGCTCAGAATTGATTATTCAATTCCAATCAAACTTAGCTGTACAACTAACATTACAATACTTACTCTTTTTATACACGCAGTACGTGCAATATATATTATACAAATTTCGTCTGATCTAATTAACACCAGAAAAATGAGTGGGGCTAATTGGACCTTCTTGATTTTAGAGTATTGTTTACTTTTCATAATTTGATTATATATATATATATATATATATATATATATATATATATATATATATATATATATATATATATATATATATATATATATATACAACTTGGCAGGTATCCCATAAACCAAGGTAGTTTTGGTTATAAGGTTTTCTTTCATACACATAAAGTACTCCTGTTTCATTAAAAGAAAAGAAAAAAAAAGGAGTATTTCAACATATCTATAATTATTATTTTTAGCGAAAAGGAAATTCAATTTTCTAAGAAACTAACATAAATGTATAATTGAAAAGCAAGTGCCCTGTTTATTCAAATATTTTCGTTCACCAAATCGTATAAAATGCCACAGAAACTTGATGTTCAAGTCTAATATGTTTTTTAAAAGAATTAATTATGAATGTAATTTAAGATTTTGGATTTTTCATTGATCTACACACAATCAATCTGGGAAAGACCAATCTGGCACCTTCACTCTTTCTAAGTATAGAGCAATGTTAAGTCTTTCTAGTGTTAAATGATCTCCAGCTTACCTAATAAATGAGCGTGAAGAAGTATTCCAAGAAGTTTAATTCCGTCTTTAGGCATAACCTGAAATCATTTTATGCATAAAATTAATGTTTGAAAAAAATAAGTAATCTTAGTTTAGAAGCAATTTTAAAAATATTTTAGATTTATTAACTAATGCATAAGAAATTTATAACAAATGTTTCTTTCAGCTGGTATTTGGCTAGCACAAATCTAGCTCATAAAATTATAGTGATTATTGACTAAATTTGACATTAATTGAAATTTTAAATCTGAAGAGTTTTACAATATTAAATGGCTGTCTGACCAAGCTTAAAAATATTGATTGTTGGATTTAGCGAAAAGGTGAAATGTTAGCTTTATAAACAGGAATAATCACACTGAAAAAAGATAGAAAAATGAAAGAAAATGTATTATAGATAGGGCGATGTTTATGTTAAATTTTGGTATCATTTGATATGATGTAGGCACCGGTATTTTTTATAAAACGAATACGATAATATTCCGTACAATATGACACAAAATGCTCAGAAATGGTCAATAAATAGTTTTTACTGAAAAATCGACTTAATTATGGTAAATAGAAGTAGTAATTGAGATATTTTGATATTTTTCAGAGGGAATTTTCTTAATCGCATTTATGCAAAAAAAAAGCATACATATAGAAAACCGAAAATTTTCGGTATCTTTGAATTAAGCACATTTTTTAAAAAATATTTAAGTATAAAATTTTTGAAGTTCTAAAAATAATGTAACGACAGGCGTAAATAAATATTACTGCTGCGGAATATTTACATGCCAAATAATTCCAAATCAGCCAAAATGTTCAAGGATACATTCGAAAATCTGTATAACATTTTATAATTTAATAGTAGATTTTGTACATCTGTAAGATATCCAAAAAAGAAAATCGATCCTCTAATTTCATGCAAATATACGAATCATCACAATTATCCGGTTCAGATTTCGTTACTTATTCCCAACAAGGAAAAAGTTTATAAATATTTTGTTGATGGAAAAGTTTAGTCTAAAAAAAAATGCCCTGTAAAATTTGGGAGACAGTATTGGAACTGTAGCTCTGACTAACGATTATCCATGTTAAAAAATATTCATATAGTAGAGCCACGCATTATCCAGTTAGTAGGAAGATAAGATTAAAACTTTCCAACCAAGTTTGCTGACCATCTTCTAGGATGCTTTCACTATAACGTAGTCTATTGTTGCCTAAAATAAAAATCACAGCTGTTCACTAAGTTAAGCTGTAATCCTTTAAAATTGGGTGGATTGTAATAGTTTTGCCTTTATTTGGAAATTGTTCTGGAGTGTTTGCCTTCCAAACACTCAAAGAAACAATTTTTTTTTGAATACCTGATACAACTAAATATAATGAAACGTATATCAATTTCGTTTTTTAAATTTTTTTTTCTAAGTTTGGGGAAAAGCATTTCAGTATTAATTTATTATAAAATTTTGTCCTAATTTTTTAAAAGGAATGTGTATGAAGTTTGTGTATGAGTATGTGTGTGAGTATGTAAATGTGTCTGAGTATGTGTGTGAAAGGAATGAGTATGAGATGCGTGTGAAAAGAATGTGTATGAGTATGCGTGTGAAAGGAATCTGTATGAGTATGTTTTCGTTTAAAGTTCGTGAAAAAGAATTAGGTCTAGTAAAATCTAATATCTGGAAAATCCGTACGGGATCGATGCACGTGGAATCGCTGTGACTAGCTAGAACGAATTCTTTCTGTCCTGGTGGTATGAATGCCAAAGGAGAAACTGGTGATCCAAAACAAAGTGTGGCTGCATCATATTTCCTCAATTTTGATGTATAATACATTCTTAATCCAGAATGGTCAAAAATACCTTAAAGCAAAAATTATTTGATTAGTTTAAAGCGTTTAATAATATTAATAAAAATTATTCCTTAAAATGCAAAAATCGATAGTATTCATGCAGAAGTATAATAAATTAGAACACAAGGTAATAAGAACAAATGAACAATAAAATTTATTTCAAAAACTCAACTTTAACTTGAAGAATTTTCCGATTTCTTGAAGAAAATATTTCTCTTCAAGTTTCTTAGTCACTTAATGTTAAAATAATTTTATTCTTAAAAAAATTATTTTTCGCTCTTTTTCTCACAAATCGAAAGAAAACTTTTATAAAAATAAAGAAATATTACTTAAAAATATATATATTTTCTGAAAATAAGATAGCTTTAGATCGAGAACACGTTTAAAAGTATTGCATACTTTATTTATCAATCATTTTTATTATCAATCTTACATTTAAATAATATTTTCTTGTGCATAGGGTTACTCAATTTAAAATAAGAAAGATTTTAAAAAAAAGGCTAAAACAAGAACAAAAAGAATGAACTATGTCAAGATAAGACGCAAAATAATCAAGGTGATCCATAATAATGATTGATCTTAATTATATATATATATATATATATATATATATATATATATATATATATATCATGACCTACTTACATCAGTGAGGCAAAAGAAACCACTAGTTTGATTATCTAAAGCGTTTCTAACTAAAAGGGTTTTTCTTATTATCTTTCTCGAACTTCTTTTAGTTGACAGGCCGGCCAGGTGGCCGAGCGGTTAGCGTGCCTGACCGCGAAGCCATAGGCTGCTGGGTCGAATCCCGCTCTGAGCATGGATGTTTCTCTCTCTCTTTGTGCTGTCCCCTGTTGTGTGTGTATGATGTGTGAGTGTGACCCATCCTATAAACGGGCTTGTGGCAGTGTGGCGTGGGCAATGTTGCTCGCCTCCGTGACTTTGGTTCACAGGTGCCCACTGGGTAACGCGAAATGAGCAACAATTCCGGCATAGTATGGCGAAGAACGAAAAGTTCAGTGCCTGCCGTAGAAAAAAAAAAAAAAAAAAGCTTTGTTGACAGTTAAACTGGTTTTATAGCTTCTTGCCCAACCTTTATTGTAATTTAAATTGGTTTATCATATTCCAATAGTAAACATTTCTCTCATATTATTTTGTTTTCCTCATGTGTATATTTTTTATTTCACTTTCGACGAGAAATCTAAAAATATACATTAAGGGTGGTGATTCTGAAACACCGTGCATACTAAAAATAGCATAAATCTATACCATTGTGACGTTGTGGATTGTCGTAATGAAATTCCAGTAAGTAGTATTTGGGATTTCCAGGATCAATAGGCAGTCCAACATGTTCAGGAAATATCAAGTTCTGTACAAAAATTATTTATTATTAATATTTAGTCATTATTTCGAAGAAAATTACAAAAATAATTAATAGTTATTACACTAATAGTCAAAAAAGCTAAGATTTATAAATTTTATTATAACCTTAGGTGAAATTTTAAAAAAATGAAAATAAATAAACATTTAATATATATATATATATATATATATATATATATCAAAAATCAAATCAATTGTGTGAAAACTCATGGCTAATATTTAGCAAATTTTTTGCAATTCATAGTAAAATTTAGTTAAATTTGATTTATTGAACACATTAGAGTTAATTAAATGTAAAGTTAGATAAATATCAAATTCACCCTTTCAAAATGTAGAGTGTACATCATGATAGACTTTAATGTATTTTCAGTGTAAGTCATATTTTTAAATTGCTTAAGAGAGCTTTTTTTGGTGAAAAAAAAACAATACCATTTCCGTGTAAGTAATAGGGTTATGCTCCTGCGTCTTGTATTGTTATCTAAAACTTGAAAAGTACTTATACTAAAGAAGGAAGGTAAATAAAACTAAGGAAAAGATTTCCCTTTGATAAAAAGTGGGGTGGATTAATACATTTCCCCAATATCTGCACTTTACTAAAACAATATTTCACTTCTGTTATTAAAAGCAATGGAATTAAATATTTAAAGGTAAAAATGTAATTTAGATTGAAATTAATATCTTTACTTCTCCTCCAATTGCCCATGCTACGGAAACACCATCGCATTTGTTGAACTGATCTGGCATGTTAGGAGTACGACACTCATGTCCTCTTTGTTGAACATGTGGATCGAATTCATCGGGTTCTGCTCCCACGCACTCATACAAAACAAGATGGTGGACATACTGCTCGTTTCCTTCTTCTACTATTGGCTCTACCTAATGTAAACATAAAGACAATTAGCACCAAAAAGTACTTAACTTAAAAGTTCTGAATTAAAAGTATCTTAAAAAAGTTGAAAGTTGAGCAAAGATAATTTATATAAAAATGTTACTTATGAATGTTATGAAAAAGAAAATAATTCAAAACATGCGGACTCTAGTTTAGTAGTAGATATAAAAATATTTTAAAAAGACCGCAGAAAAATTTCTTTAAAATATTGCCTTATTCCCATTATCTAATCCCCCAAAAAAAAATTTTTTAAAAATATCGCACTTTTCGTGAAAATTCAATTGTGTAAAAGTAATTTTTAAGTTTTTGAAAAATTCACTACTCTAATAAATGTAATAAATGAGAGTAGAGATGTAATAAATTTTCGCGTGAGTGTAATATTTTATTCAAGCAAAGATACATGCTTAATAAAAAAAATTTCACACACCAAGATTTATTTTTTCTCAATCAAAGTAATCCCCTTTAGAAGCGATCACCACCTCCCACCATACTCCAGACATTGGCTAGAAATTTCGGATCGAATGTTATTCCTATTGCACTCCATTACTAATGTAATGTACATTTAAATCTCTTACGGGCTTGGCCAACATCGTCTAAAATCATCACAATCATCTAACATCGTGCGTATTTTGCATTATATGATGAGGTAGACGAATTTTTGCTCTAGAATTTTCATTTTTCAACATTGTGCTAAGTAGCCACTTTTACAATTAACGTTTGATAGAGAAATAAAGAGAGCCAGTTTTACAAGCAACTCTTGCTTGAATATTGCTTAAGCATTGCTTCCTTAAGCGAGACTTATTGCATAATTATCATTTTGTATAATTATCATTTGAAATTATTTATACTAAAATAAAAATCATTATACAGAGAGCTATAAGTAAAGCACCCACTCAAAAATGTAATCTTACCATGACAATGTGATGTTTTTCACGCACCCTAGGTGCCTTGTAAATTTTGCACCAATACATTGTATGGAAATCTGATTTAATCTCGAACTAAAACAGAAGATAAAAAGCATAAATAAACAGTAAACTTATTTTAAGCAACTGAATAAGTAAGAGTTGTAGTTATTTTAAATTATTAAAAAATAATAATATCATAAATTAAATATTTCCTACAAAAATAAATTTTAACAAAATAATGCAAACATCAAAAATCAAGAAATCAAAAATTTAAAAAGTCATGTTTTTAAAATTCCATTTCTCAGGACCACCGGTTTCGCTCAAATTTTATGTTTTCCCATGCAAAATTACGTTCTTTAAAATGTATGTAACCTTACAATTAAAATTTTTTCCCTAATTAAAAAATATAATACTAAAAAATTACAAATTTAGAGTTAATTTTTTTTTTAAATAACGAATTTTTTAAATAAACGAATTTTATAGTTATATGTAAAAAAATTTCAATTCGCTTAAAAAGTTCTCGAGATATGGCGGAACACGCGAAAAATAAAATTAACATTAAGAATCCAAACCTTGAAACGCTCTCCTCACCAAACTATTGGAACCATATTTCGCAGATTGCGACTACCCCCTATATTTCGGAGATCAGAAATCCAAATCCGTCGGGGGAAAAAAGGTATGTTTATTCAGAGAAAACGAGTTTTTGCATGTTTGATTTCGTAACTTAAAATATCATCTATACTAATTGATTAGCATGTTTGAAGGTTTACCCGTCGAACTATCAAGATCCTTGAACACGAAGATCCGATCATTAGATCAAAAGTTATTCAGGGGGTCCGTTTTTTCAGACTGTACGGGAGTCTGCAAAGCTTAACCTCTGTTTCATATTTTTACTCTTATTTTCCTCTAAACTTTTAATTTATGATGTACAGAAAAATATTAACTTACATTTTGTGAAAATAAATCCCAATGGTAGTAATTAGATTTATCTATGGGCTGCAATCTTTCCTTATTTGGTTGAAGTAGCAAAACACTTTTAGCACCTCTTTTATTTTGGTGATATTGCAAATCATGCTCAGATGATGGATCCACGTCAGAATAGGCATATATTAAACGAATGGTACTGTCCTGCAAAGAATTAATATAGACATTATTAAGAAATAATTTATTTACAAGTTTTTCTATAAAGACTCGAACTTAATATGCAGTTTTAAAATCCTGGTCGAAAATAAGATAAAAAATGCACATTAGAAGTTGCAAATAATTATTAGAGTGAAAGAAAAACAAAAGACGGTTTCAAAATCTAAAAATTTTATTGAGGAAAAAAGTTGTGTTCCCGGAGAAAGCTTGAAAAGTTTTTTAAACAGTCCTTTTAGGTTTATCCAAACAGGTTCCAGTTTTAAATACACAAGTAGGCGACCTTTGTGCTAAAATACAAACTACGGCAAACAACGTTAAAGAGCACAAAATATATAATAATACAGACAGCTGTTTAGGATGCTCAAAGGGCAACCTTCATCAGTGCAACAGAAGATCTTCTGTTGCACTGATGAAGGTTGTCCTTATTAATCTTGTAATTTATTAATCTTGTCTACGTCGCTAATAATTCGTCATGAGTTGATAATATTTTGAATTTTTTTTAGCTTGAATATTGATTTGAAGACTTTCGCTACTGCTATTTCTTTTGTTTTCTATATTTGTTATTCATATGGTTCCTTATTTTTGTTTCTGTAATTGTCTTTGAATTTTGCCGTTAGAAATAATAAAAAAATATTGATTTGGGTCACCTATATAGATTTTTTCACATTCTTTTTGACAAAGATTGTAAAATTATTAATTAATGGCACGGATAAATAGACAATCTGTATACATATTAAAATCCCAGTGTAACAAGTAAAATACAAATTTCTACAATACTTGCAAATGACTTTTTAATATGAATTTCATATAGTAATACATGTATTCGTAGACAGAAAGAAAAGTTTCTTTAAAAATACAAATTAAAGATATGTCATTTAATTAAAGCGTAAATTTTTATAACATTAATTTATAATTTTTTTAATATTTTAATCTGATAAATGTTTACTTAGTTTTAAATCAGTTGAATATTTTTCGATATTCCATATTATTACTACAGTTGCAATATTTGAGAAATAGCTAAGATGTAAAGCCTGATTTTTTTCCTTCCAGACATTTATAGGTAAACAAATAATGAGAATAAAATAACTTCAAGAATAGAAAATTATGTCAAAGTTTTAAATTATTACTTACATCAATTTTCATGTCTTCGTAATCACAAGTATCCAGTTTTCGCTTAATTGTTAAAGAAGTATGGGTATCATTTTCACTTCCACTAAGTAGTGTCCAATCAGCACGTGAATCTATAATAGGCATTGAATTGCCCAGGGCAAATCTGTCCTAAATTTATTAAAAAAAATATTTAAATGGTATTTAACTGATCAAGTCAAATAGAAAATAATTCAAATAAATAATATTTTTACATTTAATTGATGAACAAATTTTAAATTCAGTATTTAATAAAAATCATTTTCGAATTAGGAGTTTTTCCATTTTTTTTTTTCTTGACGGCAATTGTTTCTGAATAACTGAATAACTGTTTCTGCAAAACTGAATATTTTTGAAAATAATTCTCAAAATTTTAATTAATACTATAAAGTTAATATTTTTATTGGTTATTTAATTTTGTACGTCTTTCTTAATTATCCTAAAATTAATTTTTTTTAAATCAAAGAAAGAAAATTTGTGTGCCCAAAAAATTTTTTTATGTGAGAATTATGCAAAATAAAGATTTTTCAAAAATTATAAATTCGGCATTTAACAATGTTCAGCTAACTGTCTTAATATGCTTTTTCTACATTGTATTAGTATTATATTATATTAAATTAGACAACAAAAAAAATTATAAGATATTGCAAATTTTAGCTCCAATTTCAATTCATCGACGAACCTATAGTTTGTATGTTTAAAAATGTCGGAAGAAAGAGTAATATTTGGTTTATTTGTGAAAATTAAATAAGGATTTTAAGAAACATATTTAGCGTTTACCTTAGCCTTTAAAATTTGAGTTCCCATCTAATAAAAAAAGGCGTCTAAAAAAAGCCTAATTTATTTAGTTTAGCTTATTTAGTGGGGTTACAAACAAAACGGCTGTTAAACTATAAAAAAATTTTCTGAATTTAATAATTTTGAATAAGTTTAATTCTTCTAAATATTTATTTTAAGTTTATGTTTTATAATTTAAATCTTATTAATTAAATTAATGAGAAGTGTTAAAATTTAATTAAATAGTTGGTAAAATAATTCTGCGAGGCATGCATGGACAGGTAATTTAAAAATTTAGTTTAAGATTAAAACAATGTATAAGTTGTTGAGAAATTTTAAGATACTTAAAAATGCTGTCTACGCATTCGTATTAATAATTATAAAATATATCCAAATCTATGCAAACGTATGTATATTATTGAAATTGTATCAATTATTGAAAGAACAAACTAAAAAATAGCATAAAAAAAGCTGATTTATAATCACATTCCATCAGAAATATGCTTTTATAAAATAAGACTTTCGTTGAATAAATTTTTTTTTCACTAAAATGTTTTATTCAAATCTCTGTATTAAACTACGAATTAATTTTTAGACGACTAAAAAGAAACATCATATTTTATAACTTGAAAAAAGGATTAGCAATCGGTTATTAGTGAAAAAAAAATATTAATGGAATTTTACGCTACGCGCATGTAAATCAAGTTTCTCGTAAGTTATCTACATTTAAATATTTACCGCCCCATTTAAATCTATTTCTTCATTGTCCCCAAATTATTATTTTTTTTAATAATTAATTTTTCTCGTCTTCTAAATAAAGACTGTTGAAACTTTGAATTTTGCAATAGAAAAATAAGTAGATTAATATGGTCTAAAAATGTATACATCATAACTCAAAATTTTTTCATTCACAATTAGATTAAATAATAAAAAATGATAAATAATTATTAAAAATTATTTTTTGCATGAAATTTTCTTTGAGTAAACGGGTTTTATGAGTGGGTGCAATTTTTTTAATTGTTTGATTAATTTTAAAAATATGACTTAAAACGCAAAAAGGGAAATTAACATTAAGGGGTCCGAACTTTCGATCGCTCTCCTGACCAAACTATGGGGACCGTATTTCTCAAATTGCAGCTACCCCCTATATTTTGAAGGTTAGAATCCAAATATGTAAAAAATAAAATATATTTATTCACAGAAAGTACGTTCTTGTGTCCGATTTCGTAATTTAATTAATGTGTTAGCACTACATAATTAGAATATGTTTGGTCACCCCCAGGAACTATTAGGGTTGACACTTAGTACGTGAAAATCCGATCATTTTAACGAAAGTTATTCTGGGTGATATCTTTTTTTGTTTTGCCCAATGTACATAAATGAGAAAAAAAATCATTATTCTACTGCTAATAGTTTTCGTTTAACTGATTAACGTGGAACAATAACATATAATGATTCAATTTTAGACATAAAATAACGTAAATATATCAATACAATTTTTCATCGGAATTTCGCTTAAAATTTTCTCTAAAGATGTGTAAAATTTTATGTTTTAACTTTTCTATTATATAGTTTTTTGTGCTGTGAGAAAGAGAAGCGCTCGATGACGCTGCAACGATGACGCTATAATTTATTTATGCATCATAAAATATGTATATTGAATTAAAACAAAATAGTTACGCTTTTAATATAGTCCGTTTGATAATCGTATAAAAATTAAATCACTAAAACTAAATAATAAAATTCAAATCCTGATTCTTGAATAAGCAGACATATAAATCAAATCGATAAATAAGCAACACTATTGTGAAAAAGAGGACAACAAGAATTGACGAAAATGTTAACTTCTTAACCCTAACACGGAGATACTGAGAAAACCCACGCAATTATGTCATATCCAGAAAAAGATGAAAGAAGAAACATTAACCCTTTCACACTTTTCTTGTTAGAAACAACTAAATATCTATAAATAGGCTCCTCCAGCCAATGAACAATTGGTAAAAGGTTTTCAATTCTCCCCATTTAAAAACGCTACACACGTAAATCCGTCGCAATAACGTAGAAAAAAAAGAAAAAAAAGAAAATTTAAACAAAAAAAAGCATCTGAATAAACATAAAATTAATTTTTTGCTTGCTTACTATAATTGAGTTACATAATCTGACCTCAGACCTCAAACGTTAGTGTTTAAGTTTCAACACCCATATTAATAAATAGAAAGCACTTAAAAAGTAGCCTGCATAATGAAATAGGATTAAATAATACATAACATTTTACTTTAGTCCATGGTCAGTGCGTCCTTGAGATTTGTCTACTCTACTCGCCCTCCCCCTACACTGCTGAGTCTGCGGGGGTGTCATTTACGTCGTTGAATCCACAATATATACAAGCTACTTAACTTGCGATTTTGTTTTTTAAAGAAAATTTCAAAAAGAAACAGGTGAACTAATCGAACGTCCATGAGAAAATTTAAATTATCTCAGAATTCTGCGCTAATTAAAAAAAAATATGAAGCATATACTTTTTAATTTAATAAATTAAATTCCAGACATATTATAACCAATATAAATTATTGGATGAGTGTAAAAATAATCAAAACGGAAACAAAAGGAATATGAGTGAACACAGTTAATTTTCGCGGGTTGAAGAGTTGAAAAATATATTGATATATTTCTACACGATTCTGCTCTTAAAAAATGAGTAACTACCAAAGATAATGATAAAAAGTTCTTTTTGAAAATAACCATAAATTACGAGTTAGTAAAGTAGAATATTAATGAAGATTACTTCCTTTCCTTACTGCTAAATCAATCGCTACAGACTTGAACAATATTAATAAAAACATTTAACTTAAGAATTTGCTTACACTTAAAACTAAATTTAATCATACTGTATCTATAATCGGGGACGTGCTTAGGATTTTATTATCGTGGATCAAAGAAAATTTTTTGATTTTTCTAAATTTGCTCCGAAAAAACAAGACATAGCTTTAATGTGTAAGGTTCTCCTTATAGATATAGCATGTCATACAAACTGCAAATATTACAAATTTAAAAAATCCGACAAACATGTTGCGATTGTAGTAAGGTGCTAATTAAACCAAAATATTAAAAATAATTTACAATTGTAAAGTATTACACGTTCCTCCAATCTTTAAATCGAATGATTTTTTTTAATTGAATTGAGTTTTGGTGGTCCAGAGCGATTGCTTGCACTGTTAGAATTTTCCTCCTAAAATTACTGTAAAATAACGGGCAAAAGTCTGTCCATCCAATTTACTGTAAAGTTTACGGTAAAGAATATTTTTTACCTTCACGGTTTTCACACCCTTTACAACTAGAATAGTCAGAAAACCTAAACTAAACTGTTTTTAACCATTTACAACTAGCATGGTTTCAAAACCGTAAAAAAGAAATTTAACTGGAAAATTTAACTAGCATTGAAGTTGAGTTTAGTTTTATCAAATGAACTATGGAATGTGGTTTAATTAGCTTATCTGGCTGTTTCACCTATCTTAAGAGGTGAGAAATACTAGACTTTATAGTGCTGCCATCTATGTGTGAATGTGAATATCGTATGCCAATAGTCCAGGGCAACAAATAGGAGATTGTAGGGTACAGGAAACTCTTTATGTGTTGAAGGGAGTGGAGGAAATATTGTGGTCATACGCATCAGGATGGGAGGTCACAGGAAGCTTCTGGGATTTTCCAAAGATTTTTACCATTCGGCATACTTATAAAAATTATAAAAATTTATTTAATGAAAAATTAATACTTTCAAAAAATATTTTTTTGTATTTTTTTTAAATTTAGTTATAATTATATATAACTAATTATAAAGAATTAGTTTTTAAAAAAAATTAAGTATATATTTAAAAAAATATTTTCCAAAGACATAACTAAATACGTAAATATCTATATAAGCTAACATATAAATATTATTTTTTTCAATAATTAAAATTTTTTTTTATTCTCTAAAAAAATAATAATTCTTTTTAATTTCGGAAAAATAATAAACAAAATTTTTTGTTGAACTTTTAATATTTTTTTAAAAAATTAAAATTTTGAAATATGCATTCTTTGAATAATAATTTATAACATTTTGCGTTAGTATTACTCTTACTAGTGACCGGATACCAGATCTTTGTGTAAAACTATTTAAGATATTGCTTAAAAAGTAATTTTTTATGAAAAATTAATACTATCAAAAAATATTTGCATAATTTTTTTTAAAAAAATTTAGTTATAATTGCATATAGTTAATTATAAAATAATACTTCTTTATAAATACTTAATTAAATATTTAAAAAAATATAAGAATCTGTAGCTAAATATATAAATGTGTTTATAACTATTAGTTTTAGACACATTTATATAATAAGAAATAGTTCCCACTGAAAATAAGAAATAGTTCAATATTATTGAACTATTTTTTTTAACATTAAAACATTATTTTAAAAAAAATTATATATTTTTTTATTTTGGAAAAAGAATAAACAAAATTCTATTTCAATTTTTATATTTTTTTATTTTTTAATGTTTATAATTTTTTAAAACTAAGATTTTATTATGTAATTTCCTTAAATAATTCTTTAAAAAAAAAAAAAAAGCTTTTAACTTTATGACATCAATTATAAAATAATGATTCTTATAAAAAAAAAGGATTTGAATTTTTTTCGAAAAACAAATTCAAATAGTAAATATTAAAAAAAAGTGTTTTACCTGAAAATAAGTATTTCCATTCTTCACCCATCCAGTAACAATATCACTTCCGGCCATGCCGCCATTAGGGGACAGACCTAATCCTACATAGCCGTGTGCCCTTACATCAACTCCAAATACAATTTCCGTTTCTCCTTCACTATTCAGGAAAGTCTTCCAACAAATATGATATCTACCATCTCCATCCAAAACTGTACAATGAAACCAATCTCCTTCTCCGGTAACAATCAGGATCGGGAGAAATAATAATAATAATGAACAGAATAACTTTATATTTCGCGCCATTTTCGCGCTTACTGTTTATCAACTAAAACAACAGTTGTGTTATTCTTTTCTTTGTTTTATTTTTGACAGGGTCGGCCCCTCACATGAGAGCAGGTTGTTTAGAATCTAACGCTTTTATAATGGAAACCAGTTTTGAGTTTTTTTTAGACAGAGAGTAATTTTGATGTTGCGTCATTCGAAAGAAAGAAAGCTATCACAACTAACCTTGGTTATCACTTTGTTTCGAATTGTAGACGTTATTTCCCATCCCTATATTTCCTTTCTAAACAAATTATATGTTTTAGCCTTTTATTTGCAGTTTTATTAGCAGGGTTATGGGTTAGCTACATTCGTTTGAAGAAAAGCTTTTGATTCCTCCTGCAAATAAGTTTGAAGTGGGTAAGCAGGTAAAATATTAATTCAAAGAATTTAAAAAAATTCAAGAGCAAAGCAAGCTCGCGCAAATTTCCTCTTAACCTTTGCACATCGAAACGATAATCAGTTAAGGACAATTTTCCACTTATGTTCCTTAAAATTTTTTTTAGTTGACCAAGATGACTTTGACTATTCCAAGAATTATCATTAAAGCCCCAAAAAATATTTCAAAATTTTGGACTTTGTTTTCTAGGGAGTCAATAAACTCAACTTCGTAATTCGTCTAAACTGTTTGATGGTCAGAAAATCTTAATTAAACAATTTAGGCAAAAAATGCCAAGATAAACGCGTACATATTCACAATGAAACTATTTTATCTGTCTTTACGTTTTTCAAAAGTGGTTAATTAAGAATAGCACTGTGTAACTATTAGAACTTTAGAGGTTAATATTTTTGTTTCTAAAAGGTATCAAAGAAGGAATTTAAAAGTGGCAAAAATATAAACCACTTTTCGAATTTCTCGCTAAGACCACAAAAAAAACTCGCCCACTTTTCGGAATTCTCGCCAAGAAAAATTAAAAATAAATAAATAAATAAAACATAGTTTGCTTGCCTTATGCCTGAAACAAAGCTGTAATTTTAAGCGATGTATATCATCTTCTTGTAACGAGTTATCTGAGCTTTAGAACGAACAGTTTAATTATATTAAAGTTCTACTTTTTTATTCTCATTCTACTTTTTTAAAAATCGGCAAGATTTTTTTTCATGGCGACAGAGTGATCAGCAAACTCTCTAGAATCCCAATGTTGGTATTGTTTTGGCAAAGCAATTACATCTTCCCGTCACTCTCCCAGAAACCATCAGATGTTATAAGGTGAAAATCGAATTTTTTGGAACAACGACAAATATTTTAAAGTGAAGAGGTAGCGGGCTAGTGAGTGGCTAGTAGTGAGGTAGTGGCGGGCTAGGTAGTGAGGTATCAGGCTCGAATCCCGCCGTAACTCTGGATGTATCTAGCTATCTTATTCTGAATTGTACTGTCTCTCTTTCTTCTTGAAAAAGGCTTAAAAACTAAGCTTATGCAGTTGAGCACTCAAAACTGCATGTATTTGTACCAAAAAATAAAATAAATCTTCTTCGTTGCTAAGCGACTGAGAAGAAATCAAGATCTGCAACTGATTTTTTCCGTCTGAATCAGATTTTTCCCAACCATGATTGATAATTAAGGGACTTGAGAATATTTATTATTATTATTAATAATTCTTTTGGTTTGTGTGTAATAAATGTGTAGAATTTCCCAACATATAAAATTCGTACTAAATTTTCAAAATCTGAAGTACGTGATGGGATAGAAATGTATGTAATGGGCCATCTATAAATAATGTCACGGATTGGAGAAAGGGGGTTCTTAAAATTGTGACAATTTGTGATAAGAAGGAGGAAGGGGTACCAAGAAGTGAGACGTCATAAATTTAGGTTAAAATTGAAGCATTTAAAATTAGTTTATTGAACAAATTTACATGATTATTTTCAATTTTTTTGATATATATTAACAAAATAAGAACGCATCTAATCATTATTGTTGCTTTGCTCAAAATGCCATTAAAACACTTAGCTAATGTTTAAAAATAAAATTTGAAATATGTTCTGAACTTTTAGAATATCTTTATTAAATATAGTGGGACTTGTGACAAAGGGGAAGGGTAGGGGAAGGTGAAGTATGACACGAGAAGGGAGGAGGTCAAAAATACTAAAGAAAAGGTAGAGATTCACAGTTTTTTCAATATTTAGTATATCATTAAATTTCGTATAAAACTTGATGGGAGCAAATTAATAAAAGACACAAAATTATATTTTTCCATCTCGATAATTCGAGAAATCTGATGCTATTGCTGCTGAAAAAATCTTTCTCTGAAATGCAAGACAGTTTCTCTTCGTGAAGTTGTAGGTTATCTGGATAAGAAATTGTAGCTCGGATCTGAAAAAAAAATATATCTATATTTAATCCAAGAGGTGTTGATAAAGTCGATTAAAAATATACGGAGTATCCTAAATTTGATTGTAGTTTGTAGGATGAGAGTAGTTTAAAAATTAAAAGAGGTTTTTGCAGCAAAATCATATGACGTGTCATAAATATTTCCTATCAAAGTTTTTGGCTTCAGTTCAAGCATTTTTAGACCAATGGCATTGCAAATATAAATGAGTAAATCGTAAAAAAAAATAATAATAATTGATAAAAATAATGCAATGAAAAAAATACAATAACTTTTTCCTTAAAGAGTTTATTGTATTCCGAATTACTTAACCACCTCGAGTAATATAGGATACACAGTACAATATTTTTAAAATACAGTAAAACCTATCGAGTTTACCATCTTTATAAGTTGATCACCAGTATAAGTTAACTTATTTTATCAACAATCGAATTGATTCTACGTAATAAAAGGGGACAAAGCATTTGCATCTTAAGAACTGCTATTATAAAAAAATATTTTATAGCAAGTACCTGTCATAAATAACCAAAAAAACTATGCATTTTCAAATTAGTCAGTTTCTATGTACATTAAAAAACCGTAAGGGCCGCCGCTGCGCTGTTTTCTTGTAACGAATTTATCAGAACAGAAAATGTTCGGATAAAATGTAAACTCTTATTAAATTAATCAACATTTCTAATTTTAATTTCGTTTTTATAAATGCTATTTTAAAATTCCATTTTTTCGGACCCAGTTTATCAAGTTAATATTTTTTTATCTTTTTATTTTATATTTATTTTTTGCCATTCGAATAAATAGATGTTTTTTAAATTTGTAAAATAAGATTTTTAAATATGTAAACTAATAATGTAAACAAAAACTTTTTTTTTTTAAAAAAAGATATTTGTTTTTAAATATGATAACTTTTTAAGTATGTAGACTAATTTTTTTATATATGTATTCTTTAAAGTACTGACAATTTTTATTCGTCAAGATTGTATTCATTGTTTAAAAATAGAGTTTTGCCTAGAGATTAAGGCATTCAAAATCTGTTGTTTTTTTCTCCCCATTTAATTAACGAAAAAGCTTCTTTGCTTACCTTTAATTGTAAGATAAAAATGAACCATCGAATTTCAGTAATTAACCTCTTGAAAATCCCCACAAGTTTTATACCATTTGTTTATAAACAACATCTTTAATAGATATTCAATAGAAAACAGAATAGACTTTTTTAAGTCATCCAGTTTGTTATTTTAAGCATGGGCAAGTTTGATTGAAAAAGAAAGTTATTCAAAGTGGTCATTTTCTTATTCGAAAGTTATTATTGAAATGTTAATCGAAGGTCTTTTCGTTAATTTTAAACTCAGTACTTACAGAGTTCTTATTTCCGTCACCCAAATAGCAATGAGTATCTTGATGTGAGTATCTCAAGTTGTTCTCCAATTTTTCAAAATCAATTTTGCTCCAATCGTAGTCTATTAGAAACCGATACATCATTCCATTTATATTATTTCTTCCAAGACTGAAAAATGCAACAAAAATAAACTTCTTAATTTGAAAGTTTTCGATACAAGAATTCAAAATAATTTTATTCTGTAACTAAGATATTTTAGTTAAAATAGTTTAGCTTGTTAAGATAAAGTTGCCTCCCAGGCTGTGAAAAATTCCCCTTTGTGAATTATTTAATTCTAATGAGTAGTTTTCTCAATATTTTATTATTGCAATAACTAAGCTTATCCATTTCAAAAAGGAAAAAAATTTATTTATTTCAAATTGAAAATAAATTACTAATAAGTAGTATACTTACAAAATTAGTTAATAAAAAATCTCCAAATATTTTTTATAAAAATCTCTTCATATTTATGTTAGTTTTAATAGTTAATAATTCTAGTTTGTAATAATTCACAATAAATTTATAATAATTTATAAGCAATTAGTTCTTCCAAAACTAAAAAAAAAATGGTAACAATCACTTGGTAAATTATAATGTGTAATAGCTCTTAATAGTTGGTTATAATTACAGAAGTACAATATTTCTAGTTCATAACTATTTATAATAAAAGCGTAATAAATAAATAAAAATAATTATTGGTTCTTTTATGACCATTAAGAATTAATAAATTCTAATAAATAGTTTCTAATAATTTTTAATAATAAGTAAAATATTTCATGATAATTCAAATTTATAATATTTTATGTTAGATAAATAAATTAATAGCAAATAATTTTAGTTCCGAGACTGAAAAGAATTTGATAACAAAATGTATTGATAAAATTCCATAGAATTTGAATTATCAAAAACTGCTTTTCAGACAAATGTCACTATATAAAATAATGTAATCACATATTGAGAAAAGAAAAGTTCAAAGCTGTTATGGAGTTGAAAAATCTAATAAATGTAATTCACTTTTCCTTAAAATAACTATTTTATTATTAAATAATTAATCTAACTTTTTAATTGACTTATAACTTAATTTAAATTAAGATAAATAATATTTATACGTATATAAAGGTAACTTACTTTCCTCCTAAAGCTGTGTTAATTTCATCTGTTGTTGGCGCACTTACAGATGCATATTTTTCAATTTTTGGATAATAAAGAAGAAATCCCAAACACATTTCTTCATCGGTACCTTCACCACCCTGAAAAAATTTTAGCCGACCTTTTAATTTTTTTATTATATCTGGTAAAATTTATACTATTTTTAAACAGAATAGGCACCTCAAAGTAACGCGATTTCCTCACTCTATCCCGATTTCCCCCTCTCCGTTGCTATGGTAACCGCAAATCTTATTTTTTCTCCACGCAAAGTTATTCCCACTACTTACAGAAGCGTATTGTTATAGGTAAAAAAGCAAGATTTTAAGTAACCATGGTAACTGAGCAATACAAGAGAGAAGGCCTCAGTACGGGTTACCATAAACAAAAAATTTGATCGAAAACGTAATGACATCTTTCGTATTTTTCCCCACTGCGTAGCTTAGTAGCCCGAACGTAGTGACATTTTTCTTATTTTTCTCCCTTGCAAAACTACATCAGCGAACTACAAAATTAATCCGTGCGGAGGCCTTCTCCTTACTGCGAAGTATTTAACGGAGACGAAAAAAGTGTGAAGAGTGGGAAAATCGCGTAGTCTAGGGACTGTTATTTTGTTTACAAAGAGTATAATACAGTGTGAGAATTACTGAGCAATAAAAAGAAAAAACATTCTTAATTATTGAGGCTTTGGCGAAATACAATTCAAACATGCGCACCTTTCTATTAAGAGTAAGTATATTTTGCTGTTATATTTATAAATACGTAAATTTAAAAGGAATATTCATAAATTGAATAAATTAAATTTGCATTGCAAACAATTTAACAAGAGAGCATTTAAATCAGGGCTTACAAATGTTACTTTAGTTTTTTCAGAAGAATCATAAGTGCATTCCATTGTTGCTTGATCTCCCTAAATATAAAAAATAAAAAAATAAATATTGTATGCCATGCAATCAACAAAAGAAAATAGCATTTCGAATAAATGTACAGTGTGCAAAATAAAAAAAGGATCCCCTGAAAAAATTTCATCTGATAATTGGATCTTCACTCTCTTCGGGGGATGATCTAAGATATTCTAATTAGTTAGTGCAGACTTTGTTTTAAATTTCGAAATCAGACACAAAAAATTGCCTTTTTTTCAGTATAAACATACCCTTTTTTTTCAGGCGGGTTCGGATTTCAGACCCCCAAAATATAGGGGGTAGTCGCAATCTGGGAAACATTGTCCCCATAGTATAGTCAGGAAGGCAGTTTTAAGTTTGGACCCTTAATGTTAGCTTTATTTTTTACGTATTTCACTATATCTCGTGATCTTTTTAAGGAAAATGAAAAGTTTTTGCACACGATTATAGAATTAGTTTATCCAAAGATAAAATTAACGCAAAAATTAACTATTAGTAAATATTTATTACTCCTAGCTGTTTCATTTAATGATGGTTGAAGAAGTTTTTGAATTGTACAGATTAAAATGTTTTACACCATTTTAAAATATGTAATTATGTATGTAGGTAATTTTATGTAACTCGTATGTAATTTTATATGGAAAAATACAAAATTTAAGCAAAATTGGTTGAATAGTTCACGAGCAATCTGGTTTCAAACATAAGAATGCTTTAAAATTCGATTTCTCAGAAACTATTCAAGCAATCTCGCTCACATTTTGAATTTCGTCATGTAAAATAATATCTTTTAAAATGATGTAAAAATTGCATGTCTTACAATTAAAATAATTAATCTAATAACGCAAGCTTAACGAAGTTGTTTAATTTACATCCTGCATACAAACATTTATACTTACTCTGTGAATTAGACTCTTACGAATTTTTGATCTGATGTGGATTAAACTCCTTTTAACCGTTTACGCCGATGTGAATTAAATTCTTCTCAACGTTCCTCTGTATATAATAAGATTGCGAATCAAAAAATTTAATAAATGTTACTTTAATGCAATTTGATAAAGGTTCAATTGTGCTTCAGGAAAGCTTTTGAAATAGATCACAATCATAGCACTGATTGTTTGTTTTAGTTAATTTGTGTAGTGTTTGAATTTTGTGAAATTGAGGGAAATGTTTAAAAAACAAATTTTGGCAATAACATGCTTGAAGCATCTAACTCAAGCAATGCCACGTGAAAACATTCTAAGATGTTCCTAGTTCGTGATATCCCCTTGCATCAACTAATAACATAAAGAAGTTGTTTGATATTGCCCATACTTTGAATATCGTTTGATCTAATGAACAGAACTTCACGTTCTAGGACTCAATTTTAATGATTCGAGGATATGACCTCAAATATGTTAATTAATGAGTGCAGACGCTATTTTATGTTACTAAAACGTAGTTTCCCTAAAGAAACATAATTTTTTTTTTTTTTTTTTTTTTTTTTGACTGATTCGGATTTCTCTCTCCAAAAATATAGGCGGTAGCCGTAATCTGGGGAGTATGGTCCTCATAGTTTGGTTAGGAGATTGGTTCAAAAGTTGGACCCCTTAATGATAATTTTACTTTTTGCATATTTCGCCAAATCTCAAGAACTTGAATTGAAAACTTTTTGCAAACAATTATAAAATTTGTCTATCCAAAGGTAAGTTCATGAAAAATACGACTTTGTAAATATTTATTATTTTTATTATTTTATTTAATAATACTCAAAAAAATTTTGAATTGAAAGATATCTAATTTTTTACATTGCAATGAATGCATTTTTATATGGAAAATTAAAAAATTTGAGCGAAATCGGTTGAATAGCTCATGAGAAATAGAATTTTTATAAAACTTTTTTAAAATTCGATTTCTCATTCTACCGATTTCACTCAAATTTTGAATTTTGTCAAGTAAAATTAAATCCTTTAAAATGATGTAAAAAATTTACCTTGCAATTCAAATTTTTTCGTCTGTTTTTAAATACAATAATAAAAAATAATAAATATTTACTAAAAGTTACTTTTCGCATTGAATTATTTTCGGATAAATGAATTTTATAGTTATGTGCAAAAATGTTCAATTTTCTTTGAAAGTTCCTGAGATATGGTGAAGTTCGCAAAAAATGACATCATCATTAAGGGGTTCAAACTTTAGACTGCTCTCTTGACCAAACTATTGTGACCATATTTTCCAGATGGTGGCTATACTCTATATTTATTTTGGCGATCAGAAATCTGAAACCGTCAAAGAAAAAAGGTATGTTTATTCAGAGAAAGTACTTTTTATGTCTAATTTCGTAGTTTAAAATATAATCTTTTTACGTATTTCACCATTTCTCTTTATAGATTACTACAGTAAAAATTCTTAACCAAATATAGATGCCTCATGCTGTAAAAAAAGGAATTATTCATGTACATTTACTGTATGAAATTTTAAAAAAAAACGTGTTACTTTCTTTACCGGTAAAAATTCAATTTCTTCAGAGTAATATCTGTATTCCTAAAAGTAGAAACAAAAACGTGTAAAAATTTATTGTAAAAAATGTAATAAAATCTGTGATACTTGAAAATGCATGTGACAAGTATCAAATTTATTACAAATGTTATGAATTTTATTTAAAATATTAATTAAAGAAAAAGAAAAATGTTTTGTATAGTTTTTATCTTCTTTTCTAGGTATATGGCTCATTCCCAATCATTTAGGAAGTCTGATTTCCTTTATAATTATAATATCTATTTTTACTAGATTAATTTGCGAGTGAATTGTAAATTAAATTGCTGTTTTATTATAGAAAATGTAGCCACTCCTCCTCTGGCTACGATCATCAGCCCTTCCGATATTGTTGTCTGTTGTTGGAAAATAGATTATTACATCGAAAGGAGGTTTTAGCCCAGATTTTGCAACCCAGATTTTAAATTTTGTTTGTCATAAAATTTATTACAATAATCCGTTTGTTTGGTTATCATTGCAAAGCAATCTGCAAACTTAATTTTAAAATTTTCTAATCCTGGTTGCTATAAAAGCTCATTAATTTGTTCTGACAAACTAAACTATTTAACGATAATACTAATAAAAATAAATGCGTCTTTTGGTAAACTCTTGATTTAAATGCTTTTTAAAAATGGCTAAAAAATTTTGCCATAATTATAAATTATTCAAAATTTTAAAATTAGTGAAAAATTTACTTTCAGCAACATTTTTTCGCTTCTCTCTAACATTATATCAAACATTTCAACTATTATTCAATGTTAAATGAAACTTTGATGAAAAATAAATTGTATTTTTCCAAACATAACTTATGCATTTTATATGCAATCGATTTTATGTAATACAAAGAAATGAAAGATATTTCAATTCCTTTGGAGCGAATCAATACATTTTAATTATTCACATAATTAATATAAAACTCATAAGAAAAGTATTAAAACAATAAATAAAGGAAATAATATTACATACTTGATAGTTAAAATCATAATTTCTATCATCAGCTAAGGGTTGAAGTTCGGTGTTGTTTCTGAAATGTCGAGCTTTCAAATGACGTCCTATTAAACAATTAATAATACAAAATCTACTCTCTTAATACAGAGCATAAATTTTGAGATTCATTTCGTAAAAAACGTTAACTTTTTTACTTTTTTTTATTTTTTATTTTGCCGTCTGTATTTGATTTAGAATTATACTTTCTATTTGTACATCAATAGGACAACGAAAGTCTAGATAAAAAATTTCAAGTGATGAAAAATATTTATTTGTAAGGTAGTGTATACTTACCTAATAAATGAGCGTGTAGAAGTATTCCCAAAATTTTTATTCCTTCTTTTGGCATTGACTAAAATTCAAAAAACTAAACTAAATTAAATGCTAAAATAAAGAAAAAAATTATTAAAAACCATAAAAAAGACGTCATGACTGCACTTCAAAAAAAAAAATGAGACTTAAAATTTTCTTAATTTAGGATGAAATGACTTCTAGCGAAACGTTTCAAGCATACATTTCCCAGGAAGACAATAAAACAGAGAGAAAATTTTGGAATTGAGAAATTAACTATATATTTTTTATTTTAAGATACGAATTTCATCAAAAGCATTAGGCGTTGTGTTACTTATCGATTGACCGCTGTAGGTCAAGTAATAGTGTGTTCGCCTTCCAATGAGGTGACGGAGGTTCAAAAAACAGCGGTGGCAAATGGATACGAATTCCACTCACAGCTCGCTTCGACCACAGTGCTGACGTAAAATATCCTCATTGGTAGACGGATTATGAGTTAGAATCCCCTTTCAGTTTAGCTAACTGTGAGAGATTTCCACTGTACGTAGAGCAAATGCGGGCTAGTTCCATCAAAAAGTCATTCACCACGGACAGTTTTCCCCAATGTTTGATCTAGGAGTTTCCTTATCTTCTGGGTTGGGTTCAAAATTACAAGGCTATGATCATTGATAGTCGTAAACTCAGAATCGGCATTTCAACTGTTTCTTATAAAATAAAACAAATTCCTAAAATCTACCCAAGCTGATTTGGATTTTTGGTTAAATGTTTAGTTTTAATTTTCTCGATGCTTTTTTTTCTTAAAGAACTTCTAAAGAATTTTTCTTCCGTAGAACTGTGGGTGATTAGATTTTTTAAAAATTTACTTTTATTTTTTGTTTAAACTGACGAAAATGGATTTGGAAGAATATGAAGAAAAAAACTTTTAACGAAAATTACATTCTAACTATGTTTTTAATAATGTGGATTGCAGTAATGTATGAATTTAATTTGCCAATAGAGATCTTGTGGAATTCTAAAATTATGCGTACTACTTTTCCAATTTCGAATTGGCAATGATCTTGCATTTTACATGTTTGAAAAGATTCTGTTGAGCCATAAATAACAATTCTCAATTTATTTTAATAAATAAATATGTTTAAAAACATGATAATCCTTTTCCTGTCCACGACTTTTTAACGGTTGAGTTTGGTCCCAAGTGATGAGGACTTTTTTAAAGTATCAATGGGATACTTGCGATTGTCAGAAGAAGTCAGTCAGATTGAAGATTGTCAGAAGATTATGCCTTATCATGTAATTTAAATCAGATTTAATTGAATAACTTTGAGCAACGTAACACGTGTGCGACGTAGCACCTGATTGAGTTTTGAATCAAAATACAATTTAACTAAGCGAGGGTATCATTTGCAATTATACAATTCCCAAAATAGAAAAAAACGACATTTTACCGGATCCAAACACAAAGGGCTGCTGTGTCCAGATATTGTGTATTCCTTTTGCTTTGGAGGAATAAATAACCTTCTTGATACAGTTGATCCAAACATCAATGAACCGGCATCATACTCTCTTAATTTATTGGTATAATAAACCCGAAATCCAGAACTATCGACAATACCTAAAATGAAAATGTAGTACTGATATATGATACTTCTGTTACTTTATTTGCATTATTTTTACTCTTAAAAAGTTTCATGAATGAAATGTATTTTAGCTTTTACACTTGCCTTACTTGCCTTTCCAACCTCTCGTGAAATTTAAAATATTAACGCAGAAAATAATGGAGCTGTTTATGTGAAATCAAAGTTTGTTGAAAAATTTATTGATAAATATAAGATGAAAGAAAATTGTTTTTACAAAATAAAAGGGGTAATACTACCCATCAAGATAAGTTGTATTTACTACGGAAAGTAGACACTGTGAGAATTGAGCTCTGAGAGGCAGAAAAGACTAAAATTCTGATGGGCTTGTGGTTTGGTCTCCTTGTTCACCAGATTTCTACCCCATGAACTTTTCTTTAAGTGACATCTGAAATATTTTGCTACGCTTACGGCTGAAAATCTTGAAGCGAGAGTCAGTGTGCGGAATCTTAGTAGGAGTGCAGGGTGCGCAAATCAGGCTCTCTGAACACTTGTCGCAATCTATAAATCAGATCGGGCAATTTTGGTATCGTTCTTTCGCTTTCCCCTATGGATATAAGTACATGCTGATATTCTAATTTGACTCTTATCTGAGTTGAATGCTATTCTGTATTCGATAAGCAATTATTGTACGTGTGGGTGGGTGCTATCGCATCTTATTTATTAAAAACAACTTAAACTCGTCTTGTAAAAAAAGAAAATTCTAAACTACATTTAAAATAATAAAACATTTGATTCAATCTTAATCTGCAGCCTCTTTAATATTTATTAACAATTAAGATTTAACTTTTGAAGATCATAGTTTTCTTGACCCATAGAAGTATTTACAGAGCTCTTGAAGACCATAGCTCTTGAAGACTTTTTTAACAGATAAATTAACAAGTTAATCTTTTGTCCGCGGGAATTCTGTTAATGAAACCGCAAACCACTAACGCCCATTATTTTCAGAAACAAAATATTAACATTCTAACAAGTCCTAACAGTCTTGAATATCGCGACGGATTTTTAGTACGTAAATTCCTCTATAGAATACAATATCGCTGGTTCAAAACTAAAACGACACTTCTGCACTCACTTCTCATGTTATTTGAATGAGAAGTGAGTGCAGAAGTGTCGTTTTAGTTTTGAACCAGCGATATGTTCATTTGTGAAAGAATTCGGGGCTGAATCGTTTTATTTTGGGTACTATGCATTTTCAAAACATTTTAAGAAAATTACATTAAATATGACAGGTATTCTCGTCAACTAAGCGGCGAACTTCATACCATTTGCTCAGAAATAGAGTATACAATGTTACAAAGCTAGTTTATTGAAGCATTTTCAAATAAATGTGAATCAAACAAATAGAATTTAATATGACTCGGATTACTAGGATTTTGTATGAGGAGATCGGTGACGTTTTTCATGCAAAAGCAAAATCTATGGTTGCAAATCCGAGTGCCTCCATGGGCAAAGTAAAATTTTAAAAAATTACCTCAATTTTACTGTGAAATATTGCTATTAAACTTGTTTTAAACAATTTTAGACACGCATTTTTAGGAGAAGTTTTAACTCAAACATGTTAAATGCATAGTTAAACTAATAAAACTAATTTAAATTAATAAGTACTGAAAAGCCAAATTATTCCGAACTTGACTATTTTGTGATGAAATCAACATACGTACCATCACGACGAAATGGATTATCATAGTGAATTTCCAACATATAATATCTGGAAATACCAGATTCAAGCGGAAGTCCTACATGATCTGGGAGTACAAGATCCTAATTTCGAAAGAATATATATTAAAATAAAATTAAAAATTAAGTTCTAGAAGGAATTTTAAAATTTTATTCAAAAATTTGGTTTAAAAAGTTACCTCTCCACCTATCGCCCAAGCAGGCGTAATTCCTTCACATCTGGACATAACATCCGGCATATTTGGTCGATAACACTGATGTCCTGTTTTGTCCAAATGAGGATCGTATTCTTCAGGATTTGCTCCCACACATTCATACAGCAATAGATGGTGAACATACGGTTCATGTCCTTTTTGAATAAGCGGTTCTACCTAGTTAAGAAACAATAGCAGAACATGCTAAATTATTGAAGTTTAACACTGATTTTTAAATTGTTGCTTACTGCCAGAAGTAATTTTATAAAATCCTAAAAAAAACAATAAAATTTTTCGCTACAGTAACAAATAATGTAAAATTTAGTTTTTTTATAGTTAGAGATACACTTTCCAAAAAGAAGGTTAAATTTAACTTGCTATGAACCGCAATACAGCGAGAATTTCCTGAAAACTATACAAGATGTAAAATTGAATCATTTTTCTGTTCGAATTATACCATAATCTCGAGGAATGAAATTTGATATGTGAGATAATATGGTTCAACTAACTAAAAAAAAATTTTTTTGCATATAATCTGGGATAATTTGCTCTCTTCCTCTGTAAAAAATTTCATTTCCTCTGTAGAAAATTTTAAGAGCTCAAAATTGCACAATATTCATTTTTCATGATCTACCTTCAATATTACTAGAAATGAAGTCAATCAAAAAATACAGCTATTAAAATTTCAGATTTTCTCTGATATTCAAAATAATGGCTCTTTAAGATTAAAATACAAACGCTCTAAGATTATTTAATTAACCGACAAATCAAATGTAAAGTTAAAAAAAAAAATTTTTGAAGACCAATTAAGAAATAAGTAAAAAAAATACCAATATAAAACAACAAAAATTAAGTAAGAAATTAAACTTTCATTTAATCGAAAATGTAGTCAAGCTTACGTTTATTTCAAATGATTAAATTTTTCTTTATCATAGTTGGAGAAGCATAATGTCAATTTCTTTCTATGATTTACACTACTGCTGGCCTGCTAAAGATTAAAATAATTTTGAAACTGCTTATTAATTTTTAAGGCACAGCTGCTGAATTAGCAGACTAACATAAATTGTTTTGATTAAATTAGCAATTGATTAATTGTTTTGATTTTGATTATAAATAATTATATACAGTCGAACCCCGCTATAGTGGACCGTCTGCGGACTCAGTAATGTGTCCACTATAACCGGTGGTTCACTATATCCAAATTTTTTGAAGAATATTTTTTGCATAAGACAGTTGAATGATTGAAAATTGGGTTTGCAATTTTACATAAGTTATTTCAAAAATTATTAACTAATTAACAGATAATAAAACAAAAATTGATGGAAAATGTAATTACGTCACTAAATATTAGTTTTATTTTAACTTTTTATGAAAAAAATTTGTGATTTTTGATTGAACACAATTTGATTTTAGTTCATCAATTTTCTTATCTACAATGTGCAACCATGCAGGATTTTTACATTTTGAACCATTTTAACAAAGCTTCTTCTACGTTATCTCTTTCAGCTCCACGCAGTTTTTTCGATGAAACCCTGTTTTTGTCGTATGCCGCAAAAATTGCACTCCGATTTTTCCAAATGTTTGAAACTGTAGATTTTGACAAGGAAAATTCCTTACACAGTGCCGATTGATTGGTTCCATACTCAATACGCTTTACAATTTTAACTTTGTCCTCTATCGAAAACGCTTTTCGCTTTAGAGAATTTGCCATTTTCACTGCTTTTGAAATAAAAATCTTGTCTCAAATAGATAATGTAAGAATATGAAGAGAGCAGCTGTAGAATGAGTTAAATTGTTCGCCTTCTTGATTGTCAAGGCGTGATTTGTAAAGAATATGGTTTGAACAGATAAGAAAATTCAGCAGGTGGCCAAGTTAACTAGTTGTAGAGCAAGCTTGGGGAAAAGAGACAAAGCGAGGTTCATCAGGGAGGGGGGAGTATAAGATAAATGATCTGTTTGACATTTATTACAGTATAGTTAAAAGTGATAAGCATAAAGGAGTGAAATATGACCTATTTTATAGGAATGCATTCATTTTCAGTCACAACACCTACAAGTTTAAAGATAGAGGACTGAAAAAGATATTTAAAGAAATGAAATTTGAGTCCACTATAACCGAGTTTCCAAGTTCTAAGCTGTTCACTATAAGCGTTAAAAATAACTTTATGTAAATAGGAGTACGGACGGGACCGCTAAAAAAGTTCACTACATCCGAGTGTTCACTATATCCCAGGTTCACTATAGCGGGTTTCGACTGTATATTAATTAATGGAATAATCAATGAATATAATGAACACTCGTTCTTCGCCTCGGAAGATGCCGACAGTGCTACTCTTTAATGTTACCCGGTGGCGAGCGACATTACCCACGTCACACTGCCACAGATGTAAGTAGGGAGGGTACTAGGGTGAGTACTAGGTGGCTTTAAACATTGCCTGACTTTAACCACTGGCTAAGTCAGGCACGCTGACCGCTCGACCACTTCGCAACAGATGGACAGATATAATTCGATTTCAATGTATATTGAGTACATAAAGTAAATAGAACAAAAACGAACACATTTTTTAAAAAAATATTAGTCTTTATTTTAAATTATATACATATTGTAATATATATACATATTGTAATATATATATATATATATATATTTTAACACGTATTAAAAGGTTATTTTTTATATAAATTTAACCAATAAGGAACATATGATACATTACGATATGATAAACATTATGATAAAACAATTATTAATAAAAAGAGTATAATTGCTAACTTTTTTCCATTTAAAATAATTACAAATAAATAAATAGCTTGAAAAGTTTACAAATTAAGGAAAAAATTCGTTTAATTACGTACCAAAACAATGTGATGCTTAACTGGTAGCGCTGGAGCTCTGTAAATCTTACACCAATACAGTGTGTTAAATTCAGAAGATATGGTAAACTGGCATGAGAAAGAAAATATATAATTAATTTCCTCGCGTGAATAATTAACAATTAAAATAATAATTATTTGTTCTCATTATAAAATGATCAGTTGGGATAAATTGGGCTTAGAAAAAATCATTTTTACCTAGAAAGTCATGGAGCCCATAAAAAGAAACTAAACAAAGTAACCAGGAAAAGATTTGTTGCAACTGCTCAAACATTTCACACAACCTTCTACCACTTACGGGAAATTTAACAAAAAATTTGCAGCAAAATATTCGCAAGGAGGTGTTTGACCATTCACCCTAAAGTCCCAAGATTGTTTCCAGAGATCTTGGACATGAAGAATTTTTTTGTCTTGGTATTCTCAAATGGACAGATTGCTTTGACACACTGGCTCTATTGGTCAGACTTCTCTATGCAACCATTGGAACGGTAACACTTGTGCCCCGATGTGTTACTGTTCCATTGCTTTCTACGTCAAGATGTTGCTAAAATATTACTGTATTTCATTTTCCCACTAAAATTCATTTTAGTGGGAAATTTACTTTCCGGGTATTCCTTGTATTTTGCTAGATTGCTATTACTCATTATGAAAATTTTGTAAAATTTAATAATAAGTAGTAACAAAGTGAGTAGTAACTCCGCGAAAGACCTCGGGGTAGACCCATGCTAAGATGGATCGACTGTGTTGAGAATGACCGAAATATTCTCAAGAAAAACTGAAAAGTAGTCGCCAATACATAAGTCTTAAACTACATAATATATTTTAATGCATCTTGGTAGCTTTTTATACCACTAGTGTCTCCATCGTCTTCATTACATTAATATTTTTAAATTAAAGAACCCGCTAAGATATCCAATTAAATAACACAAATATTATCTATACATAATAATAAACGCGGCTGTGTGTGTGTTTGTAATCACAATATATCGCCCCAGAAGCCTCGCCCAGGCACGAAACTCGGCACATAATTGTGTTTTGACATAATGACATTTTTTTTCTTTTTCAAAAATTTGGATTATTTTTTTAGTTATCAGTCATTTTATAAGAAAATCTTTGCTTTTTTGTCTTCAAAGAGCCATAAAAATGCATATACTTTTCTTCACTTTTATAAATGTATGCTAATGCGAACCTTACAATTGAAATATTAATTTTCGACAACTTAAACCAATAATATACGAAGGAATTAATAATTTAATTGCAAGGTTCGCATTAGTTTACATTTATTAAAGTGGAGAAAAGTTTAATTTTTGTATTAAAAATGTGGCAACATATTCGATACGAAAATAGAACGCTTCGCTTTGATATTTTTGTCGCTGTTCATAATTGTTATAATAAGTTTTCCTTCTTCTTTCCACGCTCTATTTTTTTTTTCTTAAGCGAAGACGATAATTTTTGGGGTAGACTATATTTGAGGGTGCCGCTTGATTCTCGCCAAGTTGTGTTCGCGGTTGATCGCCAAGCTGGGCGATGTTGAAACCCAATCGTGATTCTGATAGATTTAGATTTAAGCTCTATTTTTAAATGTTCAACTGTATATGTAATTTCAGAGGTCCGTTAGTTCTGCGTTGGATACCGGCTGGAAAGGTTAATTTTGCTTATGGTTCATAAGATCGAAGGTTTGTGGGCAATCATAAAAAGGGACTATAAAAAAAAAAAAAAAAAAAAAATCACCGCCAGTACGGTACCACGGACGCCATTTTCGATTCGTATTTCGCTGAACTTATTTGGCGATGGAGGTACACAAATTCCATTCCTAATAAGTTTAGACAGTATCTAACTGCTATTTGAGAAGTCTGTGCACCTAAATCTGAGAATATTCAAGCTTCATGAAGAAGTGAGTTTTTTTTTTTTTTTTCCCCTTTTCTTTCTGTACTTACTCAATTATTTTTTGCTTCGATTCAAAATTCACTTTATTGCGTTAATTAATTTTGCTTATATTGGGCTCATTACAATTTTATACAGTTTTGGCCGCCATTCCTGTTACCACAGTGTTCCGCGCTAACAGGAATGGCGCCAAACATAAGTCGCCAATTTCGCCAAAGGGCACCCTCAAGTATATTTTTACCAAAATTAATTCGTTTTCGTGTTCTTTTCATGTATTTAGCATTTTAGTTTTTTTTTTCTTAAGCGTTGTAGCTATATAATATATAAAATAGGAATTTAATTATTTTTGAAGGAACGATCACACTTACCTTGGATCTCTTTGGTTTTTCTATTCTTTATTTTAACAGTTTTTATTAAATGTAATTAGTTATTTTCAGAAAGTTTCAGTTTGCAGGTAAGCACTTAGATTTTAATATTGAAGTTTCAAGATTTGCTTTCATAGTAATTGTTGTTCTAAAGTATTCGTTGACTTCTTAAAAACCCGATTACTGACATGGCAGAACCGCCTTCCAAAAAACTTTGTATTTTGTCAAAGAAAAAGATATTAAGAGATTCTCAAAGAAGAAGAAGGGCCCAAGAAACGTCTGTGGAACGTCAAAGAAGGATGGAACATGACCGAATTTCGACAAGCAATTCTAGATCCCAAGAAGTATCAGAGAAACGTCAAAGAAGATTAGAAGAGGATCGTGTCTCAACTAGCAGTGCTAGGGCCCGAGAAACACCTGAGGAACGTCAAAGAAGATTGGAAGAGGATCGTGTCTCAACTAGCGGTGTTAGGGCCCGAGAAACACCTGAGGAACGTCAAAGAAGATTAGAAGAGGTTCGTGTCTCAATTAGCAGTGCTAGGATCCGAGAAACACCTGAGAAACGTCAAAGAAGATTGGAAGAGGATCGTGTCTCCACTAGCAGTGCTAGGGCCCAAGAAACATCTGAAGAACGCGGAAGAATTGTCCACTAATCTTCAGATTTCCTGCTATGTTTTAAAAAACTTAATTTGTGAAAACCTTTAGCGTGGCGGACAGCAGGCCGCCTTAAGCGTCTAGTAATCAATATTCCAAATAAATAAATAAACATTTGCGTTAAAGAAATTTAATAGTTAACACTGGGGAAATATTTTTTGTTGTGTTTATACAACTAATTAATCTTGCCTCATTCGGACGTGGGTATTTCAAATCTGAAATTAGTTTTGCTCCTAAATCTACAGATTTATTTTAAATGACGAGTGAAATGTACGAGTTTAAAATTTTTATATATAACAGAGGGTCGCGTAATTGTTGAGACAAACTTTTAGAGAGTTTGGGCACGTCATCAGGATTAAAACAGTATAGGAATCTATGCCCTGAAAATATCGTCTTCCACAAATTAAAGGCGTTTCTCTATTTTGACCTGTTCAGAAGCACATAATAAAACAGTTTATAATATGAAAGCGCCTCTAAAGGCGCATGATGACAGTCCCTGGCATAGTTTCCTTTGCAGTTTTAATCCTAATGATGTGCTCTCCTAAAGAAGTTTGTTGCAACATTTATGTGAACCCCTGTTATATGAAATGTTTTTAAGCTTGTACATTTCAATTAAAATTAGACTAAAAAAGAAATTTGCAAAAAAAAAAAAAAATAAATAAATAAAAAAATGTTGCTTGAAGAGAGAAATTGAGTGAAGATTTGATATTAACGAAACGAAAGTATCTAAAATCTCTTAAAAAAATCTCATTCAATAGAAAAAATCAAAATAATTTTTTCCCCAATGTAATCAATGTTTCTATAAATTATTAAGCAAAAATCATAAGGATTACACAGTTAAAAAACCAAGAGAATTATCAAATGATTACTCACATTCGGTGAAAGGACATCCCAGTGTGATAGTCGTGACTTATCTATAAATAGTTCAGTGTTTCTTTTGGGTTGTAACAAAAGAACACTCTTAGCTCCTCTATTTTTCATATGATAATCAAGATCATTTTCATCCAGCGGATCAATATCTGAGTAGGCATAAATTAACCGAATAGTACTATCCTGAAATTTATTTATATTTATTAAATAACATTCAGGCTAAAAGTTAGAAATGGTGCAAAAGCGGAAGAAAAGAAATAAAAAAAATTATGTTTCACAGTTTAAAAAAAAGAGCTGCAAAATAAATGAAACTGTAAGTAATTAAAGATTCTGAGAGTATCAATAGTTCAAATAAGCGCGTAAAGTAATCACTATTATGAAAGCTATTACCATTATAACGCATTTCCGTCTTGAAAATGTATTTACTACGTTCCTTTTGTATTATTTATAGTGTAAAAACATTTTTAAAAATTTCAGAAGCATTTTTATTTACTGACTGGAATATAAAAAATTTAAGCTTTCCTGCAACCCTAAATAAAGTATTAAAAATTTCTGAAGTATCTCTTAATGTTTTAAGCGTTTCAAGTAAAGAAGCCTGTAACATGATATTGTACCGACCAAAGGGGTTCGTTTTGATTGGAGATGAATGAAACAGTCCTTAAAAACTAACCTTTTTTTAGCAGAAAGGTCCAGAAAATACACTCATTTCTAGCACATATTTACAGCTCAAATAACAACATAGTACAGCAAAACATAGGCTTCGCAACCTTAAGCGGGTCAATGAACTAACTTAGGTCAGAACACTGCTATAGTCACAAGCAGACTCTACCTTGGGATTCACGCTCCCTTTTATGTAGGCTTAGCGACAAAACATTAGAACTTTCAACACGATTTTAGACGATTCTCGTATAACTCCGTGAATATTGATTCTATTGCTTTGAAACTCGAAGTTTCGAGAACAATCATTTTGTCCCCATAATAGTCTCCAAGTCGGTAAAAATGTTGCGAAATCTAATCTTTCATAAGAAATACATTAGGCATTATTTCCTCTGTAATTCACATTAGTATTACGCGACTTTTTAGAACATTTTTTGATTAAACTGTTTATTTAGGGCCCGTCTAAGATATTTAGCCTCATAACAAAAGAATATGAGTAAAATTATAAACATAATTACAAATTCATAACAATATGTAAGTAATTTTGAGAAATTTTTTTTTCGTCTAAAAATATTTAAAAAACAAACTATATAAAATAACTTAATGTTCTGTATTAACAGTCAATCCCTCCGAATACTTGAATAGAGAAATTTGTTTACCAATTAGGATGTTTGGGAGAAATTTTTTCGCTTGCAATTTAGTTGCCTAACAACCATAGGAAAAATAATGAATCGAAAGGAAATTTTGCTGTCAACTTTTTTACTAAAATGGAATTGTTAAAAATTCCCCTTGAACAGTGGATTATTTTCAAAATTACGCCTAAACTTTGTGGAGAGTCCATTGCATGTTCTTATCTTTTTGAAAGATTTAGATTTTTAATTTTTCTGACTAAAAGACTAAAGCCTGAATAAATTAATTTTGTTTTAGAATGCAATTGGATAAACTATTATAGGAAACTAAATAAAAGAAGAAAAGACAATTATACATTTTAAGTTTTTTTGCTCGAAAAAATAGATTATAGAAAATAAGTTAATATTGTTTCCAATTTTAATCTAATTTAACTTACGTCAATTTTTAGGTCCTCTTCATCACAAGTGTCCAACTTCCGCCGGAAAACAAGTGAGGTGTGGGCATCATTTTCACTTCCGCTTAAACATTCCCAGTCCATGCTTATATCAATTATTGGTAAAGTATTTCCTATACCATGTCTGTCCTGAAAGTAACTTGAAATTTTAATTCATAAAAAATATTTAAACATTAAATTTTGTAGAATTGCACACAAACCATCGCGATCAGTTTAGTTACATTTAATATATGCACACAAGAAAAAGAAACACAAAATATAAATCTCAATGCTTTTACAGTTTAACAATTTCAATTTATTTAGCCTTATTAGATACAAAACAATAACATGAAATTCCTTATTTATTATAGAAGGATTTAGAAGTTAAGTGTTAGAAGGTAAAAGGTTGAATTCTTACCTCATAGTATACAGGTTCTAAGAATTAAAGAGGAACAACGCAGTAAACTTTTCAAAAAAATGAAGAAAAAAATTATTGCCTTTTTCGATAATTTATCTTTTTAAGATTAATGTACCAAAATATTGAATGGATCTTCTTAAAAATGTAAAAATTACAGCATAATATGTTGAGCGTGAAGCAAGCTGCACTGTGACTTACATGAACAAGTGAATTTGTGCGTTCAGTTGTTGAATGGACTTGCTCACTCCTATCAAAATATTTTAGTAAAATACTATTATTTTATCTATTTTATTGTAATAATTTGTTTAAATTACATAGAAAGAAGAGATAGTTTCAATATAAATAGTTGAACTTTATAATTTAGCAGTAATAGTACATTATTACTTTAACATACAAGCATACAAGTAACTTTATAAACATTATATTATATAAGCAGCAATTTTTTAATGTTTTGTATTTTTAGCATGATTAAATTAAGATAAAAATATGTATTATGAGAAGAAAAAAAATGTATCAAGTTTGTCACAATTACAAACTTGATTAAGAAATCCTCTTTCTTACAGGCTTCCACTGAGCTGTTCTCCTTTTAAGTTAACTGTAAAGTAACTGTTAAACACTGTTATTCTGTTTCCTTATAAGCGTCTTTTGTTTTCAAAATTCTTTTTATCAAAAATAAAAGAAAATTGGGAATACAACCCATTGAGGAATTTATTTAACATTTTAAAGAGTCTTTACATTTTTACTGTAAAGGCATTTCATGGTTTCCTGATAAAAGTAGAATATATTATCAAAGAATACTATATGAGTCTCATTAGCGATTGAAACTAATACGATAATGGAACCATAAACTATACAACATTGAAAGGTAGATAAAGCAGTTTTACCTTACTTGCGGTAATAAGTACAGGAAAATATGTGATTCATGATGACTCAGTTAAAAAGCACTAAGCTGTCATTGTAAAGGACTAAAGCTCAGTCCTCAGTGGTGACTTAGAGCCAACCTAGCCTTAGCTTGATTATACAGTAACAGCAGAATGTGCAGTGCCAACCACATTGCCAAACAAATGTTGTTAATTACAGAACTGTGGGACCTTAGCTTCATGATCCCTCCCCCCCCTTGTCCACATCGGGCTGTTGCGAGAATGCTTTACATTTTGGATTCAATAAATTACGAGGTGGATGTTATTGAAAACAGAAAATATATTTATTTCGAAAATAGAGATGGGCCAAAATTGCCGTTGCTAGTATCATAAAAATAATTCACGTGTTTTTCAGTACTTGTCATAAAGAAGTATTAGTAGTCGTACTTTATTTACGTCACACTAGAGCTGTACAATGAGAAGAGTCACACTAATCTCTGAGCACTGCACAATCTCTGAGGATGATTTGAAGACATGTTGTCACAATTTTGATCCTCTGCAGAGGAAGTGGCTCCCCTGCTTTGTTAGCCCTTCGCTCAAAATCGAGAACTTTACGGTGGAACAGTTTAACAAATACCACACACCCTTGGTTGTTCACAGGCTGATCAAAATGTTCATTCATCCGTTTACTGACCGCTGCCAGTAATGCTTGACTTCGATGTTCTACTGGGAGCTCGTATCTTAACGGTCGATCTAATTTGGGACTAATTGTAATAAAAGAAATGATAAAAGTAAAGTAACCAAGGTAACCGAGCAACCTAATTATTTTATTCCGTTTCTGAAAGAAACACGTGGTCAATTGAGCAACAGCATTAGACAACTTCTTGTCAAGTTTCTAAAGCTAGGGAGCAAGGTTCAACGACGAGCGTTCTTTGGAAACGATGACAAATCTCAGAAAATCAATTAAATCTAAATGTTCAGACATTTTCTCGTGGCATTCGTTTTCCACAACCAAAGCAATAAAGGAGCTTCAAATGTGAAATCATTAGCCACCCCCTTTGTAGTTCAAATCTTACCCCAATTGACTTTCACACCTTCAACGAGCTCAAAAATGCGCAACTGATTCGAACCAAAGGCTTTTCACACGAGCTAGTAATAGTGTCACAATAAGACAAAACTCTAAGAATCGTGGGCAATACTTTTGAGTTCATTAAATATACCTCAATATAATAACTCGTTATGCATTGATTAACTATTAATATAATTTACTATACAACTCTAAGATATTCTTACCTTTCCACATTTGACGGAAATATATTTCAAGCATAAGTGCATCTTTACTTTTTTGACTGAAATAACAATTTACTTGAATTTCTCAAGGCGGAATAAAGTGCAAATTAGCTCTATGGCTCAAAGTAACCATAGTTATACAAACAATACAGCTTTCTTAAATTCTATACTTTTAGAGAAGGCACAAAATATAAGAAAATAATGAAGTTTACTAAAAAATAAGTTTATAACTATGTGTGTAATTACTTATATTTATTGCCCAATAAATTTCTGTAAGAAAATCTACGTGGCCTTGAAAAACATTACAAGCTAAATTCCAGCTAGTCGAGCAAACTGCTAATATATTTTAGCAGTCTCATGTAAAAATAAATAAATCTACCAAGAAAGGTTAAATTTCAAATGTTAAATTTACCTGGCAATAAATTTTTCCATCTTTTATCCAACCGGTAATAATATCACTACCAGCCATACCACCATTATAAGACAAGCCAAATCCAACATAACCATGAGTTTGCACGTCAACACCAAACACAATCTCTGCTTGACCAGCACCGGACACTGTTGTTAACCAACAAACTTGATATTTGCCTTCACTATCCAGAACACTACAATGCAGCCATTCTTCATGTTCTGCCATAACTAAAACTGTTCTTAGTAATAAAGAATAAAACAAAATTTGACTGACCATATTTGTAGGTCTTATTGGGGAAAAAAAGTGCGTTTGAGTGTTTCCTATTTGTTTAAAAAAGAAAAAGAAAACCTTTTTAAACTTTTGAATTTCGTTTATTTCATATAATAATCCGAATAAAACTCCTAATTTTTTCAACAAATTGTTAGTACTACTGATTCACAATTGCATTAAGACGCGACTACATGCTTGGACTTTGCTGTGTTGCTGCGGCAATATTTACAAATGACTTCAATGGGATTTATAAATAAAGTTTAGAATACTACACTCGGAAATTTATTTGTTCGTCATTTCCTGATGCGATATTTGCATAAAATAAAATTCGAATGTTAAGAAAGTTAAGAATCCGGATGTTAATGTTTTCATTCGATTGTCCTAGAACGATTTTTAAAATTATTCTTAAAACTATATTTCTACTTTTATATTGAAGTTTCCCTTACATGCTATTCTTGTTGAAGAAAACAGCTAATTTTATGGTTATAAGTAGTTAATGGAGAACTGGTTATTTATATAAAATATAATATTTTAAATTTTATATGAAATTTAAGAAAATATTTTTTTAATTTTATATAAAATTTAAGAAAATATATTTTTTTAATTTATTAAGAAATATTTCTTGCACCCAATGCGCCGTTTTAATAAAAAATATACTCTCAGAAAAAAATTGGTTTAAAGTTGAACGATAATATTATTATCTTGAAACCTAATACGGTGCAAGTTTGGTGAAAAACTAAATTGTTATATTAAACCATCTTCCCGAACAAGTTGAACCATAAGTAAAATATTATGGTTCAATTCAGCACTATTTTGAATTGGCAGCACATTTGAACTGTATTATGGTTCTAACAATATGTAAAATAAAGAGTACTTTGAACGTCAAATTAAAAAAATTCAACAGTTTGGATTGAATTGGGTTATTAGTAGCATTGTAGCTGGAAGCGGCTACTCTGGTCCAAACACAAGCAACATAACGTACTTAGAGGACATCGAAATCAAGCGGTGTTACCAGATGAATTTAGCGCAAAAACAACAGAAGAAGAAACAAGCGAAATAAATAAAATTCTTTGCATAGCAAGAAAAAGTATTTTTATGGAATCCTCACAATAGTAAGGACTTTTTATTAAGGAATTGGCCATTATTACTTACGGAAATAGTGCTATGAAAGTCTCGCTTCTTAGTTACAGCTTCTTATTTTTTAACTTTCTAATTGAAATATTAATAAATTTTTGATTATCTGTTGCCTAAATATCTTGTAAACTTGAACATTATAGATTATTATATTGTTTTTTCAATGTAGTTTTGAATCACATTGTATATAGTTTTCGCTTTCTCTTCCTCTTTTTTTTTTTTTTTTTTTTTTTTTTTTAAATTTTACTAAGAGGCTCCGCTCAAAAGAAGCACTCCACTCAGTTTATTCAGCATTGTTTTTTTTATTTCTTAAGAGTCGATTAAAAAAGAATTTTTTTTATAAAAGAATAGGATGGCTGGAGCTCAGAAAATAGAGTGTTCACCTTCATGCGAGGTTAACCAGGGTCGAATCCGGGCTTTTGCTAATTGATACGAATTATTCTCCCGGCTCGCAACGACCCCAGTGCTGATGTAAAATATCTTGATAGATGGATCATGTGTTAGAATACCCTTGCCGTTCGGTTAACCGTGGGCGATTTTCATGGTTTCTCTCTCCATGCAACGCAAAGGGTTGGTTTCATCCATAGAAAATGCTATTTTGTCCCAATGCATGATCCAGGAGTACCCATGTCAACTAGATTGGGTTCAAAATAACAAGGTGAACATTATTGATAGTCATAAACTCAGAATTGAATCAGTTGCTCATCGCCGCTTATAAAATAAAATATATGAACAATATAATTTTGTGTCATCACATTTTGTTAATAAGTTAATCGTAACAAAATGGATGGACAAAATTGATACTTTTAATATTAAGTTCAGCGTAAGCTTATCAAATGAAGAGCTAAAGAGAGAAATGTTTCTACAATAATGGATAAATAGAAATTATTTAGAGCAAAATAAGAAAAAAATCACATAAAACGTACTTAAACTTGCAATATATTAACCCTTTGCTGTCGTATTAAGTTTATACATGTGTGTCATGCTGGTCTAAATTTTCGTTGAACTAACAGTAAGACATAATATGCAAGATCATGAAAGAAAAAGAAAATTTATTAATTCTTTTTTAAACTTTAGATATAATATGTTTTAATTTTATGTAAAAACTATATTTTATAGTTCTCTATCCTGTAGTATCTTTCAAAGCTGTCCCTGGTTTTCGAGAATATGCGTCGCCAAGGTAATTAGTTTGGCGTCTTCCGCCTTTAATTTTTCTGTCTGAACATACAGAACAATCTTTATTCTTTACATCTTCACAGTGCCGCAATATATGTAGTTTGCCATTAAGCTGTGGCTAACATCTTTGCTGTGGTGGATCAGAGCAGACATACCACAGGAACGTTAAAAAAGCGTCGGTGGCTGAGAGTAGACATACGGCCGCAAAGGGTTAAATATTAAAGAACTTAATTGTCAAATATAAGAAAACTTGTTATTCTAATGATTCTTCTTCTAGTGGCATGATAACCCTTTATGGGCCAGAGCTTTACGTAAAACATTCCATCAATTATAATTTTTTTTTTTTTTAAGGAAGAAGAATCTATTTGACAGATGTGAACCGCATGCTTTAAACGACTTATTTTTATGTATTTGTTGGTATCAGCTTCCTTAAATAGCCTACATTGTTCAAAATTATGTCGTTGTCTAATTTCAAATTATGTCGCTGTCGTTTATAGCACCGAAAGTTTTTCTTGAATTGATTATTTGAAGGCTTTTCTCTCAAAAACAGCAAGCAGGCATGCTTGTGATTTAGTTAAAGACCATGTGAAGCCTATATTCGAATGATCATCAAAGTTGTATAATTTTAAAGTTGATATCCGAAAGACTGAATGCCAGACCTGAAGAGAATGTACTGATAATATATCTGTATAACACGAGACAAAAGAATTACTTAACTGCTAAAATTTGTAATCTAAGCTCAGAACAATACACGATTAATAATACCCTTTTTTATTGAATTACATTTGAAAACCTCATGTTACAATAGTTGACAAAATAATATTTAGCAAATGAATATATTTCGAGCTTGTTTAACACAGTTATTTCATTATTTAACATAAGAAAAAAAAATCATTTCTTTTTTTATTATTTTAAATGTCATGTTTTATTGCTTATATCTATTTGACATAATAATATGCTATTGTTTATTTGAAAAGAGGAAAGTAATTTTTTTTTCAAGGCTAACGCAAGTTGTCAAACAAGTTCATTTGAAAGACCCGGGAGAGAGTAAAATAATTACATTGGGCATAAAGAATTTAGAGAAACTAATTGTATGAAGCATAAACAATTCGAGAATTTCAAACTTTAAAATAATGCATTTGTTACTATTAATGTTGTGAATTGATTTAAGTGCGCAATTACTTGATATATAATAACACATCATAAACAAAGAACAGTTAATATCTAAGTATAAAATGTAGGATTACCTTTGTGTTAGAAGAGAAAGCTCAATTAAAAAAGTTTATAAAAAAAAGAAGAAGATTATAATAGAATTTAATGGCCAAAAGCAAAGTTAATATCCAAATAAAGTATAGTTGTCTTTGTACTGGAGCAGAAAGCACAAATAAAAGAGTCAGAATAAATATTATTAAATACTTTATAATAATATTATCAATACTTTTTTGATTCAACGTATTAATTAATTAAGTTAAAAAGAAGATTGTAATAGAATTTAATGTCCAAAAGAGAGGTTAATATCCAAATGAAGTATGATGGCTTTGTACTAGAGCAGAAAGCTCAAATAAAAAAGTCACGTAAAATATTTTAGAAAATTTAATAATCTTTTATAATTTAGTAAATCTTAATTAAGTTAAAATGAAGATTGTATTGGAATTTAATGACAAAAAAATTTTTAATTTCCAAAAAAAGTATACTTGTCTTTGTACTGGAGCAGAAAGCACAAATGAGAGAGTTAGAATAAATATTATAGAAAACTTATAAGCTTTTTTTGATTTAATGATATTAATTAATTAAATTAAAAAAAGGTAACAATATAATTAAACCGCTAAAAGAGTAGTTAATATAGAAGTGTGAAATGTTGGGCTACCTTTGTGGTAGAAGAGAAAGCACAATTAAAAAAGTTAAAAAGAAGATTATAATAGAATTTAATGTCGTAAAGAATAGTTAATATCTAAATAAAGTATAGTTATCTTCGTATTGAAGCAGAAAGCACAAATATAAGAGTTATTATAAATATTGTAAAAAATTAGGAGAGAGAATAATTAAAAAAAATAAAAAGAAGACTATAGTAGAATTTAGTGTCCTAAAGAATAGTTAATATCCGAATAAAGTATAGTTATTTTCGCAGCATAATTAAAAAAGTTTAAATGATGATTATAGCAGAATTTTATGTCCAAAAGAGTTGTTAATATCCAAATAAAGTATAGTTGTCTTTGTATTGAAGCAGAAAGCACAAATAAAAGAGTTATTATAAATACTATTGTAAAAAAATTAGGAGAAAGCATAAGTAAGAAAGCTTAAAAGACGATTATAATGGAGTTTAATGTTCAAAAGAGTAGTTAATATCCAAATAAAGAATAGTTGCCTTCGTACTGGGGCAGAAATCACAAATGAAAGAGTTACAATAAATATTCTAGAATATTTATAAACCTTTTTAATATAATAATTAAATAAATTCAATTTAAAGAAAAGGTTGCAATAGTGCTAAATAACTAAAATAGTAGTCAATGGATAAAAACGCAAACTTTCCTTTATGTTGAGGGGGGTACAAGTAAAAAAAGTTAAAAATGGAGATTATAGAATTTAATAAAACTAAAGAATTTTTTTATATTATTTATTATTATTATTATTATTTTGCATTTATACGAATACTTGATATTGGGTGTGGGGATTTCAAATCTAAAATTAGTTTTGCTCCTAAAGCAACAGATTTTTTTTAAAAAATTACGTTGCTTGACAATACTTGATCCAAGAGTTCCCTTGTCTCCTGGATTGGGTTCAAAATTACAAGGCTAGGGAGTTGAACATTAGTAGCTGTAGACCGTAAAATTGGGACGGTTGTTCAACGAGAGTTATAAAATGGTGGTTAAGTCTAAAAATTATTAAGAAAACACGTAAATTTTACGTAAAAACCAAAATGGCTAGGGTAGAGGCCCTTTAACCACCTCGACTCCGGTAATTGTGATTATTAAATAATCAGTTTATGTAATGGCGGATAAATTGCCATCTTTGATCTAAATAATTATTGCAACCGCGTAGAGAAATCTGTCCTGCAGCAGGAGAAAGAAGATAATTTTGATAGTTTAGATTATTCTGATATTTTTAAATAATTTTATTAAATTTTATATTTTTTATTTTTGTTTTATTTAATTACGCTGCGGTATGACTTTTTGCAGATAATAATTTTTGATTTTTTTTTGGACAATGAATACAATCATCTTAACTGGTGCGGCCCTCCGCTAAACTTCATTTTAACTATGAGAAGCCAAGTTGATAACGATTTCAACTATGTGATCCAAATATTTTGTGACCCAAAAGTGTGACCTCTGAAAAAAAAGTGTGATACTATGAGAAAAAAAAGTGTGATACTATGAGAAAAAAAAGTGTGATTCTATGAGAAAAAAAAGTGTGATACTATGAGAAAAAAAAGTGTGATACTATGAGAAAAAAAAGTGTGATACTATGAGAAAAAAAAGTGTGATACTATGAGAAAAAAAAGTGTGATACTATGAGAAAAAAAAGTGTGATACTATGAGAAAAAAAAGTGTGATACTATGAGAAAAAAAAGTGTGATACTATGTGATCCAAGTTGATAGTTGTCAACTATCAGATCTAAATATTTTGCTTAATATATATGATAGTCAGTTACTCTGCATTAAAAGCAAATCTATGACGTAAGCAGTTAACATAAAATTTGTCAGTTTGTAATTATGAAAAGGAAGAATATGTTGCAAGTGACTTCAATTAAGGGTTAATTAAATGCTGGACATGCTTCTTCAATAAAAGTTTTAACTAATATCTCTTTTATGCTTACCTATTTATAAGTAATAATTTTTTACTGAATCATTGAATGAAATGGTGCTTATGCATAACTCGCAAACCATAAGTTTATTCCGTTGTTATGTAATAATTTACAAATGTAAGTTTTGCATAAAGATCGCCCATTTCTACAATTTCTTATTCTTCACAAATATTGCGTTATTTTGCAAGTTTTAAAAAAAAATTATAATAATAATAAAATGAATGATAACAAAATGAAAAAGAAAAGAAAGATGTTAAGAAAATTCAATTCTTAAATTGAAGGGAGCACGTCAACATTGTGATTAAACATTTTTTAAATTGGTGCCATTCTTAGATTAAACTACTCCTTAATATCATTACCAGGAATTGGACAAATTTGTAGAATTTCGTTCGATAACAGCACATTACCCAAAAAAGGTCTTATTTCCAATACCTGAATAGACAACGTGGTGTTTTCCCCAAAACACTCTTGAAAGCAACCCCCCCCCCCCCATAATTTAAAAATTTTTTTGTTTTTTCTATTGCCCACGCTCTTCAATTGAATATATGAAACATTTTTAGTGCTGCCATCTGTCAAAATAATAAATAACTAAATTTTATCCTTATATATGTATACATTTACACCGATTTATTCCACGGAAATCAGAATGCCAATTAAAATGAAAAAATATTATTATTTTCGAAGGTCAAGATTTAAACGGATTGCAAAATGTATTAGATAAACTCTAAGAGACTTTTAATAATACTTCTGAATAATATTTTCTCTTAAATTGAGAAAAGTCCAAATTTTATAAAATTTTACTGAGTCAAAAACTAAATGCAAGATTTTTTTTAAAAAAAATAATCCTTAAAATACTTTTTAAAGAATATTATTTAAAAAAAACTAATTAATTTTATAAATGTTGAATTCATTGATATTTTACAACAGCGTAAATTCAAACAATTTTTGAGAAATATTTGATGTCTGAAAGAAAAATCGCATACTTAATTCAGTTTTCAAAATTTGCTCCGATCTTCCAACTCTTACTACACAATGTAATGGTACCATAGATATAGCGGAGTACCTGAATACATAATATGTAATTCAGTAATTATATATTATACGTCCCTATATTAGCCCCTGAAAGGGACTAATGAACCATCTAACGACATTGAGAACGATTTTTGCTTATAAGTAATGTATAGTGGATCTATCTACAAAATGTAATTACAAATATAAGGGTTATTTGTTGTAAAATTTGTTAATTTTAATAATTATTAAGAAATAAAATAATACTATGATTTAAAATAAATAATAAAATAAATAGTAAATAAATAATAAAATACTTTGAAAAACTAAGATATTGTTAAAAACAATATTCATAGTCCGTTATGATGTCAATTTATTTCCATTAGTCAAAATGTTCATTCAATAAACTTAGGTAAAAATTTCTACCGAAATGCTGTGGTTCAAAGTTAACCGCTGCTGCCATCTCTTAACATTATTAACCAATACAAGTTTTAAAGTGATCTTGGTTAAAGAATAAAATTTTAATGCTGAAACCACAACTTTTTTGAATTCAAAACATTTAACTTTAAGCAAACTAAACAAGACCCTATGGCTAATGTCAAAAAGTTTAATTATCTAATCCAAATAACAGATAACAAAAGAAACTGGTAACCGTAACAGAAAATAAAGATAAATATATGAAGCAAATTCTTAATATTTTGTTTAATTTATTATGAAAATAAAATATTTCTAGCATTACCATTTTTATCCAACGATGCTGTTGTGCACTAATCTGATTGAAATTCTATCGATTTTAAAATAGTTTAGTTCCCTCCTTCTTAAAAAATCATGGTGTCTCAATTTTTAAATTATGAGCCGGCAATACAATACAAAATCTTAAATCAGTTAATCCAAAATCATAGTTTCGTATGGAATGTTTTTCATTTGTCATTTTAAAATAAATAACAAATTGCACGTAGGTATACTCACCATTTCATAGATAATTGGAGATTTTAATTTCAAGAATTTTCCTTAAGTAAGTTAATGTTGAAAAGGAAAAAAAAGAAGAAGTAAAAAGAAAAAAGAAACTAAAATTTTGCCCCCTTTGATTTGACCTTTAACGATTTCGATAGCATTTATTTATTTATTTTAATCTTTTTAATATTTTTATTTATTTTAAAATTAACTTTTGATTATTAATATTACCTTCAGCATTAAATTACTTATTTCATTTTTGAATGTAGTTGTTCAAATCTTCTTGATTTTGTTTTTAATGCTTATAAATTTTTTCAGCGATTGATTGGTGTATTTAACAATATAATTTTTGATAAAAAAAAAAAAAAATTGTAAATTAAGAATTAGTTTCAATTAATTAAATTTGAATATCTTTGTTCTGATTTCGTTTTCATTATTTATAAATTTATTCAGCGATCGCTGTGTTTGATAGCATAATTTTTTTTTAATAATAAATAAGGTTCTAAACTAAGAATAATAGTTTACAAGCAATATCTATGATCGAATTTGTTTTAGAATTGTTCCGAAAACAAAATCAAAACGTCAGAAATATTTTGAAAATACTTTGAATGTTTTGAGAACAATTTTAAAAGAAAATGTTTGTTTTATTTTAATTATTGAACTATAACCTATTTATCATGTAATCTCAAATTAAATGTATTACTTTTTTTAACAAAAATAGGATCAAATTTATTAATTGATTGTATTTATAACTATTCCTAATATTTTTCATAAACTTTTGAACAATTAATGAAAGTAATTCTAAATATACCTTTAAATACAATAATTATTTCAAAGTTTTGAATGAAACTTTCAAAAATATTCCTTTTGTTTTAATTGTTTTAAATTTATGTTATCTTTTCAATAATACTTAAATAAAAAGTATTAAGGTATCCGTACACGTTGAAAAAGTGAATTTTAGCTAAAAATGACAATTTTTTTAATTTTATATTACGAATCTCCGTTTATTCTAGTTTTTAAAACAGTTTAAATTTTAATTGTGCGTCAATTAGAAGAAAAGTTATGATTAAAAGAATATTAGTCGATGATTAAAAAATGAAACCGGAAATAGCATTCCGAAACCGGAAGTGGGACAAAAACAGTTATATTTATCTTTATTTTGGGATAATTATCTTTCTTTCACTTAAATAATTATTATTTTAATGTTGCTAGAAAGGAGCCTCCCAATTTATCATTTATATTAGTAGTTTTTGGGTTAAACTCTCTTGTGGATTTGTTTACAAGCAGCGTTCTTCGAATATTCTAATATTATTTTGACTACATTTTATTGAAACGTAATTGAATTTCTTTTCGAAATTTTATGTTTAAGTACTTTGCAATATGGGTAATCCAAGAAATCGAAATAATGGACGAAAAAAGAAGTTTCATGGGAATAGCATTTTTAAAATATATTTTTAAAATAGAAATGATATAAATTATACTTTAAATGCCTTTTTCTCAGAATGTAATTTCACGCAAAAATAGTAACTTTAAAAATTCATTATTAAAAAAGTTGTTGATATATTTCAATAAAATTTTTTATGTGTATTATGTATAATGTTCTCTAGTGCTTGTGCTACAATTGTTTAAAAATATTTAATAGTTTTTTATTATTGGTCTAAAATGTGAAATATGACGTAAAAAATTTGACAAAAATCTCATAAAAAGTTTTCGATTTTCTATAAAAAATTTAATTTTTCAAATATTTTTATGATTGTAGTCAAATCACTAGACAAAATTCTGCTCTTTATTTTGATAATAACACTTTTTTAATACAATAATTTTGGTGAAGTATATCCTTTCCCAAGTTTTATGAAAAAAACATCAATTTTTTTCTTGTTATTTAGCTTTTAAAAACAAATTATAATATAAATGTCTAATTTCTCTTATTTAATATTAGTTTTTACATATAATAAATATAAAAACATAATTAAAGTGTTCTGAAACTTAATATTTTTAAAAAAGTCCTCCGAACGTGTTCGGATACCTTAATAATTTTTAAATAATGTGATCAAATTTATAAATTATTTGCTCACTTTAAAAAATTTTAGAAACTAATTTTGACCCGACAAAAATGTTTCTGGAAATCTCAGAGAACTTCAATGAACATTTTCAATGAAGCCAAAAATTGAAATATAAATAATAAAACGTTTGAAAATATTTTTTGTCAGTAAATGAAAATATTTGTTGTCAGTAAATGAACACAACAAAAAATGAATAAATAAATAAATAACAGTGAAAAAGTAAATAAGAAATGTGACTACAAGCACAGAAATTTTTTTTATATTACCTTATTACCAAAAATGGTGGAAACAACTTTTTACAATGTAGGTTCCTGTCATTCTTATTCCATAAATAAAATTCCTTTAAACAGGAATTTGTAAGGGAAAATATACGATTTCACGTATGATTCTGTAAATCAAAATTTAAGACATCGGCGGTCAACAAATAATTAGCATACTAAAGAATAGCTTCTCAATCCATTAAGTTTGTTTGATTAAAAACTTCATTCACTTCAAAAACACGCAAATCAGAAATTACAGCCAACATGTTTCAAATGTGTAAAAACAGGCACCCATTTTCAAGACTTGACAGACATTAATGAGAAGAAAATTTTATTTTTTGAAATATTAAACGTAAAATTGCCAACGAAAAATGGAACAATAAATGTTAGAAGCAAAACTATTAAAACCATCCGTAACCGAGAGAGAAAGAAGATAAAGAATTGAACAAGAAAAGCCAAAGTTGCAGAGGGGGCAAATTAGCGTAAAATACATTTCCACACGCTATGGAGAGGTGGTGAAGAACTAATGTCTCAAACGGGAATCAGCATTTATATGAATAAAACAAGATTCCTGGGTATTAAAATGACCTGATGTGATTGGGATGAAAATAATTTTGGCATTGCCAAAATTGGATTTATGCCTGAATTTTCAACAATATACAGCAATTGATGACTTTTTGAATTTTTTTTTTTTTAACAGATATATCTATTGTGTTCCCTAAGACTGCATTTTTAAAGCGCACCTAGTTTACATTTAATACATGGAAATCTTATTGTTAAATCAGAATTTATGCAGAGCGTTTCTTTTTTCTACTTGTTCTCTCCTGAATTTTATTATCTAACGTTAATATACTTGAAACAAAGATAAAAATGAATAAATAAATTTTTAAAAAAATAATTAATAAATTAAATTTAATTATGATATTAAAAATATTTTCCTAAAAAGTCTTTTGAATATAACGGTAGCTCAATCAGAAGTATGAAGTTATATTAAGCATTCACTATATTTTAGAGTCGTATTTAATACTTATGTAACAAAGCAAATTTAACACTAGCCTTCACTGTCAATGCATATCAATGTCACGTAAGGAAGGAGTAATTGCTAAAGACAAAGTTGAGGTAATTACTAATAACCACGCAATGTAATCCAGTTGCTTATGTTTTTTTATTACAAAGGATAAATTATACTGTTTTGCATATATACGTTCATTAGTTTACAATGATAAAAATGCCAGTGAGCATTCGTGCTAGAAAACATTTTATGTGATTGCATGTATATTGATCATAATTCATTTCAAATATACATATTAAGTTTCCATCGCAAATACACTTAGTAAACAATGAAGGATGATTTAACAAAGTTATATGAAACAAAATAAAAGAAATAGAATACTCCTTTAGGGTAATACCAAAACTACTTTTTAAACTGCAACGTTAAAAAATTAGAAAGAAAAAAAAACGTTAAAAAAATTGGTTATTTTTGCCATCTCCATAAAATTTTCATAGTAACTGTAAAAAGCGCTTTTACTTATAATAAATTTTATTTTATTTTATAACCGTCGTTGAACAGCCGACCCAATTTTGGGTTTACGACTACTAATGTTCAATTCCTCTGCCTTGTAATTTTGAACCCAATCCAGAAGACAAGGGAGCTCCTGGATCAAATATTAGGAGAAATTTACCTTTGTGCAGAACTTTTTGATGTAACTAACCCGCATTTACTCCCACGGTTAGACTGATGGCAAGGGGACTCTAACTCATGATCCGACTACCACTGATGTTATTTTACGTTAACATTGTAGTCGGTGCGAGCTGGTTGCGGAATTCGTATCAACCTTCCATCGCTGCAATTCGAACCCGGTTCACACCATCCCAGAGCCACCACGGCTGTAAAATGATGCTTATTGTAAAATTTAAATTAAACTAACTAATTAAAACTTACCACTACTGAACATTCGATTACGAAACCGGAGGTCGTTGTTTCGTGTTCTGCAGGCCACCAACAAGCAACTCTCCCACACATTTCTCCCGCCACACCACTTTTGAGACTAAGCATTTTTTTGCTGTTATAATTTTAAATATATGGTGTCTTAAAAATAGATTATTATTAAACCAATAATTCGTTGTTATTTTGATATATATTTGTTCAGTTATGAGAGACCATTTTTTAAAGTGTACCCTACAATAAAAAATTTTGATGTCTTTTAATTGATTACTTTTTAAACCTGGCGTCGCTATCTATGTATATAATCAAGAAACAAAAAATATTGCGAAGCAATAATGAGCGAATCCCTATAGTGTATATTAATTAAATTAATTTATATTCGTGTATACAGTATTATGTAAGAATAGGAAAGGTCACCAAATACAGTACTTTGATAAAAATTTAAATCTTTGAATGCTGAGTTAAAATGTGTTATGTATTTGTTTTGGTTAATAAGTTATTAATACAAGGAATTAAATATATATAAAAAGAGATTATAGTATAAAAAAAGGTGTTATGGGAAAATATGGAGCCTATTATGGAGTCCTGGTTTCAGCCTCTACTTTAGACTGGAATTTATTTTTGTTCATTATTTACAAATTCTTAATTACTCGCTGGATAAATAATTTTCAAAATAAGTATTTATTCATCATTATATTATCAACAATTCATTAATTTAATTCCAATTAATCTTAATATATGCTTTAGAAAAGCAATTTTGCATATTGACTATCAGAATTACTCTGCACAAATATAAAAAATATAGGGTTTTTTTTTTCATTAAAAAAATTTCTTGATTTAAAAAAAAAAATATTTATAAATAAATATTTAAAAATTCGATGAAAAAATACAACTTAAAAAAAATAATAAATAAATGAAACACAAATTAAAATCAGTCGCTAAACGCTAAGGAGCATTTTCGAAAAAATATTATGTTTAAAGGGTTACAGGGTAGGGAGTGCTGGGCTCAAAGTGCAACACCCATCCTGACAATAAACATCTTACACGTGATTAGCTTGCATTTTCAATTTTTGAGTAAAATGAAGGCAAGAAAAAATTGTGAGAATGAAAGAGTTATTTGTATAAAAAAAAATTCCCTTTAGTTAACGATAGAAAGAAATCAGAAGGAAAAAATGACATAAAAAAATAATTAAAAAAAAGCTTAATGAGTTCGAAATCATGCCTGGCGAGAAATAAACATTTTCCAGTATGACATGTATTAGAAAAAAGGTTCTAGGGCTGAGAAAATGTAGTACCTTCTACGTCACCATCAAGCTCCTCGCATCATGCTTACGACAATTTCTTTCCTTTTGTATTTTTATAGAGAAATTTATAAATCTTTCAACTTGCGGACTTCAAAATCTATAGAAAGAATTAGAATTTTATTTTATGTATATTTCGTATGATATATTTTAGATTTTTATGATACACTTTATATTTCCAGAATTTTTACAGAACGCTACTAGTAATATTTTCCCAATTTTGAGCAAATCCACAATCAATAAGAATCAGAAAACTGCCTACAAATCCGCTAGTATAAATCACTCTATATAAAACCATCGTAGAAGTAATTAATTTTTTGTTCTTACATATATATATATATATATGGCACAAAAAAGCAAAGAGAAAAACGAAGAGAATAAATAAGTTATATTAACTGCGCATAAGCTGCAAGTATATAGAACTCATAAAATAGGCTAAAAAATTGAGAAAAAATGGAGGGGAACAAAAATATAAAAAATCCGGAAAAAAAAAGAAAGGATATAATCTCTCCATCAGCTCACACTATTATATCCGCAAAAAGGAGTGCTTTCTAATATTGTATCAATATAGCCAAAGCAAAATATATCAATACAATAGTGTGAGGAGCACTCAAAAAAATTGAAACGAAATAAGAGCACATTAAATAAAAAATAAACAAATATATCAAGCAAAAAACAGAAAATAAAATGTAAAGAGATTATAGAACAGTACCAAGAAGAAATCTGCATACTGAGGAGCGAATTTAAATGATTTTACTCGTACCGGCATCTTTCAAGAATGATTTAAAATATTTACGAAATAAGATTAGCAGATTACAAACTATGAAAACAGAAGCATAAATAAAGCGATATCTTATGGTACGTTCTTACTGCAATACTGAAGCCCGTCAAATTTGTTAGTTACCTTGGATGGGCCCGAAAATGGATGTGCGCAAGGTATATGTATTGATATATTTTGCTTTGGCTATATTGATACAATATTAGAAAGCACTCCTTTTTGCGGATATAATCGTGTGAGCTGATAAAGAGATTATATCCTTTCTTTTTTTTCCCGGATTTTTAATATTTTTTCCCTCCATTTTTTCTCAATTTTTTAGCCTATATATATATATATATATATATATATATATATTCATATTCATAGAGTAAAATTTTTATGAAATAGAAAAACTAAAATGCGGTTATAGTGTACCTCAGAAGTTTCCACCCTTGACAAATTGAAACAAGTATTTGTGTTTAACATGTACTGTAATTTTTTTGAAGAAAAAAAAATAATAATAACACCAGCCGAAAATAACTCCCAAGTAATCAAACATTAGAATTAAAAAATAATCTTAAAAGTAGAAATAAAGTAGAAAAGTGACTTTTCCTTAACCTCTATTTAGCAGCAATTTAGCGTTTTAAGCGTATCGATTTATTGCTGGGAAATTAAAGCATCATTTATCATAAAGCATTAAAAATCAAATTAAAACAAATTAGAAGTAAATATTTTCCTGTAGATTCTTATAAATTTGCACGAAAACTCTTATCTATGAAAAATGAATGGTAAAACGTTGTTTGTTTCCATAAAATAGAGATTGTTAGCATGCTTTCGTGTCAAAGTATATTTTCTTGGATTACAAGGATACTTTTTGCATTGTAATCAGAACATCAACTTGGTAATTATTAAATTTGAATTTCATGAATATAATGAATGTAGCAATGATTTTTTCAAAGTGATCGTCGTGTATATAAATACGCGAAGCTCACTTTGAAAACTAATTCGTTCTAAGAATAAGAATATATTGTTCAAAAATGAAGTGTTCATTAGTTGCTGCTGTATTGGCTTATGCCTTTTGCATTAGTTGTGTTACCGCAAGTGATGATTGTTCTAATGTGTTAAGTAGCCATTTGAAGAAAAAGCTAGGTAAGCTTCATTATCATAATTATTTAGTGCTTCAAGTGGAATGGCTATGAATTTACAACTTTTAAACTGTAACTAAATGTTTATGAAATTCTAAACAGGGAAACAAGAATTTTAGCTATCAGCTGCAATATATCTTATCTCCAAAAGAACCCAACGGCCCTAATGATAAAGCATTCGTGCAGTACAATCTGACTAGATCTTAATTCTAAAGATAATTTTTAAATTTGCATTTAATTTCTTTTCTTTTGCGCTGACCACAATGTAGATATTAAATATCTATGGATAGGATTGCAATGGTGGGTTTTTGTGGTTTTCCTCTCAATGCCCAACAAGTTAATTTCAGTTTCTATTCCCCATTAACAATTGAATTTTTTAAGAGGTTAAAACTGTTGATGTACGTAAAGAATTAAAAATGTTTAATTTATTTAAATGTTGGACGACTCTTTCACTTTTTTTTATTTATTCAAACAAACGATTGAGTATTTAATAGATAATTGATTTTTTTTTATTGAAAAAAAGAAAGAAAACTTTCATTTGAAATCATAAACATTTTCTAGCCTTGTACTGGCTGTATTTTCTATTGTAACTTTATCAAAAAATTAAAATTAGTTTAAAATATGCATTGGGTAGTTGAAAATCTGATTGGTGTAATTTACGCAGACAACTCAAACCAAATCCAGTAAATATGCTCACTAAGATCCCGAAAATGATAAACCAAATATTATTATTAATCTGTTTTGATGTTGTAGTTTGTTTCTTGATGTTTCAACAGAAATCTTAAAATTATTGATAAGAAAGAAATTTTGTTTGTTAAGAACTATAACTTTAAGCAAATATAGTGTTTAAAAAGTTGGCAGTTGCACATCATTTACCTTTTTAAAGTTAAAACTTTTACAAGCCTGCTATTGGTTCCATGACTTCGAACTCACTCTATATAAATATACTATTTTGAGTAGCAAATTTTTGAGTTCAAGATGAATTAAACTGATCCGCAGATTTTAATAGCTCACTAACACAAAACTGTTCTGGATGTAATTTAATAAACTGGATGTAAATGAACAAACTGGAAGTGATTTAACGAACTAACGAATAATTTAATGAACTTCATCTTAAACGTGTTTGTGTACTTATTCTACAAAACACCTTTGATTTAGTATAAATAAATTAAATACAGTTTTTTTTACAGTTTTTTGTGTTTTTTTAATACGGATTTATTACTTAAAACTTAAAATAATAGTTGTCAATAGGATGAAAAGGAGAGGAGTATAGTACATGAAGCAGAATCTCAAACGTTAACAACCTGTGTGTGATATTTGAAAAATGAAGATCTGATTTTTCAAATTAATGTATTTTATTACACATTTCCCTGACAAAAATTTCAATTTATTTACAGTCATGTTGCCTGTTAATTATTTATTCAAAATATTTATTTAAATACTTATAAAATTTGCTTTAAGTATCATTTTTTAAACACGGTGCCACATAATATCTCTGATGGTTAGTTTAGCTTCATAAATTGCATGAAATACAAAAATAACTAAAAATTGCTTTAAAAGTAAAAAAAAAAAAATTTATATCCAATTTTTTTAAATGATATTACAAATGGAAAAAGATAAAATAAAGATTTTAACTTTGATGACAACAATCAGAAGTTAATGATAATTTTTCTTTCATGACCAAAGCTGCTGCAATGATTCTTCAATGACCGATTTGCAGTTTGATCAAAAATGCGTTTAGACCAATGCTATTCATAATTATTTATTAAACTTTTGCGTCGCTATGTTTCATATCTGCAACAAAAACAAAAAAGCAAATGTGTTTTGGCCAGAGAATATTGAAGGATGATTCAGCAATCCTATAACATTTCTCTTGACACAGATTTTTCAACTTTTTTCTAATACATGGCGAGGTGATTTTGAGAAATAAAATTCACTTTGTTGCTTACAAAGTTGCAAATGTTTATTTCAGGAATATTAAAATTGAAATTTTTGAATTTTAATGAATGAATTGATTTGAAATTTTTGAATATTTGAAATTTAATGTCCTTTTTCACTATATTGCAGAAATGCAACAATCAATATTTTCTCATTTTACGTAATGTTTCAGAAATGTAGCAAACCATTTTTATTTTCAATAAAATTTAAATTTTATATTGCAATTTTTTTATTAATTTTATGTGCTTAAAATAATGTATTCTACTGTATAAGGATGATTTACAAGATAAAAAACTTATTTATATATATATATATATATATATATATATATATATATATATATATATATATATATATATATATATATATATATATATATATATGCCTACTAAATGTCAAGTACAGGCAAAAAAATTGTAATATAATGTTGAACAGCAAGAATAATAATTTAGTACTTATTTATAGTAACGAGTTATTCAACATTGTTTTATGAATTTATTTTTTATTTTAGAAATCGTTGAAAGTGGACAAATAGAGTGTGCAACGAAGCTAAAAGTAAGTATTGTGTTTTGAAAATTTTTAATGTCTCAAATTTGATTATATGTATTCACTAGCTACCTCCAGCGATTAGCTTTTCCACCTTTTTAAAGAAGTAACATTTTAAGTATTTCGAGATTTAAAATCGAACAGACAAAAAACAATGTATTATGTAAATATAATAAACTCATATTGCTCAAGTAAGAATGGACTTAGTTTCGTGGGTCTTATATGTTCATATGGTATCGTGGGGAATATAATATATGCTGACATTAAAAAGAATCAAAAGAGAAAAGGAAAAAAAAAAAACAGATTTGTTAATTATCTCAATGGCGCCTCTTCTGAACAATAATTCAAATTAGCAATTTTGTCAAAATCAAAAACTTAGCACTTATTTGCTATTAGTAATTATGGGAGCCTAAGAATTTCATTTGTAGGTTTTTTTTTCTTTCTTTTGACAATACGAAATGAACTTCAACTTGAAAAAATACACAAATCTAAAGCAGTAAACAATTTATTTTAAAGTAAAAATTAAACTTTAAAACATGATAATAAAGAGAAAAATAATAAAGAAAATAATAAAGAAATAATTGAAATTGAAAAAAATATATAATTTCTTAAAAATTTAGCAACATTCAATTTAGAAATATTAATAATTATCGCTTAGTATAATATTCACGATAATGTTTTATTCAATGCTCCTATGTGTATTATCGGTAGTCGGTGATTTTTAAAAATTTGAATCTGGCGTTGCTCTATTTGTAGGCGAATTTGGTTTCATAATAAGAATAACCAATAAGTAGTGACTTTTTTCGTGATGTTTATGATATTTCTTTTAAAGCATAACAATATAACGTTTCAGAATTTAAACTTTGTGATGAAAATTGATAAAATTATTATTGTAGATGTTAAATATTTTAGAATTAGAATTTAATAAATTTAAAAAGCCATGGAATTGAATTGCAGTTTAGACGAATAAGAATTAGCATTTTTATGTTCAAAAATAATATTTATTCAATTCAATATATATATATATATATATATATATATATATATATATATATATATATATATCATTTTATTCATTTATTCTTATCATTTTATTTCTTTCTTTTACAGCTTGCACAGTACATGTGTGGAGGTGATCCAGAAAGAGCTAAAGTTACATTCGTAAGTAAATCTTTTACGGTTATCAATACTTGTAATAATTTAAGTTAAGGGTTCTTTCAGAAGTGTAAAGTTTCTGTCTTAATTTTTAAAGCAAAAAAATATATATAAATTATTGAAATGATATAAATTGAAATTTTTTTCTACAATTATCAAATAAAATAGTAATAAATAAATAAAAAAAATTTTGTATAGAATAGTCTTTGGAAGAGAAAAAATTGTAACTGGATATCAAAGATTTTTGATTCTGAGAAACACACAAAAACTGAAATTAACATTCAGGGTCCGAACTTTTATTCGTTCTTCTGCCGAAAATATTGCGACCATATTTCCTAAATTGAGACTATTATTGAGACTATAATTGATACTTGCGATGGTCAAAAATCCAAATGAAGGACAAAAGCATGTTAATGAAGAGAAAATACGTTTTTGTGTCTCCTTCTGTAACTCAATTGATAGAAAACACGAATTAATTAGCATATTTGAAATATTCCTTTTGAGTCATTAGAATCGGTACTAAGCTTGTGAATAATGATCATTAAAACAAAAAAGTTGTTTTAGTTTATATATTTTTTTCCCGCACTATGCCAAGGAAGAATAAGAATTTATGAATAAAATGAGCACAATATTCAGTTCTGTAGAAAAGTAGCGATTTCTCAATAATAATCAGTCTAACTTTTTCAGGCTTTTATGACAATGAACTTTACATTCAGTTAGATTTTATTAGTACTTTAATTAGAAGATTTAGCTTTTACTCACAAGAGGCATTTAATATGTCCTAGTAAGTACATAATAAAGTTTAAGACTTCATGTGTAAAATTAGCACAATATTCTGTGTACTATAGTCTATAATAATCAGTCTACATAATGGGTCAACATCTATAATCCAATTTTGTAATTCGGATACCTCAATACGCATCATTAGTTACGTACATGCATCCTCTCAAGAAATTCAAACATTTATTTATAAAATTTTATTGTAAATTTATGTCTTTTATAATAAATTTAAAATTTATTTTCTATTCCATGCGCATATTTCTACATATTGATCAAATTTTTTTCGCTTACAGCCAAAATTTGTGGAATTTATGAAGTCAAAATCAGCTGATGAAAAACAGGAAATTGGCGTAAGTCATAATACATCTTCTTGTCTTCATACTGAATTTAGATACAGTGTAACATCCCTATTTTAAACGGAATGCAAGTTTTCAATTTAAGCTGTTTGTCCAAAAGAATAATGCGACGTTGTTCAACCACGTGATGTAGAAGCTTAATATGAATTTTATGCGGTTCATATTGTACCCAGCACAGGGGTTCGTTTCCATTGGAGATTCATAAAACAGACCTTAAGACTCCAAAACTTTATTATCAGAATCTTCCAGAAAATGCAGCTATTTCTCTAACACTCAATTACAACTTAAATAAAAATCTAGTGCATAAATCACAATCAGACAAAAAGACAAATTACTTTGAAACCTCAAACTGTTCAAGGAACTCACTAAAGACTCGCAAATCAGAACACAAGAAGACTAATAATCTCTCTTCTACTACTTCTGCGAGGGATACTCTTATATATGTATAGGCTTGGTGACGAAATCCCGGAACTTTCGACATGGTTCTAAATAATTCTAGTATAACTCCATAAATATTAGTCTACCGCTTCGAAAGTCGAATTATATATATATATATATATATATATATGTGTGTGTGTATGGCAATCAAATGAAAAAGGAATAATATATTCTTAAGGCTAAATAAAAAAAATTTAAAAAAATCACACTGTTTTGATTGAGAAATTTAGTGAAATGTTGAATCAAAAAATACTCTTTTTTTAAGAATAGAAAATGAGAACAATCTCTAAATACTGATTACAATTTTGTATCAATCTTCCAGTTTCGTTAAATTTCTAAAAGTGTATATAGATTTGAAAAATAAATCACAAGCTCTTAAGAGCATTAACAAATTAAGAGCATTTTTTTCCTTTTTAGATTTGTTTGTTAATTGTACATTTTTATTTTATAGGATTGCTTTTCCCAGATTGGTAAAAAAGCAATGTCAGAAGCAAATATTCCTGCCAACTGCAAAGTTACATTCGAAACACAACTAAACGAAATGAAGAAAAAATTTGCAGAGATATTATCAAAATAGAGAATCTACACAAGACAAAAAAAAAAAGTTATTCAATTATATGACATAAATAAAAGATATGATTATACACTTGTCCTGTTTTTATCTATAAAAATACAATGTAAAGTTTATCTGTGTGTCTGTCTCTCTTAAAACTCCAAAACCGTTTATACTACGATTATACGAAATTTTGTGGAATCGATGAAAGGGGAGATTTCAGCCCCAATCTGAAAATTCCTTCAAAAATTTCAATTAAATCGTTCAGGAAAGAATTTGGAGAAACAGATTCTTCTCATTGGCTTAGAACTCATTATTGATATGAATTAAAATTGCAAACGATTCTGCTTTAATAAAATATTGAAGAATGGGTACTTATTTTTTAGGGAAACCATTGTAAATTATTATACCATTTTTGACACCACACATGTTTAATTTATTTTGGTAATAGGTTCTAGTTAAAATAAAAAAAGATTTAAGTTGTGAACTAAAAAACAGAATTAATGGATAAAAGTTAGATTCTTCTAATGAGTGTGTAATTAATTGATTCTTTAAGAAGGCCCGAAAAAAATCGCCATACTATTTGTAAAATCCAATCGAGTGATAAAACTTAATAATTTTTTTTATTCGAATGGAAGAAATCATAGAACAAAATATTGTCTTTTTAATATACTTAAAAAATTATAAACAGTCGCTCGCGTGATTTGATCGACTGTTATCACATTCATGCTTATTAACACCTGATAAAATAAATAATACACTTTTCAGTTGACTATTCAGTTGTATTGAGTTCAAACTATTTGAAACAAGAAAAAAGTTACGAACTAAAAAGCAAAATAATGAAATTGGTACAAAGTTAGTTTGAAGAAGCGTAAAAAAATGCTGCGCTATTACTGACACCAATGATCCATAGTTTATTTTGCTTACAGACACTACTTGTATTATATTTTACTTCTTTTATTTTATATCCATCGTTGAACAACCGACCCAATTTTTTGGGTTTACGACTACTAGTGCTCAACTCCATAGCCTTGCAATTTTAAACCTAATGAAGAAGACAAGGGAACTAATGGATCAAGTATCGGGAGAAAATCACCTTCGTGGAGGACTTTTTTTATGGAACTAACAAGCATTTGCGTTACATGGAGAGGGAAACCACGAAACCTCCCACGGTTAGCCTGAAGGCAAAGGGATTCAAACCCGTTATCCATCTACCACTGAGGATATTTCACGTCGACACTGTGGTCCTTACAAGCCGGATGCGGATTCGTTTCTACCTGCCATCGCTGGAGATTCGAACCCTCATTGGAAGGTGAACGCTCTATCACCTACCTGAGCAATCGCGGCTTTACTGGTATTATTGTGAAGTCGCGATGGCTCAGAGGACAGATACTTGTTTTATAATTTATTGATTGACTTTCCCCACAGCCATGCTTCATTATACATCATCGTAATTGGTGCAGTTTTTAATGGGTACAAAATATATACTTATAAAGACGAAGTTGACACTCCTATTGGTTAACTATAAAAAGTGCGCCAATACGTAGCAGTTCTAATATAAATACTAAGGAAAGAGTTTTTTTCCATGGACTCTAGAAAGGGATGAGTAAAATTGCTTGATGGTTTAAAATTCTCCTATCATAAGAAGCTCTCGAGAAACAAGATCAAATCAAATGATACTGAAAATAGTTTACTTTATTTCGAAAGGATGAACTACTAAATATGAGTTCTGCTTAATCTAATAACGTAAAACGGACGGGAAGGGCAAAAAAACATTAGTAAAAAAAAAGGAATATTTTTAGCTTTATTGATTATGTTGGTTTATATCTTTCAGTTTCCTGCATTATTTCGTAGCGTTTTTTATAACTGAATTATTGATTGCTTACTTTTTTTTAACCCCCGGACGAAGAACGAGTATTAATAATACTATAACTGTAAACACTTAATCTAATAAACTTATTGTAGACAATATAATTATTTAAAAGTTCAGTTCTGTTGATTAATATGTTAAAAAAATACTTTTGGATCTTAAGAAATTTATTTAGACAAATATTAAACATCGTAAGAACCGTTACCACTGTTTAACGAAACATTTTGTTTTACTGAGCAAAAACTATAAAATTTAGAAACCTGAAATTACGAATGAGAGTAGAAGCAATTTGTTCGAAAATTATTGAAAGATATTGAAAGTTATTACATTTTAAAAATTCCATCAGCTGTTTTCTAACTTATAGCTCTATTCAAAAAGATGTTTATTGGGCATTTTATAATTCTTAATTATTTTTTATTCTTTATGCCAGATTATCTGAATTGGCAGCGTGATCGTGGTAGAATAAGAAGACTACGTCACCAAATTAATATTCCTAAAGTTATCTTAAATCTCGTGTTTATTTTATTTATAGTTATGCTTTTAAGACATGTTTCTATAAATCTAAACCAGTGCACTGTACCAACACCTACTAGAACTTATGACTCTACCGCTGTTCGCTGTCACTCCCCAACCCTCGAAGCTGAACCCATTCAAACTTAAATGTTTTGCTTTAAAAACCATGCTCTCTTCGATCACTACTAAATTTAACCCATTTTAAATAAGTTCTCGCGTAAACTCTTCAGAATTTAAATCAATTATTAAAATCTTTAAAGCTAATTTCTCTTTAAAGAATTAAAATTTTTAGTCAATAATCAATTTTTAAAATTGAAATAAATGAGATGTGCGATAGGAAAACTTATAGAAACAAAACAATAATTATGTTTTTAGAAAACAATTACTATTAGAGATTCTAAAACATTGTTAAAAACGCTATTATAAATTTCATAACTTAGAGCTACCATGTAAAGCTATCAAAAGATTAACTATTACGAAATACTAAAAAATACTAAAAGACTAACTATTAGAAAGTTAAACTTAAATATTTGACATGCAATAGAAAAACTAGCAGAAACTGAACATTAGTTATTAGCTGCTGATCTTGCGGAAGTACTTTGATTTAAATTTTAACTATTTGTTAGAGATGTTTTAACTATTTGTTAGATAGATATCGAATTTTAGTAATAATTTAAAATCTGTCCAGCAGTTATTAAATTACGCAAACTACCATAAGTAAGGGTTCAAGCAATTTCGGCACAGCAAGCAGCAGAAATATTTTATTTTATAACCATCATTGATCATCCGACCCAATTTTCGGGTTCACGACTACTAATGTTCAACTACGCAGTCTTGTAATTTTGAACTCAATCCAGAAGACAAGGAAACTCCTGGATCAAGTATTGGGAGAAATTTGCCTTCGTGGAGGACTTTTTTATGGAACTAACCTGCATTGGCGTTCTTGGAGAGGAAGATCACTAGAATCTCCTATGGTTAGCCTGACGGCAAGGGGACTCTAACCCAGGATCCATCTACCACTGAGAATATTTCACTTCAGCACTGTGGTTGGTGCAATCTGGATACAGAATTCGTATCGATCTGTAGGGATTCGAATCCGGTTCACCTCATTGGAAGGCGAACGCTCTATCCCCAGAGCCAATTCTCTCCCAGGGAATACAATCCATGCAATCTAGACTGCAACTTGCTTTATAAAATAAGTTGTGATGACAGAAAAACCTTATTTCGCTCATCAAATCAACTAAGTTTACGATAGAGAAAAATTTCAAGAAGATTTATGCATTCGTTTCCGATATACTGTGTCAATCGCAGGTTGATAAACATAAAGTGACGAATTTTCAAAGACTCTGCTCTGTTTCTCTTAATGTTTTTTTTTTTCAATGTTACAATATTAGAAGTATTAGATGCTAGAAAAATTAATGTGATGAAGACAAACTTGAAAACTTGGCACATTAAGCAATGCCTAGGTATTGCTTAGATTAGTAATTTTATAACGCTACAAGAGGTTTAATTTTACTAGAACGAACAAGAGGATAAGAGAATAATTTTAATACCCCTGGGCCATCGTGGCTCCAGCAGAAATATTAAAATTATTCGCATCTCTTTCATGAGAGGAGATAGAAAACTCATAGAATTACTTGCACAGTATTACTTTCTCACGCACCTCTCGAATCATATCTTGAGTGTTGTATAATATTGCTATTACTCCAAAAAGGCCAGGCAGCAATAATTGATATGAAAGCATGCAGCATCATAGCATCGTTAATGTTTAAAGTTTCTACAATCATTATAAAAAAAGATCAAAATAAAATCTAAATAATTACTTCGTAACTAAGTTTTTATTTTATTTACGAAATAAATAAAATACAAAATTATTCTAAATAAATACTTAACGTAATACTTACTAACTATTCAACACTGCTTAAACTGTCGCTTAGGAATACCTAACAAAATGAATAATTATAGAAAAATTTAGTGTTGCCAATTTAAATAGAGAAATGCAATCATTTTTTGTGCTCCGTTAAAGAAATACAGTCGGACCTCTATTTAACGAAGTCGCTAAATTTCCCAAAAAAATTTCGTTATATAGAAAATTCATTAAATAGAAAATCACTTTTTGAAATACTTACACAACACAAAACCGATTTTAAATTCATAAACACTAGAAATAATTAAAATTGTAATTGACACACCTTTATCTTGTAAATTATTATCTATTATTTATTTTATAAATCTTAACCATGAAAAAAAATCTGCAAAGTAAGTAAGAATAAAACAAAACATTATCCAGTGTTACACTATCATGCTACATATATTTTACACTGAAAAAAAAAGCTAAATTTTTATATATTAAAATTATTGCTCCATTCGTTATAAAAGTAATTTTAAACATACATTATCACATGCGTTCTTAATTTTAATTGCTGCAGATAAAGTCCGTTAATTTTGTTTGAGTTTTTTGTTTGAAGAAGTGTTTCTTCTCATAATAGTTCTCGCATTTTTGTAAAGCACCAAAAACTTCCCCAGGAGTATTCTCCTCCAACTGCAATCCACGTCAAATTGTTTCAATTGATTTTAACATTTCATCATTTAAGGTTTGCTAATTTCTTCATCATTTCTGTCCTCATTTATCTTCCTCGCAATTTATGGTTATATTGTTTTTATTTTTCACACCGTCCAAAATATCCAATTCAGTTAATGTTTCGGTGGTTCGGTGGTTTCAGAATCAATCGAAAGAAAATTATTAAACAGTACATCAACATTAATTTCGTGTTTCTCTCTTAGCTGTACCATATTTTTTTATGTTCTTCTAAAGGAATATCATCCTCGTCCTCCGCTCTTTCCGAATTCTCAGCGTTGACAAAGAATCCAGCTTTAGCGAATCTGGTACGAGTAGTACGATCTGTAACATCATAGCTCCATGCTCTAGAAATTTCTGTTAGGCTTTCTCGTAAATTGATTTTTGGCATGGATTCCTGTATGAAATGCAAACAAAAAGGGAAAGGAATTTTACTGATTTCTCTAAAAGTTAAGTGGATGCGAAAATCAATTCAAGGTCATTTTCCCCATAAAATGAGTTAACAAATTTAAAATTTTCTAAAATATTTTGGGAAATAAGGAAAGTAGATCTAAAAAAAAAAAAAAAATTCGTTTAATAGAAAATTTACCTCGCTATTTGGAAGTTATTTTACGAAGAAATTTCCAAAATGTTCTTGGTTCCACGAAAAAATTCGCAAAATAGAGAAATTCGTAAAATGGATATCTATTACTATCAGCATATCTATTACTTATCTTCCTTTAATGAAATCATTATTATTAAAGAAATAATAATTTTATTCATTAAAATTTTTTTATTAGTTGTGTTGTTAAGCTTAATATAAACACAATATAGAACACTTTGCTCATATGAACTATTCGCTTTTAATCTTTTAGTTCTTCCCAACTCATAGCACAGTTTTTTTTTCAGCTTTTAGGTGTCCACGCAAGAATTGAATTTACCATCAGAAATTTGTAAACATACATGCTTATGACAGCCAAATGCTTGATATTCATTTTTTCTTGATTTTCATATATATATATATATATATATATATATATACTAGAGGGCTCTGCCCCCTGCTTGCTACCGCTCGCCAACCTCCGATAACTGCTACGCAATTACATTTTTTTTCGCTTCTCGGACAAACTTAAAGTCGTTTTCCTGGAGATAAGCTGGCAATTTTTCATCCTCCAACATCCCATAGAGAGAATATGATAGGATTGTAAAATGTCAGAGGTGCTTATTATGAGCATTATAAACTTATATAAGGCAATTTTAATACAAACAATATTACAAACTTATATAAAGCGTGGGAGCAATATTATTTAACACTGTACTATACAATAGAACATTATAATATTACTATAGGGCATTAGACGGAGATTAATCTCCGTATTCGAAGCACGCGTGGCAGAGCCTAATTCAAATCATTGTTGATCTTATAGGGTGCCGGACGCTCCCTATATGGTGCTTCATCTCCCCCTCCCAGTAATTTAAATTTTAAACTGAAAACAAATAAAACCTGATGAAAAAAAAACTTTAAAATATGGCAAACAAATTAGAACATGTAATATTTCAAGAGTAATATTAAAATAGTAAGTAGTAATATAAAAGTAAAGTAATATTTCAAAAGTATATAATTCAAATATATTTTAGTTTCAATCAGACAAAAAGCACATTATATAATAAAAACATATGTAACTGAAATTCGACAAATTAAATTAAGCAATTCAATTTTATTGTCATACAGTCAATACTAATAAAAAAAAAACAAATATAAAATGAAATAATTATTATGTTACCAATGATCAATAAACATTTTTGTCAGAATTGTTATTAAAAAATGGGTAGACATTATTTGAGGGTGCCCCTTGATTCTCGCCAAGTAGTGATCGAGCTGGGCGATGTTGAAACACAATCGTGATTCTGAGACGATTAGATTTCAGCTTTATTTTTAAATGTTCGACAGTATATGTAATTTCAGAGGTCCGTTAGTTCTACGTTGGATACCGGCTGGAAAGGTTACTTTTGCTTATGGTCAATAAGATCGAAGGTATGTGGGCAGTCATAAAACGGGACTATAAAAAAAATTTCATCGCCCATCCGGTTCCACGGACGCCATTTTCAATTCGTATTTCGCTGAATTTATGTGGCGATGGAGGTACACAGATTCTATTCATGATAAATTTAGACAGTATCTAACTGCTATTAGAGAATTCTGTGCACCTAAATCTGAAGATAATCAAGCTTAATGAAGAAGTGAGTTTTTTTTTTTTTTTTTCATTTTCTTTCTGTGCTTACTCCATCAATTTTTGTTTCGATTCAAAATTAATTTTATTGTGTTAATTAATTTGGCTTATATTGTGTTCATTACAATTTTATAAAGTTTTGGCCGCCATTCCTGTTACTGCAGTGTTCCGCGCAAACAGGAATGGCGCCAAACATAAGTCGCCAATTTCGCCAAGAGGCACTCTCAAGTATATTTTTACCTAAAAAAATAAGGTGAAAACAATAAAATTAAAATTATTTACAATAGATCTCTGAATATTCACAAAACCTAGGTATGTGCATTTTTCATTGATCTTTCTTTTCACATTATTTTGTGAACCAATGGTTTGCACTTTTATGCATTATTTAAGAAATATCTCAATTATGAACTGTTAATTAATATTTCTGGCTGAACAGTTTTTTGAAAGTAAGTAAAAAACAATTAAAAGTAAGTAAAAGATATTCACGCCTAAGATATTCACGGCGATCCATTTTATGTAACAAAGATTTGAGTATTTTAAAGTAAACTCTGATCTTAGAGGAATCAATATATTTCACACATTCAATACAAGATAGAAATCGCAGCAAGCTTTAGCTCGTAAGTTTAGTTGTAACATTTCTGCAGGCAGCATTATTAAAAATTATTATCTTTTCACACACATGCGTTCTCAATTTTGATTGGCTGTTTTGTGCGTTACTAACCAGAAGTCTTCTGTGATTGGCTATGTGTTATCATTCCCCTCTCTTCTTACATTATATATATATATATATATATATATATATATATATATATATATAGAACACGGCAAACAATGCCCCGAGAATGTATTGCTATCAGTAAAACTGCCAAACAATATAGGGGCCTACGTTGCCGAGAGGTATTATCTCTCCACCAAACGTTCTGATGTACGTACAGGGTAGGCGAGATTACTCTGCCAGGAAGGCCCCTGTAAAACGTATAAATGAAAGAAAAAAAATTAATCCTTCAAGTCTCTTTTCCCTTTATTTATTGTTACACATATATATGCAGGCTTGTGTGGTCATTACAAAGTATAATTTTTGTAGCTGTGAAAGTAGGTAAATGTTAGCTCATAGTTTACATAGAAATAAAAACAAATAACTGACCAAAAATGAGTTAACAAGCATTTGCTAAAAAAATGGAGGTTATTGGACCTTTTTGCTTTTTCTCAAATTATACTAGTACTGTAAAAATTACCAACTCTTTTGATATATTTAAAAAATTATACCTCATTCACTATCAAACAAAATGGTAATAGAACCACATTTTATGTTAATTTTACCAAAAGCCATAAAGAAAGCGCTTGGGAAACAATTACCATACTCTTTTGTGTTTCAATAGAGTAAGAAATACGGTAACGTTTACCATATTCCAGTAGCTTTGACCATACTTTTTTTTTTCATCGCATGTGTAGAGGCACTAAACTAAGTTATTTTTCAAACAGAAAAAATTTTGACCTTTTGAACTGCAAATATGTAACCCGTGCGAAAATCGTGTAAATCTAATGAAAAAAACACTTTTTAGTGTTGTAGCATACGAACTTGTAGTTAGGGGGAAGTTTTTAGTTTTCCAGCGCAAATTTCTGTCACCTAAATTCTAATTGTCGGCAGTCGAAAACGTGGATTTGTAGAGAGAGAATACATATATACCTGGTTTTCTGTGCATAAATGAAATTTAAAAAATAATAATTATAAATAAATAAATATAAAACCTAAAGTTTGGATTTCATTGATATTAGGAGAACTTCTACTAGTACTGGACTCTTGGTCTATTGCATCGAATAATCTAGTATTTAACTTTCACAGTTCTGCATGGTTTAGTTCTTTATAAAATCATAAGCACATCGCAAAAACTATAAGGTTCAGAAACTTAAAATTAATGAGGAGTGTAAGGAAATGTGCAGGAGGCATGATGGAATTTTAAAAAAACTTAGCTTTCGGTAGTTAGTTTGAGAATTATTAACTGTTGAACTTTTGTAAAATAATAACATCTTGGATGAATTACTGCCCGCTGAAATACATCCACAGGCGAAATTTGAAATTTGGCACGCTTAGAGGAATATTTTTATTCATGAACTGAATTCGTACTTTTTTTGAAATTCCAATCTGTTCGAAAGTTATTGCAATTTCGGGTGTTTTTTTTTTTTTCGCGAATTTTTATTTCACTTTTTTAAACAATTATTATTTATTCGTTGGTGTAGAAAAATTTATCTCTGTCGAAATATTCATTTTATAAAATTGTACTTGGCTTAATGTCAAAAGTAAAATAGTAATAAAAAAAGAAAAAAAGAAAGAAAAAGAAAAGAAAAACAATTAAAAAATAAAATTTTAAAAAAATTAAGAAAAAAAGTTGAGATGTTGCCAGATATAAATCTTAATAATCGAAATTTTTAAAAATGTAAACCACTTAATAGAGATAAATACCAATTACAATACGAACTGTAATGCGCAATAAGTTTAACTTCAAATATATTATTAACGAATATATTATTGACTTCTCTTTTTTTTTTTTTAATTACTGAGTCATACATTCCGCGTTCCTAAGTTACACATTCTTTTTTCAAGTACAGTTGATTACTTTTCAAATGCAAGTAATCGTTCATTTTGTTACGATTAATAGACCAACAAAATGTTCTTAAATAAAATTATAATAATTATGTATTTTATAAACATAATGACCTTTAAATAAATGATATCGCAATTTAAGGAACAAAAACAAAGATGGATGAGAGTTAACCATGGAGATTGGAGAGCAGAACAAATTCGGAGTGGAGCCTTCTAGAACAATAAATAAATCATTCACACACACAAAAAGAATTATAACGAGCTGCTTTCCTTGATATTTTCATACATCTATTTAAGCTTATTTTGCCTTTTTTAAACGTATCAATTTAATAGAATAAACTATAAGTTCATTAATCATGGTAAAATTGAACAACAGATGCTTATAATTAGCACGAAATGTCTCCTATATGAGAAATAAATGGTAAAACATGTTATTTTTGTTTCCCAAAGATAAGAATCATATTTGCTGCTTTCGTGTCAATTCTATCCTTTCTTTGACTAAAAGGAAATATTTTGCTACTTAAACAATGCATCATTCATCAACATCGTAATTCTTATTTCATGAATTTTGTGAAGTTTAGCAGTTTTTTGAATTATATAAATACGTAAAGCTCAATCTGAAGATAGGTCTCTTCTAAGAATATACCATTCAAAGATGAAGTGTTTATTAGTCGCTGTTGTATTAGTTTGTGCCATCTGCATTAACTTCGTTAACGCCGGTGATGATTGTTCTGGTTTATTAAAAAGCTATTTGAAGAAACAGCTAGGTATGATTTATTATTATTATTATTGCTCTTATAGCTCCTAAGACGAATGTTATGTTTCCCGGAACTTACAGCTTCTAGGATATAAACTTTTAAAAATAAGCGTTTATTGAATTAATAACAGGAAACCAAGCATATCAGCTATCAGTACTAACAACGCCTCTGTTCTAAAAGAGCTGGAAAAAGGAATGGATAGAGCACCTCCTTGCAAAAGAAGCGGCCCATTTCACAATTCTAAAGTTGGCCTATTTTCCTGCTAAAACCCTTTCTCAAGCTTATTTATTTCTTTTTTAAATTTCTCCAAATTTTTTATGTTTTATTTGAAATTTAAAAATAGTATTCAAGGAAATATAATTATTTATACAGTATTCAATCGTTACTGCCACAAAATGTACAGAAATGTGCGAAATAAGAAAACATAATAAAAAAAATAGTGTTTTACTCACATTTGTTGTAGAATTGTTGAGGAGTACAAATGTCACAGCAAGACAGTTGTCATACCAAAACAGTTCTCACACGAGATAATTCTATTCAATCGGTTGAACAATAGATGGCAGCACAAGACTGAAGCGGAAATTAGTGTCCCCATTGTTATAGTGACAGGCCCATATTGTAATGTGTTTTGTGCTTCCCGTAGGTTTATTATAGGATCATGAGGATGGAAAGTAATCTTCCCTTGACCAACGAAGAGGTCAATTTTCAAGACTTGATAAAAAAATAAAAAAAATCGGACGTTAAACATCGAACATATCAGAATTAGACGTTTTTTTAAAATTACATATTAGTGTTTTACTTCGAATTTTTTGAGCAGTAAGCTGACTGGTTTTTCAATATGAAAGAAACTTTTCAAGTACACGGTTTTTGAAACTCTCTCTTTCAAAGTATTACATTTAAATTTCCTTTCCGCTTAATAATTGTTGTGCAGAATCTTTTTTATTTCGTGTCAAACGATTAAAAAAAATTGCTTGGACAGTTTTTTGTTTAATGAAGTGTTTCTTAAATAGTTCAAATATTTTAATAAAAGTTGTAGTCAATTGATGTGGAGGACTGAGGAATAACTTCTAGTTTCAGCTCCTTCAGGAAATTTTAAATTTTATTTTAATGTTATTTTTGAAAATTTATATTTTCATATAAAGAAGAAAAATAACGTTTTTCGATTTACGCATTCTAGCAATAACACTTTCAAATGCATAATTTCAATTCATTGATAATTACGATTTCCCTCAATGATTTGTTTAAGTAAAAAGTTAATGTTAATTTCCCTCAATGATTTGTTAAGTAAATTCTTTTCTGTGTCAAAAAAGTAAACTAATATTCACAAGATCATCATTTACTTAAAATCATGCTGATGTTAATCAAGCAAAAAACTGAATTAAAACAATAAAGTTACTCAGATTGAAAATAAAAAAATTTAGAAAATTTTAAATCATGTAAATTTTAGTTGTAGTTAGCTTGTAGACGTAAGCTTTTATAGATAGCTTAATGAAAACATTCAGAAATTAATTGCTGGTTTTCATTCTAATAGTTTTTTTTAATGTATTTAATCAGAAAATATTCGATATTTTGCGCAATTAATAAAAGCATCGATATTTTTAATGCTTTTATTAACTGTGACAATGTTACAATCACTAAATCTGTACAACATATGTTCTTACTATGATTTTTTTTTTTTTTTCAAAATTATGACATTGATGTTTTTTAAAAGTGACATAGATGTTTTTTTAAATGTGACATTGATGTTTTTTTAATGTAACATAGATGGTTTTTTTTTTAATGTGACATTGATATTTTTTTTAATGCGATATTGATGTTTTTTAAATTTGACATTGATTTTTTCTTTAATTGTAATATTGGTCATTTTTATAATTCTCGATAATATCTTATAATTTTTTCATTTTTTAAACCGTCGTTTAACAGTCGACCGAATTTTGAGTTTATAACTACCAATGTTCAACTAATTTTCAACTGTAATTTTGAACCCAATCTAGAAGTTAAGGGAACTTCTGAATGAAGTATGGGAAGAAATTGCCTTCTTGGTGGACTTTCTGATGGTACTAACCTGCATTTGCGTAACACGAAAAACTTCCACGGTTAGCCTGATGAAAAGGGGACTCCAACCCATGATCCGTCACTAAGGTTAATTTACATCAGCACTGTGATCAGGGAGAGCCGGTTGCAGAATTCGTTTCGACCAGCTGAGAACCCGGGTCACCTCATAGGAAGGCGAGGGCTCTATCTCCTAAGCCACCACTACTCAATTTCCTATAATTGATGATTTTTTTCGTACTAGGTGATTTTTAATTGTGATATTTTAGTAATTTAATAGAACGTAATAACTAAATACTTCATAACTTAAGCCTGACATTCTTTTTCTAACTAAAAATATATTCACCAATGTTTATACATGCCAAACAAATTTCGCTTTTGTGTAAGAAGCAAATCAAAATATGATCAGCCTTGAACGTCCAAAACTACCATATCGGAGATGATCGCATCTGCGATATTGTTATTTATTTTTAATTTTGATGTATTTAATGTTATTTCCTTTAATTTTAATTTCAGAACTCGCTCAAAGTGGACATGAAGAATGTGCCACGAAATTAGAAGTAAGTGTTTTTCGTTTAATTTATTTAAGAACCACTTTGGTTTTGAAAACGTCGTATTTTTTCGCTTAAAATCTGCTTTATATCTTAAATTGATAAGCCCTAAGCAAAGAGAAATAAGAAATATCGATGTGGTCGAACATTGAAATTTCAAGCAGCTCTTCAAGCATTTATCGAAACTATATTTTTTCAACTCAAACAAATCTTTACCTATTTACTCTGCATTTAGTCAACAAGAACTTTAAATCACAGGATTATCCCACTTTATAGCAAAATTTTTTCTTGATATTTATTATATAATAATTATATAATATTAAGTAGAATAAGTGGTGTAAGAACTTTTGTTATCAAAATTTTCAAAAAGTAACGTTAACCTCTCTGTTTTTAATTTATCCATAATAACATGGAGAGTGTCTTCAACTAGTTTCAGCCTATCCAATTTTGGGTCTACGAATACTAATTTTCAACTTTGTAGACTTGTAATTTTGAACCCAATCCAGAAGACAAGAGAACTTCTGGATCAAGTAATGGGAGAAATTTGTCTTCGTGGAGGACTTTTTAATGAAACTACTCCGTATTTGCGTTACATGGAGAATAAGACCACGATAACCTCCCACGGTTAGCCCGAATAACTCATGATCCGTCTACCCCTGAGAATATTTCACTTCAGAGCAGTGGTCGGTGCAATCTAGATGTGGAATTCGTATCGACCAGCCATAGCGGGGATTCGAACCTGGTTCACCTCATTGAAAGACGAACGCTCTATCCCCAGAGCCAATTCTCCCCCCAGGGTTTTCGATACAATCTAGACTACTACTTGCTTTATAAAATAAGTTGTGATGACAGAAAACCTTTCGCTCACAAGTCAACTATGTTTATGATAGATAAAAATTTCAATAAGACTTTTTAGCATTGGTTTCCGAGATACTGAGTCAATCTTGTTCGAGTTGATGAACCGAAAGTGACGAATTTCCAAAGTCTCTGCTCTGTCTCTCTTAATGTTTTTTGTTCAATGTTACAACATTCGAAGTATTAGATGCTTAAAAAATAATTGTGATGAAGACAAATTGGGAAACTTGGCTCATTAAGTAATGCCTAAGTATTGTTTAGATTTTATGGTGCTACAAGTGGTTATGGTGCTACAAGTTTTACTGGAAGGGACAAGAGGAAAAATGAATAATTTTATTTCGTTTTCGGTTATAAAAAAATGTATTATTTTATAATAATAACAATGTATCATGTAATAATAACTAGATTAACAGGCATAACAATTCAACAGGAGTGTGCGCGTACTTGCTTAGTAAACCCTAACATTGGTGTTTTTTCTTTGGTGATGTTTAATAATACCCTGAAATTGGAGTTTTCAGAAAAAGAGCTCTTAGACTGGTATTCCCTACTGTGATATTTGATTCTCAAATTGATTCTAATGATATCTCTTATTGTTTTTTCTAAACGAGCTTAATTTAACTGACCAGAAAAATCTTATGCAGTTTAGTAATTAACTATTTTTTTTTTTTTTTTTTTTTTTAATAGCTTGCTCAGTACCACTGTGGTGGTGATCCAGAACGAAGAAAAACCACATTTGTAAGATGAAAATTAACTTTATATACTGTCTCCTTTCTTATTAGATTTTATGCTTTCAATTTTTAACACAGAACTACAATGTCTGTATTAATTAATTTGCTTCTGATTCTTTCAGTAAAAATAAATAGCCGTCATGGCATTCCTACCATGGCCGGCCATTAAAAGATAGAGCCATGAAAAACAAGCTTGGCCATGACTGAATGCGTGTTGTTCATCCCCTGCATATTTATGATATAGCAGCACAGCTATTTTCGGAGCACTGCCATAAAAAATATCAATTATCCTATTTCCTGTAAGAAATCGTGGTGTATTCTTTATTTTCATTGATGTGTAGGTCACGGTTTATTAAAAATTTATTGACAGACGACCATTATCCCCCCCTTTTTTTTAAAAACTTGGTTTATACCGTTACAGCTGTTCAATACGTTCCAACTCCGATTGAAGTTATTATGAGTGTATTGTTGCCTGGTTATTTTGCTTGTTTTATGTCAATTTATCTACGTACCAAAATTTATTTAAATCAATCATGTGTTAAAATAATTGATGAAATCGGAAAATACCTTTAATTTCAAACATCAGAGTGTTAAATCCGTGTCTGTTTTTAAATGATCCATTGAACATTAAATTTCAACATCACCTAATATTTATGCTTTGATTTAAATTGTTTTAAATTAATCAAAATAATTGACTCATATCATGAATTGTAAATGACTTGATTTCTGCTTTGCTTCTTTTATTAATTACCGAATAAAATTTAGTGTTCGTATGCCAGTCCATGTATCTATGTGTTCTAAATAAAGTCATAAAATTTTAATAACATTAAAATTAGTAGCTTACAGCTGTATACACATTTACAATCATCGAAAATATTTCTAATTTTTGGATTTTAATTTTAAAACGTGCTTAGTGCTTCGAATTCTTTGAAAATTTTGTCATTTTTCAGCAAATATGAGTAACCTAACCTGAAGATGGACTATTTAATTCTTTTTCTTTTAACAATTTTATGCACTACGGTTTGTTACCGAAATCATTCGATCAGTTTTTCGCTTTTAAATTTGAGTGTCTACTCTTTTTTTTTTTTTTAGCTGTTGTGGGGGGAAAAAACTGTACTTTTAGTTCAAATTATTTAATACCGTCATATTTATACTTTTGCTAAAATAATGCATCTAAAGGGTTTTGGGAAGCATAATAATCTTTCCTCTATTTATTAATAAAAATGATAAATAGACAAAAATAAAAGCTAGTGAATGAATTTATGTGTAAAATGAGCACAATATCCTGTGCGTGTCTTTCTAAAACAGAATGCTCAATCAACACAGCGCGCAGTTTCACGCCAAAAGTGGCGACTCAATTTGTTGCCACTCACTTCAAGTTCAACATTTCCGTCATGTTTTCTTCTAGTTAATTTTTTATTAGAGTCTGTGAATCTGGCAATTATATTTCATGTTTTTTTGTGTGTGTGTTTTAAACTATTAAGTAAGAGAACCTACGATACGTTACGTTTTAAGGGAATTTTACACGATTTTCATCTTTATGATGTACGATTATGCTTTCAACAAACTTAAATAATGTATTATGTAAATAGCCCTATTATTCTATGTGTTGTATTGTGAAATAAAGTAATTAGAAGCAAAAGATTCTCGAATCATAACAAAATTAATTTAAAGTTCTCTTATTCGAATAAAAGAAATAGGTCGGATAAGATGTGAAAATTTCTTTAGATTATAATTTAAAAGCAATTTTAATTCCTCCGTTAACAGTAAAACATTTAATTGGATTGAAGATTTTTAGAAGGAATTCTTTAACTTCAGCGGGTAAAATAAAAGTACAAGCACAAGAAGAAATATGTAGAAAAGGAACATGTCACCGGTCGACTACACTGAGAGTTAATATTTTTAATTGTCTTCTGTAACATTAATTAAAGTATTAATTAAGCCTATTATAATCAGATGTTATAATTGGTCTATAATCTAAGTAGTTAATTTAATTATTTTAATAGAATATCATTAGTTACATAAATACATGTTTTCGGAAGATTTTTGGATTTACTATGGATAGCTTACCATGTCTTTTTTAGCAATTTTATTTCTTTTAAAACATCTTCTAAAATATTCATACTATGCATATCTTTTTGTAACATTATTCTGCTTTTCTTTCTATAGCCAAAGTTTGTAGCATTTATGAAGTCAAAAACAGATAAAGAAAGGCAAGAAATTGACGTAAGTTAATAAAAATATATTTTCGAATGACCATAACTTTGTCGAGCGACTTCAAAAAAAATATCACCCTGAGTAACTACAGTGCCAAATTTAGAAGGAAAAAAAATCAAGAAAATCTTATTTTTTAAATTTCCTTTCTCAAGAACTGTCCCAGATAGTGGTAAACGTTGTATTTTCATTTTCATTTCCTAGGCAAAGAAAGGTTGACTAATTAATCCTTTTTTAAATTTAGAAATATTAGTATGCCAAGTTTGTTTCTTTGAAGAATGAACAAAGGCGTGCGAAAAACGTAACAAAAAAATCTCATTTTTTAGCTCTTACTGTAAATCTTGTTATTGCCATTTTTTATTTATTTTTTATTTTAGCTTTGTTCATGCTCTCAAAGACAGTATTTTGTTGGCGCTTAAAACTTAGTGATCAGGCCAACCTTAATTTTTAAAGCGTGAAAGATAGTATATAAAAGCTTGCGCAAATAAACCTTGTTTTAGTGATGGTCATAAAATCTAAAATAAACCTTGAGATGGTGAAGTGCAACAAGGTTTATAAGAGATTAGCAGACTAACCATGCAAGCTTGAAACATTGCTAAGGTGAGATCTACCTCTTCTGGTTTATGCAATATGAGGCTCACATTAAGCTTGCAAAAACAACACTTTTATATCGAGATTGAGACTGCTTAAAAATCTGTCAAAACAAACCTAGAAAAACTTTCTGAAATCGAGGATGAATCATCTTTCGTAAATCAAGAATGGAAAGTATTCTCAAACTGAAGATAGGTTCTCCTTCTAAGGTTTGTTTTAGATTTTATGATCATCACTGAAAAAAGGTTTATTTGGTCAGGCTTTTACCACTAAGTTTTCACCACAAAAAAAAAATTGCATTTGAGAGCTTCGACAAAGCTAGAATAAATTTAAAAAAAAAAAAAAAAAAACTGTAACAGTACTGTTTATAGTATCTGTAAATAATTATATCTGTTTATAGTTATGCAAAAAGTGGCCTATTTTTCTAAATTCAACATACCTTTATTTAATCGAAAAAGAAACAATCTTTGCATATTAATATTTCTACTTAGTTTCAAAAAAGAATTAGTTAGTCAACCTTCCTATGCTAACCAAATAAAAATGAAAATATAACGTTTGCCGTGAGAACGCCTGCTATCTAGGTTTCTGACATCAAAATCAACCTTACACTGTTATCTGGTTTCGATCATCAAAGTCAACCGCTCTAAAATTAAATTAAATAATAAATAATTATTTAGAATTATTTTTTGTGAGGAATTATTTTCGAACAAACAAGTTTCACAGTTGTAAGCAAAATGTTTCTAATTATTGTGTTCGAAATGTTCTTCTAATTATTTAAAAATAAAATAGTAAAATATTGACGGAAAATTATTTTCGAAATTTAGATTCTCCATTTACTTAGGCAAAAAAAACTCCAAAGTGATAAAAAAAATTTACAAAGAAAAGAAATCAAACTCTATTAATAATATACGCATGTTAAATTTAAACAATTTACGTATGTTTAATTAAAATATTAGATACATATTTTTAAGACTATTTTCGCATGTTAAGTTCAAGTAACATAGCATCGTCAGGGAACTTTATATTTTGGATATATTTCAGTATGTCTGTTTAAGAGTGGACACAGCTCAAATTGCATATTTCAAAAAATGGACATAACTCAAAATACATGCTGAAGAAAATGGATACAGCAGAAAAAGCACTTAAAACCATTTTTAAAACCAAATATTAACAACTAAACCAGAAATGTCGCTTACTTTTTTAAAAACTAGATATAATCATTACGAAAAACAGTCTAAGACTTCGGGGTCGGGATGTATTACAAATATAACTTTTCAGACCATCTCATTCAGTTTTAAATGTCTTTGTTTTACCGAAATATCTTTCTGAAGCTCGAAATAACAAGAAATCAAAAAACTACCAAGAAATTAAAAATAAGAAAATTCCCAAATATTAAAATATTCTTTTCTCTAGTGGGCCAAAGACTTTATGAAAACTCTGCCTTCGAAAAACTAAATATAAAAATAGGTTTAAAATGAATTTTACAAGTTTTAAAAAGTAACTAAAACTGAAGCAAGCATCAGTATTTTAATTAATTTTTTTTAATACTCCTGCATATTATTTTTGAAGGAAATATACCCGTATAAATATTCTTTGATTCAGATTCTCTGAACAATGAAGTGGTATTTAGAAAAGAAAATTCTGGCGATTATTAGCACATATATACTTTCACTATTATAAATTATAGCAACCATGTGAAAAGAATTGAAGACTTTAAAAGTCTGTTGGAAAAAAAAATACATTAAAATAATTTACTAGGTGATTTACGAATGTCACAGTGCATTACGAATCTACTTAGAATCATTATTTAATTCTTCAAAAGAAAAAAATGCTTACAAGAATATTCTAAAAAATGGAATCAACTACATATTAATCCTCTTTTATGCATTTTGAGGTTCATCCATTTCCTTAAATACGCAATTTGAGCTGTGTACGTTTTCTTTAAAACGCATTTCAAGCTGTGTCCATTTTCTTAAATACGTATTTTAAGCTGTATCCATTTCTTGCCTACACATTTTAAGCCTAGGTCCATTTTCAAAATAAAAGGCTCATTCGCACCAACATATTTAGTTTGTATGAAAATTGAAAAACTTATAGGAGTTCAAGAAACTTGTTTTGAAGAAAATGCGATCCAAATTCGCGATGATGACAAATTTGCTGAGAGTGAGTATTTTACTTTTTGCTCAACTATGCATTTAAACAACTTATTTATTTGTATAAAATTTATTGTACAACTACTGATGAGTTGTGTGTTGAACCATCTGCTTATATAACTATTTCTTTTTAATTAGTAAAATTCTATTCAATAGGAGTGCTTCATGCAGCTTGGTAAGAAAGCAATGACTGAAATAAATATTCCAGCTAACTGCCAAAAGTCTTTTGAAGCACAGTTGGCCGAACTGCAGAAGGAAATACAAAAACACCTATCCAAATAGTTCTATATGTTCTCTCAAATGAAAATTTACTAACATAACATGAATTAAAGTAATTACCATGCATATGACTCTTTGCTTTTTTTTAAAGACAAGGAGTGACTACAATTAAATGTGTCGTATGAATGTAAAGATTGGTTTGAATATCAGAGAGATGAAAAAGACGATAGTAGTAGGCGCAGCGCTAGAGGTGGCGGAAGTGACGTCATAGTCAACCGGAGCCTGAAATCGAAACTTCGTCTGCAGCGTCATGGGGAGCTTATTTCTTTTTTTTCTTAAGCCTAATATATTTTAGTTTCGGTTTCAGTTTTTAATTTAGTTTCGTTTTTTAAATATTATTTTCATTTATTAGTTTTTTGAGGGTGGCAACACTTATTATTTTTAATATTAGTTTTTAAGGATGGCAATACTTATAAACTTTGTCATTTGGGGTAGAAATCGTATATTATGAAGTAATGACGTCATCTTTTATTACATAATACATAAATGATATCATGCTTTTACTCTAGTGGCGCCATCTATGTGGGATTGTTAGAAATAAATTAACTTTAAATCTATTTTAATATTTAAATCTGTTTTATTATTGAATTTAAATATAATTAATGCTGAGGATTGACCTCATCATATGGTGATAAGAGATAACGATAAATAGAGGTAACGAGAGTAGTTCTCTCATTTCCTTTCCTTTATGAAAAATGTTTTGAACCACAAAAATAATGCTAAGAGATTTATGGTGGGAAAATTTTGTAAACAATTTCGTCAATTGAGGATCATTTCCCAATTCACTCATGAGATCATCAATCAGTATTAATGCATCTGAATATTGATTCAAATCGGATGGAAGTCCTTCGTGAAAAACAACATTAGGCATCTCATCATATAATTTTTGATAAACGCCATAACACCATACTACGTGTTTTGGGAAAGGCTGTATCATTTGGTTTTCAATCACTTTGTTTAGAAAATAACTTTTACCACTACCTGTTGGACCTGCGAGGAGAGCTGTAAAGGGATATTTGAACTTCAAAAGATCCATGATGAATGAAAAACTTTACTCTCGTTACCTCTATTTATCGTTATCTCTTAACACCATATGATGAGGTCAATCCTCAGCATTAATTATATTTAAATTCAATAATAAAACAGATTTAAATATTAAAATAGACTTAAAGTTATTTTATTTCTAACAATCCCACATAGATGGCGCCACTAGAGTAAAAGCATGATATCATTTATGTATTATGTAATAAAAGATGACATCATTACTTCATAATATACGATTTCTACCCCAAATGACAAAGTTTATAAGTATTGCCATCCTTAAAAACTAATATTAAAAATAATAAGTGTTGCCACCCTCAAAAAACTAATAAATGAAAATAATATTTAAAAAACGAAACTAAATTAAAAACTGAAACCGAAACTAAAATATATTAGGCTTAAGAAAAAAAAGAAATAAGCTCCCCATGACGCTGCAGACGAAGTTTCGATTTCAGGCGAGCAGAAATAAGCAGGCGGGCAGAAATAAGCTCCGGTTGACTATGACGTCACTTCCGTCCCCTCTAGCGCTGCGCCTACTACTGACGATTTTCAATACCTACTTCCAAATAGTTGATAAATGGAAGATCATCAGATTTTTCAATATTATCCTTCGTTTCTAAAATCAGCACAATTATAAAGAAAACACACATACACTTGGATTCAAGATTACAATCAATTAAATAATTCTTCATCTAGAATTTTAAGACTATGCGTTTAGTCTCATGACTGTTTACAATTGAAGAGGGAGGTTTAAAAAGTTATTAATTCGAGACATGACACGAATTTTAAATTCTTTTTGTTATCTGTATCGGATTATAATACATAATAGAAATCGCAGACTCTTAAAAATTTCTCTGACAAACTTGTTTAAATAACAACTTATTTAATTTTTATTTTACAGTATTCAACCAAAACAGTCAAATAACTATAAAAAAGACGGTATTCAAACTGTTAACTATGGGAAAATCTTTTATTGTTTGTTTTCACATTATACTATTAAACAACTAGAAACACGTTCACGCTATCTAGGGTCACGGCTAATGAGAATTGAGCTCACGTTCTTCGAAAGCTGAAAACTAAGCCATTTGCTAAGGATTTCGAAGTCATATTTTTATTTTCCACCACCGGACACTTAACATAACAACAGATGCCTAATAACCTTATAGCAAAAGGTGAATGGTGAAGATAAAAAGAAGACAATTGAGTTTCTAACAGCTGAATACATACTTCAGCCGGGGTAACTAATCGATCCGGGAGTTCGAATCTCAGCGTTGATACAACTGTATTTCGACTATTCTCTTAACGCATAGAGAGTTTCCAGGTTCTTTTACTCCTCAATTAGCCATCCGGGACTATTGAAATACGAAACTCTCGTTACGACTCGAAATGCATAGATGGCAGCCCCGCAGAGCTGCTTAACACAAAAAGTCTATAGTGTGTTCTATCTCTCACGGCATATAGCGCCCTAGCTAAACTAGTTGAGCCTTATTGCATGGTTCACTTAACAAAACACAACTCAACCACAACCTAACTCTTATGTTCATTAGCTAGCGAAAGCCTAGCATAACCTGCCCTATAATGACAAGTAAAAATTCCTTTTTATAATTCCGGAACCATGCTCGTTGTAAATGGTTACAAAATTGAATAGTTTCGCATTTATGGTTTTTAAACCATACCAGTTGTAAACCGTTTCAAACCTGTAAAGGTAAAGAAATGATCCTCTCCGTAAATTTCATGGGAAATTGGATGGACAGGCTGCTGCCGTTTATTTTAGAATGACAATTAGAAGAATGCAGTCATTCCAAAAAAAAAAAAAAAGGATTACTATAGATTACCCATTTTCTGAGATCTGCTATCAAATATTTATGATAAAAAAAAAGTTTAATTTATTGATATTTTTTTTTAAAAAAAAGCTCATGAAAAAATTTTATCTCTTTAAAAATTAGACGATAGAAATAGGTGTATTAAAATAAATTAACAAGATTATTCTGCTTGAACTTGAGAGGAAGAATGGATAGAATTTTCCTGTAGTTCTACCAATCATTGAAAAGAAATGACTAGAATTTTGAGCTTAATAAACTGTACTGAATGGAAATTAAATTATAAAATATACTCATGTTATCACCAAAAATGTGATGTAAACTAACTCTGACGTTCGAAAAACTAATACATAGAAAGATTGATAGTTGAACTTGGAACCTGTGTGCACTAAAAGAAAAAAAAATATATCATCTGAAGGTCTCAGTAAAGGGAAAGCTTCAAAAAATGACCAAAACTATTTTTACTATCGCAGAGTTTCATTATTGAAGTTAATTTTCCAAAAAACTGGAACTAGATCATAATTTAAGTGTACTGTATACACAAGCATAAAATAACGCAATTCACTGATTAGCAGAATTATTAAATGCAATACAGTCGCAACAAAATCGGTTCATTTGAGCAAATTTGTACCATCGGTACAAGCAAATTTGAATTTTTTATGGTACAGCTTAATAAATTGAGCTTGTTTCTAATCAAGTTGAACCAATGTACCGTTTATTTTAAAAATAATTAAATTGCATGATGTTAGGGTTCAACTTTTCCCATTAATTAAGATGCAGGAAACTTTTAACACAATTCGAGAATTCAAACAGTGAATACTTCTTCAAAAAAGTTAAATACAGTTTTCCCAACTAGATTTTTAATGAATATTAAAAGCTTTCTTGGATTTCAGTTTCCAACTTCTTTGAAGTGAAATTTGTTTAATTTTTTATTAATAATCTCTTTGAATTGTTATGCTTTATACGTTATACAAAATTAATAAAAAATTAAAATTGAAAATATGTCTAACCAATTAGAATGTCAATTTTCTTTTTCCTCTGCCTGTTTAAATAATTTATTTGTTAGCTTGTGAATAAATTAAATATACGTTTAAACACTTCTTTAAACTTTAATTTTAACTTTAAAATACTACTGTATTTGTATTTAAAAAAAATTATGTAATTTTTATAGGAATGCTTTGTAAAGATGTGTAATAAAGAACTATCTGAAGTAAGTATTCATAAAAATTTCAAAGAAGGATTTGGTTAACAACTAGCAGATTTTATGCATAAATTTGGGAATCGTTTTTGAATTAAATTTATATTTACTCAAAGCAATGGTCATATACTTAATCAAAGTTAACAAGATCTTGAATTCCTCAACTGAGCTTTTATCCACTAATAATTATAAATTTAAAAAAATTGGAAGAATAAATAAATATTGTACTGTAATCAAATAATACTTAACTTAGATTCTTCCCCGACAAATCTCAATTTTTGCTAACCCTTTCAACTGTAATAGAATTTTTAATATTGTACTGTTTCTATAAAACATTAAAACTTCGTTTACCATGCATTAAGGACAAACGATAAACAGACTGTGCAAATACAATATAATATCTTTATATTTTAAATATTATTATTTTGATTATCTTGAATTTTAGACCGATACGTTTACATCATTTTATTACTTGTCTTCCATTTTTTTTTCCTTGTCTTCGTTACTCTTATCAAATTTATATTTTTTATCGAAAAAAATATTACTTAGAAACCCTCTTTCTACCGTTTTTTTCTTCCGAAAAAATGCTATTTTTTATCACTTTCAACAAATTTATATATAAAAAAAAGGGTATTTTACGTCAAGTCTTATTTATTGGCCTTAAAACTTCAATCTATTTGAAAGAACTTTTCGTGAGGCAAAAAGTATAAGAGACAAAGGTGTATACAAAAAAACAGTGACGTCAGATAAACTTAGACTTTATACCCCCACTGAAGGAGGCGTTGGGGATGGAAAAACAACCCAAAGAATGCTTTTAGTCTCTCGCGTCTGTCATCCCCAATGAAGACAAGGTGATGTCGCTTTGCTCTCTGTGTTCTCCCTTAAGGAGGATGGAGATGAAAATGCTGAGGTAGAAATAAATCTACTGCTTATGATATAGATATCGCTGCTTTAGAAATGTTTATTTTGATCTTGCAATAAATACACATGAACTGATTAATTTTCGTTTTAAAAACTAATTAGTAATAATTCAGAATTCATGAACTGGTAAATTATATGTTTTGTCTCATCAAGCTGCACAATTGAAGTTTATTTTGATCTCGTAGTAAATGCACATTGACTGATTAATTTTTGTCTCAAAAGCAAATTAGTAATTCTAAACTGATGAGGTAAGACATATGATTTACCCGAACTGGTAAATCATATGTTTCATCTCATCAAGCTGCACAATAGAAGTTTATTTTGATTTCGTAATAAATGCACATTGGCTGATTAGTTTTTGTCTTAAAAACTAATTAATAATATTTCAGAATTCATGAGGTAATACATATGATTTACCATGAACTGGTAAATCATATGTTTTATGTCATCAAGCTGCACAATAGAAGTTTATTTTGATCTCGTACTTAATGCACATTGACTTATTAACTTTTGTCTCAAAAACTAATTAGTATTTTCACAATTGATGAGGTAAGACATATGATTTATCTCGAACTGGTGATCATTACGCGTATACTTCTTAAAATATGTAACTTAGGAGTTCTTGACGCGTAGCCACCTGGTGATATTTTAGTGTCATGCTGATTAAATTTGAAACACTAGTGTAATGAGAAAGTAAGGTATAGAAATGAAGTAGAAATGAATCACTGTTTATGATACAGATATTGGTGCACTATAAAAGTTGACGTTGATTTCACAATAAATACACATTGACTGATTAATTTTGTATCTCCAAAACTAATTAGGTATTTAATAATTTATGATCAACATATGATTTACCACGAACTTGTATCAATCACATATACTTCTTAAAACATGTAAATTAGGAGTCTCAAGGCGTAGCTTACTTATGATATTTCAGTGTTAACTTACTTATAATATAAGTACAGTTTTATAAGAAAAATAAATATTATCGATGTATCAATAATTGGCTTGCTGTGGTAGCTTAGTGGTTAGAGAATCGGACACCGATTCGGAAGGACCGGGGTTCGATCCTCGACTCCGATAAGACCCACCGAGTACATGCAATATACGTGCTCGTAAAATCTGTGGAATCGAAAGTCCTATGGTTGGTCACTGAGCTGTTTCATGGGTACTGAGATCTGGATAAAATTTCCCTCCCCTTCAGACCTATGTCTAAATTAAGGAAGTGGCATCACGAATGAATGGTAGTGCCATCTATCCGTGGGTTTCTGAGCTAAGACTTACTTTCTTGCCCCCATGCGGTGCTTTCTGGTCAAATGAAAGGTACATCTTCTTGACTAAATACGCAAAAGGCTAATGGCTGGAGAGCTAAGATTTTCCAAGTGTCATGAGAAACAACAACAAAATTGGCCTTTATCATTGTATTACAATTGCCTCAAACGATGACAAGAAGCGCACTAAATTGAAAAAACAACGTAAGTGCTTCAGATGCCTCTACCTTTCATATAATGGATTTTAGGTTAAATTTTCAATTTGTGTTTTCATGATTTTTTTTCCTTCTTTTTTTGCATTTAACAGACTTTTGATGGTATAGTTTTATTATGCAGTACGATACCTTTCAAAACAAGTAGAAAATAAGGGGATGGCTTTATTAGATTAGATGTAATAGAGCTTGATAATTCTTAAAACTTCTGTGAATATTTCTTCAAATCTTAAAAGCAATAAAATGATGCGATATGATGCGATGCAACTATGTACTATTTAATTACCTATCAAGAACTGTCGTATACAGAATTATATTGGCATTATTTTGTCAGAAAAAAATTAATAGTGAATCTAAAATATAGCACGCTTTAAAAAATAGTGAAATTCAGCTATAGAAAAATACTGTCAAATCGAGTAAACATCCATCATTTGCATAGTTGTGAAAATAAAATAAAAAGGATTACGAGCATATTTGGAATTTTCTCTCCCCATCACCAAACCTTCGACAGTTGATTTCTGTAGGGAGAGGAAGGGCATTTTCATCAAAGATTAGTTCCTACGTTGTTTTTTCAGCAGCGCGGCAAATTTAGCATTTACACAAGATTTTTACCTTCTTGGAAGTATGTCCTAGACGGAAAAAAAAGAAAAAGAAAAACGACGTATTATTTCTATTCCAATTTGTAATACATACATGGTGACCTAAGTTAGATTCATGGTTTAAAAAATAATTTATAACGGGTTAACGGTTAAAAAAAATCTTGCAACAAATTTGTGCGAAAGAGCATACATTTTTCAGCCCAGAATTTCTTTTTAGTACAATATTTTTTCAACAGATTGCACTCCAAGTTATAAACTTGTAAATCAACGAAAAAAACTTAAAATCATATTACAAGTTCAATGAATGAAAATCATATAACGATATTTTTGAAATATTCACAAATGTCATAATCAGGGGGTGAAACTTTTAAAGAAACATAAACAATAGGCTCCGAATAGCAACAGAAACAACAGATAGAACGAACTTACAGCTACTTCTGCTTCAAAATCTTTTTACTAAAATTAAAACTCTTGAAGATAAATGTCATCTAAATTTGCTGCAAGGTTTTTATTTTTAAACTGTTTCTTAATAGAAATGTTTGAAAATCGTCAATCTAATTTAGGATGCCCCATATATACTGTACACGAAACGAAACTTTTAGAACTACCTCGATTATGATTTTTTCAAATGTACAAATGCTTTAAGATGCAAAAACTCTAATCTGCTGCTTTTGAGAGATCAAATAAAAAACATAAAATATTATTGATATCGGGAAATCAGCTCTAAGATGAATATAAAAAATTTTTCTCTCTAACACAATCTAATTGAATTAACTTGCATAATTAACTAATGTTTCACACTGTAGAAAACTGAATGTTGACTTAACATGACCTGCCACTAAATTCAGTAATTTAGTATGACAAATCATAAGAATGGATTTTAAGTTAACCTAAATACATATTGAAAATACAATAAACAATTAAATATGTGCATAAATTATAGTTTTTTCTAAATGCAACTTAACAGGACCTTTCTTTAAACTCTTCAGTTCATTATTACTTGTGTAATTTTTTGCCATATAAAATGCATATCAAAATGAATCTTAACAAGATCTTCCTCTAAACTCTACAGTTTAGTTATTACTTGTGATATTTTAATGCCATATAAAATGCGAATCAAAATGCCTCTTAACGAGATCTTCCTCCAAACTCCTCAGCTTATTGTTACTTGTTTTTATGCCATGTAAAGTGCGAATCAAAATGCCGCTTAACAGGATCTTCCTTTAAACTTTGTAGTTCAATTATTACTTGTGTTAATTTTATGCCATATAAAATAGTTATTACTTGTGATATTTTTATGCCATATAAAAGCGAATCAAAATGCCTCTTAACGAGATCTTCCTCCAAACTCTTCAGTTCATTGTTACTTGTGTTATTTTTATGCCATGTAAAATGCGAATCAAAATGCCACTTAACAAGATCTTCCTCTAAACTCTTTAATTCAGTTATCATTTGTGATATTTTTATGCCATATAATATGCGAATCAAAATGCCCCTTCACAAGATCTTCCTCTAAACTTTTCAGTTCAATTATTGCTTGTGATGATTCTATACCATATAAAATTCAAAACAAACATATTCAAATCTGTCTTTGGCTAAATTCTCCGGTAGTCCCGATTATCCTGCCTGTGACTATTCGGTTTCAGTATAATCCAACATTATAAAAAATTGCAAATAAACGAACCATCTATTAATAATTATTTCGGGTTAGTACATTTACAACGTGGCCAGGTGAAAGCAATAGGTATGCAAATGAGAAGCAAGCAGCAGGCAAAAATTGGAAAAAGCTGGAGCAGTATATTTTGACTCTCCTAGTCTTAAACTTTCATGTAGTTTAATAATAAATTTCTGAGTATTTTTGCATTAATAATTATTTTTCATTTAATCATTAATCTTAAGAGGTGCAACATGTATTTTTATTATATATTTTCATTATTTATATGGGAGAGTGGGTAGGAAGTGGAACTTCGTACTATCCGGCTATTTTGTTATCCGGTCTCCCCTTCCACTGGATAGTTGGGAACTAACTGTATAATCAAATTGTTTAACTTATTAGAAAACTTAGTTGCCTTTCTACAGTTTTAAAAAGGCTATTTTCTACCTCCTTGCATAAGGCTACCAAATTTTTTATAACAACAATGACTAAATTGTTGGTGCGCAAAAACGTGAAAATTAAAAGAAAAAACATAGCTTCTGGCACTTTGGAATGATAAAAAATAACTACTTTCTAATGTGTATCTGATATGTATATAATAAGGGTAAAAATTTAATTTACAAAATTTCCTTCCTTGTCAGTTAGCTCCGTCTCGACATTTAAGCTGCACGAAATTAATAGACGGCGCAGTTAATTCATTACATTCATTTTTTAATCGAAAAAGTATTTATATCTTTAACATCTAACCCAAGATACCAATCTCATACAGTGGGAATTGATTTCTCGCCTTTTTCGTACCATCAAAAAGCCTCCAAGCCAGAATAGTGAAAGAATTCTTCCAATTTTTTTTTCCCCAAGTCCAATGAACAAAAAAAAAAAGTAGCCTGCACTAAAAATAATAACAAAATAAACCAGAAAAAGAGGGGGAAAGAGAACAAAAATAAAGCATGGAAAAGACATAAAAATTTCCAGAAAAAGAAGAACAGAAAAAAAAGTATCCCCGAAGCAACCAGAAATCGACTTTCTCATTTGCATAACAATAACTGGAGCCATATCAGACTAGGAAGACGTTAGGGCGACAACTTTTCAATCTGGTGACTTCACCTCGGTTTGAGTAACAAGGTTATGCGGCAACGCTTTTACCCTAAGGGTAAAGGAATATATCACTATCGTACCATCCCCCGTGGCTTCGGGCACAGCACATTGAAACCTATCAAAGCGCTATTCACCAGATAATTTGCAATCAGAATGGATAAGGTGTATATATATCGATATATACGTCTGGCATTTTTTGTCTTTTTATTCTTTCGAGTATATTCCATAGCTATTGCCGAAGGGTAGTTGGTGAGAATTTGTGAGATAGAGTTGTGATGGCGCATATACATATATATGTGTGTGTATGTCGCGGTCGGCGTGGTGAGGAACGCTTCGCAATTTGTCATGTTTTAAAAGCAATTGCCCGCCTCCCCTGCGTTCCAAACTCAATTTGTAACGAAGCGCGTTTCGTATTTTTTGTTTCGCCTCTCTTTGTCGTCTTGGTTTTTTTTATGTAGGTTGTTCATGAAGCAACGAAATCCTATCACAGAAGCGTCAATTCACATTTACATTTGCGACGGCATTCGTTTAGCGCTTGTATCGCAAGGGGACGCTCAAAAACTTAGAATGTCTTTAGTTTGTAAGGAATGTCTTTTTTTTATGTTTCTTTTTTTTTTTTCCATTCAAATAGATTTTGATTTCTTTGTCACGCTTTAAGTTCCTGCAGAATTTACAATATCGGTTATTATTATAATTTATTCATTTATTTGTTGCATGACATATAAAACATTTTTTCATACCAAGATATACTGAACAAATAAATCTGTAATATACAAAAGTTATTTGAGACTAAAATAACTACAGAAAATGAAGAAACCAAAATAATCCTTTTGAAGACACCGTCAAAATCTGACTAAATTACAAGTTTGGACCCGGAAAATTACATTTGTGCAAAATCATAATATAATTGTGGTGCATAAATATTACTCTTTCATTCCAAAATCATACAAAAATTTTTAAAGTAAACAAGCGTTTTCACGACATATAAAAATCTTATCCCTCTGTATATCATGGCTATATGGCATATATATCATGGCCAAGGAGGTTAAAACAGATGGATCGTAGGCATTGTTTATCAAGACATTTTTTAAGATAGACAAAGCTTCTAATCGCACTCCAAAATCAATGTACTTCAGTTTTTATTTTAGGTATAGTAACGCAAAGTGTTACATCTCGTGGAAAACATTGATAGTTACAATTGGTCCGGTAAATAAGTCGCGGAAATAATATGGTTCTCAGACTTAGTAAAGAGAAAAACTTAAAATGTTAATTTTTGGCAAACTTAAATCTAAATATAGAATGAGTAGACAGGATCTGAAAAATAAAGTATGAGAATGCGTTTAATTTTTGAATAATAAATTGAGAAGTAGAATAAATATTTCTATAAATTTAGATAAAGAAATAACATGTATATATATATATATATATATATATATATATATATATATATATATATATATATATATATATATATATATATATATATATATATAATGAGAATGTATGTATATAATGAGATATATATATATAATGATATGATGAGATATATATATATATATATAAATATAATATATATATATATATAATGAGAAGACAGAATTTACCTTAAAAATTTTCTACCGTGCTGAAGCATTCGGTTAAGGCACTTTCTACGATAAGATTTTTTAAAAAATGGGAACTCTGTAATGAGGCTCGTACTATTTTTATTTTATAACCGCCGATGAACAGATGACCCAGTTTTGAGTTTACGACTACCAGTGTACAACAGAAATTATAAACTTTATATTTCTTGGCCAGGTGTGATGACTCGTCCTGTTTATTAAATTTTGTGATAAATAATTACAAAGATTGATGAAATAGATTTTTACCTAAAGTACTTTCATTTTTTTCAATCCTCACGCGAAATTATTGACCTTCATCAATCGTTTACCAGAAGGGCAAATGTGTTGACTATTCTTTCAGGGGCACTATATTATCTGGATCAACGTTGCCCCTACAGTAAGAAGGACAGATAGTTCAGAGAGAGAAAGAAGGAAAGAATATCCAAGGCCCTGCCAGGGATTCAAACCCAGGACCTTTCTCAAATTAGGTGTGCTCCCTGACCACCAAATATTCCCGTTGGCATTTTTAATATAATTGATAAGAATACACGAAAGTTGCCTTTTTCCGTTTCATTTTCAAATGGAGGCCAAAAGCAAGATATATACTGATCAAATTTACCAGCGAGATTGATGTAACATGAAACTTGATAAGTTTTGAGGTCTTATCAATTTTGAAAATTAGCATATTGCAACAATTCCAAGTAGCTTCCATGCTTACTATCTTTAGTTGATCCGATTGTCAGATTAAATTTTGAATTTTAAGTACAATTATTTGGCAAAAATGGAAAGCTTTCATTATAACGGATGGAAAATGTTCGTTAGAAGTTCTCGTTTAAATAAGTTAAAAATAAACATGTAAAAGGAAATGGGCAAGGTCTTATTCAAATTATATGTAGATGCTTGTTACTCATGAATTAAAAATCTAATATTCTTTAAGTGAAAGAGAATTAAGTAAATAAATATGTCGTAAGTTTCAGTAAGACAGAAACGATTTCTTCCAAAATCCCAGATTGACCTGACCCCTCAAATAAAAGATAGTCAGGCCAGTCGTAAATATTTCCCCTTAATATGAAATCCACTTTCGAATTTGTATACTAAAAAGAATAGACACATACTTTATTCTGAATCAATGTATTCTATTCTGTAATACACCGGACTATATTTTAAAAATCGAAACAAATTTTCCATACTTTCACGATGCATCCTAAACTTACGTCCAAACAGAAAACCGTCAACCATATTGCTTTCAAATGCATAGCTGCCGCATCTGATATTCCAAAATTTTCATATTGAATAAGGAAGGAAAAACTCTAAAGCTTTCCTTATAGAAGGAATTTTCAGGAAAAGAGTTATAAATTCCATGCTTTCAATGCATTCGTAGACCAGAAAAAGAGGAAAAAATCTTTGGTAGCGACAAAATGACATTTTTTTACTCCTTCTCCAAAACGGAAGATTCTGATACAAAAAAGTACCTTATAAATCAATAGAAATGCGCATACATAGTCAGTACCAGAACGCTTTTATCCCTTCTTTTTTCCCTATAAGCTGTGGGATGGGAAAAATGTATCAGGGAAAAAAGCGAGCGGAAATCTTTTACTTTGACGAAAAACTGGAAAAGAAGAAAATAGATATGCCGTGATACAAGAGACCAGATATTCTTTTTCTTTCTCTTTTTGCCTTCCTAAAGCCCATTCTTTTCTTCATTCTTTCATTTACAGTGAAGAGAAGGTGAAAAAGAGGAGTTTATTGAATCTTGAGAGGTCGTTCTTTCTCATAATTACGTTATTCGCGTGCAGAGATTCGTCCATCTGGAGAAGGGATGGTGACGTGGGGATGAAATTCCACTCATTTCTTTCTCCTTGATCCGCAAATGCAACTATGAACACCCTGTTTCGGAGATCAGGATGGGGGGGAAAAGTCGAAAAATTGATTAAACTGGTAAATAAGTTGCCGCTGAATATAAGTTTTTGATCCTTTGGAGCCATATCTTCACTGTAATATTATATAATGTAATACTGTCTTCAACGTAGTAAACGTAGCTATGAACAAGCTGTTTAAAAGATCAAAGAGGGGAGAAAAAAACATAAAATTAATTAAGATGGTAAATTAGTTACCATTGAACATATCGTAAGCTTTTGATCCCTTGAAACCTTGCCTGCGATGTGATATTGCAATAATGTAATGCTGTCTTCAACGTACTGAACTTAACTATGAGCAACCTGTTTAACAGATCAAAGAGGGAGGGAGGGAGTCATGAACTGTCAAATGAGCTGGCACTAAATATGTCGTAAACTTTTGATCCTTTGGAAAAAAGTCTTGATTGTAAGATTGTAATAATATTTTCAATGTAATAAAACGTGTATGCAACTATAAACATTGAACACCCTCTTTCGAAGATCCGGATGTAGAATTTTATTCAACTGGTTGACGAATTTTCACTGAATATGATATAAACTTTTAATCATTTGGAACCAGATCTCCAATTTATTATTTCATGTAATATTGTCTTCAATTTAATAGACATATATGCAACTATAGGCACCTTGTTTTAATTACCAGGGAGTGAAAAAAAAGTCAAAAAATTTATTAACTGGTTACTGTCACTGAATGGAGAGTGCAAACTCAAAACACAATGTCCATCGTACTTAGTAAACATCATTCATTAGTTTGCTTTGATAATTCAGTATAGAATATATACATTGCTATTTACATATAATAACAATGTTGTTTTGATTTGAATTAGCCCTCTAATAGCTCAGGAAAAAAACAATAATTACAATTGATAGTCAATAAACCATAACAGCTTAACTATTTGCAGTCGAATTTCTGCCATCATAAGTTCCGATATTAATGTGCAATTTTTTATTGCAATTATAGAAAAGTAACTTACAAAATATAAAAAGAGAAAATCCTTAGGCCTTAGTGGAACGCCAGAAACTCGCAATATTATCTTCTTTTTTTTCAGTTAACATTGAATATTCCAAAAGCTTTTGATAGTTCACTCAAAACAATGTTTTCAATGTAATAATGCTTATATTACGAAGCAAAATCATGTCTATGGAATTATAGGTATTAAAGAATTATTTGATTATTTCAGCCTTTTTAAAATGTATTATGTTGTTTACATCAACAAACGAAATGTATTACTGTTTGTCTAAGATAGGTACTCTGCCCGCCACAAGTCTGTTTCAGTCTGGTGCTATGGAAACAAGAAGAGGGCATAGGGAGGGTAGCGACAATAGACGGAAGAAAGAGGTCTCCTTTTCTCTGGCCGAAACCAGTCCTAAAGAGGGAACCCGCACCCCTACTTGAAATAATCATACCTCGTTACCATAGTCTCCTCCACAGCTTCAGACGAATGTCTGGCAGGGGCCCGTGATAGCCTGGTCGGTAGGGCGCTGGGCCCATGTACAAGAGGTCGTGGGTTCGATCCTCGCCGGCCGAAGACTCCCCGTGTAGTAAATGGTGACTGATGCACGTTAAATCTGTCGAGTCTCAAAGTCCTCCATGTTCCCATAACAAATCAAACCTCTGGGGGTACTGATTCAGGAGTTTCCTTGTCTCCTGGATTGGTTCAAAATTACAAGAATACGGAGTTGAACATCAGTAGTCGTAAACTCATGAAATTGGGTTGGCTGTTCAACGACGGTTATAAAATAAAATGTCTGGCAGAGTACCTATCTTAGACAAGCAGTATATGATGTTATCTGTATCTATAAGGATAAAAACTGCCTAACTTATTATCTACAATAATGTAAATCAATAAAAGTGACTAGTTTTTATCTTTAATTTACTCGATTTTCAATCAAATTTTTCTGTTTCGCAAAAGATTAAAAGCTTTTTTTAATGATTTAATCCTTTTGCACTATCTTAATAATATTTTTTACATTTATGAACTAATTGCAGCATGGGTGTTTTCTATATTAAAATATTTTTAATGTTTAGTTGAATTTTAAAAACTCTTGAAGTCAATCCTGTTGCTTGCCTTAGTAAACCAAATATAGTAGGTACTAAATGGTGTTACATTTTTGTAATGAATTCTAATTTTTTAAAAACTTTTAAAAATAATTATGTTAAAATTAGCAAACGGAATTCAGCATCTGGTGTTATTTGTTTTATGATTTCACGCAAAATTATTTTCTAAAAACCTTTTTCCAATCAAAGATTTCTTTACACACTTTTCCAAGCATCTTATGTCCCGAGAGTTTCGATAGATGGCGCTGTATTATTAATGGGCATCAATAGAAACGATAACCCGTGCGGACTCCGTCTGCAGGTAATCCGATAATCTAACCTTTCTATGATGCCATCCATGTTAACTTCGTTACTAGCGGAGATATAGCACTTCTCGACAATAATGTTTAATGGACCCCCTAAAAGGAGATATTCAATGTGACCGAGAGCTCTATCTACTCAGCCAATAAAAAAGATGTCCTAGCTTTCAGAGCTTTCAAAGGAGGCCGAAGATTGATAGTGAAAGTTTTAGAAAGCTATTGTTATGCATTTACTTTGAGTGACTGCATTAAATAAGTTACTCAAACGCATTTGTCACTCAAAAATGACTTTTAAGTTTGGTATAAATCATTAATTTTAAATGGCAATTCACATGTGAATTCCTTGCAAAGTTATATTTGTTCAGCTATTTTTTATTTTAGTTAAGTGTTCAGTTAAAAAGCTATTAAAAATAAGAAAAAGATTTTTTTTGTTGCTTATAATTCAGAATTTTGTCAGGCATCATGTAGTTATACATATGTAGTTAAACATGAAAAATGTAGTTACAAATATGAAATGTGTAGTTATAAATGTGTAGTTACATGTAGCAGTAAATATGAAATTAAAACAAAAAAGGAACAGTTTTTAATTATTTTTTTCAACCTTAAATACATTAGGTTCAAATTTACCATATTTGTACCTCGATCAGTTACAAATTAACAGTGACTTTGTTAAGGTGTTGAATCGAACCAAGTAGTACAAATTGAAACCTTATGATGAATAAGTACCATATAATCGAGTTTCCACAAGTACGATGATTGTAACAACGTCTAGTTATAAAATTACCTAATAACGTAGATTTATTTTAAAAATTTATTAAATAATTATATATTTCTTGAAAATGTCACAAGTAACAACAAATTAATCCCACACGATCTTTTAGCAGCAAATTTTTTATTATATATATATATATATATATATATATATATATTTTTCTTTTTAAAATTTTAAAATAATATACACATGTGACGAATTCGTGGCATTAATTCCTTTGATAACTTTTAATGGATTTCCATATCTGACTCGGAAATATTCACAGCATTTTTGTAAATTTACAGAGCTGTGAATATTGCAGTACATTGTTGCAAATTGCTATTGCAGTTTTTCTAACATTATGGCAGCGTGAAAAATTTACATTTATCCCAGTGTGCTGTAATATTGGAAAATGTTGATTAAAATTTACGGTAATGTTCAGTAAACAAATTCACCGGACTTTGGAAAATTTACAACAGTGTGTTGTGATAATCATACTATTGTCATAAACAGCAGCTTACGACATTTACAACAAGGTGCAATATTATTCACAACACAGTAAAAAATAACTAGTCATTTGACAGTCGTCTCCTGCAACATTTACATCACTGTTCAAAAACATCAATCTTGGAAAGTTAACCCTTTATATCACCTTGTTGCATATCTGCAACATACACAAAAAGCCTATGTCTTTGCCCCAACAAATTTTGAAGGACGATTTCGGCGATTGTCGGCCAAAACCAGTGCGCCAAGATGAAATAGGGCACTGGCCTAATTGGGCTAAGAATCATATGCAAATACCCAAAATGCAAAGGATTTACACAAGCTATTTATGAGAAATGTGGTTAGGACTTTGTTACAACAAAAGTAAAAACTGTTTTAAAAATTTTCATATAAATTAAAATTTTTGAATCTTTCAATCTTAGTGCCGTTTTTCACAATGTTGCAGGAATGCAACAAGCGCTTTTTTGTCATTTTGCATAATGTTGCAAAAATGCAACAATCAATTTTTTTCCGATATTTTTTTTTTATTTTATGTTGTAAAATTTTTTTATTATTTTTTACATGCTTAGAATGATGTATTCTAATGTATGAGTAATTTTTATTAAAATCAGAGATGTTGAGATATAAAGGGTTAACAGCAAAAGTTATCAGCCGTAATGCTAAAAACTTTTAAACTTTTAGATTAATTTTTTAAAAAAAAAGAAGAAAAAAATTGAACCATATTGCAGTTATAGTGTGTTTGAAACTTAATTAAGTCCATTGCACTAAAAAAAACTTTAATAGTGCAAAAGTTGTCACAAACGGATAGTGATGTTACTCGAAAATTGCTTCAGTGTGTTCTATATACATATATTTCTCCTCTGTGGTACTGTAAGATCGGGTATTTGTCACTCTATTGGCAACGCTATAGTGTAATTATTCATTTGATTGCAATAATTTAAGTAGCATCAAAAAATTAGTTATACGTTACGTATTTACTTAGAATAATTTTGCATTTTTATAGAAATAAAAAGTTAGTTACAAAGTAATTATTAGATTTATTTTAGATCCTTTCTAACATGGCTGTATAAAATTTAAACCTTTCATCAAATTCTTAGTTAATGAAGCACAGTAAAAGATGTTTCATTATAGTATCGAAGCTATTATATGTTTGTGTATTCATACAGCATAAAAATAACATTATATCGAGCATTTAAAAAAATAAAAATAACTAAACAATGCTATAAAATAAAAACACACAATGGAAAGAATGTTTATGCCTTCATTTTTTTTTTTCAAAAATAATATAAAATGTTTGGTACACGGTAAAAATTCCGGATCAAATTATGGTAAAATGTACTGGCACCCAGAACTTTTTACCGTAAAATCCATTTTTACCGTAACATATACGGAACAAAAAATCTGATGTACCGTAATTTTTACAGTAATATTGTTATAGTAGAAATCACTGAATAACTGTAGTTAAATAATTACTACTGTAAAATATGCAGTATAAAACTTTATGGTAAAATTGGATTTTAAGGTAAAATTAAATTTACATATGATATATGCAAGCAGGGTAGTGATATTTTTTACCATAATTTGATCCAGAATTTTTTCAGTGTGATAGAGCTTGATAAAAATGTGTGAAAAGCCGTAATTTCGTAAATAGCCTGTATCCTAAACATTATTGTGCTGATATTATATATGATCAATTGTAAAGTGGCGCGAGAAACAAATTAAAGGACTCTGAACTTAAACTTCCTTGTAAGTTCCATATAATACCTAGACTTTAAGTTATCTATTTTCAGTAAATATTGAGTTATATCCTCAATAGTAGACGGATCATGGGTTAGAGTACCCTTGCCGTCAGACTAACGTGAGGGTTTTCGAGGTTTTTCTCTTCTTGTAACGCAAATGCGTGTTAGTTCCCTCAAAAAATCCTCCAAGAAGGCAAATTTCTTTCAATACTTGATCCAGGAGTCCTTTATCTTCTGGATTGGGTTTAAAATTACAAGGATAAGGAGTTGAGCATTAGTAGTCCTAAACCCAAAATTGGGTCTGCTGTTCAACGAGGGTTATAAAATAAAATAAAATATTGAATTTCAATTTTCTGCTAAATAAAAAGTAATAAAAATTTTTGGAAATGTACATAACTTATAAATATTCTGTTGAAATTCTTATTTTGCAATATATAGAACTCCCCCACTGCATTCTTCTTATTATTCCTCTGATTTATTCTTTATTCGAAAACAATGGACTTTTTGCAGTCCTCCTCCAAAACCTATTCCAGCTTTTTAATTAATTACCAACTCCTCGTCTTCTCACAGCAACAAAACTAATTTCTGCTGCTTCAAACCTCTAATAAAATCTCGCTAAGATATCTTATTTCTTCTCCGTTTCTGATGTTTTAGAAAGAATAAGAAAAATGGCAAAGAAAAAGAAGGAAAAAAAGAAGACCACAGATTTTGTAGAAAATTAGAAAATTAACCGCCAAATTGAAGCCTCTTTCGCCATCATCGAAACACTTGGCGGAAAACTGCTTCTTTCTCTGTTTACTAATCAGTTTGCGGTGAAGATTTCGGAAGTTGTAAAAAAAACAGAAGTCATTATCTTTGCAACTCAATAAAGAGGAAATTAAAAAAGGATATTGTTAATGACAATTGAAATGGGGTGGTAAACAAAGAAAAACTGATTGTTAAACAAAAAAATTTCTAATTGGAAATCTCCAACCATTGCATATTTATCACCTTCTTGTGCTTTATTAGATGAACTTACTTGGCGGGAAGCTGTTATTTTCATGTTTAATTGAAAAGAAAATTAAAGCACTTGAATCATATTATTATGTTTATATAAATAATTTATCACCATTTTTACACTCTGATATTAATACGTTTTTTTATTGGATTGTATAATAAACTAATTAAATTTCGGAAGTTTTCTTCAGTTATGTACTTTAAGATCGTTTGAAAAGAAATGATTGGTAGAGAGGTTGGGTGGGTAACTACACTTCTTCGATTTGTTTGATGGAAATAAGCAAACGAAAAGAATGATTTAAACTTTAAGTGAATTTTCGTATGAAACTGTATTTGGACAAATTATTAATTAAGTGCATTGTCTACATCAGAGATAGAGAAATAACACGAAATTCGAGGAAATTTATTTGCATTTAAATATTAGTAAAGCAATTTAAAATTTCTTTGGGGTCATCTTCCAAATTACTTTATTTACTTTAATAATTTCAGTTATCAAATTAAATTAGGAATTGTTTTAAAACTTGCATATTGGAACTATTCATTGTAAATTTAATAGAAACGATGTTTAATTAATTCTTGAAACTTTAAAAACACATTTTTAAATAAATAAAATGTAAATAAATATATTAAAAAGAGATTATTTTCTGCTAAAATTATTATGGTAATTAACTTAAATGGGAATAAAAAGCGACTTTGTAATAAAATAAAAATATTTTGGAAAAAAAAAAAAAAAAAAAAGAAATGCTAGCTTTTTATATAATTTTTTTTTAAATTATTGAGACTAAAAAATTAAGAACTATTTTGTAATTTTGCTCAAAAATTGTATAAATAGTAATCAAAGTAGTTTTCATGGTGAACTCCAGCATTTAATATTAAGACAAAATCTTAATTTTAAAAAGTTACGATTTAACAATATTTTTCTAAAGATGCGAAATTGATGCAAAACATAAATAAACATAAATAAGAATTTCTTTAAATATATCAGTCCATAAGATCCTACGCAGAAATTTTTATATTATATTCATCATAAAATTATAAAATTTATCTTGTTATACTTATAAAATAAATTTGTTGTAATTAAAGAAGCAAAAGCCCTGAAACTCTGCCTTTTGGTTTAGGTTACACTGTAAAAAGTTCCCCTTCTTTTTACAGACTTTCTCTCCATATTTGACGGTTTAAATCTGTCCAGTTGATAAAAGGGTTGTTCTTTGTTTTTCATCCTAATCATAAACGGATTAAAACTGTCAGCTCAAAATCTAGTTTTTGGCTGGCAATTTTTCTTACCTCATGATAACTTTTCTATTTTGTTAATAGTTTTACAATTATTTTCGTTACTTGCTTTTATTTTTTAGCAATTATTTTATGGTTTTAAACAGCGTATAAGTAAAACTGTGATACGACTTTATTGTCAAATTGATATTCTACTTGGTTTTTATATTTCTTTAGACGTAATTATTTGGTAAGTTAAGTTGATACACTATTTTATACGAGTGGGCCACTATAGTTTTCACCAATTTTACACTTAAATATTACTTCAATAATTAAGACTTGTAATATGAAAAGAGTTTAAGATTTTTCTTGATACTGAAATACTAAAGCAACGGTAGTTCAGGGAACAGAGCGTTAACCTCCCAATCAGGTACTCGCAGTTCGAATCGCAGCGTTGACTTGTAGTGCGAATGCTGCTCTCGGCACGCACTGGCCACAATGCTGTCATAGTGGCCGTGATAACCTGGTTGGTAGGGCATTGGACTCGCGATCGTGATAACGGGAGTTGGAATCCAGTCGGCCGAAGAGTCCCCGTGTATTAAGTGGTGGCTGGTGCATGTTAAATCTGCCGGGGTCACGAAGTCCTCCAAGTTCCTATAACAAGTCAATACCTCTGGGGATACTGACCCAGGAGTTTCCTTGTCTTCTAGATTAGGTTCAAAATTACAAGGCTACTGATTTGAACGTTGGTAGTCGTAAACCTAAAATTGGGTCTGCTGTTTAACGATGGTTATAAAAAAAAAATTTAATGTGCTGTCATAGTTATTTTATAGAGACTTTCGTTAAAATAACAAAGTATGTTTTTTTTAAATAACAGTTCTTATTTGATATAAACATAGGCGCCAGTTTTTAAATAACCATAGTTTTTCTGTGAAATAAACTGTTTCATGCAGGCACACCAGCTAGCATTTCTTTTCTGTTAATTTAACAGATTATTTTTAATACTGTTTTCCGAGTTTCGAAAAATAATATTTTTGAGAATTTAAAAAAATCTAATAATGTATCTGGCATTCAATGATTCCTGTATCGATCTCGACATGAATTTCCACAATTCAATGGCTACTTACACTGCTGTAGAAACTATTTTATTGTGAACTACTTTTGTATTCTATTATAATATTCTACGCTTATAAATATTTAATATGAATAAAATTTGAATATAAAAAAAAAATTAAAGAGAACTTAAGAGCAAGTCAACCATATCTGAAGTGCGCCAAAGTACAAAGATCTACATGTACACTGATTTCCAGCAAAAAATATCTCTTTATGGCTCAAATAATAGTGCGCAGGCATGTGCGCGCAGTTGCATCAAGAAAAAACCATATCCGTTGGCCGGTTCGTTTCATGAATGACAGCGGGATGTGTGTTAACGGGATATTATATACGACATCCCACAGTGCTATTCGGTTTATTCTATAGTACATAGCCTATAGCAAGGGAAAAAAGGTCGGTGTAACCATTGATAGGGACATAATAATATGTAATCCGATAGTTGAAAGAATATGTAATGCAGACGTCATCGAACTACGTGTTTAAAGAAAATAAATGAGTGGATGAAAAATTTTTGATTTCTTGTCCCAAAGCGAATGGAATTTCTTTTCTGATTAAAGAAAAAAATATGACTTATTACCATAAAGCTAATTAAACGCGGTGAAATTTTACCTGAAAAATTCGCTAGGCATTTTTATGGTATTACCACTGTAAAAAAAATCACACTCTGTTTATAGATTTTCTCTGTAAATTTAACGTTTTAAAGCTGTTTTGTAGGCAAAACGATTTTTCTCCGTCTTCCATTCTAATCATAAATGGATTAAAACAGCTTGTTCTATTTTTTGCCATGTTTTTGTCCACCGTACGATAACTTTACCTTTTTTTAAATTATTTTAATTATTTTCTTTACTTTCTCTTATTTTCCAGCGATGATTTTTTTGGTTATGCGTTTAGACAAAACTGCGATTCAACTTTATCCATTGGTATTCTACCAAATTGATACTCGACTCAATTATTGTATTTCTTTGGAGATAATTTTTTGATAAGTAAAGTTGCTAAACATTTTTATAGGTACATGCCACTAAGTTTCAGACGTTTTTACACTTTAATATTTCAATAAGTAAGACTTTTAAGATGAAAAACAGTTTAAGATTTCTCTTCATGTAGTTACTGTAGCTCAGAGGACAGAGCGTTCGCCTCCTAATGAGGCGATCCAGGTTTGAATCCTAGCGTCGACTGGTCTTACGAATGCTGGACTAGATTTGTCCCTACCATAATGCTGACATAGTTATTTTATAGAGTTTTTTGCTAAAATAACACTGTTTGTTAAAATAACAATATTTTTTGTGAAAGAAATGGTTTTATATTGGCACCCCAGCTGATTCATGAAGAGCTTTATGAAAAAGATTCTATTCCTCTGAAAAGTTACTACTTTTTCTTTTATTTGCTTTATAAAATTAATTTTTAAATAAATGGAGAGATATTTTTATTTCGATTTAAATGAAAAACATACTTTAACTCAATCGATATGTAAAGCTTATAATCCATTTTGATATTATACAAGCAAAACTCATTTGGCATTAACATTTTTGTGGTACTACGTGCACATTGAGAGACGAGTATTTTCAGATTCATAAAAGAATTGAAGATACAAAGATTCTATTTCACTGAAATGAATATAGATGAAGCATTTTTGCTTCTTTTCTTTCTTTAAAAGCACGGAACTTTTTAAAGTATTTTTAAAAAAAATAAACTTTTGACTCCATTGACTTGTAAAATTAATTATCCTCCCTAAAAATATGCCAGCGAAATGTACAGAGCATTAGTATTTTAATGGTATTGTTTGTACATTGCCGGAAGTGTATTTTTAAATTCATCAAAGACTTGAATTGTTTACTGGACAAAGATTTTGTGCCAGTGAAGTATATCTAACTGTAATTTTTTTTCTTTCCATAGCGTATAACTTCTAAAAGTGATTTTCAAAAAACTATACTTTTGTCTCCAGAGACCTTTAAAGCTGATTATCTATGTTAAAACTGTGCTAACGATAAATGTTAACAGGGCGTTAACATTTTAATGGCTCTATGTGTACATTGCTGGACGACTATTTTCAGATTCATAGAAGAATTGAAGAACTTAGTGGATAAGGATACTATTCCCCTACTAAAGTGACACTACATGAATAGTTTTTGTTTCTTTTTCCTAACGGAAAGAATTTTTAACAATGGTTTAAAAAACTATACTTTAATATCTCAAACTTATAAAACTAATTATAAACATTGAAATTATATCAGCAAAAGTCAATTTTATGGCATACTTTGTTACTATTTTATTATATTATTGAATTAAATTTGCATGCTCGCATTTATTTCTATCTCAATTAGAAATATTTTGAATTTTTTCTGGAAAACAAGAGGAATAAGCACACATTAAAAATTAGGTAATAAATAATTGTTTTGATACTATATAAAAAGCAAAATACAGAATCAATTTTATCTCTATCAATTTTATCTTATCTTTCAATATCTGTGATAAAAATATGTTGCCCATTCCTTTATTAAGTTATCTATCAGTAATAACTCATATCATTAGACTTAATTTATGATTTAAACCTTCATCAAGTTGTGCTTGAAAAATGTTTTCTAGCGTTTTAATCATTATTTATACTGAACTTATACTATGTTCTTAGACTTATAAAAAAAATTCAAATTTCATATCTTAATGGAGACTGAATCACTGTGTTAAATATTATTAAAAAAAGATTTAAAATGCTACATCCGTGTTAAAAATTTCTTAACTTACAAAACTATTAATCTAAAATAACAGGAACATAAATTTATTACATAAATAAATAAATTGATCAGTTTATTGATTATTTAAAAAAGGTTAAAAATTTCGGTAATATCAACAAAATATATTATATATTACTATCAAACTATCAAATATCGACATGTTACAGAATTCTTAGTTTACGGCATGTTGACCGGTTAAGTATGAAATGATAACTAGTTCACTCGTTTACTAAGCCTTTTATAGAATTATTGATGAAGACTTATTTTATGCGATGACCAAGAAAAGTATAAAATAATCTCATGCATAATAATTTGTCTAATAATATCAGGCATTCTACATAATGCCACCATTTCAAAATTTGGCTGTAATAAATATATTGCAGGTCAAATATTAATTGCAAGCTTAAGAGATTAATGTAACAGGCAAGTATATTTTAAATTGCTCCGGTTAGCTTTATTGTAGTAACTTAGATACAAATATTGTATAATAACAATGCAGTGAAGTCAGTGTCTTAGAATTCCTATTAAAATTTCAAAATAACTATCTTAGATAATTACAACCAACTCATTGAGAGTAATATTTGTAAAACAATTTTATAATGCTTGCACTACATTCATGTTTTCATTTCTTTATTTATAAAACTATAATCTCGAAGCAGTAGGAACATAACTTTAGAGTATAAATTAATAACTAATAAAATTGTACATTATGTTTAATAAATAAGTAAACAAATAAAACTTTCCTGAACATCAATGATAATTTTTTTAAATTTCAATTAATCAAGCATTAGTTTCAAACTTAACAGATAAGTATAACAGACAAGTGCATTTTAAGCAGCTCCAGTAAACTTTATTGTAGTCCTTCAGATGTAAATAATATATAATAACAATGTATTTGACTCAGTATCCTATAATTCCGACTAAAATTTAAAACTAATTATCTTAACTATCTTAGTTAATTAAAACAAACTGATAGAGTGATATATATTTTTTAAACAATTTTAAAATGCTTACATTGCATTTATTGTTTCAATTTATTTATTTACAAAATTATAATTCCAAAGTTGTTAATTTGTACTATAAATCCTTCTTATAGTATAAATTAATAATTAATAAAATTGTAAATTATATTTCATAAATAAAAATATTAATAAATATAACATTCATCAACATCAATTATCTTCTGTTATTGAGATGCAGTCAATCAAGCATTAGTTTCAAACTTAATAGATAAGTATACCAGACAAGTGCATTTTAAATAGCTCTAGCTCTATGGTAAGCAATGAAATGTAAATAATATATTATATTACAGACATTGTTAACCTATCAGAGGGTGGTGTTCGTCTGCCGTAGGTAGGGAAGTGGTATTGTGCAGGGACGAAAGAAATATTAAATGACAAGGGGCATAAAGAAAAAAGATGTTCCATGACTTGAATAGAAGAATATATGGGGCTCGATCAGTAAAATAGAAGTTTCGAATTACAAACTGAAGATTTGTCAGCATACTAAAAATCGATTTACTTAAAATTGTCCATGAACTTTAAAAGAACATAAAAGGGAGAAGGAGATATATCTTTTTAATGCGCAATTTACTCCTAAGATAAAGAAAAAATAACTAAATTATTTTATCGTATTTTTTAACAACGCATGTAGTTTTATTTATTATTTATTTTCACTTTAACTACTCGACTCTGTAAATATTTATCTTTTTTAAATTTATAAAAGTAGAAAAAAATTTTTATAAAAATATTTGAAATTTTGTTTACAAATGACACAGACACAAAACTATCAAATGTGCACCATAAAATGCCCAAGTCATATAATTAAGGAAGGGTAAACTTCTTCTGCGTGATAAAGGTTAAAACACCATGAAAAATCTATAAAAGTAATGTCACACATGAAACACGTTAGAAATATCCAATATTATTTTGTGCTTTTTCACATTGTTTTAACTTAATTAAAACCCAAGTTATATTTTAATTCCTTACAAGAATGTATCAACATGACTAAGATAGTATTTTTGCAATTTTTAACTATGGATCCTATTTTTAATAGCTTACCGTAACGTAAGCTATAAATGTCGCAGCAAGACCGAGAAAAAAGTGAAAACCTGCCAGAAATTGAAGAAAAGTTCGTACTCCATATCCCTAAAAATGATATGTGTTGTTGAGTAAACTAGCTCAAAATTTCTAGTCAATGCATCGCATTATTACCACGACTAAGCTTGGCTGTAACCGTTTGTAAACAAGTTAGCTCATTGCCGTAACGTAAGCAATAAATACAGCAGCAAGACTGACAAAAGCGTGAAATACTAATTAAGGCAAAGCTTTTATTTCTCATGCCTAAAACAGCCATCCCTAGCAGCTACCATCATCAACCGATCTACAATTATAGGTGCAAGCTAAAGTGGTCTAACAATACTCCTTATTCACACAAGACCTTTATCCTCATCCTAGTGAAGAAAGCTTAAGCGTATACTCCTCGAACTACTAAGCTTTTGGAACCTTCTGTAAACTTTATTTTATATAATACTCTTAAAAAAAACAAATAAAAAGCCTGATGTGTAACCATTAAACAAATCCCCTCCCGTCAAACGAATCTCTCCTTACTGTAACCTCTGTTACCTCTTATCGCAAGGTTATCAGAACATCACTTCTCCATCAGCTATCACGAGATCCCAGCAGAGAGAAAACTCCCTAGAATTATCGCAATCCATCTGAGTTTCCCAGCAGCTACCATCATCAACTGATCTAAAATTATGGCTGCAACCTAAAGTGGTCGAACAATATTCCTTATTCGCAGAAAACCTATCATCAACCTCCAAGTGTAGAATATTTAAGCGCATACTCCTCGAGTAACGAAGCTTTGGGAACCTCTTGTAAACTTTAGTTTACTTAATACTCCAATCGAACTCCAGAATCACAATCGAAATCCCTGTTCGTCACCTCATTGCGCATTAATGTTCAGTATCTCTGCAAAATAAATAAAAAGTAGGATTTTTAACCGAATCATTTTTTAAATAGAAAATAGTTATTTCACTTAATGGCTCAACCCTTAAGCAAACCCACTTCCCTCAAACAAAGCTCTCCTTGTGGTTACATCTTATCGCAAGGTTATCAGAACATCACTTCTCCATGAGCTGTCACGAGACCCCAGCACAGAACAAACTACCTAGAATTATCGCAATCCATCTGAGTTTCCCAGCAGCTACCATCATCAACTGATCTAAAATTATGGGTGCAACCTAAAGTGGTCTAACAATATTCCTTATTCGCAGAAGACCTTTATCCTCATCCAAGTGTAGAACGCTTAAACGTATACTCCTCAAGCAACAAAAGCTTTTTTGGAATCTTCTGTAAACTTTATTTTACTTAATACTTCAAAAGAACTCCAGAACCACAATCGAAATCCCTGTTCGTCGCCTCACCACTCATCGGTTGTTGTAAGGGATATATATCTTTATCAGAAATGGTGGTGAAAGGACATTGTAATCCAATGACCGTTAAGGATTAGCATGGGCTGTGTTAGTGGTGATGCTTCGCTTGTTGGCAGAGGGCGACAGAGCGTATGTAATGAATACGAGTTGGGGTGATAATCCCTCTTTTCACGGATCTTAATACTTGCAGATAAGCCACTAGCACTTTTGTATAATGGAAGCTTTTTCGCGTGACACAGGCTCCCAAGCATCTGTTGGATTTTATAAGGAATAATGAAGATATGGCGATGAGAACTTGTAATTTTAGGCGCTTGTATTCTGCGTGCTTGCCTAAGATAGAGATTTTTGTTTTTATCTTTTGATAAGGAAATCGCCTTTAGGCAGAAAACGAAGGTACAGGAAGTTTATATTTTTTTCGATTTGTTTCCAAAAATTGAAAGGAAAATCAAACCCAAACTTAATTAAGATGAATAGTGTAGGATTTCTGTAAGTGGGAAAGGAAGTGTTCATTATTTTGAAAATAAGTTCCCCAAAAATTAAGGGTAAATATAATTATAAAATTTATGCATAAAAGATATTTATTGCTTTTGTATTAAAATCATTTTATTAAGATAAAATAAGCAAAGCTTGTCTAACAATGAGGTTTTTGTTTTTATCTGAGGTTTTTGATTAGGAAGTCGCCCTTAGACAGGAAAGGAAAATACAGTAAGTTAATTTTTTTCGATGTGTTTCCGCAAATTGGAAAGAAAATCAAACTCAAAGTTAATTAAGATAAATAGTGTAGGATTTTTATTAGATAGAAGATAAGTGTATATTAATTTTAAAAAGAAATCCCAAAAATTTAGGGGTGAAAATAATGATAAAATTTATATACAAAAGATGTTTGGTTATTTTTATATTAAAATCATTTTTCTAAAATAAGCAAAATAAATATAATAGAAATCTGGATATTTAAGCAAGCTTTAATCAAATATCCTTGAATAAAAATAGTTTTGTTAAAATAAGTATGATATAAATCTGGCTATGCAAGCTTGATTCATTTATCTTAAGGGATGTTTTTGTATTAAAATCCTTTTACCAAAAAGAGTCTGATAGAAGTATTGATATGCAAGCGTGATTTATTCAAATTTAAAACTCAATTGATGAAAAAAATATTTACTCTAATTTGGGAGAAATCCATAACAGACGAAAAGTAAAACTGGAATTATAAAAAAGGAAGAAAACTCAGTTGAAATTTATGAGCGATAAAAAAATATGATTAGTAATTCCAGCAATAATAGTGACTGGTTATCGCTGTTTGTAGTTAAAAGTTGTTATTAGTTACCTTTTTTTTTATCACGCTAATACTACTTTTGTAAAAAAAAAATTAAATAAATAAATAAACATTATAAAAAGTAAAGCTATATGTCATTTGTGTTATCAAAATAATGTTAAAAATTTAAATATCAGAAATTCATACCCCAATGTTAAACACTTGAGAATCTTATAAATAAAATCTCTAATATAAAAATTACTTCCCACAGAAAGAAGAAACAAATAAGAGTTGTGTTGCTTAATTTTATTGTGCATTTCATAAAAAAAATTATGATTAAATATATGATTTAAATTTAATATTTACTTAATTTTTATCTCAAAAAACGTATTTTACAATTTATGTTTTTAAATATTTAAGTGTATGAGAACTGACTGACAAAGCAGAATTTACACAAAAAATGAACTTCGAAATACTAAGTTTTTCAAAAAGAAAACTCATTTGTAAGAGAAAAAGTTTACATTCATTTGTACAAGCGGGATTTCATGATTAATACTCCTTAAACTTATAGAAAAAAAATTCAAAGGTATTTACTAAAGTTTAGAAAATTACTAAAACATATTTAGCAATATCTTCCGATAGTCAGACAGTTAACCAAGAAATTTACATTGATTTGTAAAAAAATTGAAGTAAGTAATTTTTTTTAAGTAAAAAAAAAAATATTTCAGATTTAGCATATTATGTCATTATTATAATGTAACCATATAAAGAGATTCTAAAGTTCTTTGAACCATATCATCTTTCGAATTAACTGCAACCTTAATATGATATGGTGCTAAGTTGAACCATATAATTGTTCAAATTTACTGTAACCATAATATGGAGCAAAATTGAACGATATTATCGTTCCAATGTGATGCAATCTTAATATAGTGCAAAAAATGTAAAATATGGTATCTTAATATGGTGAAAATTCTAACTAATAAATCGTGCTTTTTGAGCTTGAAATTATCGCACTTCTTCGAGTTAAACAAAAACATTGCTAAATTCAACATATGATTAATATCGCAGCAAATTTGCATCAATTGTTCTGCGTATCTATTTTACTATTGTTTATATACTATTGTTTAAATAAGTGAGAAAAAAACATGCACACCCTTTCACACATTTAACTAATCCACATAAAGAGATTATCGGACTCGTTTGCTAGATATATTTTTTTTTATTTGTGCTCATCAAGTCCTCCATTCAGTCACACAAGGGGACCCTAAAGCAATTTCATAATTGTAGTGTAGATATTGAGTTGAAAAGACGGAAAACGAACCCCCTTTAAGCTTCATTTTACGTAGTCTCCAATAACAAGGACACCGGTACGTCCGCAGCTAGCGAGTTGCCAAAACGTAAAGAGAAATAACCAGAAAAAAAATAACGCAAAAAAAAAAAAAAGCTATCATTCAATTGCTGAATAAATACAGCCGCCTGCGTGAAAAGGATCCCATATACATTACAGTCTATTATGTCATCGTCCTCTTTAGACATAAAATAAAAAATGAAAAGAGGCTTAAAAAGCGTTATAAAAATTGCTTTGAGAGTTCTCTTGTATGCACTTCAGTCCACTTTTGCAAACACCCTTCAACATGGGATATTCAATTCGTTATTCAAAGCTTTTTAAAATTTTTTTCGCACTTCCCTGTGGGGAAGACCGGAATGTTTTTGGAAAGTGCCAATGAAACCAGTTTTGCACATTTATTTTCATTTCTGCTATCAAATTTTTTTTTTTTTTACTTTCAAGTCTGGCTGTATTGTGGTATCTGCTTTGCTTGAAGATCGAAACTCTTTCGAGAGATTGTTGTTTTTATGTCCTTTATTGCGTGATGATCAGGTAGATGTAGAGGTAATAAAAAGATGTAAAGTCAACAGACAACTTAATCTGTTGACAAGGATTTTGTATTACTTAATGTTTATTTTAGTAAAATTTGATTACATTAGATCTTTATCGATGACAATATAACGTGCAATTTAATAATCAACTCTAAAAATCGTTAAAATACATATAAAACGTAATATATATTTCTTTTCCTTTTTTAATGATATTTTTCAAAATAAAAGAAATAGTATTAAATTTAAATAAAAATTTACTCAAAATTCTTATGTTTTGAAGCATTCTTCCTTTTCTATTCCTGTTACTATTATTTATTAACTGGAGAAGCTAGTTTAAAAGCATCAATAACTAAATTGCTTACGAAACGTTATTTCAAAGTAATGAGACAAGAGGGCGTTATGCAGTTTTGAAATTTAAATTTCTGTTTGAAAAGTTTACTGAATTCCTTAAAAAAAAAATGCTTTTAACTCGGCTAAGCCCACATGAATTTGTAAAACTGTTAGAGTTGTCTTTCTAATTCTAAATCTATAATTAAAATTAAAATTGTAACAAAAATCAATTTTAATAAAATGATAAATGTTCTTGGAATACTTTTTCGCAATTAAATTAGGACCTCATTGTTACGGAAACAAATTTAAAAATGATGTTTTCATTTATTTATTGTATTAGCTCTTAGGCTGATCATTCTTGCACCCGTGATTTTGGAAATGTGGGAATATTAGGTTGTATCCAGGTTATGAGAAGTAAAATAATATTTATTGCATCTCTCAACCTTGAAATTCCGCTTCCACTGTAAAAGTATAAATAAGATCAAAATTCTAATACTCTTTATTATTTTTAAATCTTTCAATTTAAGCACTTCCTCGTTTTAAACAGGCTCCTTTCAAAGATTTTAAATTATCAGGCATTTACAGCTCATTTAGTTCTTAAATTTTAATTAAAACTTAATCGAACATCTAATTTTATACCACTGCTTAATTTAATTTTTTTTTCTCTGCTTCTATATGCAGCAATGTAAAACCCCCAGCTGTAGGCGATTTATAAAATGACTACATGCTGAGTGTACTTCTCTTCCTGGATGGTATGTCAACATCTAAATCATTCAAATCTGTTTTTTCCTTAACCCATGACAGCCTTCGGTAGACAAAAACAACAAACAATTAAACCTCAAGCAATTGTCCTTGAAGAAGATTAATATATTGGGAACACGTCATGGTTAATAAATACTCCTTTTACCCAGGTGCGGTGCTGCTGTCGTTTGGTTGATTGACAACTCTTTCTATTATTAGTAGTTTTTTCGAATGAATTTTTATTTTGAATATCATTGATTGTCACTTTGTGTCCTTTTAGTAAGGGTCACACAATTGGGTGTCTTACTAAACGCAACTCGATGACGGCTTTAATTGACAATCGATTACCGACGTTGATTGGGTTTTATTAAAGAATATTTACTTGTCAGGAATTAAGCTTAAAGTCTTAATTCCTATTCTATGAACTTAATTAATGTTAGAACCTAGTTAAAGGTGAGATGTACCCGTTGTCTCATAACACCAGTAATGGAATATTCATGAATTTGATTACTTGCTTGCCCTTCTGCATTAAGGAAAGATGAACTAGGTTAATTGAAGTTAACTGTATTTTTTAAAGTATGGAGTTTATTTAAAGGGTTAATGAAATAAATTTGTATTTATTTTAATATTGATTTATATTTTTTATAAATAAAATAGAATAGAATGCATATAATGCATTTAAAAATAAACATAGAAAAAGTATCAACTTTGGATTTATTTGTAGATATTTTATTAAATGTTTGAATCATGAATACTAAATAAGATTAAAAAATAAAAAATAAAAAACATGGTAATATCTGATTTTTCACTTATAATGAATTGAAATTATCTTTTCTGCATTTCAAATGATGGGATTGATCCACACAACTGTTCTTTGATTGATTTTATTTTTATTATCCATTGTTTCAAAATTAAACTTATATTATTAGTTCCTATATTCAGTTTTATTCAATTGAAATAAATTCTTAACTTAATATTCGAACATTCATCTGTATTTTTCTTCGCAATGAAGGAGATGATTTTTCCTGTAATTAATAATCATTTTGTGCACAAATTATTACTTGGCTTGATTCAAATTAAGAATTTATTTCGAATTGTCATCACAGAATTAAATTATTTATTGAAATTATGTGCTTTCAAACCAATCTCTTTATTATTTCATAATACCCAGACAATACATGTAAGAGGGTGCAAAATATTTTTAATGCTCAGCAATCCTTTCAACGGGATATGAAGAATTAAAAGTAAAATTGATTGGAGCAATTTTTTAATAATGTAATAAACACATAAACTGCAACTTGGGTGGTTTGTTTTTAAAAGTTTGTTGACGTTTTTGACTAAAGTATATATTTTGGATGCCCTTAAGTGTATAAGAAGAAAATATTCATGCATTCATAAAAAATGCATCGAGAAATTTAGTGCTTAAAAATTGTTTTTTAATTACTAAAATTACTAAATTTAAAAGAAATATAATAAAACTAACTTTATTATAAGATTGATTGAGAATTCCATTTCTTGCAGTTACATTTCAAATTGCCCATTAATTTTATCTTCAACTTATAAAATGCTTAAAAGACACTGTTCACAAATATTACGTGAGCATGTTTTTGAGCCTCTCTGTTAGCAAAAATAAGCAAACTATAAAGCCTCTTTTATGTTTGCGTCAGAAGGACACAAAACCTCATCCTTGTTTTATTGCTTGAACTTTAACTTTTACTGATGCATTCTAATTTTAAGAATTTTAGCATTTAATTTTTTTTTAAAAATGTGACTTTGCATTAAAGAAAATGCTTATTTTAACGCATTTTATGACACTTTGAAATTTCTTGTAAAATTTTCTTTTTGCTAAATTTAAATTTTGTTTCAAATTTGAAAATTTCTCTATCGCATAATTTTATAAACTTTTTCTTACATTTTCATCTTGTTTCAAGAAAACAAATTTTAAAATTTTATACTTTTACTTAATCATTGCACATACTCTTCGTCCCACTTTGACAGCGAAAATAAACAAATCACTCTTTTAGGGGCTTTCGTATTATTTTAATGGTCATCAATTTAAAAAAAAAAAAAAAAAATTAATTTTTTTAAAAAATTTTTTTTATTTGAAATAAATAAAACAACATAGCAACAATTATTCGGTGTAACATAAAGGTACTTTTTATTATTGATTAGTTCAATAATAACAATTTTCGTGCATATTGAACTGAAATATCGTACAAACTTGCTACACCCTTAATATAGTGTCAAGTTGAACTGAACTATTTATACTAATTAAATCGTATTAAATATAGTTACATGATTCTTTGGTTCAACGAGCATGGTTCGCTCACTTTCATCACTTTATAAAGATAATACCAAATTTGCATGATATTATGGTTGAATATCTAACTGATTTTTCTAATTGTGCAGAAAAAATAACTAAAATCATATTAGATGCATGATTAATTCAACCAATTATCGGTAAAAAGTTTGTAAATAAAAATAAATATACTTTCAATTAATGAAATCCTGTATCATCTTACTCTTTAATTCCATTTTTCATTAATGGTTTATAATATTTAGAAAACTGCGCGACCATAGTAAAATCACTAAAAGTAACTTTAGCTAATGTTGCGTTACCTTTTCGGAATTAGCTAATAAAATAATTGAAACATAAAATTTAGGAAAAAAAAACTATTAAATTAAATTATCTTATTAATTTAATTATGAAGTTTACTAGTCAATGGTTTATGAGATGCATTGATAGAAAATTTAAATTAAAACAAAGAGGTTTAAAGATAAAGAAAAAGAAGGAATTTTATTACATAAAATTTTTCTAACTTAATTCTTTTTCTTATATAATAATTTTTATAACATTAAAAAGTTTCGAATTAATTAAATCAAAACCAATGAACGTTCAAGTAATACAAAGTACTAAAATTTTGATATCTCTAAAGGAAAATATTTTTTTCTATGAAATTTGATGCCATTTTGTGAATATACTAACAGCTAAACTTGCAAGAATACAAAAATTTGTCACCCCCCCCCCCTTCTCACTCACCCTTTTAACTAAGCAACAGAAACGACATTTGAGTGACATATTTTAAGTGACATTACTTGTAACCGAGATACATTTACTAAGCTCTCCACACCTGAGAACGATGACAAATGCAAAGAATGGGTGAGAGTCCCCAAGATGGGGTTTGTCAACAAATAATTGCAGCGATGAGTGACATTTTGAAAAGACTGTTCACAAAAGTCCTAGACTAAGATCTTCATTCCCTGCATAGCATTTAACTCTTAAACTCCATCTGATGAAGTGGAAGTAAATTTTTCGGAGAATTATCTTTTTCCCACTCTTCTATACCCAAATACCCACTCTATACCACTCTATAACAAGAATGTAAAATAAATACTAATAAATCAGCTGTAAAAATGAGAAAGTATTCAGACAAAAGAGATCTCTACATTTTCTTAAACTGCTGTATTTGTTTATACCAAAGTAAATAAAGTAATGGAATTTTACTCTGAAAATCCATAGGTTCTAGAGAATTTTTAAAATTTTTATCATTTTGAACGTAGATCTTAAATTTTATATATATATATATATATATATATATATATATATATATATATATATATATATATATATATATATATATATATATATATATATATATATATAAGAACTTTTTTTAAAATAGATATTTGTGTTTTATAGCATTGATAGCATTTTTGAGCGTTGATAACTTGTCTTAATAACTATGACCATAACTTTGATCTTATTCCATTATTGGTCTATCCCTGATTTTTGTAAAAAATTACTTTTACTCGGTGCAATATGAGTTTATTATGTGTAGCCAACTAAGAAGACTTCTACTCAAACAACATTTACTCCGTTTTTAAGCACCATTTGATTATAGAAATTCCATACGCAGTATAACATTTAATTTCTTGTGAAACTATATTTACTCCGAACAGTATATATTGTATAGTTAACTACGAAAATTCCAATTGAAAAACGGAGTAAACTATATTTACTCCGAACAGTATATTTTGATTATGTATAGTTAACTACGAAAATTCCAATTGAAAAACGGAGTAAACTATATTTACTCCGAACAGTATATTTTGATTATGTATAGTTAACTACGAAAATTCCAATTGAAAAACGGAGTAAACTATATTTACTCCGAACAGTATATTTTGATTATGTATAGTTAACTACGAAAATTCCAATTGAAAAACGGAGTAAACTATATTTACTCCGAACAGTATATTTTGATTATGTATAGTTAACTACGAAAATTCCAATTGAAAAACGGAGTAAACTATATTTACTCCGAACAGTATATTTTGATTATGTATAGTTAACTACGAAAATTCCAATTGAAAAACGGAGTAAACTATATTTACTCCGAACAGTATATTTTGATTATGTATAGTTAACTACGAAAATTCCAATTGAAAAACGGCAACATTGAAAAACGGCGCCAATGAAAAAGTTTCTTTAGTAAGATATACTGCATTTGAAAGCTTTTAAACTGATAATTTTAACATTTTCGTTATTAGAAAGAAATAAAGCTTATCATTATTTTAGTTTTGTGTAAAGGTTTATTGAAATAGTTAGTAACCAAGCTGGATCATTTTAGTCATGATTATTCAAACCATTTTAACACTTCAAATTCATATCATTTTCCAAATAAACTAATCCATATACAGCTAGGTTACTGCCTATGCAGGTTACTGCAAATAACCTCCAGTAAAAAAATAACTAATATTCCCCATAATTATAAATATAGATAATGCTAGTAAAAAAATAGCGGAATGATTTAAAGGTTTCTTTTTTTATGTTCCTTTTCTTTTATCTTTTCGAATTTCTTCAATTTTTTTTTATCTTTTTAATGAAAGTACTGTGTAAGAATGAGTGTTTAGTTATAGGAATAAATAAAATTTATTGAGGAAAGATCTCAAGAATATTTTAGATTCGTTGAAAAAAAATTGTTTTCTGAATTAGAACCTTTAAACTTTTTTTTTTTTATTTATAGTTTTTTTTTTTAAGGAAAGAAGAAATTAAATAGGCGTACAAGTTTTTTTTAATTATTCATGTATACTTGAATGCAATTCATTATGGTATATTTAATTATTCAAGTACAGTTGCAGCAATTATTTTTCTGGAAAACATATTTAGATAATATCTTAAGTTGTACAAATGCCATTTGAAATATCTAAAATTATTATTATTTTTTTTTAATCTAAATTAAGACATTTAGAAACTCTTTTAAAAGTAAAACGTTAAGAAACAATTTTTTTCTGATAAAATTTTTTTTATTTTGGACAAATGACTGTTCATTTATAAAATATTTTAAATAATTGGATAATGAATAAAACATTTAAAAACCATTTTAATGACAAAACATAAGCAAAATTTTTTTTTTTTTTATTAGATAATTTTTTTTCGAAAAATTACTATTCACAATAAAATATCTAAAATTAATATTTTTTTTTCTAAATTGAAGCACTAAGGATCGATTTTAAACTTAATACACTTAAAAAACGGCTTTTTTTTTCCTGTACATAATCTATTGTTTTGAACAAAATACTATTCAAATGTAAATATTTTAAACTTTTTTTTCCTAAACTAAATAATTTAAAAATCATTTTAAAAATAAAATATTAAAAAAATATTTTTTTTAAATTAAATAATATTTTATTTTAAACAAAGGACAAGTCATCAATCACTGTCAAATTATTTAGATATTTTTTTCAAAATTAAAACAAATAGAAAGCATTTAAATGATAAAATACTAAACAAACAATAAAACAGGATGAAAACGACCCTTCTTTAAATGTATTTATTTGTTTGAGAACTCTATCACTTTTGGACTTTGTCAGCTGCTATGAACTTTTTTATAAGTAAATATTTTTTAAAGAGTTGTTTTCTGTTGTAACAAATCAAATATCCTTGAACCTTTAGTTTATTCTCTTATCGTATTTATTTAAATTGTGTTTCGTCAGGTTTTAAAACGCTTGTAAACAATACTCGAAAGACCTTCATGGTTAGTCCACATCGGAGGGACAATAAGAACTTATAAATTTTCACACACGGAGAAAAAAAAAATTGGTGAAATGGCCGTGCTGTATGGTAATGTCTGGTGAAACCGTCATTCTGGTGAATAAAAAATATATTTAACCAAATAAGGGGCTTTTATGACATGGCCTAAATGTGTTATGGTAAAATTTTCAAATTCTACGTCATTTACTAAATTTTATCGAGAAGTAAAAAACCATATATTATTGTTAGTCTTACCAAAATTATAACCAGATCGCCTCGGTAAAAACTACTTTTTGGTGTTCCTTTAAAGTGAGAAACATAGCTAACGGTACCATATTCTGGTAGTTTTTTCCATACTTTTTTTTTTTCAATGCAGGTATTTTTAGGAAAAAGAGTAAAATTATGTTTATTTACTCATAAAAATGCTAAAATATTTCAAGCCTAGATTAGGGCAAGGTTTCTAATGTAAGGAACTCCATTCAAAATTAAGATTAGAAGATTTGAGGAATAATAAAATTTAATGTGTGATAAAATCGAGATTTAAGATATGTACAGTATTGTTGATACATCTATTGCGCATGTGACTGGCATAAATCGTTAGTGATCATCCAAAATAGCAAAAATCAAAAGCATCGCAGTTGTCATCTCAAAAAATGAAAATATTTAGAAATCTGCAAAATCCAGAAAAGTTCCAAATATGGGATAGTCCAAATAGGAGATAGTTTCAAATATGGGATAGAGTTCCTCGGTGGTAGATAGATCATGCGTTGCAGTCCCCTCACCGACAGGTAACCATGAGAGATTTTCGCGGTTTTCCTTTCCATGTAACACAAAGGCGGGTTAGTGTCATCATAAAGTCTCCATGAAGGAAAATTTCTCCCAATACTTGATCCAAGAGTTTCCTTGTCTTCTGGATTGAGTTCAAAATTACAAGGCTACGGAGTTGAGAATTAGCAGTCGTTAACCCAAAAAATTGGATCGGCTGTTCAACGGCAGTTATAAAAATACGCGATAGCACAAAAACTGTGATAAACTTGGGCGGTCATTTATAGACTGTTTTGAGACAAAAAAGAATACATAAAACATTGAAAAAAAAAGTATTCGCACGCATTTCTCTTTAAATTATACATGTCAATAAAGATTTCAAAAAACTCAACTAGGCAATTTTTTTCAAACACAATCCATGCTCGTATTGCAGACTATGCAAGTTTTATGCTTTTCACTGCCGTTTTCACGCTTTTGCCTTTAGAATTGAGCACACTATATTCATCCGCTACAATGGAGATGTCGCATATAAATAAACTATCGCCTATTAAGCACCTTTCCTCAATTAATTTAATCCATATTTAAATTATAAATTTGTATTATACATACTCAAGTTTAGTGTCAAAGCATCTAATAATTTTATATATATAGTCCAGCAAAATTAGAAATTTCCCTCGAGAAAATTAATACCCAAAGATTTTTATTTCATAGGAAGCTTTGTTATTTTATTCAAAATGATACCTAAAAATTCTCTATTCTCTGCAGGTTTCTCCTTTTTTTGAGAAAAATAGGGGTGATTAAAGGTGGAAAATTGAGTTTCTAATTGACTGGGAAGCGAGGTGTATTTCTTGAGACTTTTTTTTTTTTTTTTTAACCCTGAATTGAATAAGACAAATTCTGAGACGATTGGACAAATACTTTGGAAGTTGTAAGCATTTATGTACAAAAAGTGCAGTTTTGTACTTGTACCTATTACCGCATATGACATTGCAATGTAAATAAGTAAGGTTCTTTTCCGATGTAATCTCACGTAAAATCGAACAAGATTGTACACAAGTCCATGCAACTAATAGCTCAAAAGTCGCAAGAGATTTCATGTATAAAATGTTTTACTGTTGACACGTGCAGTGCGCCAAAAAAAAGGGACCACCCAAAATAACTTTTGATCTAATGATCGAATCTTCACATTCTAGGACTCAATCTTCATGAATCGAGGGGGATGACCTCAAATATGCTTATTAATTAGTGCATACGATATTTAACGTTGCGAAAACTAACTTTTTTTGATTAAATATACCTTTTTTACGACTCCTTCGGATTTCTGACCCCCAAAATATATGGGGTAGCCACAATCTGGGAAATATGGTATCCATAGGTTGGTCCGGAGAGTGATCCAACGTGTGGACCCCTTAATGTTAATTTTACTTTTTGCGTATTTCGCCTTATCTAGGGTACTTTTTAAACGAAATGAAACATTTTTGCTAAAAATCATAAAATTCATTTATCCGAAGATAATTCCATGCAAAAAAATAACTTTCAATTATTATTTATTATTTTGTATAAATTTGTTGTAAATATTTATTATTTTGTATAATGGCTGAAAAAGTTTGGAAATGCAAAGTCTGCAATGTTTTGCATTATAATTTTACTTTGCAAAATACAAAGTTTGGACTAAATCAGTAAAATAGTTTTCTAGAAATAGAATTTTAAGTATCTGACTTTTTCGAAATTAACCCTTCGGTCACCCTTTCGAGCCATTAAAATTGAGTCTTTGAAGGTAAAAATCTGATCATTAGATCAAAAGTTATTCACGATAATGCGGGTTTTTTATTTATTTTTTTTATTTTATTTTATTTTTTATTTATTTAATTTTTTTTTTTTTTTTTTGCATTATAGATTACATGTTTAGATAGCCCATAGATGGCGAAATAAAGATTGTACTAAAATTTAAAAAAATAATTGCATTGTCGAAAATAGTCAGAAAGTCAAAAGTTGTATTTTGTTATACATAAAAACATTTGCAACTAATGTGTTGTCTGTTGCAACTTGATTTTTTAGAGTGCGAAAAATTAATAAGTAATATTGGGTTAGTTTAAGTCTACAATAACGTTGCTGCTGTTCCGGAAAACATCTTAATTCTTTCATCAGTGGTGCAGAGTAGAAAATGCGCAGATTTTTTGAGTAATTTGAGAAACGAGATAATTATCGATCCTTTTAACGGGACACCCTATTTAATATGCGATGATTTTTTAGAGAGCGAAAAATAAATAAACAACATGGGCTTAGTTAAAGCGCACAGAAACAAGGCTGTTGTTCCAGCAAAGATTTTATTTTCACCATAAGTAATGCCTGATAGTTAATGTGCAGGTTTTCTGAGTAATTTGAGAAACGAGATAATTATCGATCCTTTTAACGGGACACCCTATTTAAAATGCGATGATTTTTTAGAGAGCGAAAAATAAATAAACAACATGGGCTTAGTTAAAGCGCACAGAAACAAGGCTGTTGTTCCAGCAAAGATTTTATTTTCACCATAAGTAATGCCTGATAGTTAATGTGCAGGTTTTCTGAGTAATTTGAGAAACGAGATAATTATTTAGCATTTTGACAGGAAACACTAGTTAATCGGCACAATAGCTAAATAATCTGTAGAATAACAGATTTTTATATTTCAGCGATGGCATATATTCTAATTCATCGCCGATTTCGAGCTCAAACAAGAAAACTAAAACCATTTTATTCATGACATATTGATACGCGACATCTTCAAGACATTAGTCCCACTATGACATTTCTATAACAATACATTTCTACTCTATTCAGAATAAACTTTCTTTTGTACGGCGGAAAATTTTCTTGGATCAAGCTTTCAAGAAAGGCCGTATCAATTTCCCGAATGCTCTCAGGAGATATCCCAACCTCTTTCCTTTCTTATTCGATGTTCCTCCCCCCCCCCTCCCCTCTCCTCATCTTCCGCATCTCACTTTCACACTTCCACTCCATTTGCCGTGAAAAGATTTGCTTTCACTATTCAATGGATAAAGGAAGAGATTTTCTTGTAAGTGCTGAAGACAATTGCTTTCGATCTTTAACTGAATTCATTACATTTAGGCACGTAATGTAATGCGATATTGATTGGTCTGTTCAGTACTTTTTTTAAATAAGAAAAAAAGGTATTTTTATTGGTTGTGGGTTTTTGATGAAGGATTTGAAACTATTGCTAATTTAAAATTCTAACGATGCCTGAAAGTTGAAGGGACATATATTTCATATCTTTAGAATTAGTATTAGCTGCAAAATTACGCGGACAAGTAAAACAACTGTTAAAAATTGCCGTACTGTGAAGTTAAATATATATAATATATATAATAACCATATTTCTGGTATAATAAAAATAATAAATAAATAAAATAAAATAAAATAAAATAAAACCAAAATTTTGGTATAAAAAACATAAAATAAGGTTTTTAAGTCATTCATTTGGTAATTTTTCCGTTCACAGTATCGGTTTACAGGTAATTATGGTTTACAAAATTATACTTCTTATTATCACACATTTAGTAAAAAGTACAAAACTGGTAAGTAATTTTAAACCAAATGAATGGTTTTTATGCCTTGCTAAGATATCATGATAATATATTACTAAATTTTAACGCACATTATAAAACCATATTTTATTGGTAATTTTACCGAAATCGTTACCTAAGCTCTTTGAGAAAAAATTACAAACCTTTTGGTCTTTCCATAGATCCAGAAACACGATAAATGTTATCATATTCTCGAAGTTTTGAACTTACTTTATGTCCTGGTGTAATTTACTTATTCTGATAAATCACTAATATAAGTTACCATATAAATTGGAAGATGAATAATTGTTCTTCGTACATGATAAGAATAAAGTTGTAAATATTATTGTTGAAGAAAAAAAAAATCAATTTTAATTTTGTTTTCCAAAACTTAGAATTTTATAATGTACAGCAGTAATGTGTACCGTTATGTTTTGAAAACCTCAAAAACACTCGTGAGATTTTTCGCCAATTGGTCAAGAATTTACGAAAAATATGCAAAGTAATTTGCTCAAGGGCCATGTAAATATTATGTAAGCATTCTTTTGGCATTTTAGGTCTCCCCTGTCTCCTTGGTAGCAAAAAAAGCAAGTCATTGGATCATTTTAATTTTTTAAGTAAGCATTTTATTTTATTTTATAGCTGTCGTTGAAGAGCCGACCCAATTTTGGGTTTACGACAACTAATGTTTAACTCCGTAGCCTTGTAATTTTGAACCAATCCAGAAGACAAGAAAACTCCTGGATCAGTACTCCCAGAGGTATTGATTTGTTATGAGAACATGGAGGACATTGTGGCTCGATAGATTTAACGTGCATCAGTCACCATCTACTACACTGGGAGTCTTCGGCCGGCGGGGAACGAACCCATGAATTCTTGGACATAGGCCCAGTGCCCTACCAACTACGCTATCTCGGTCTTTTACGTAAGCATTGCCCTCTTCCCATCTTGTCAGCTAAAATAAGCAAATCGATAGCCCCCCTCCCATTTGTTAGCAGCTAGAGCACTACTTAAATGAGGCCCTCAATGAACAAAGGAAATCAAAATTTACTGTGCTGTTATTATCATAAAGCTGATAAAAACTTATTATTATTATTATTTTTTATATATATATAATTTCCCCCTGATCCGTTGATATTTTTTTAGCTGTTGAGATTTTTTAACAGTCATTTGTGATGTTAGGTTAGGTCTTTAGTGAGTCTCCTCTATGCTAATGATGAAAAGGGCGAAAAAAATTAATAAGAAGAAAAGCCAAAATATAAGAAAGTAAAAATCTTTATGATCTAATTTTTTAATATTACAAAAGTTTCCTTAAATCTAAGAAAAAAGAGCAATTTTGATATTTTTCTAAAAATTATTTTATCTATTTAAGCATTTATTCTCAGCAACATTTAAAGTTTAAAATTAAAGCTGTGCTACAATTTGTATGCATTTTTATTTCCTTCAGCGAATTACTCTTATAAGAGTTACTTATAAGAGAGTAATTTTTATAAAAACTTAGACCAATATAACTAATTATTTAGAAGAGAAAAAAAAAAACGGTTAAAGTGTTTTCTGAAAGGTGTTTCTAAATATAAATTTTGATAAGGACTTATTAGGTTAATGACGTGAGAACATGTTTAAAATAAGTATCACTGACATTTTATAAACAAAGTTTAACTTTTTTTTCAACTTCAGATAGTTAATCAGATTAGTTTTAAAACAGATAAAAATTTACTTGTTGACAAATCTATAAGACAAATCTAAATAGATAAGAAAATAAAACTATGACTTTGGTTTGGAAACTGAGGCAATGTTGCTAGGCATTTTGCGTATTTGGTGGATAACCGACTATTTTTTTTTTTTTTTTAAGCTCGTAAGATATCTATACACTATAAGAAATTTTGGAGCATTTGGAATCATAATATCGACTAAATTTCCAGAAAAATAAATAGGGGGCTAAGTCAAACCATATTATCGGGAAATGAAAATATTAACATTTTTATGGCATTTAATATAGACCTGGAATTAAAATTAATAAATAATGAAATATGACGAATATTTCTTCATACTCATTTTTATTATTTTCTAGTATTTATAACTTTTTGCAGGCTCGCTTTTTAAAAGTTTCCTATCTGATTAATAATAAGAAATCTTGAATAAAATAAAAACTATTGATATCTCCAAATTTAAGTTCCCATACATGAAAGGCCATAATCTAAAACGGATTACTAAAAAATCTTAATTTTGTGCGATCAATGGACAATTTAAAACATAAGCACAAGAAACACAACCAAAAACATAAAATATGCATTGAAAATTGGAAAGAAAAAAACTTCGAAGGAGCTGGATTTTAAAAACTCACTCAAATTTTAGAGCCACTCACAATTTTTATCAAAGAATGAAGCAGAAAATATGTATCTATTTAGAGTTGTTTCTATTTTTCATTTTCCTTTGTAAATCGTCGTTTACATTTCAAATTCTCCCCAAGTATTGGAAATTTTAAACATCCGAGATATGTCAGACCTTATTTTTAACTGGCATTGAGAACCCATCTTGAAAACTTTTCGCCCCTTAACCCCCTCTCCTTGATTGAGGGGTGGGGGACGAGGGAACGAAAGTAAAAAGGGGATAGAAGAGGAATCAGAGGCAGGATTTTGATCGGAAACTGTTTAGAGGGAGTGAAGTGAAGTTTATTTGTTTATTTCTTACTTACGGTTTCTAAAATCAATTCGGGTTTTGGGAATACTTTTTGGTTGCATTTGAGGGTTCTTAACGATAAATGTTTCCTTTTTTATTCTTTTCAGCTTTTTAGTCTTTGAAGAAAAGTGATGGAAGATTTATTTGCGAGTGAGTGCAATTCTTTAAAAGAAACAGCAATGTCTGTAATACTAATGTATTATAATATTATATATAATTATTATAATCTATAGTATTAATAATGCATACTAATACATTCATATTTGTCTGTTTTTTATTAATTTAAATGAATTGAAAAGTTTTCATACATGCTTGCACATGTCAACTTTCGAAAACTGCATTAAGGAGTCGTGATACCCTTAGGATATTTTTTTTTAAAATAAAGGAAAGAATAATAATTTATGGAGGTATCATACAGTTGAGAATATCAATACTTTGTTTTCAAAAGTTATCCGTGTTATCAAGTTTTTTTTTTTTTTTTTTCAAATATGTCGACAAAAAAAAAATTAATAAATAAAAATAAAATTATTATTTTTAAACTTTTAATACTTCTCATTGTTGCATATTTTTTAAAGCAGTAATTTCCGCGGGAAAAAAAGTGAATATATCTGTTTATGTATTATTTAGAACATATTCTATGGTTAGACATGGACAAAAATAAAAATAAATAAAATTTAAAAAGTGTCTTACACGATTACAACATGTTGTAAAATATTTTTAACTTATTAAACTATTCACTGAATGTAAAAGGAAAAAAAAAATATTTCAGATCTATCGTTATTAGGAAGAAAAAATCTTTTGGTATTCTAATAATATATAAAACCAAAAAAGAAGAGAAAAATCAATGAGAAAAAAAAGCTGTTGAATTTTTTTCACAGTGTTTGAAATATTTTGAAGTTAAGCAATAAAAAATTTCCGACAGATTGGCCATCTTTTTAGGTACTGTGATGAGAAGTTAAACCAGCCTGCGAACAAATATTATGTACTTAAGATTACTCCATACTATTTCAGGGTCAGAAAATCACATGTTTATTTGAAAGAATAGCCTACCTAGAGAGGTTCAATTACTTTTAAACGTTTTACTGAATTGTTTCATAAAACAGTAATGAACAATTTTACTTAGATATTTATATATTTACCCGCTTCTCTGCACTGTTCTTAAACAATAAAAAATACTGAATAATAAATGAAAGATTTATTTTATTCTATTTATAAGAACCAATAGCTGAATCCTTTTTTGTAAGTTAATTTGATGTCTTATTTATTCGGCTTACATTATGTAAAAACCGCGTTTTTATTTAAATGGTCTCATGAGATTAAATCAAAGTTATCAGTTTTGTAAGTCACAGGTAGCAACAAAAAAGAAAAAAACTAAGGATGAGAAGCGTTACTGGTTCTTAAATGATTTTATTTCTGTGCTTGGTGTCCTTAAAAACTTTATCAACATCGCGAAAAGAGACTTTCAACATGATGATAAGTTTTAAAGTCTTAAAGTAATCTTATCTATAATATCGAAATTATCCCTGTTTACGATTTGAATTTATCTAACATGCTCAAACATGGAAGACTTGGCTTTGCAATATTTTTTTTTTTTTCGGTATCCATGGCAAGTTAACTGTGCACATAACAAACAACGATAACGTTAAAACATAATACATGAAAACAGTGCATGGAGTTCCTTGCCCGATTATATTTGTTTATAAAATCATTAAATAAAACAGTGATGCATTATAGCGCCAGAAATCTCCAAACGCATTTATTTTGGTAGAGTTACTTATTTTGAAATTCGTCCTAGTTTATTTGTATATTTTTTGGCAATAACAGTAAGTGATAAACAAGAAAATTAATTGTTTCTAACGAGTATAAACATATTTGATGTTTCTAAGCGGAACCTTTAAATTAAGTTTAGTTAATTTTAAATTTTTTTATTATTATTATTTTTTTTTTTATTTAAAGAAAGAATGATGACAGAGACCTTTTCACCAATTTAATTTATAATTCTATAATTCTGGAGTACTGTGCACTAAATAAATAAGAGAACGCTTTGAACTCTTTTTACTACTGGCCAGATTTAACGTACTATGCGATCTTAAAGGATCGAAGGCCTATTGTAATTCATTTATGCGTACGATATTTTAACTAGAAAAATCAAGCAAAAATTTTTTTTTTTTTATTATTTATTTATTTTGGAATATTCACTAATTGCTTTTCGACGTATTTGGATTCTTTACTTTTAAAAAAAAAGGGGGGGGGGAGAGAGTAACCACAATCAGGAATTTATGGCTCTAATAGTTTTGCCAGATTAGCCCCGATTACTTAATATTAATTTTAGGTTTTTCGTTTTCCGCCAAAAAGTTTTAAAATTCAAACAATAAAAACTAATTGTGCGCAAATAAATGAATAAATAAAACATAGCGTTTTTAAAATAATTATTTATTTTGTTCCGTTTTTAAATTTTTAATGATTGAAATAATGTTGAACTGCAAGGCATAAAATTTTTTTATACTATTTAAATGCTCATAGTTTTAGATGATAAAATCTATAATTTTTATTTTATAACCGGCTTTGAACAGCCGGTCTAATTCCAAGTTTTCGACTATCAGTGTTCAACTTCGTAGCCTTGTAATTTTGAACTCAAGCCAGAAGACAAGGGAACTCCTGGATCAAGCATTTGGACAAACTAGCCTTTGTGGAGGACTTTTTGATGGACCTAAACCGCATTTGCGGTATATCGTGTGGAAAACCACGAAACACTCCGGTGATTAGCCCGACAGCTTGGGGATTCTTACTCATAACCCGTCTACCACTGAGAATATTTTACGTCAACTCTGTGATCGATCCGGGAGCAAAATTAGTATCAACCGTCCACCACTGGGATTCGATCCTACGTCACCTCATTCGGAGGCAAACGCTCTATCCCCTGAGCCACCGTGATTTTAAAATCTATAATTTGAAGAGAATGCGTCAAATGGTTTGTAGTAATTTTTTCTTCTTCTTAAAGACTTCTTTTTAGAGATTGCGACCTTCGCCAGAAATATTGACATTGAATCCAAACTTTCTATCGCTGTCCTGGCTATTAAGATTTCTAAATTGCAAATACCCCAATAATTTAAGGATAAAGAGTTCAATTTTCATTGGAAAAAAAAGTATGTTTTGTCAAAGATAAGTACGTTATATGCCTGATTTCGTAATTTAAAATATCGCTTGCTTTAATGAATTAGCATGTTTAAGGCAAGGACCTTGAACCATTAAAATAGCATCTTTGTTCGTTAAATCTGACCATTAGATTAAAAGTTATTAGCGCGTTCTTCTTTTTATTTTGCGCACTACATTGTTGAAAGCCACCTCTAGTTAAGTTCCTAAAATTTCGATGATTTTTTTCCCCCTTCTGTGCAATCGGATTTAAAAATGACATTTGAAATCAGTAGGATAATAACAAATTTAATTCTCTCCTCTCTCTTGTTTTTTTTTAAATCGAAACGGAATTTGTTTGAAAACGTTTAAAGTTACGTTTTCTTAACGTATAATCTATATGTAAACATGTAAGTATAGTGGTTGATAAAAATTATACAAAATACATTTAAGATATAAGTCCGATATTTTAGGTGTGCATAATATTTTTGAATCAAATAATTTTTAAAACCTTTTTGAGTTATTTGTAAGTTAAAAATTGGTCTTAACGATTTTTTTTAGCGTAAGAATTTTTTATTTCATTAGATAACTTATGAAAAAAACGGATGAAGCATACGTTTACAAAATATAGCTAAAAGTAGACAATTTATTAAATTATTGTGAACTTAAATTTGGCTGCCTTTTGTTATTATAAATGAATTTAGGTACATTATGACGCAAGGTTTTGAAAAAAATTATGTTTTTATTATATTTCCAAATACTGAAGTTAGAATACTGGTATACTTATTATATTTGCAAATACAGATACTTTTTATGATAATTACACATTTCAAAATTGTTGGCAATTATTTGCGTAAAACATAAAAATTTAAAAGCAATTTGAGCATTAAAAGATAGGATAAAACCGTAATTCAATTGCCAGTAAAAATTAATTGTTATTGGTGAATAAAATATGGTTTTATAAAAACTATCAGTAATCATTTTAGAAAGAAGAAAGAACTTTAAGCATTGTATCATATCTATGCATGAAAATATGTATTTATATTTATATGTATAAGCACATAGTAAAGTTGATGCATGCTTTGTTTTACAGGAATTTAAATACTGTTAATATAATAGGTAAAAAGTTACGGAAAGTCTATTTTTATTGTATATCAAAATATTTTAATTGTAATGTAGTCAGTTGAATACCAAGGAAATATGTATTAAAAGTACCATAAAAAAAATTTAAAAAATTTAAAAAAAAAAAATAATAATAAAAAAAAACAGCTACTTTTAAACAGCATTTTCCAACCACATCTCGCATTCATCATTCCAAATCTTATTTCTGCAATGCGAAGAAAAGTACGATCAAAACTACCAGAATATGGTAAAATATACCGTGTTTCTTCTCTATGGGAGCACAAAAATTTGCGATAAATTTAAACGAGGAGCTATGGTAATGATTTTGGTGAAATTAGCAATAAAATATGTTTTTATAATATGTGATAAAATTCGGAAAATGTGGTAAAATTTCATAATTTTATCATGATACTTTAGAGCATGGCATAAAATAATTTTTTTTTTTTTTTTTTTTTGGTTTAATTTTTGAATTTTCAGTTTTGCATTTTTACTAAATCCATGATAATAAGAATTATAATTTTGAAAAGCAGAATTTTCGTTAAACCATTACCATGAGAAAAAAAATTATCAAATAAAAGGCTTAAATACCCTTTATTTTGGTTTCATAAATCAGAATTAAGGTTTTTTTCTTATTTGTTTATTTATTACCAGAACCACACAGTACAGTAATTTTACCAGAACTTTTTGCTCTTTTTACATACATTAAAATTAAATTAGTGTTACAGAAACAAATTCTAAAATTCGAATTACTTTATTTATTTTTGCTTTTAGAGTTGGTTAATATAATGTTACAATTATTAAGAAAGAAGTGGTTATTACTGATAATTAAAACAACTCAAAAGAAAATAATTTTGAAGTCATTATCATCATTGTTATGTAAAAATTATGCCACTTAGGAAAACACTGCTTTTCATTGCTCAGATTGTTCACAAGTTTGGTTTGTTGAAAAATTTTCATTTATTTTCATTATCTTTTTTTGTATTTTTTTTTCCTTTGAGAAAAGCAGAAATTATGAAATGTAGATTGTGGAAATTATAAAAAAGCAGATTGTAACTCTTTTTTTATTTTTTATTTATTTATTATTTTTTTTTTTGGATGAGTCAATAAATATGCTTTATTAAATTAGTCTTTTAAGGTATATAATATCAAACTAATTTTTTAAAAAATTACGTTCTTAAGTACTTTAATAACTTGGAAGTACTTCGTATACTTGATCATGTATTGTAAAAAAAATCTCATTTATATAAAAATAATTTATTGAACTTGTTATTCTATGTTAAAACAAATAAATAGAATAAAAATTTTCTAATTTTTAATTGTTTTCTTTAATCGTCAGCACCATTAAATATATAAATTAACACTATTAAAATTGTAATAAATATTATGAAAAAACATATGTATATTTTATTTTATTACTACTAACACAATTTGAAACCTGTGTTTATTTGAAGGGTGAAAAAAAAATTCAACTGTTAACCTATACCTCCTCTAGATTTTAAGTTTCATAAATATTTTAAAATAAAACATACAAACACAATATCAGATAATGATCAAATTATAACTTTACAAATTTCGTCGCGTGGGCTCAAATCATTACTTGCATTTCCGGCTCTCCTTCCAAAATAAAATCAATTTATGTTAATTTTTATTTTCACAATTTACCATCAATTTAAATGTTTGACATCTTATTTCATATTTTTTATCACTCACTGCAAAATTTAATTTATAATTTCAATGATACCACTTTAATTGCTTCCATTGCACAATTAAAAATTTAGCCGATGATTCTGATTAAACTACCCTAGAAGAACAATCAAATCCTGCAATTCCAAAAATTCGTTTCACACCTTTCCTCTCCTCAAAAACAGTGAGCGTTTACAGACATTCCACGAAACATTCTAAAACCCAAAACACGCTCCTTAGCGAACGAAACTCAAAGAAAAAGAAGTAAAAGAATATCTGGAACTAAACTTTCAAGTCTCACAGACTGAAATGGACGCAATGTCGTCTCCATAACGCCGTGATTGGCATTCAGACATTGATTGGCATGCTTGCTCGGCCAATAGCGAGACTCTCGGCATCTGATGCCAGCAAATGAGATCACGTTACGCACTCGGCCATGGATACGACTTGTAGCTCCTCCTCTTTTTTCTCAGCTTATGGCTAATAGCGTTGTCGTAGACTGCGTAACCTATAAGGGATCATTTGACTCTCACTTACCACTCCTCAAAAGAACGAAACCCAGATTCGGTGGTTTTTTCAGAGATGCTATAGACTCCTATCTTGATAGCTTCGTTTTATTTGAAGATCGCTGCCAAGGTATTCAGACGATTATTAGCGATCGTTTTCGTTTAGTTGATTGTTAGCCGAACGGGTTGCCAGTTTGATTCGAAAGAGTGAACGTGCAATTTAAAATTGTTTATCGTTTTATGAACCAAATCATAAGTAATTTACAGTAGTTATTTGATCTGCATAATACTTATTTTTTAAGTTCTAACTTATTTCAGAAATACATATGTATCTTTTCATAATGAAACTTGAAGTAAGTTAAACTTAATAAATCCTATACCTGTATATTATTAACATTAATGTGAAATATATACTACAATGGAACCGAACTTCATGACTATTTTAGTATTTAGTTGAGCAAAGGTATCCTCTTATGATTTTGATAAATTATCAGTGAAGTTAGCTTCACTATAAATAAGTAGCACTCTTAATTTATGCTATATTCATAAGTTCTCATGAAATACTCTAATCCTATGGCTCTGGGTCTAAGTCAGCCGACACCCATACCAGGGTACAATCCTATGGTATTCTTACCCACCCTAAACTTCTCCATCAACCAAGTGGCAGCAGTTTGTGAGACCTTAGAAGACAGCGGAGACATCGAAAGACTGGGAAGGTTCCTTTGGTCCCTACCTGTTGCTCATCCAAATTGTGCAGAGTTGAACAAAAACGAATCAGTCTTGAGGGCCCGGGCCCTGGTGGCTTTCCACACTGGAAACTTTAGAGAACTGTATGGCATTCTGGAAAGCCACCGTTTTACTAAGGTTTCCCATTCGAAACTTCAAGCTATGTGGCTTGAAGCCCACTATCAAGAGGCTGAGAAACTTAGAGGGAGACCATTGGGCCCTGTGGATAAATACAGGGTTAGGAAGAAGTATCCGCTACCTAGGACAATCTGGGATGGTGAACAGAAGACGCATTGCTTTAAAGAAAGAACTAGAAGTTTGCTGAGGGAATGGTATTTACAAGATCCATATCCTAATCCAACTAAAAAGAGAGAGCTGGCACAAGCTACAGGTTTGACACCGACACAGGTTGGAAACTGGTTCAAGAATAGGCGACAAAGAGATAGAGCAGCTGCAGCAAAAAATAGGTAACTTATTATTATTATTTTTTTTATTTTTTGCTTAATTACTTTTGTAATAAATTTCATGAGCTGCCTATATGCTGTATTTTGAGTTCTCAAACAGATGTAGAAAGTAATAGATAATTTTATTTTTTTTATGGGATAATTCGATCTTTATAACTATATTATTTTATAAACAAGTTTAAAAGTTATTAAATCATTATTAGCGCATTTAAAAAAATTTATAATAAGACATAGTCAGAAACGCTCAAATAATTCAAACCACTTAATATTTAAACAATCAAATTTTTCAATTTAATACCGAATCCATTTTACTTTTTTAATATTTAAGTAAATGCAGAGATTAGCAAAACAATTATGTATTTTAACTGCAACATTGGTCAATCAATTTTATTACCTTAATAAAAAAAATTTTAATGTAATTAAATTATTATATACATATTTTTCACGAAAAAGCTAAGAAAAATAATTAATATTAACATTTCAAACAACTGAATATATATTATACAAATTATACAATTTATATAAAAATTTAAACATGAATTATTCAAACACATGTAGAATTTTATAGAACAATTATAATTTTAATAAATAATTTTAAAGTACAATATAATTTAAAAGTGCAATATAATTTAAAAGTACAGTATAATTTGAAAGTACAGTATAATTTAAAAGTTATAATGAACAAATTACAAGGTCGTTTGGATCATCATTTACACACATCACACAAAAAAATTCAATGATCTGTTTCAAATTTTATTTAGTACATATTCTAATTGTTGGAAATATATTGTAGAAATTGTCATAATTTATTTAAAAAATTTTTTTTAATTGAATTAACATATTTAGGTGTAAGTATTAACATATTTTTTTATGGTCAGGGAGCGTTTTATTATGTATATTTCTTTAATTGTCAACTGTTAATTTTGACTTGAAAACAAATTATATATTTTGAAGTAAAGCTTGAAATGTTTAAGTTTTATCTACGACGATATTAGAAACTTAGTATATAAAGCACCACACCACATGTTTAAAAACTTTAGTTTTATCCATTTTAATTTAGCAATTAGTAAGAGCATATTTTACAAAGATTTACATTTGTATATCATATAGTTGATAGACACACCAATTTTCTCAGCAAAATTGTAAATAATTTCAGCAAAGAATAAATTAAAATATTTACAATGAATAACAAATTGTAACAATGATTTAATTGTAAATAAACAATGAATAAATTATCTCTTTATTCGTTCTCAACTAATGAATACCGAAATTATTATTTAAAACTGTGTTTTGAAACAATGTTTTTTATAAATAAATTCATTACCTGCATATTATGACTTAAAATAATAATTTTTATTCTATAAACATTCAACAAGTAATTTTGATTGCATTTATTTATCCTTTGTGTTTTTCGTTAATTCATGATAAGTTTTAGTATATAGATAATTAAGAATGATTTCTCAATGATAATTATTAGTGTGTCTTTGAAAGTGTGTTTATTGGAGTAATTTTTTCAATTAAAATTAAATTAAAATCGAATATAATTTCTAAGTAGTTGCAACCAACTAAATTGAGGAACGTTTTCTGCCTTCTTTATGTATTTTGTTTGCGAAGCATATTAACACATTGTACTAATTTTACTTTCAGATTTGAATTAAATTTATATTGAAAGTAATTAATTTATTTTATTGAAAGTTTATTAAACAAAAATTATATTAAAAGCAATTGACTTCTCTTATGATTTAAAAATGTTTTAAATACTAGATTTTTTAAGGTCTCATAATTGAAACTATCAAAAAGAAATAATTATGAATTATCAATTTTCTCAATTATCAATGTGCTTTTTCAAAAATCCTTCTGCGAAATTTCTTTTTTTTCAAAATATTTACAATTCATCATATAATATTTTAAAACACATTAAAATATTTATTTATTTAAATATTTTTTATTTATAAAATCTGATGAAATAAGTTACACGACATAATTTTTTTAATAAAATTTTTTTTCAGGAATTAAATATTTTTTATGAAATAAAATCGTTAAATACTATAAGAAGCTGGAAATGAAATGTAAAAATTATTTTATGACACACATAATATTAAATAAATATAAATTAATCTCAATTTTTAGATCAAAATGTGATTTTTAAGAACTAAGAAAAATTCTTCTCTTCTTCATTTTGTTGCATAATTTCAATATATACATATTTTAAACGCTTTCTTTCTTAGATTGTTATTATACAAAAAGTATAATAACAATCGTGTTATTCTTTTTTACAAGGTTTTAAAAATAAAAATAACTTAACCCACTCAAAGCATATAGCAACCAAACTTCTAATTAAATGGTGTTATAAAAACTTATTTTTAGTAAAATATCGTAAAAATGGTTTTTAAAGCATGTTTAGATAGTAACTACAATCATATGTTTGAATATAATATTTTATAATTTCTATAAACAAATAACTACCAAACCAAAACATAATTTGGTTTATTACCATATATTTACTCTTCTTTCCAAATTCATATTTATTCTCAATGGTACAAAATAACTGCAACTCAGTCGATTACCATAATCATGATGTAAAGGAGTCACATTTAGGCAAATTCCACTTTGGTTTATATTGTGTCAGTCACTGGATTTAAACAATAATTACTTCAACAGTTACTAGAAGTATAATGATAACTCCTTTAAAAATAATTATTTTGCTGAATAATTTCCATATACAACGTAAAAAATTTCAGAAACTAATTTTGAATCGACAAAAATGTTTCCAAAAATCTCAGAGAGCTTCATTTAATATCATGTTTCCGATCAATTGAGAAACATTTCTTTCATTTTCAATAGTAAGAAACTGAATCGCATTGTCGCCGATTCAGTTCCAGAGCGTAGCGTAGCCATAACTACGACTATTAAATTCCAATTCACTTATATATAAGACATGTTAACTCGATTCTATCTTGTGGAATCTTCTGATAGATGACAACTGACACTGTTGGTAGTCAAGTCCAGGTTTCCGTATATATATATATATATATATATATATATATATATATATATATATATATATAAGCTAAAATATTGAGAAAAAATGGAGGGAAAAAAATCCGGAAAACAAAATAAAGAAAGGATATAATCTCTTCATCAGCTCACACGATTATATCCGCAAAAAGGAGTGCTTTCTAATATTGTATCAATATAGCCAAAGCAAAATATATCAATACAATAGTGTGAGGAGCACTCAAAAAAATTGAAACGAAATTAGAACACATTAAGTAAAAAATAAACAAATATATCAAGCAAAAAACAGAAAATAGAATGTAAAGAGATTAAAGAACCGTACACGAGCGGAAATCTGCATAGTGAGGAGCGAATTTAAATGAACTTACTCGTACCGGCATCTTTCAAGAATGATTTAAAATATTTATGTAAAATAAGATTGCAATCTTTTTTTTTTTTTTCCTCCATTTTTTCTCAATATTTTAGCTTATTTTATGAGTTCTATATACTTTCAACTTATGCGCAGTTAATATAACTTATTAATTTTCTTCATTTTTTCTCTTTGCTTTTTTTGTGCTATATATATATATATATATATATATCGTTATTATATATACATATATATATATATATATATATATATATATATATATATATATATATATATATATATATATATATATATATATATATATATATATATATATATATATATATATATATATATATATATATATATATATATCGTTATTATATATATATCGTATATATATATATAATCGTTTTCACTCACGGAGAAAAAAGAATTTATGGTGAAATTGTCGTGGTGTATGATAATGCCTGGTGAAAAATAGAAACCCTTAATTCTGGGTAATGAAACCAAAATATACGGTATTTAAACCACTCATGTGGTAATTTTTTAATTCAATTATAGTTCTTATAGTTGTAGTTCGTTTTAGTAAAAAATACAAAACTGGCGGAAAGTAAATTTAACGGAATAAAAAATTTTCATGCTATGCATTAAGGTACTATGATAAAATTAACAAAGTTTATCGTATTGACCAAATTTTATCATTTCTAAGTAAAATCGAATTTATTGTGAATTTTACCTAAATCATTATAAAAGTGCTTCTGCAAAAATTACCGATTTTTTTGTTGCTCTCAAAGAGCCAGAAACACGTTAAATCTTATTATATTCTTTTAACTTTGGTCATACTTTTTTTTTCTTTTGTCAGTGTAGATAACGGAAAAGAAATAGTAAAATCTAAATTTAAGATGTTCAGACTAAAAATAGTAAAAATGTCTAGTTCGGCTAATGTTTTTAATGAGTAAAACATTCATCAACAAGGAAATGAAGTTGTAACCGTTCAATTTTTGTTCAATCCATTTTAAAAGAAATAAAATAATAAAATCCATTTAATATAGTTTTTATACTTATGATAATTTGATTTCATGAAATCCTCTAAATTTGTGTTTAGAAGTTTTTTGATATATATTTCGTTGTATTTTCTCTTTGAAAAATAATATTGAATAAAGTATTTAAATAAATGGCCACAGTTAAAGTTTTAGAGCAATACTTTCTTTCTGTGTCTATTTCTTTCTTTTTAGACATATTTTATTTATATAACAATTCCTCAATCTAAGGAAAGTCTAAATATAAGTGAAAAAAATCTTGAAAAATTCTTCTTCTGTTATATAGTTCTACAGCCGGTTGCAGGTCAAGGATATAATAATAACTCCAATAGATATTATTACGTCATAATTTAAACAATTTATACTTTAACAGTTTCTTTAATCAACATATCCTTTCTCCCAAACAAATTATATTTGAATTATATAATACAAATTATATCTTAATTTTTAGAAGCCAAATTAGAAAAAATCTAAATATTTTAAAATGCAATAGAAAATAAATTAAGGTTCCAGCTTTTAAATTTAACACACATTTAAGATATTAGTACAACACATTAAACACATCAACACGAACACATTTAATAAGAAGCTTAAATATCTATTAAAAATGTTTATACATTTTAATTAGTTTTTATTTATTTATTTATTTTATTTTTATTTTTTGCTAACAGTTTTTAAAAATATTTTACTATTCGTCGGCTGGGTTCTGTCTAATTTTAAAGTAGGCAGAAATGATTTCAGAATATTTTATCAGGTAATGAAAAGGTATTTAAAAGAATAACAATGAATTTTTGTAGTAAAGAATAATAAGTATAATTTTAAATATACCCTTTTTACTTTATTTTCAAATCTACTTAAAACAATTAAATTATATTTAGGAAGCAAATGAAAATAAAAATTCGGAGAACGGATTGTCTTTTTAATGAACTATCATTGAAAAGATTTATTCTATTAATATGAGTATGTTAAAAAGACCGTAGGGGATGTAAATTATCATCCAGAATTCTTAACTGTTCTTTTAAACTTTTTGAACTCTGTGTAACTGATGATCATTTTTATAAGACGCTTTAATGAAAGAAAGCTTGTATCCGTTTAATTGAGTGTATATTTGATTTATTAGGAGTGCCTGGAAGATTTGTGATTTATTTCATTACTGCTTTTTAATTGAGAACAAACAATATTTTGTATCATGTAAGTAAATAGTAAATATCAAATAAGGTTTTGTATATTTCTCAAATCTGATTGTAGGATGTCCTTACTATATATTTTGAATCCCCGCTGTCAAGTTTTTGAATCTCTGCTCTTTGAAACAGGGGGAGGGGGGGGGGAGTTATCTTGTTATAAGGTGAAAAATTTAATCACCCTTTAAATTTTTCTAAAAATTATTTGTGAGAGCAGTGAGATCAGAAAAATAGCCCTCAAGATGCATTAAACTGATTTTAAAAATTCAATGCAAAAACAAGTGCTTAAAAAAATTAATAAATAATGTTTTACTATTTAAAGCCCAGAATTCTTTATTTATCATAACAATTATATTAAATTATTTACTCAATATAATATAATTTTTTATTTTTTTTAATTATTTATTTTATTCATTATTTATAATAATAATTAATACGTTAATTGATATAAAAATAATTCCCTTTATTCATACAACAATTTAGATTTTTAATTTTATGAGATTTAGTGTTATTTTACGGTCAAGATAAAATAAATGCCCAGTTATAACTGTAACAACTTGATAATAAAAATAATAACAGTAAAATTCTGTGTAATAAAACTAATGTAAACAGAAAAAAAAAAGGCATAGAAAGAAATTTTAGACCATAGATTTGTACTGACATCGAGAAAAATGGAGGTTCTATGGTCTTCCTCTCTATACAACGAAATTTAGATTACTTTAACCCAAAAATTCTTCATTAAAAGCTGAGCAAAGCCACTTCACGGAAATATAAATTAAGAGTTAACTGGATTGACTGTTCAAAGTCAGCGAGGAAATAGACTAAAACATGCAATAAAAGTCACAACATTTGTTACAAATCTATACTCGATGTAATATGTTTTCGAGTCTATGTCTAGTTTTCGAGTTAACTGTAAACAGGTTTTCAAGGTTTCAAATTCATGCAACAGACATACAGATTTATTTCGTTGGAAAACTCTCCTGACGGTTTTTCAACCTTGATGGTTGTTTCAGAATATCTGATATTTTCTTAATTCAACTCTCAATTTTGAGAAAATCAATAAATGAATAATTTTCTGATAAATCTCCAATCATGGGTGCACGAAATCCACTCATGGGTGATACGAAAAAAAAAATACCAAATTAAAAACATATGAACAGGTATTTTTTTAACAGTTAGTTGAAACAATTTTGGGATTTAAGTCTATGATAAATTTGCCATGCAGAATAATTTTTTTTAATTTTTTTCTTTTTCCTAAAATAACAAAAATATAGATGACCGATGCATTACAAATGATGCAATTCCTTACCTTACATCCGAGGAAGTAGCGAAAAGAAATGTTCTAACTGTAATGTATGTATCTAACTTTAAACTACACTGAGAAAAAAAAGTGTAGTCAAAACTGCCAAAATATAGTAAAATTTAACGAGTTTCTGGCTCTATGGGAACACCAAAAGGCTCTTTTATTATTACCGAAGTGATTTGGTAATGAATTCGGTAAAATTAACAATGACGTACGGTTTTATATTATGTGATTAAATTTTGTAAATGAAGTAAAATTTAATAATTTCATTATGATGCAGCATGGCATAAGAGAGCCATTAATTCGGCTAAATTTACTTTTTCAGTTTTTTTTGTTTGTTTTTTTGTTGCTAAATGTGTGGTAATAGGAACTGTAATTTTAAAAACCAGAATTTCCGATTAACCCTTATCATATGAACAGAAAAATTACCAAATGAATGGTTTCATACTTTGGTTTTATTAACCAAAAACTAGAAATGTTATTACCATTTAGTATGGTAATTTAACCAAAGCTTTTTCTCCGTGTACTTTTTACACACATTTTTATAGTAATGAAGCAGCATTACAATATTCTTTAAAAATAATAATAAGAAAAAATATCTAGCAAAAATAAAAAGCGTTTAGCGCAATATTACATTAGTTATACAAATTCTATGCAGTGTTTAAAATAAAAAAACAGTATGCGACCCTCAAATGTTATCTCACGTCACCATAAATTATCATTAAAATGAGTTATTTAACTTAAAATTTAAAAACATATTGAGTAATCTAAAGTATTTAACAAAGTAAATGAAAAAAAATCAAAAACTTGTATGAAAACAGTCAAATTCAGAAGGGTAGAATAAGAATTGACCCGATAACTGAGGAAATGAAGTGAAGATGAAGAGGGGATTTGATTCAAAGAGATTTCAAATGAGTACATAAATGTCTCTTCTAGTAAAACTCCCCTTTCACATACCCAAGAGACACTCACAGTACTCAACCAGAAATTCAACCGCAGGGGATGTTGTGGCCACACAGTATAAGACAACATCCACATAGGTCCCATATTGGGTCCGGTCCTGAGGCCCAATTAATACCGGTAACTGGTTCTCTAATTTCCCAAAGGGTATTTAATCGGGTTTCCGTAGAATGAAAAGCTATTTTCTGCTCACTTGGGTTTTTGATGCCATTGAAATTGTTTAGTAGTTCCTCCCTTTCCGAGAACCCAATGTATTTTTTTTCTTTTGATTATTTGCTTTGTGAAAGCTCCCATTTGGTGTGTATGGGGGATGCTGCATCACCTATGCTTTGGACGGAGAGGAGTCAGATTGCTGAAAGAACAGATGCTTGGAGTTGAGGGGGGGGGGGGCTGAGACCATAATTTCCGGTATGTCCCCGTGTTGTTACATTGTAATATGGGGTGTATGAGATTGGTGAAAAAATCTAAGGGAAGTAGCTTTGCATTAAACAAATTGAATGTAATGGGGAGGATGACGTAGACCAGAAATATTCTATTATGTATTCAATAAATTTCAGAAAATTTCGGAGTTGCTAATATCTAAAATTGTTTCATGTGGCACGTAATTTAAAACTTCGTTGAGCAGTACTCTTTCTTATACTTTAACAATATTTATTTTTTTAATTCTTTCCGCATGCTTATTTATTTTAACAAATTTTATTCACGGATTACAAATTTCAATGCTTTATTCATTAAAAGTTGATTCATTATTGGAGTATAATTTAATGAAATCAAATTTAATAATTTTTAAAATATTTTTTTTTTTTTACTCAGTATGCATTTGGTATTCTTCACTTGTAACTTTTGATATATATTTCTGTATAGAGAAAATGTAAGAGAGCATTTTCAGCAGATTCTGTTTTTAGAATAATTGTTCTAATATATTAAATATAAATTGGAGCCGTGGTCGCTCAGGGGAGAGCGCTCACCTCTCAATGATATAACCCAGGTTCGAATCCTAGCGGTGGATCGTTGATACGAATTCTGATCCCGGCTCTCACCAACCACTGTGCTGGCGTAAAATATCTTCAGTGGTAAGCAGATCATGGGTTACAATCCACTTGTCATCGGGCTAACCTAAGGTGGCTTTTGTGGTCTTCCTCGACAAATAAACGCGAATGCTGATTATTTTCATCAAAAAGTCCTAAACAAAGGCTAGTTTCTCCCAACGCTTGATCCAAGAGTTCTGTTATCTTCTGGATTGAGTTCAAAATTACAAGGCTACGGAGTTGAACATTGATTGTCGTAAATTAAGAATTGGGTAAACTGTTCAACACGTTTATAAAATAAAATATAAAAGACATATAAATTAAAAGCTAAGATATTCATTCGAAACATTTAGGTATAAATCTCAGTAGCTAAATTTATTAAAACTAGTTTCTCTAATATCGTTTTGTTTTAGAAATTTTTACCTTCACAACAAATTGAAAACATTTGATACATTAATGAAAATATTTTTTTAAAAATTTCATGATGGGGATTTTCAGACGTGTTTAATTGGTCATAAAATTGGTTTAATTGGTCAGAACACCTTCGTGATTTGAAGATGCGTTTTCAAACTAACGTTGTTTATCCAATATGCCTTCGCATTAAAAATATATTTTTTACTTAAGAAATATCAATTGAAACATTCATGCACATTAACAGCACTGTAATTGCTGTTTGTAATCAAGTTACACTAAATACTTATAGGTAAAAAAAAACAAGAAAAAGAAAAACGGAGAACGAATAGCAAACATTTTTAGATCTTCCCTTTCTATTAACAGAATTTAACTGACGTTAGTAATTAAGCATTATAAATTTTTTCCATCTCTGTTATATCATTCCAGATGCATCAGCAAAATTCATCATACTATATAATCCCACTTAACCATCTGCTTATTCCAAAAGATAAGCACATTTTGATTGCAATGATAATTCACAAATTAGAATCACGTGAATAACAACAGTAATAACAGAAATTATTATCATATAATATTATGTAAGACGATTGAACTAAATTTACATTTTAATATTTAAGTGTTTAACGAAATAAATATCTGAAACTTAAAATCCATAATAATTTAATCATCTATCATTTTCAGAGAAGTTCAAAATTATTAATAATTTACATAAATATTTTTTCCAAGAAGTTTTAGCAACTCAAGTTTGGGTCACAGCCAGTCAGAGATTTTTACGTGAGGTAAATATTAATACAAGATAAATTTGCACAATTTGTTTTTTCTATCTTGCATTATTAACGTCATTTTCGGTACGAAAAAAAAAAAAAAAGATTTTTCACCGACGATTCAGAAATATCAAGATTTTTTATCTCTTTATCATCAACCTACTCTATTAACAACACATTGATTGATGTTAGTAATTAACTTTTGCCAATTTTTCGTATCTCCATTTTACTATCGAAAAAAATATTTGAAGTTTATAATTGATTATAATTTAAATAAATACTATTTTTCGAGAGGTTTTAAATCCAAGTTTCGGTCATAGCTAGTCAGAGAATTTTACATAAGATATATACTAATACAAGTTGAATTTGCACAATTTGCTTTTCTTATCTTGCAGCGTTATTAATAATGTTTTCGTTAAGAAAAAAAAAATTCCGATAGCGATTTATAAATAGCAAGATATTTTTGCATCAACTTTTCCTAATAACAGCATCTTAATTGCTGTTAGTAATTACTTTTCCAGAAATTTTCTCATAGCTGCTTATTTTATCAGATGGATTGAAAAAAGATTAACATTAAAATGAATTTTAATTTAAATAAACATTATTTTCCAAGAATTTTTGGAAAACTAAGTTGTCACAGCTAGAAAGAGATTTTTATATTTGGTATATACAAATTAAATCAGTACAATTTGCTTTTCTTATCTTACACCGTTATTTTCGTCGTTTTCATTAAAACAAAAAGAATTTTCAATGACAATTCATAAATAGCAAGATAACATCAACCTACCCTATTATGATATCTGAAAGTAATTCATTTTTCTTCTTTTCTCTTCTATTATTTAATCATCTCAGATGGATCAAAAAAAGATTTGAATTTTAAAATCAATTATAATTTAAATAATTATTATTTTCCGAAAGATTTGGTGACCCAAATTCAAATCGCAGCTAGCAAAAAAATTTTATATTATGTATATATACTAATAACAAGTTAAATTTATACAATTTGCTTCTCTTATCGTACTGCGCTATTGACGTCGTTTTCGTTACGAGAAAAAAAAAAAGAATTTTCAATGACAATTCATAAATAGCAAGATACCTTAGCATCAACCTACCCTATTAACAGCACCTTGATTGCTGTTAGTAATTAACTTATGCCAATTTTTCTCATCTCTATTATATCATCTCAGATGGATCGGAAAAATCAAAGGACATAGTAAGAATCCTCACAGATGATTACTTTTTGTTCTTCCTATCGAACACACCTTAGGTTGTCATCACAAATACCGGTATCTTTTATCAAGGCTGTAGCCTATGGCCTAAGGCCATGAAGCACACAATACATGGGGGATCCAAAACTAAGTTAGATCTATCATTGTCAGAGCGATGATAAATTAATTTGCCGGCAACAAATTCGCTACGGTTTGTATGTTAGTGTTTCCTTCTCTTCCAATTGTGCTTAGGAGCTTGAGAAAACGCTAAAACGTTGTTTTCTTTTAGGTTCGAAAAGAATAGTTCCTTCTCGAAGAAATTAATGGGGTAGGTGGTTATTTACGATGGAACAGTCAGGCAACTTCTTTCATTTTCTCGAACAAAATTTGTCACTTAAAAAGACCAATGGGTTGATTGTTTGATGAAGGACTCCTTACTGATTAGGAGATGATTTATTAGATTTATTGCTGCAGGTTTCGCTAGTTGTTGAGCTTAATTGATAAATAACTCATAGGAGAGGTGATAGTTTCCTTCTTTTAAAAAAAATAATGGCTTTCAGCTAACGTTTAATTTATTCTTCGGCGAAGGCGGAAATGTCCAGAGCTAGTTCAAATCGTTTCTGACTTTCATTATTTCATGGAATCATTAGGTACTTTTGTTGAATAAGAAAACATAATAAGTGGCACAAAGTATTAAACGCTTATGCAAGTTGATAATTTGTATTGGGTTGCAATAATTTATACACTATTAGAAATTTATGGAAAAAATGGCTAATTGACAACTTATTTTATTGTTATTTTACTATATTCTAACAAAACAGTCAATAACTATTAAAACAAAAGATGGTACTGTTACCTTCGAGAGAAATCGTCTTTTGACTGTTTTTTTACATAATACGGTTAAAAACTAGAATTTTATCCGTGCAAACTGGGCTTATTTTATAGACACTTAGTTCCTTACAGCTAGTATTATTATAGCCGAGAGGGCTAATCTGTCCATCTCATGACCGAGTGTTTGAATCCCAGCGTTCACACTGCAGTTTTATCCATTCCATCAACACGTGAAGAATTTCCAATGAATTGCACTTCCAAATTGGTGACACTGGACTATTAGAATACGAATCATTCACTTTTGGATAGTAGCTTCTTTTTCCTCCAATTGTGCTTAGGTGCTTGACCAAATGCCGAAACGTTGTTTTCCTTTCTGTTCGAAAAGAATAGTTCGTTCTCAAAGAAATTAATGTGGTGGGTGTGGTTATTTGTGATGGGACAGTCAGGCAACTTCTTATATTTTCTCGAACAAAATTTGTCACTTAAAAAGACCAATGGGATTGATTGTTTAATGAAGTACTCGTTACTGTTTAGGAGATGATTTATTAAATTTATTGCAGTTGGTTTCGCTAGTTGTTGCGCTTAATTGATACATAAGTCATAAGAGAGGCAATAGTTTCCTTCTTTTAAGAAAGAAAAAAATGGCTTTCAGCTAACGTTCAATTATTCTTCTGCGAAGGCGGAAATGTCCAAAGCTGGTTCAAATCGTTCTTGATTTTCAATGGAATCATAACTTTTGTTAAAATGCAATAAGTAACACAAACTATTAAATGTCTAATCAAGTTGATAATTTGTATTTAGTTGTGATTCGCGAGTGACTTTTATTTTCAAAATCCTTTTGGGATACTATTTTTTTTTAATCAGGTAATGTATTACTCCTTCAGTTTCTTGGGATTATTTATTTAATGAACTGCACGTGTTTTAGATCATTTATCTTCCGGCAATAGAAAATATAGTAGCAAATATAAAGAATTAGTAAACATATTCTCTAAATGGCTGTGTTGTGATGCACCCCAAAACATTATTAACTTACGAATGAAAAATACTTAATCATAGTATTTTTATGAAGTGATTATCTTTTATGTTTATATTCTTCGTTCTCTCCCATTCACCTTAATCTTAAGATTGTTCTTCACATAAAAAGTTGTACTTTAGCATACATCGTTCTCGGTATAGCTAACCAGTTCTCCCAACGAATAAAACACTTATGCCTAATTCATTCGTTTATTTCTCATATATCACGGGAATTTTCTTATATTATTCATACGTCATGTCCATTCGTTTTTTTCTCATATAGATCGTGAATTTATTTTATTCTTCATATATCGTGTTCATTCATTTATTTCTCATATATCGTATAAACTTTCTTTTACGTTTATATTCTGCATCCTTTGCTGCATAGCAAACCAGTTTTCCCAATGACTAAGAAACTTGTGTATCTAATTCATTCGTTTATATATTTTATTTAATGAATTTGTATATTTTATATATCTATATCATATGTATATTATATGTATGTGTAAACATTTTTTAAAAATTATTATTTATGCTAAAAAATAATTTTCTTTTTGAACAAAGATGTAAATTTTTTTACACTTGAATATGAAAATAGTGCATTGCAGAAATATCTTATAAAACTTTTTAAATGACTAGCGAGAGCTGTGGTGGGTAAGGGGATAGAGTGCTTGCCTTTGTCGGGTTCGAATCCTAGCGATAGCTATTTGATTCGAATTCCGCAACCTGCTCGCACCGACCACAGTGTTGTTTTAAAATATCCTCTGTGCTAGAAGGATCATGGGTAAGAGTCCCCTTGCTGTCAGGCTAACCGTGAGAAGTTTTTGTGGTTTCCTCCCCATGTATTTCAAATGTGGGTTAGTTTCATCGAAAAGTCTTCCACGAAGGCAAATTTCTCCCAGTACTCGATCCAGGAGTTCCCTTATTTTCTGGATTGGTTTCAAAATTACAAGGCTACGGAGTTGAACATTCGTAGTCGTAAACCCAAAATTGAGGTGACTGTTCAACGACGGATTAACGAGAATGTTTTTAAGAAATTATGAACTGAAATGAGTAAATGAATTTATGAATAGAAAAAAATTAATAAAATTATTACTCGAAACGGATAAATGATAGTATAAATCGTAATGAATGAATGAATTTGCTGAAATTATGCTATATGTATACCTCGCTCACAAGAACACACATTTTATATAAAATGGTCATCTCCTATTTTTAATTGGAGATGACCACTTAAATTTACCAATGAGAGGTCGTATGTAAGAGAAATTGAAAGAGGTTCTAATATCAAAAAACAGCAACAAATACTGTAAAAGCCGTAGTTATAGCATATTTTCAGTGTCAATGAGAAAAAGAAAAGTAAATTGAAATCTAGTAGAGATTCTGCTGAAATTTAAGAAATTTTAATTGAAAAAAAATCTGTAAAGTTAAAAGAATAATTAAACAAAAGTTAAATCTTAAAAAAAAAAAAATTATAACGAAAAGTATTTCTATTTAATTGAAATTTTGTGCTACTAGAATATCTGTGCTTTGCTTTAAGTAATCAATCAAAATAAAAAATATTATTCAATAAAAAAAAAAAAATTAACGATAAAATTATAATTATCCGAAAAAAATCGGACGTTTTTTTCGTTAAAATATTATTTTATGAAAAAAAGGAAAAATTTCACTATGTTAAAATGCTATTTTTTTTAAATAATTAATGAGGAACTAGATGGAAATTATGTTCTTTTCTCTATCAAAAGTTTCTTGGGAAAAAAGAAAAAAAACGAAGAGGAAAAAGCTACGGCAGTAACTCATCAAACATCGAACTGGTCATTGGGGACGAGGTGGGGAAGGAATCACAATTGGATTTTAACTTAATAATCACCCCTTCTACAGTTGGTATTTAGAGATCTATTTAGTTCGGTCTACGGCAAGTACAGTGGGTTTTTTAGATCAGTTTTTATACTTCCTTCGTGAAAATACGATTTTTTTTTTTTACCCTTAAACAATCCAATCTATTAACTTTTTTTTACACTTTAACGAACCAATCTATTAACTTTTTTGAAAAAAAAAAAGAAAAGGGGTGGAAACATAGAATTCAAAAGCATGTTAATGAAAAAATACAAATGACTCTGTCTCCATTTGATGTCTCCGTCGTACGAATGAATATCCAAAGTAAATGTCTCCAAAAATATGAGTTTTTCCTCTAGGAGACATATATTCATGCATGCAAAATGATTCCAATACCACATATGCATGCGCTGGATAAGATGCATGCGAAATGAGTCAACTACGGTTATAAAATAATATAGGAGTGTCGCATATTCGGTAAATTTAATCTACAACCTACAAAGCTCACTGCGCAGATTATTTATCTAAAAGTTATAACTCAAATTAATAGAAAAAACTCAGTGCGCATAATCGTTATAAAATTGTTGTAAAATTTACGTATATGTTATGGAAAGAAATTTAAATGGTTCACCCTATCCTGAATTGAAATTATGGCAATGAGGCGATTTATTAGCTGTCATCCAATAGTGTAATAATATAAACATATAGTTAATAATAACTTAGATTACTTTAGTCAATTCTGAGCTCGAAACAAAGTAAAATTTTGGAGAATTTAAATTTAATTTAATTTTTTCAAAAATTTAATTGAATTTTGTATATGGATATTAGTTTTATGTTGTGCTTTATGTCTAAAAATTTATGAAAAAGGGCAATAATTTCTTTAAAATTAATTTTTAGAATAAACGTTTTTTTATTTACTTTTTGATAAGCGATTGAGGCTAGGCGTTGAATGCCCTACAAGTGTATTACATTTAGGCCATTAGAGCAAATATGATATTAATTAAAAACTACTAAAAGTGTTTCGCTTGCTTTTAATGAGACTCTGCTCCTGAAGTAATAGAGAAACATCTAAAAGTTAAAATAGGTCATTGTTTGCTAGTTTGATTAAAACGTATGGAGATATGATTCGCTTTTTTGAAATGACGTTAATCTTCTAGATGATTTACGCTAATTCGTGGAATTTTATTTGTAGAGATAAAGATAGTATTGGAATAGATAAACTCTTGATATATTTCGCTGGTGATTTATCTGGTGATTCGCTGGTGACTATGAAGTCATTTCAATTTAACTTCTATTACGTTAATTTTACGTTATGTCTGAGTTTGTATAAATTTAAGTAATTGCTTGTAAAAATGATATTTACATGCTTGTCTTTTTAAATGGTTAATAAATTATAACGATGTTTTTTTTTTTTTTTTTTTTTTTTTTTCGTAATTTGAAAACTCTGGCCAATATTTTCTAAATTAAACTAACTAAAAATTCAGTTTTCATCATTTTTAATTAATCACAGTTATTTGTTTACTATACATTTATTTTTAAAGTGAAAAATGCTGTTGAAAACAATATGTAATATTTTAATATAAAATTTTTATGCCAAATTCATGTTTGTAATTTATAAGTATAATAATTGTATAATAATTTGTTAATAATTATTAATTAATTTATTATGTATAATAATTTGAAAACACGGCAGTCCGAAAGCTTTTTTTTTCAGATGATCTTCTTATTATCATTGTCATTAATAATAGGATGAGTCAGAGAAAGTCAAAATGCAGAAAGATAGGCATACTCTCAAAATTTTTATTTGACACATTGTGTTGACAACATAAGGATAGAAAGAGTAAAAATAAGTTACTCAAACTTACGGTAACGTTAAAGAATATCGTATATACACTTTTCTCTCTTATGGCGAAACCCTATAATTTGCTCATAGAAACTTCGCATAACTTGTAAATGTCACGAACGATTCTTATTTTTCTTAAATCCAGACATAGAACAAAGAGTTGGAAAAAAATATTCCAAAAGTGTTACTTTATGTATAATTTTTTACATCAAAAGTATGTGAATAAGACAAATATTACAATACAAAAATACAAATAGTAATATAATACCACAGTATTCGGAGATTTTCTGAGAGGATTATTCTTCCTGGTATTAAATTTTAGCTACAACCGCGTTAATACCCACTGCTACATACAGCTGCTTAAAGAGAGAGATAAAATTGCTACACATAGTCAAACTAATTCGAAAATACTTTTGCGATTCTTAGCTGAAACTGTTATCTACATTTTTTTCTTCTTCTTATGACCTAAGCCTCATCATTTATTCCAAAAACATCGCATATCCTATAAATGTCCTATTTTTCTTAGTTCCAGATATTGAACAGCAAGTAAAAGTAAGATAAAGATTCCGAAAGTATTATCATATGTATAGTCCTTTGTTTAAAAAAAAATTATATGAAAAAAATCAATGTAACGAAGCAAAATGCAAACAGCAATAATAAATAAACTTTTTAAAACGCAGTGTTAGAAGAGTTTCTGGAAGGAATAATTTCCTTGGTTTTACCTTTTGACTACAACCGTGCTGATTGCTACATACATAAATGCACCCTCAATTATTGAAATAAAGTATGGAAAACATTACAACTTATTTCCAAGCATAAATACATCTTTCTAAGCTACATAAAAATTTATTAGCGAGAGAGATTAAATTGCAATTCATCGACAGACTATTTCGAAAACACTTTCGCGATCTTGAACTCAAGTTGTTATCTACATTTCTCCCTCTTATGGCTTAAACCCCATAATTTATTCCAGGAACTTCTCATATCTTCTACGAATATGCCGTAGTGGTCTTATTTTTCTTAGTTCCGGATATTGGGCATCAATTAAGAGTATGAGAAAGATTTCGAAAGCGTTACCATATGTCTAATCCTTTGTTGGAAAAAAAAAGTATGAAAAAAATAAATGAAACAAAACAAAAATACAAATAGTAATAGTGAACTAACTTTAAAAGCACAAAGTGATCCGATTTTCTGGAAAGAATAGTTTCCCTGGTTTTACCATTTGGCTACAACCACGTTGATACTCTTTGCTACATGCGTAAATGCATTCTTACTTACTGTAATAAAGGCAAACTTTATAGAACTTATTTCCAAGCGCAACTATATCTTTCTAACCTAGATATAAAAAAAAAATTATTAGCGAGAGAGATTAAATTACAATGCATCGACAAAACTATTTCGAAAACACTTTCGCAATCCTGAGCTCAAACTGTTATCTACACTTTTCCCTCTTATGGCCTAAACCCCATCATTTATTTCAGAAACTTCGCATATCCTGTAAATGTCCCGTACTAGTCTTATTTTTCTTAGCTCCAGATATTGGACTAAACTGGTATAAAAGGGCGCACGCCGTGAGAGGAACAAGAGTAGGGGAGGGCGTGTTTTTGAAATGCAGAAGTGGTGGGCAGGCCTTCGTTTCATCGATTCATATTGGCAGAGTTTCTTGTATCTATTGTTTGGTCCCTACTTTACACTCAAACTGTGCTGTAATTACTATTAAACAGTTGTCCGGTTTCCCCTACGATTATTGATTTCCATGCCCACCTCCCTCATATGGGAGAAATATGGGGTCGGTAAGGGCAGATTTTCTCTGTATGTACCAGCTGAATCAATAGCCCATTGATTTCGCTTCCATGTGAACACTTTGGTGTTATTTTTCATACTTTTTATGAATTGTCGACCCCATTGATTGTACGAACAGATCTTTTAGTCACTTTAAATGAGAGTTACAATGCTTGTTGTGTTGAGAGTTTATCTAGACCTAAGTGTTTTGTCATCATATTTGAGGAAATACTGATTGTTTTATTAAACATGAGAACTTTATTGTTTTGTGCTAATTGATTAAGTGATTGATTAGCTTTAGATTCCTTTTATTTATTGTGCATGGCTTAGTTACATGTTGTGAAATACAGCATTAGCTATTAACTTCAAAATATTTTATTTTAAAGTTATTTTAAATGTTTAAATTTTTTTGCTGAAGATATATTAAAAGTGGTTTAAATATATATAATAACGATAACTTATTTTAATTAATACAGATGTTTTAAAATATTTATAAAAAGAATGATTATTTTTGCACAGATTTAAAATTGAATGAAGATGACTTCACAATTAAAGTCATAAACAATTTTTATTAGTTTAATTATATAATTAATTGTGCATTTCTTAAAATTCATATATGATTACTATAGTATTGTATAGTACTTTTAAATTTTAAATGATTAATCATAATTTATAACTTTTTTGATAAATATCTCTTTACTTATTTAGTTATGCTAAGACTGTAGTTGTATTTTTATTTTTTCCAATTGATATATTTAATATGGTTGTATTTAATATGGTTGCATGAATATTTGATATGGTTATATGATTATCAACACGGTGTTTTCGAAAAATATATTAAAATATTTTTTTAGTATTAAAACAATGTATTTAATCTCATCCTAATATGTTACAGTCAAGCGAAAAAGCTTATTTATTATTTTCCTTGACCTTACAATGATAAAGAACAAAAATCAAGCAATTTATTATTACATTATATATTATGCGAAATTAAAAAACACAAATTATTAGATCTTCCTACCAACATCCTACCAGCATATAATACATTAGTAAAAGACTGAATGTTAGTGTCATATTAACATTTAAAATATGGTTTTAATTCGACATTTATTTCTAAAAAACACAGGTGGAAATGTTAACAGATGAGGATAAAGTCATAAATCAATTAAAATTTGAACTCATTTTTTTAAAAAGTTTCAGTCATCAAATGACATTAAGACTAATATTTAAAGTATAGTTCATTTCAATTTTTTTCAACATAACTTAAAGACTGCATACACAGAATATTCCGAATCGACTATCCTTTATGCATATTTCGAAAAATATTGTCAAAAATAAATAATAAAAAAACTATAAACATTAGGAGGGTCACCAATTAATAATTCAGCATTTAAGAAATACTGATATCAAAGTCTAGTATATAACTAGCTAGGACAGAGGTATGACAAACTTTAAAACAAGTTTTATTAAGCAAACTTGGAATTTCGTGGAATCACTTATCAATTCAGATCGTTTTGCTTTCCCGTTTAGTCCACGATTCAGTCTTTTCGTATAATTTCCTCTAAACTCACCTCTAAACTTACCTCTAAACTGAGAAATAAAGTATGGTCAAAACTACCAGAATATAGCAAAACTTATTGAGTTTCTGGTTCATCTGGTGATTTTGGCAAAATTAACAGAAAATATGGTTTTATAATACGTGTTAAAACTTGATAAACGTGCTAAAACCTGATAATTTTATGATGATACTTTAGAGCATGGCATAAAAGTCATTTATTCAGCTCAATTTACTTTTCAATTTTTTATTTTTTTGCTAAATGTATGGTCATAATAACTATAAGTTTGAAAACCAGTATTTTGGTTAACCGTTATTATACATGAAAGGAAAAATCACCAAATGTATGGTTTAAACACCGTATATTTTGTTTCTTGTTACCAGAATTATGGTTTTTTACCAGAAATGTCATTACTATACAGTACTGTCTGTAATTTTGCCGAAACTTTTTTCTTCGTGTAATCTTGATATTTTTTCAGTCCGATTTCCGAATATTTAATTCGATGGATTTTGATAACGTTGTTGTATCATCCTCCTTTAAATATTAGTTCGAAACGCATACAATTTTTTCCGTCCTTTTTTGACAAAGATTCTAAAAATATATGTTAAGGGCAATCATTACGGAACACTCTGCATATTGCAACCTCGAAAAAGATTGGAATTTCGGTCACACAACTATAAATCAATATTCTTACACTAAATACATTTTCTCAAGAAAATACTGAACACGATTAGCTTCTTTGTCATCAAATATTTTTTTATTTAAAACCGGAAACAAATTCATTTTCTCAACAGAATAGGCTCAGATTTTTCGTTTAAAACTTCAGAAAATTATTTTAGAAAAATCTAAACAAACGTAATTTCTATCTCAGAACAATGTAATTATACATCGGTATCTTCCCATAAGTTAAATTAAAGATAATTCTATTCTGAAATCAATTCTCGCTTCAGAAACACCCTCCTTTCTCCAACCCTGGGGGTACAAAGCGAATCATAACCAAAATTCATATTCCTGGCACTGCCTGGCAACTTTGGAGGAAAACTTCAATTTAAATTACCGCAATCCGTAGTTTTCCTAGATCATAACTGCAAACGATAATTGTGCGTTCGTAACGCTACTATTCCTCACACCCCACCAATATCCTCATTCCTTCCTATTTAACATGCGAAAGCGGAATTTTGGAAAGATTGGGGTGGTGCGATCATCGCTTTCAATCACGTATTGGTTACAGAAATTAGGTTTGTGAGTTTGAAACTTCCATCAAATATCTACGTGACGCCAATGTGTGGTGATATGTTAACGATAATGGAGCTCGTGTAGGCGATACCTCGTCGTTTTGGCTCGTTATGCAATCGATAGCTTCTTCGGATAGAGTTTCATAATTTTTCTTGTTTGAGAAATTTTGTCAGTGACTGATTACGGAGTTGTTCATCTCACAGAAATTTTAAGCTTGACTGAGTAAGTTTTAATTGGAGTTATTTCTGAGAAAGGAAACTCAAGAATGAAGAAATTCCATTCTATAGAATTTAACATAAAGAGTTAATTTTGTGATTCTATGAATATTCAGGCTTCACACTTGGTTAAAAGATGTTTCGTTTCGTTTATTTGTAAAATTTTTCGCTTTGATGTTTTCATTTTCAATATATATATATATATATATATATATATATATATATATATATATATATATATATATATATATATATATATATATATATATATATATATATATATATATATATATATATATATATATATATATATATATATATATATATATATATATATATATATATATATATATATAAGAAATGACCTGTAAAGGAAGTGTAAACAGCAGAATTTTCGACTACTGGACTGTGTGGTCACTGCTTTTAATCACATTTGTATGTTCTTAAGTTTGACTACATAATTGTTAATCAAAATAATTTGAATAAAATAGAAAAATTCCTGTATTGAGAGAAAAAAAGTATGGTTAAAACTACTAGAATAGGGTAAAATTATTCTGTGCTTCTCGCTCTATGGAAACATCAAAAATCTCAGTAGTTTTTACCGAAGCGTTTTGGTAAAATTAACAATAAAATATAGTTTTATAATAAGTGATAAAATTAGGATAATGTGGAAATATCTGTTAATTTTATCCTGATACATTAGAGCGTGGCATAAAAACCTTTTTTTCTTCTGCAAAATTTATTTTTCAGTTTTGAATATTTTTTACAAAATGTATGGTCATAAAAATTATAATTTTGAAAACCAGAATTTTAAGTAAACCACTATCATATGAATGGAAAAATCATCACGTGTATCGTTTAAATATCGTACATTTTCGCTTTTATTACCAGAATTATTGTTTATTATTATTTTTATTAGGAATGTCATTGCCATACAGTACGGTATTTACACCAGAATTTTTTTTCTTCGCATGAGACTTAAATGCTTAACATAAGGTTTAACTTTATGCTTATAATGATTTTGACACAAGTCAATATTTGATGTTTTCTATTTATTAGTTAATTTTTGAGTTGTAATGTTAAAAATTTATTTGATTGTGATCTAACTTTCTCAAGATAGTCTTAGTTTAAATTTCACGTATACTCTTTTTCTTATTTAAAAAATCTTGCGAGAACTGTTTTCTTTTCTTGAGAATGAACAGTCACACATTAAGTACATAATTTTGAATTTTTATCAATGCACTCATTATACTGAAATTTATATATTTTGATTTTTCGCAATTTATTTTGGAGTAATTTCATCCCAAGAAAAGATTTTATCTTGAATTTAGCAGTATGAATTCTTTTTAAAATTTCTTGTAGAAATAATTTTATTCCTTACTCTGAAAAGTTATACTAAAAAACTAGAATATACAGGAGCAAGCATTACTTTTCAGTCAATGCATATACAAACCATAAATTGAGACTCTTCTTTTGTTGATTGGCATTTCATTTGCGATATTCAGATTTAAATTTATCGCAATCTTATTTTTAGATGATAATTTGTTTTTAAATTTGACTGTATAGTTTTTGCTATTGAAACTTGTCTGCTTTGAAGGTTCTTCCCTAAATATCTTTCTACAATTAAAATAGAGTGAAACTACTTTGTTATGATTAAAAGAATGAAAGTTCTACCATACAAAAAGTTAGAGCAATTGTGTATTATTATCAACTGGTGATTCTAACTTTTAAAAAAATAATCATTTTAAAAGTATTAGTTGGACTCTGAAAGTTAAAATAACTACAACCAGAGTTAAAATAGTCAAAATGTTTATTAGATGATAGAAAAACAAAGAAAGCAAATGAAACAGAAAAAAAAAAAATTTAACTGCTCATTTTCCATTAATCGGCAAAATTTTCATATTTATAAATAATTTCATATATAATTTTCTTTTTTTTTATATTTTCAAAAGATAGCTAGGTAAAATCGATTGTTTACGTTTGAGGAAATAGTGGAAAAAATACATAATTTAACAGGGTTAAGTCAATCTTTCTAAGTCACGTGATTTTTAAAAAAATCTTTCTAAAAATGTATCGGCACTCAGGATAGTGATATTTTTTACCGTGAAATCCATTTTTACCGGAACATATTGTAGTACAGAACAAAAAATCTAATATACCGTAAATTTTTTCAGTAGTAATTACCGTAAAATCACTGAATTAATCTAAATAAATAAATTTAACTGTAAAAATTACGGTATTATAATTTATGGTAAAAATGGATTTTTCGTAAAATGGATTATACGGATGATACACACAAAGTGCCAGTACTTAATACCGTAATTTGATCCGAAATTTTTTAGAGTGCATACTAATAACATCCAATTTTGTAGCTTGAATGAAATATTAATAGTCGAATAATATTTTAACGCCAAGCTGTTTATCATGTTTCGGTGTCAAATTGTTAACAGTTTTTTCGTTTCTGTTCAAAGCCGATTCCATACAAACTTCGATAGTACAAATAAGTACAATGCATAAATCAGACGTTTCTGTGCATAAAAAAAGCCTCACAATAATTAATAACTTATGTTGTTATCATGCTCACAATAACTACAACCCAATTATATTTGCTATATCTTTGTTTAAAAGTAATATTTGATTTCCATTCATATGCTTATCGATTAAAATAAAGCATATTGGGAATTATACAAAACACGGAATAAAAAAAGCACCGCATGAACTCACTATGGATCAGCATTATTAGTAAATAATTATATATTCTTTCGTATATTGACAAAAAATTGGATGTAAGTTGCATTGTCTAATTTTTTATACCCGATTTATGCTAAGATCATCCGACTTTATAGCTTGACTAAAGTGTTAAGTTGAATAATATTTTTATGCTAATTTTTTAACCATGTTTCTATGTCAAATAGCTCACCGTTTTTTTCTTTCAATTCAAACCAGAATTTACAAAAGAATAAGGTATACATACTGCGTTTAGGAAATTTAAACGATGCTATGATTCGACAAACTGAAAACTTTGCTTTTATAAATAAATACAATGCATAAATTATATGTTTATGTACATAAAAGAGTATTTCAAAGTGCAACACTTGCGTTGCTATCACGCGGTAACGTTCACAGCAACTACAACCCAATTATATTTATTATATCTTTACTTAAAATGAATAGTATTTGATTTCTATTCATATGATTATCGATTAAAATAAAACATATCGTGAACTCTACAAAACGAGGAATGAAAAGACGGCAAATAAACACACCATTGATTAACATTATTTTTGATAGTTATACATTCTTTTTGATATTTCAAATCATCAATTTCAATACAATAGTGAAAGTAAAAAAAAATAAAGTCGATCGTTTTTTTTTTTCCTGTTTAATATTCTTTTCTATGTATTTGTAACGCAAGTACAAAATCGAACCATCACAAAGAGAGATAGTTTGTAAATTAGAGGGTAATCAGCGATGGCATTGTATTGAAGTCGTTCTTGTTTAGAGTTTTCAATCACGAATGCATATTGTAGCGTTTCGATGAATCGAGTTCTTTTGAAGCATTTGCTATAATGCACCTTTCATGCCTTTTTAAATAAAAATAACAATGAATAAAATGTGTTGTTTGATGTCGAAAAGCAATACCTTTGTTTATCATTTTGCATGTGCTTTCTATATCACGTAGTTTAACTTCCAGTATTTTCAGACACGTAAAAATAGCAATGTTAAATTGTTATTGATTCAATAACTTCTCTAAATATTGTCAGAAAATTTCATGATTAATAACGAGAAAAAAAATCCTGTTTTTTTAAGCTTAATAAATAAAATTTATAATTATTTTTGTGCGTATACTTCCTAGCGAGTTTCTGCGGAATCTTCTAACAACTATGTTTTACACTAGCGTGTGTGTTTTATAAAAGTTAATTTGTTTTATTTTTATGATAAAGGTACTTCAAGAATCTAGTTTTGTTTTTAAGGTATAGATAGTATATGCATTGCGCAAAAGCAGAGCGAAAAAATAAGCTTAAATATTAGCTAGTAATACTAATATTTAGTGACATAAAAAATAATGCCAGATATGAAAAATGTACATGTAAAGCAAATTAGCGTGTTTAGCAAATTTGCTAATAGCAAATTAGCTAATTAACACTTATAAACATATTTTTGGTGCAAAAATAAAGAAAAGTTTGGAGGTTTATATGCAATTCAATACCTATTCAGACTTAACTGAACAGACAACAGACATCAAGATAACTATTGTTCCTTTATGTCTGATAAACTGTCAGTTTAGTTAGTTTCAGATTGCAACAGTAATTCATATTAAAGTTGAATGAAATCTGTCATTTTTTCACCGTAATGATAATATGCAAGAAAAGAAGAAAAAAAAAAAAAAACAAAAAACGAATATTATTTCAGTAGATTTTACTGAAAAAAGCATTTCCATACTAATTTTAAATAGATTACGAAGCCTTGGAGTCCTTTTCAAGAACCCTGTGTACAAAGAAAAAAATTCTGATCAAATTACCGAACTGTATTTTACTAATATTTCTGGTAAATATATATATATATATAATTCTAGTATTAAAAACCAAAATCTGCAGGATATAAACCATTCAATTCGTAATATTTTCATTCATATTGTAACGGTCAACCGGAAATTCTAGTTTTCAAAATTATAGTTTTTATTATTACACATTTAGTAAAAAATATAAAAAAACTGAAAAGTAAATGTAACCGGATAAATGGTGTTCTTGTTATGCTCGAATATATGATAATAGCATTGCCAATTTTTGTTTTTTTTAAACTATATTTTATTGTTAATTTTACCAAAATACTTACTAAAGCATTTTGGTAAAAATTTCCAAACTTTTTGGTGTTCCCGTTAAGTCAGAAACATGGTAAATTTTACCTTATTTTGTTAAGTTTCAACTATACTTTTTTACTCGGTGCATTTTTAAAGGTATAATATTTATATAGTAATTTTATTTTATCCATTTTGCTCTGACTTTGCATAATTTTTCTATAATTACCGTGCACAACAATTACTCATAGTATGAAAAATTATGTCATTTTAAAAATTATTTCATTTTAACTGTAATTTTGCATATTAGTAAAATATTTCTAAAATAATTTTTCTTTTAGCAGACTTTTGCAACAGCAAATGCAGCAGCAACAGCTGTCTCATCACCACAATTCAGGAGGGGCATCTCAGCGAGGGTCCCATGGCACCCACCATGTGGGATCACAGGGGGTCCACAACGGAGGGGGCCCTCTTCACCATAGACTATCCTCTTCATCTTCGGATCACCACAGAGGGGGTCCTGGTGAGACGACAGACGATGGAGAAAATACAAACGGTAGTTTTGGATCTTTCGATGGGGCCAGTTCTCCCGGATCGCCACGTTGTCTGAGTCCGGCACCAGTATCTACGACTTCAGAATCTAGCCGGACGCCCTCACCCAGGCACCATCATCATACGCCTGGCAGCTTACACGCCCCTGAGCAAAGACAGAGCCTGAATCTAAGCCAACACCACCACAGGCATGATCCTCTGGCCTCAATTCTTCACAGAGAACGTATTTCACATGCTTGAGAATTATACAGTTGGACTTTAGCCAAACTTAACATTTCGTTGATGTGAAAGTTTGCTTATTGATGAAATTCGTATGTGCAATTTGTAATTATAGATGTAACATTTATAAGTTTATTAAGTTTTTTTTCTTCTTTTTTTACGTGGCATTTATGAAGAGTCAAAATGATGAGGAGAGTTGTTCGATTTTCTAAATCTTGGTGCTTCAGCATTGCATGTTCTTTTAATAAATGAAACCCCAGTTGCAATAAGTGAGAAAGAACTAATTTATGTTTGTGCTTACGTTTTATTAAAGCTATTTGTTGAATAGATATAGTATTAGAAATCTTGTTGTCTGTTTCGTTTAAAGTTACTTTCTAAATTGATTCCGTCATTATCGGTAATCAACAGCAAGTTTTATGTAATTCAAATAAAACTTTTAAATACAATAAACGTATCTGACTCTTCAACAGTTTTTGTAGTTTTTAAATGACTTTAAAAATACTACTTCTTACCTTTAAATTTATACAGTCATTCAGTTTCAACCTTTGTTATTTTTGAAAAAAATACATTAAATTTAGCAATATTTCAACACTCAACAGCCATAAAAAAATTATATGTTACTGCCTCGTTTTATTTGCTTGTATTTTTTTTCTTTCTTCTTTATATTGAGGACTCCTATCTGTAACAAGTGATCTGAAGATTTCACATAGAGCTATTAACATAAATAAAGTATTTAGTTTTTCTTTTTAGCATTAAGCCATGCACTTGTTTTAAAAGAGTACCACTGTTTCTTCGTAGCTATATTTATTCATTATCAATATCAACTAAGTAAATTTAGAGTAAGCTTTTCTAATATTGAAATGTACAGAATACCCTTTTCATAAATATTTTCAAAAACATTGAAAATTAGTTATTATTTTAGAAAATGAGTTGTCGTTTTTTAAGTTCTCAATGAAAAAAAGTACTATCTTATTTAAATTATTTAGAAAAGTTTGTATTTGTAACAAATTTGTTTTTTTTAATATAAAAGCACACGAATGCCATGGGCAATATATCTTAGCAATGTTTCAATAGTTAATTTTATTTCTAATTATATTTTTTCATTTAAGAGTAATTACTCTGAAAATTAAATTCATAAAGTAACAAGAAAATGATACCAATTTATATCTATCAGATATTTTAAACTGTAGCTTTCACTTTTTCTTTTTAACAAATCTTATTTCACGGAATTTATTAAAGGAGTTTTTGAGAAAGTTTTCTGTGAATAATTCAGTGAAAATAAAGTTTTTCCATTTAAGAAATATTCATCCATTTTTTTTTTCAAGAAAAATTCATTCAAAAAGATATATTCCTACATCCCAAGAACATAATTATGCAACATAGAAAGAAATATCTTTTTAAATGTTTCAATAATATCTATGTAACGTAAGATGAATATTAATCGAAGAGATTAGTGAAAGAATATCATATTAAGTAAAAATTTTAAAGCATTCAAATTTATGAATACAAACACATGGATAAAAAATTCTGGTGAAATTTGCGTACTGTAACGTAATTACATTTCTGGTAAAAACAAACAAACTATAATTTTGATTAATAAAGAAAAATATATGGTATTTAAACCATTCATTTGATAATTTTTCCCACTCATAGGAAAATAGTTAACGGGAAACTCTGGTTTTCGAAATTATAGTTCTTATTATCACACATTTAGTAACAAATAAAGAACTGAAAAGTAAATTTAACGGAATAAATGGTTTTTATGTCATACTCTAAAGTATCAGGTTAAAACTATTAATTTTTACCACAATTACTACCAACAGAATGGTAATATAATCAAATTTTATTTTTACTTTTACCAAAATCATTACCAAGTGTCTTCGGTGATAACTACTGAGCTTTTAGAGCCAGAAACACGGTAAATGTTACCATATATTGGTAGTTTTGACCACACTTTTTTTCTCAGTGCATGTAGCAATCGGCTGTAAAGATAGATTTAGTCTTCAACTAAATATTAAGATGTTATTTGATGAAAAAATACATAACCAACGCTTTGTTGCGCTTTAAAATTTGATTTTATTAAATGCAGTTAAAATATAACTTAATTTTTTTTCTACTATGCTCATCATTTTAATCACTAGTGGTACTCTACATAATTTCATTTTCTTATTTTCGCTATCAAAAATGAACAGTACTGATTTATTATTTCTCTATTAAGAATGACAAATGTTATTTTTTCTTGTTTTATAAAAACTAATGATGATAAATGACAGAATTTTCAATAATTACACCTGTCATGGAGTTATTAGAAATCTTCATATTCGTGAATCCCTTTTTCATGATTGAAGTCTAAGTTTTAACAATTTTACCCCTCCCCCAAAAGCTATGAGATGCTGTGTTTTTTCATCATAATAAAATTGAATGTAAATGAAATAATTGTAAATGTATACCTGTTTCTGTCTTTGTTATGTACATACAAATTTCTTAGTTTATATTAAAATAAGAGTTTCTTTTTTGTCAAACAAATAACGACAATAAAGATTTTTAAAATACTCTTTGCATTATTTTTTCATTTTAAATAACACAATCTCTCTTCCTTTTAGACATATCATCAGGAAAATCATTTGGCAATATATTAAGAAAATGATATATCGCATTAATAATGAAAGAACAAGATGAAATACGAAAAACTGAAATAAAATTATTAGAGATTAAAATTTTTAAGCAAATTAAAAATGATGAAGAAAATCTTTTTATGACAGAGTAAGAAAACAGAAGAAAAAAAAGAAAAAAAAAAGCAGGATGTATCACTTTTGAAAAAGTGGGAGGAATTATTCGGTGTGATAGAAGTGATGTGTCTTACGTTTTTTGCTTTTTAGTCAAATAAAATAAAAATTTACATTTAGTTCACTTTACGTAGGGGAGAATGGGGTCAATAGTAAAATTTTTTACTTAACTATTTTTTACTAACAAAAAATCCAATATATTATTAGTATTAATTGACAGACGAGTAAAGTAGACTATCCTCTACTAGAAAAAAAAAATAAATACCTTATTTTAAATGTTATTATATTAGTTATTAACAATTTTTGACAGTCGTGCACTTGTTACAATTGTCCCCACTTACGGGGTCAGTTGTAACAGTTCATAAATTCAACTAAAATATAGTTAATTATACATAGTATCATAGTTGTGATATACTTTTTTATTGATCAAAATAGTAGTGATATTTTAGGAGTAAAAATAATAATGAGCAGAGACCTAAAGGGTTAAACTTTTAACTTTAAGGGGTTAAAAATTTTAATTTATGCTGTGAAAGGTGACAAATAAAATAATGCACATGCAACATAATATAAATAATATAGGAAACTATTGGTGGTTCTTAAAGAGTTAAGTAATGGTTTGTAAACATAAGATTATTTAGTTTCAGCTGTTACATTCGTCCCTTTACTTATTGTTACAATCGTCCCCAAGACGCCGTTTCAGCTTCATTTATTAAAAACAATGCTAGTTAATTAACAAAACTAATCTTTTTTTTAAAAATGTTAATTAAGGTGTCCACTTACATATTCGGTTAATAATTTTTATTTGTTTAAACAAAATTACTTTGTTACAATATAATATTCTAATACCAAAAAAAGTACTTACGTAGCGTGAAAATATCTTTTGTGATGTAACTCTTTCAAAAGTACATAAAAATGGTTGCCAGCAGGGGTTTCATGTAGATTTATTAAATACACCTTGTGCGCCACCTAGGAACCAAATCTAGAACTCGACACTCGAATACTCCATGCAACAAGATTAAAAAGTGATATTATACTATGTCTGATGCATCGATCTTATGTGACTTTATTTACATAAAAAGAGTAAACCCTAAAGGTAAAAGTTGTTTGGAATTTGTAACATTTTACAATTCGAATTTAATAAAGCGTTATATCTTATATTACCGTATATTATTTTAAATTGTGACTTATATTTAGAATGAAAGTTACAATTTAAAATATAAAACAACATTCACATTTCCTCATAACATTTACAAAAAGAGCAAATTTTATTTATAATGCAAGTCCAAAATTTAACTTATTATACAAGAAGAATTTATCATGTATTCCAAAAGTGCGAAACTTAAATGATCACAACATAAGACAATATTAAAAAAATTAATCTATCAGGGGAAAATTGCTATTAATATACCGGTAATAAAAAGACAAATCAAAAATCAAGTAAAAAAAACAGATAAGAACAACAATTTCAAACGAAAGTTTTGCAATGCAGCAGAAATTCTACAAGAAAATTGAAACCAAAAATAAAAAATAAAAAAAGTTCTAAAAACCAAAACAATGAAAAAATATAATAATGACCACCGAAGCTGACGTCGTCAGGGGGTACCAGCCCCAGAAGTCATAAAAATACAAAATCTTTTCTATCGAGAGAGCACGACAAATGTCTAAGATTTGCTCTCTGTCTGTACCCCAAAGGTTTTACAAGAAGTCCAGGAAGAGAGAAAAAGAGAATACAAAATACAAAAACAAAATACAAAAGTAAAATATATAATCTAATACAAAAAGAAAAATAATTTTCAAAAGACTTACTTAAAAATATTCCTTTGCTAAAACAAAAGGACACTACAATTGTACAATTGTAAAAACTGGTTCCCCCTGACGACGTCAGCTTCGGTTGTCATTATTATATTTTTCATTGTTTTCTTTTTTTAAATTTTGTATCAATATACCGGCTCCTTCGTTGGGCCACCTCCATTTGAAATCAGGCACTCCCTGCTGAATTTTTCGTAACTTAATGAAGTTTGAAAATCGTGAAAATCACTATATCGACCATAAATTAATAGAAAAAAATTTAAACTGTTCAAAAAATTTCCCTGCACAAAAAATTACGAATTTTTTGCGCTTTTCGATAAGCAGGGTGTAAGCGAAAGTCGGCAAAAATGTAGACCTCCGACACCAACATATTTTTAAAAAATTTTTATAATCTTTATTTTATTTATATTCTTTGAACGCTGTACAAAACAGACCGTTAAAAAAATGAAATATTAAAAAAAAAAATTAAATAAATAAATAACGTAAAAAAAGAAGAAATAAGTAAATAAAAAATAGTACCAAATCGAAAAGTACCAAAGTAAGTAAAGAAGAAAGTTCTTTTCTTTTGCTTCTAATTTTCCAAATTAAACTAATTATGGATATCAAAGCTACGTTGATAGTGTTTTAATAGTTACTGATAAAATTTAAAATTTTTCTTAATAAGTGTTATTTATCTTTATTAATAATGTTGTTTACTTTGTTATAACAGAATTAACGAATGTATTACGAACTAATTCAATAATAAATCTATATAAATTAGATAAGAAACTATTTTATTTAAAAATAAAGAAATAGGAACACAAATCAAAATTTCGAACCATTAGAAATCTCTAGAAGAAAATGGTGTAATTATGCTTGTAGTCTCAAGACACACAAGTTTAATATGTTTTTAAACATTTTATTCACTTATTATGTAAAACTGATGCATATTATATTAAGCTGATACACAACATTTTATTGACTTATTTCAGGGTATTAATCTAATACTTTATTTAGAAGAAAATAAACACCTCTTTATTTAAAGTTCAGAGATCAAGAAAACTTGAATGAGCACAGAAGGCCTTGGCCCTCCATGGGCTGTCTCGCCACTGAGTTCAGTTTCCATTCAAAGGAATTAACTATAGATCAATGAAGATGATCATTTTGTTATTAATATATTTATGCCTACACTCAGAAAAAAAGTATGATAAAAACTACCAGAATATGATAAAATTTACCGTGTTTCTGACTCAAAGGGAACACCAAAAAGTTCGGTACTGAATCGTTTTTGGTAAAGTTAACAATAAAATATGATTTTATTATATGTGATAAAATTTTTCAATATTTTTAAAATGCTATAATTTCCGGTAAACCATTACCCCATGAACGGAAAAATTACCGTATGAATGGATTAAATACCGGATATTTCAGTTTTATTAACCAGAGTTATGATTTTCTTTGACAAGAAATGTCATTACCATGCATTAAAGTAATTTCACTAGAACTTATTTTCTTCGTATTGTTATGAATAGTATGGAAGATAATAATTACTTAAAAATACTCAAAACTAGGAAATTACTAAATTTGATGCCAAAATCAGTTTCTAAAAATAATTTTCCCTGCAATATTAACCTTCAGTTAGTTATTAAGTTGGATTAAGCTGGATGGATTTTTAAGTAGAGTTTAGTAATCAATGTATCAATGTTTTATCAATTATCAATGTTTTATCAATGGTTTATCAATTTAGTAATTAATGTTAATAATAAAAATACTTCGATATTTCTAAAAATTGAAACTAAATGGAATGTAAACAAATAATAATATACTAAAAACTAAAAATTATTTGCACAAAACATTTACTTAACAGTGATTTAGTGGCAATTTTGAAGAATAATTAACATAAATGCTAGTTTGTGCTATTAAGAGCAAATCCAGCGTGTTCCTATTTAGTTCAAATTTAGAATTCATGTTACACGCATTTCACTTTTGACTACTTGAAAAAATAATTTAAATGCCTAAAATCTGTGTTATTTTCTGGTTTTAAGTCATACAAATAAATGATACAATTCAGATAATAATTAATAAATTATCCAATCTATATAACTAGCATTTAAAAAATTAAATCACAATTGTCGGCACTTTTTTTCTTTTATCAAAAACAGAACTGACATTATGTTCAAGTCACATTCAATCGCGAAGCATTGGCATTTCACACATCAAAATTGGTATTTGGAATAATTTTCTTATTGTTAAGACGCCAGCACATAAATGATTGAAAGGCTGTGAACGAAAAGTCCACGCCAAGAGATGTGTCGCTCACCTATCCATACATAGAAGCTAAAAGAAATGAAAAAGTAAACTAATAAAAAGCGCCAACTCAATTAATCTTCGCCTCTTCATCAACATCAAGCATCATGGTGACTGATTGCGTTATAAAAGCCGTGTATGTGTCAGTTCCGATTATGAAATATATATTTTTTTCTTTTCATAAAGGACAATCTGAGACCGTGTGAAACAATCCGTGTAACTTTCTGAGTCCTTTTTTTTTCCCATTATATTTTTTTGATGATATCTTCAAAGAGAGAGGACTATGATCTGTAATTGAGATATGGCGCAATTACCTCAGGGAATGTTTTTGTTCTATAAGACTTAATTTGTTCAACATCAAAATTTGATTTCTTAAATTAACTGATGCTATTCTTAGGAACACGCAATAAAATATCTTCTTATTTATTGAAGATAATTACTAATTTTGTATTAAAATTAAGATTTGGTTGCTAGATGAGACTTATATTGATTATTTTATAATTAAAAGAGTTCTGACTTTATAAAAGTAAAAGCAATAATTTGTCTCCATAAAACAAAATAATTAAAAATTAATGGCAATTGAAATTTTAAAAAAATATGTTCTATACTAAAAAGCAAAATTACGGAAGGAAAGATTCGTTTAAAAGAACCGTAAAAATTTTCCATATTATTGTTATTGTCATAGCCTTTATTTTAAGTTGACCAATTATTCGGATTTTTTGTAAACCGGATTGGCCTGCGTCTTGGCCAATCAGGATAATCGGCGCTCTACTGTAATTCTTAGTTCTGATGTTTTCGACCATGTTTTTAATATCGTATTAAAATTATCTCAAATCACATCTCTTCGACTCATATAACCCAACGAAATATCTTCCCCGTCTCATTCATGCAAGAAAAAAAGTAATTTCTTTTTTTGAAGTTGAAACATGAGACAATTTTGACCCGTATGCATCTCCCGGCTGCCTTCATTCAAAGCCCCTTATTATTATCACATAAAAGGGATATTCCCATTCTGAAGCGCGTGGTAAGGATCCCCTCTTTACTCTTGATCCAAGAATTGATGTTTTTCATGAAATGTGTTCAAAAAAATATCTCCTTGGAGGTTCGCAAGGGGAAAAAAAAATGGCAAAGAGAACACTTGTAGCATCTTGCCCAACAATGCACAAAGCGGGCAAGTATCAACTAAAGTCAATGATGTAGAATAATCGGGTTTTTCTTTTGAAGATTTCAGCAGGACTTCTTAGGAAGGTCTCTGTAACTTCAGACTACCCTTTTGCTTTGTTCCAAGTTTTCCGCTTGTTCGCTGTGCAATTGAGGATGCTGCCAGAGATAGAATGCCTCATTTAATTTGTATGGGATCCACCGACGTTGTCTGACTTGTAAATCTACCTACAGCATTGCATTAGGAGGATTTCTTTTCTCGTAGACATGAGAATACACAATGTACAAATCAACAATAAGATATACATGTTCATTCTATGCGCAATGTCCAGTTGAAGGATATGATTTTCATCTGTTTGACATGTATGATCATAGTGTTCATTTACCATTCAGTCTGGAAGACTGCTATTTATAAACACAGAAATGTAAAGCCACATTCCGCTAACTAGCAGTCAAGTAGGCTATTTATCCAGCTAATTATTTTATTAAGAGGCATTTAGAGATAAGCATTCAATTGATTATAAACCTACAAATGATTTCTGCAAATGATTTATTTAGTTATAAAAGCCTAGTATTTAAATGATATTTCTGCTAATTCTTGCATTGTTTGGAGACTAGATTTTTAATGGAAATTAATATTAGTCCATTATAGTTATTTTTGAAAATTATATTTAAAATTTGTCTAAAAGAAATACAGCTAAACGCTATTTAATATTACAGGAGCTAGTTTCTTTCAACTAATTGAATAAATAAGAATATTTATTGAGTTTTAAGACTCGTTTCAAAATGAGTAAAATACAGATAATAGCTAATTATCCTAAGTTTTTGAAAGTCTTTTTTTTTTCTTTAACTGCTACTTTTTTCAATCTAAAATTATAAAGTGCAGTATTTTTAACGACAAAAGTGATGATGTTTTGTTGCCGGTTGTATATGCTTGCCAGGTTATGATAATATCTGTCTTATTTTCGTTCACTTGATTCAGATTTTATAGATACTGATGAAAACTAATTAAATTTTAAAAAAAAAACTTCCATACGTGAAACAGGAATTGATTCTACTAGCATTTTTTCTACAAATGCAAGAAAAAAGCAATCTTTTTTCTGCTTCAGACAAACGATTCTGTTTATTCAGACTGAAATACTAAATATAAAAAATTTCACAACTAAATTTCATTGCTTCTAGTTTCATGCTTCATAAATTGTTTTACATTATTAGTAAAAATTAAAAAAAAAATCGTGAGCATTGTATTAGTGCAAAATTTTCTTAATAATGTTAACGCTTACTAAATTAACATCTGAGTAACAGAAACTTTACTAACCATTTAAAGTAAGGTAATTATTATCTCACATAACATATAATTATCTAACGCAACATACCATATTAAATCTAATTTAATGCAACAAGAGCCGTAGTTTTTATTTTTAAATATCTGACTTTTAAATTTTAAACAAAATAAACTTAATCTTTCATACAGAATGTTGAAAAACAGAACATTTTAAAACATTTTGTTCTTTAATTACAGCGGTCATCTGAAATTCAATGCATCAGTACCATATTAAATCTAACTTAATGCATCAAGAGACGTAGTTCTTATTTTTAAATATATGACTTTTAGATTTTAAACAAAATTAACTTAATCTTTCATACTGAGTGTTGAAAAACTAAACATTTTAAAACATTTTGTTCTTAAATTACAGTAGTCATCTGAAATTCAGTGCATGAGTACAATAGAAACTAATTTTTTTTTCCTAAGAAAAACATGAAAATAATTAATAAAATTTTATTAGAAGTAAAAGCAAAACTGCTCATTAATTAAAGATACCATGAGTAGATCTATTCCTTTTTTCAAATAAAGAAATGGTCTTAGGTTTGCTAATTAATAATTCGTTTAATCTTAAATCATCATTTTAAATCATAAATTTCATTTATTAATATATGAACTTATTAATTTGTTTTTATTAATAATTTACGATTATAAATTAAAATTATTGATTTAGTTTTGATAATTTAATTCATTGAAAAGCTCTTATTGATTACATTTTACAATTTTATTGCTAGCTTTAAATTTTAAAATGCGTTCAAATTAAACATGATTCGCATTAGGAAACTGTTCGGATAAAGATAGTCTTAAATCATTATCTAGAAAAAATAAAGATTTAATTATGTCCTAAAGCAATTAAATTATTTAAGAATGATATCTTTGAATACCAATGCTTTGCCTTGAAATAGAGAAATTTTATAAAACATTTAGATAAAGTTGGAATTTGTTTCTTAATATGATAATAAAAGATTAAACTTTAAAATTAAATTAAAACTCGATGAAAATTTAACCATATTCAAAAATGTACTAGAGAAACATACATTTTTTCTGTTTCGCAAAATTTCTATTCAGCCAATTTTAGAATTAAATCTCTAATAAACCCCATAGAAAAAAATTAGCTCAGAAAAAAAAAATCTTATTGTTTCACTCATCTCTTGTTTTTAAAAACTTCTGTTTTATAATAATGTTATTTTTTTAATTGTTTGGGTTGAGTAAAAATAAGCCTTAGTCTATTTTTTAGAGACACACACATTTTTTGACAGTTTTGCAATATTGTTTAAACGCAAATACGAAAAGAGTGGACATCGGTCGTGAGATGAAAATGGCTATCTTTCTCTAGTACTTAATACTTGGTGGTCTCTGTCCATCACTCTCCAACCCTAAAGAAAAGGTCTTGACCTTTTTGCTTTCAAGTAAAGAGTTTGGTAAATTAAGCGTGCATAAACAGAGCATTAGTATCTACGGGTAGCCAGCGATGAGCAGTTCTTCTGAAGCATATCAAATCTTTCAAAAATAAGAAAAACGGCAACAAAATGGTTCTTTTGTGACGTCACTGAGATCTTACAGCAGTATAATATCGATTTTTAAAGCGCTCTTTTTTTTTTTCATAAATTTTTTACAATATTTTTAAAAAATTATTAAAATCTTGAATTTCTAATTTAAAGCAATTTGTTAAATTATCAAGAGATGCTGAATATGTTATGTATTTTTATGAATATTTTATGTAGGTTATAACATTTGTATGGTTGTTTTGAAGAACCAACAAATTTAGCATAAACTGATTTTCTATTTTTTTTTCTTTTCTTTTGGCATGCATTTTCTCTTGTAAAATGTATCATATACAAAATATCTTTAAAAAAAGTTTCAATATTTGCGACGTTAGTAAAATACCTATCTACCAAAGTTAAACGAGATTTGGGTGAATATTCTTGGTTATGGATATTCACATAAATCAATTTAGGATAAGTAAACATTTAAGGTATTTTGAATAGAGGGTATTTTAAAATATACGAGGGCTATTTTTTAAGTAATGGTCATTTTTTGTGTACACTGATAGGTGACGCGTGCGTCGCAAAGAGTGCTTGCGTCGTGTCCTGACATTTCTTGGGAACAGCTGTGCTCAGCTGTGCAGGCAACCTGTACGGTCAGTTCTGTTTTTAAAATATTAAAGTTTAACAAATCACCCACCGCGTATGTGGTGCGGTCAGTGACGCGTTTTCAGTCGGCAAAAAACGCATTATTACATTTTCCGGCAGATTTACTGCTTACATTCTGCTCTCAGCTGCTTACATTCACCGGCAGATTTGTGAAGTTTACGAAGCTTCCTTCCGGCATGCTGATAGGAAATTTTGCTACTCCATGACCATGACTTTCACCACAGTTCAGTCCCGAGATTTATTGGACTCTTTCGGATGGGAAGTTTCTGACCACCCCTCAATACAGACCTGATCTTGCGCTAAACGATTTTCATCTTTTCCGATGTTTCAAACACCATTTTGGCGGAAACCAGCACAACGATAAAGGCGTGAAAACGGTCATGACCTCTTGGATATCGGAGCAGGCGGCAAGTTGCTATGAAGAAGGTATACTAAATCTAGTTGTATGGTATGATAAGTGTTTAAGCAAACTTAACTATTTTTAAGTAAACTTGACAAAAAGAGAAATGTATGTAGAATTAGAAAATAAATTTGCTTCATGAACATTTTCTTTTGTTTGGTTTTTGTTTTCAAACGGCTCTTTCAAAAAAACAGTCTTCGTAGATACAGATTAAGATTTTATAAAATTTTTTTTATACGAAATTGTTTTAATAAAGCTCCAAAGTTGAACAAGCTTTGGTAAATGTTTTTGGGTTTTTCACAAAACTCCCTTTAGGATATGCTAACTTTTAAGATGTTTTTGACTGCGGGGTGTTTTAAGATATAGACATTTACCCTATATAATAGGATTGTGTTTTAGAATGTAAGATATAAAGCCTTAAATACAAACTTACATGGATAAAGATATTTTAATATGTATAAACTTAAATATTGTAAAATTTGTACGAGTACTATATATTTTACTATATTATAAAAAGTACTATATATTTTCTTATAAAAAGTATTTTATACACATAATCTTAAAAAAAAAGCTCCAAAATTTAAGAAGCTTTGGCGAATATTTTTGAGTATAAATTCACATTAATTGGGTATAAATCCATATAAATCAATTTAGGACATGTTAACATTTAAGATGTTTTTAACTTCGGGGTGTTTTCAGATATAGACATTTAGTATACCTGATAAAAAAAATTTGCATTTTATAATATAAAATATTAAGCCTTAAATACAACCTTATGTAGTAAAGAAGCTTTATTATGTTAACAACTTTATATTTTATGAATAAACCTTAAACCTTATGTATTGTGTAAATATGTGTAGAGGAAAATCATGTGTTCCGAACGTTTAAATTCCTTGTCAATTATCAAGTAAAGAAAGTACTATATATATTTCTTAAAAAAGTACTTAATTCATAAATGACCTTAAATTTAACAAGCTTCCGTGAATATTTTTGAAAGAAAATGGATATTTTAACATGTAAGACTTTAAGATGCTTTTGAGTACACGGTATTTTAAGATATAGACATATGATAAGACATATGATTATATTTTAGGATATAAGATATACAGCCTTAAATACAATCTTATATAGAAAGAAAAGCTTTATTAAGCATTCAGTTTTATGTGTTGTGTATGAAGCTTATGTATTGCGTAAATCTGCATAAAATCATGTGTTCTTCTGTTTTTTTTTTTTTTTTTTTTTTTTTTTTTTTAGAATCCTCGACAATTACGGAGAGGTACATGATTTACGATCCCCAAGTTTAAAACATGTTTGATTGTAGGAAAAAAGAACAGCTGAAAGGTTATCATTCCTCAGCAGTGATTCAACAGATTTCGATAGCGTTTTTACTTCCTTATTGTCTTTCCCTCCCTTATTAATATGTAACCACTGTCGTACATAAATTTTTTGCTTCAATTTTTCCACCCCTTCAAAAACTATATTACGGAATACCTACTATATTTGATATTTGAGTCATAACTAAAAATAAACCCTCTTTAATTTACAAAACCTTTTATATCTAAAATTTAAATCTAGAATATTTTTCTTTACATCATGTTATCAATGTTCCACTAATCATTGGCAATTCAAGATCATTGCAGCTAATCATTCTCACTTATAATAAGAAACTACTTTTTCACACTGAATTCTTTTTGTCAAATGGTGCACTGGACCATAGTCGGATGTCAAATGGTTGGATTAAACTACGGACAAAGTACCGGCACTTCTGGTGCACCATCTGCAAAATCTTTTTTTTCTCCCGTAAAACGTTTACCGTAATTTTAGAGTAATAAATATTTAATTAAAGTGATTCAGTGAGTTTGCGGTAATTATTATTGTGAAAATTACGGTATATTAGATTTTTTGTTCCAAAATATGTTTTGGTAAAAAATTAATTTTATGTTACAAAGTACCGGCAACCGGAGTGCCTGTACTTTTTCCGTAATTTCACGCGGAATTTTTTTACAGCACGTTATCATTAATTAATTAATTAGTTATTATAAATAATAAGTTCAAGTTATCTATTTTCCCTCAGTGATTTTAAATTTGGAGCGAATTTCAATTGCTCTTTTCAATTTGAAAATTTCCATGTTTTATAATTTCAGACTTTGTTGTTAAATTCTTGTTAATGTCCATTCTAATTTTCTCACTTTAATTAATAGATAAATTGTTCTAAAAATATAAGGCGTGTGATTTCTAAGTAATAATTATTATAATAATTTATAATGAGTTCGATTTATAAATGTAATGAAATGACTTATAAACTTTAAAGTAATGAAATTACCATTTTTACAAAAGGCAATTACTTTTCTCAGAAAAAGATTAAAAACAATTTAGAATCAAGAATATTTACAGACATACTTAAACAGTTTTTTGCTACATTGAAATTCTATTCTTCATCTCATTAATAAAAGCAAAAAAAATGTTATTTTATGAAATAAAAAAACAGTTTAAATTACTGTTTTATATTTAAAACCGAAAGATCCTTCATAATTGAATTTTCAAAACAGCATTAAGAGATGAATATGTTTTGCTATTGAAGAAACAAAGGCATGAAACGCATTTGGAAAATCCTTAATTTTGAAAGGGGGAAAAAAAAAAATATTTTATTTTCAAATCAGAAAAAAAGTAATCGTGAAGACTTTTTTTCATCAACAGCTTTCTGTATTTTCCAGGGCTTATTTCCTTTTTTATTTTCAGTAGAATACCCATTAGCTCTTAAGGGTTTTAAGATTAAAAATGACATTAGCGATTTGAAGTTTCACTGAAGCACCTCTAATTTTCTTTCCTTTTGTCATCCTTTACTTATTTTTTTTTTTCTTCGCTTCGTATTTTTCTTTTTAATCTTACATTGCTCTTATAATCACTTTTCTCTATCTTTCTCTTCGCTATTTTCCATCAATAGTCGGGCATTTTCTTTTATTATCAAAAATGGGGCTTTACAAATATTAAATATTGTATTTTATTGCTCCATTTGTAAATAAAGTTTTATATTTTTATTCTGGTTTTACATTTAAAAAAAGAAAACGTTTAATTAAAAATATATGCATGCTTAAGAAACAACTGCAAAATGTTATTTTAATGAGTATATTTTTCAAAATATATATTTATTCTTAGTTATTAAATTATCCAAATTTTTAAGTAATTGTTTAAAAATTGTTTTAAATATTAAAAACATTATAAATATTTAATGAAATATTTTACATTTAAATATAAAATGCCATGAAAAATACAAAAACCATCGTATTATAATGACCTTTTTTTTGGTGGATGTTGCTAAAATTATCATGCAGTTTTTATTTATTTTTTTCAAAATCGATCAAAAGTTTTTCCATTATGATACATTAAAACAAATGTAAATTTTCAATATAAAATGTTTTAATAACAGTTTATTTTTTAAACGAGGCACATTGGATTGTTTTGCAAAAATTACTCAAAATTCATTTCATGTACGGTAAATTTAAAGCTTTTCGAACCTTAGCGCTAAGTACATTAAAATAAGTACATATTTTTATCTACGCAAGCTTTAGTTTTTTTTCAAAATGTAGGAAAAATATATATATATAAAAGAAATTACTACATTCTCAAAAGATTTGCGTGGCATCACATACATTCATTTAAAGGATTTTGTGAAGAGTTTTCGTATAAAGTAATTTACATAATCAATAATAAAATTATTCCCCAGAAAAAAATTTAAATTTTCGATATAAAATATCTAAAATATCTATGCACACTGAAAAGTTGGAAATTTTTAATATTTTTGTAATTGTTGTTTGAAATGTTAAGAAAGCCAAATCCACAGATAAAAGTTTATTAAAAGTTTTTTGTGATGAAACGAGATCTGTGTGGGGATTTCTTAAAACGACATAATAATTTAATTTCCAAAAGGAGTTTTTTTTTTTTTTTTTTTTTTTTTTTTTTTTAGAAAATATTTTTTTTATTTTTAAAAAAAGTAATCTAATGTAAAAAAATGAATTTTTTTTATTTTTTTTATAACCGGCTTTGTAATGCCAACCTAATTCCAGGATCAAGTATTGGGACAATTTAGCCTTCATTGAGGATTTTTTGATAGAATTAACCTGCATTTGCGTTACATAACCCGACAGAAAGGTAACTCTAACCCATGATTCATATGAAAGCTGGGGATATTTCACTTCAGCACTGTAGTCGATGTGAGCCAAGTTCAGAATTTATATTGACAAGACATTGTTGAGGTTCGAACTTGATTTACCTCATTGGGAGGCGAGCGCTCTATCCCCTGAGCCACCACGGCTCATTTAATAAATTTTATCGTGACAAGTTTAAAAAGTTTTATCTAAATTTTAAATTAAAGAATGAATAAAACTGTTTACAAGCTAGCATTCAATTTTCCACGCTGAATTCATTAGAAATTTTTCGCACAGAGTTCCCGCAGTTCCCATTGCGGTTGAAATCGAAACGGAAAGAAACGTCTGTAAATTCCTAGAATAACAAATGGCCATTCTTAACCCCTTTCAATCAAACAATCTTGACTATCTTTGATTTTACACTCTTTTATGACATACGCCGCACGAATGGAATCTCAACACACTTACTCAAAGAACCGAAATCGTTGAACAAATGCAGCGAAAAACTAGTTTGTCATGCACAACTTTCCGATTCCGTTCGTATAATGGATGGCGAATATGGACTCACGCTGTGAAAGAAATGCTCTAAAAACGAAATAAATGAAGCTCACGGGGGTGTTCGGCAATCGACCCCGGATATGGTATCACTTTTTTTATTAATATTATCACACTTTCTATTGCTCAGAGTTGTGTTAAAGCATATTAGACAGAAGAAAGCAACTTTTCGGTGTAAAGCTTGGTGGTCTTGTAGAGTTTGAAAAATGTTTTGAAACTTAACAATGGAGAAGTTTTTGTTTTTTAATGGTTCACTCAAGCAGAAAATTTCACCCATTAAAAAAAACTGATTTTTCTAGGAAATAGAAGTAGCTGCATGCTTTTTTCCCCCACATTTAAATTTATTGATAAATTAGCTCGCGAATTAAATTAGTTATAAAATATTTGTGATTTAAAATGTATTGGTTTATTTTTACAAATATAATTGTCAAAAAAATGTCCTTCCGAATATATTTGAATTATCCTTTATTCATTTGGATTTTCTGATTATTATGCCAGTTTAATAACTGGCATAATAATAGAATAACGTTAAACGTTTAAGAAAGTTTGAACACGAGTTATAAACGTTTATAACAGTTGAACGTTGAATAACATTTGAGCAAGATTTTTATGGATTTTCAGTAGAAAATTACACGAGTATATTTTGTGTTAACGTTAAATAACGTTTTAACGTTTAATGCCAGTTAAACGTTTAATAACGTTGGAACAAAATTTTAATGGATCTTCAGATAATTACGGGTTTATCTTGCGTTAAATTTTTAAATGATATCGACAATTAAGCTACTCGTAAAGTTTCGAAATTGTTTTTCATTGCACCTCTCAATTTTTTTTAATTATTGGAAAACTCTAAATATTCAAATAAAATAGCTCATAAAAAATTTCTAAATACCTTTGTATAACGTGTGCGTAATAATAAGATATTGAATATGAATTGAATTACCAATACCCTATTTTACTTTTCTGATTATTTTCGAAATTAAAATAATTTAAATTCTGACAGGCGCTGTAGTCTTAAAAATGAGTTACCATCGAGTAATTTTGACTTTCGATAAAATAAAGCTTGCGTTGTTTATATTATTATATTTGCTTTTTTACTTGCTTCAAAGATGAATAGGTGATTTAAAAAATGATTATGTTCCTTATCAATCAATACATAAAAAATATTATATTTTTTTAATCACGTGTTCAATAATGTTCAAGCATTTTCCTAAAAAGATTTCGAACAAAAAATATCTACCCTACATTTAGTAAATTTAAAAAAAAATGGAATAGAATTCTGAAGAAGGGCAGGGAAAATTCAGGGTAGTTGCAATTGTGAAGAAGGACATTTAGTATATTTGTATTTCAAGAAGAGGGCATTTTTTGTAGTTTTAAAATTCTTATTTTAAATTATTAAAATTCTAATTTTATTCGTATTTATTAACATTTTAATAGGCAATTAATGATTAAAAATTTAATTCTAATTTTTGTTTATTAACTTTCTAATTTGCATTAATACAGGTGCTTTAAAAAACTATATTATTCCATATCAATATCCTTTATAATCGTATCAGTATCTTTCTTCAATATCTTTTAGTTTGTATCCCTTATTTGCTATTTTTTAAAAAATTTGTTTGAAGAACATGTCACAAAGAGACTAAATTTACAATGTTTTTAAATTCTTCCAAAAAAAGAAAAAGAAAAAAAAAAAAAAAAAAAAAAAAAAAAAAAAACGAGTAAAAAGAAAAGAAATAAAAAAAAAATATTGTGCTAAGTTGGAAGAAAGTTATCTTCACAGCAGATCTTATTGTGCATTAAAATATTGGCATCAGCCACAAAATAGAACGTATTTTTTCCAATCACTATTAAAATTAACTGTCGTTTTGATTTTGATTTCATTTGATTCCACGATACAATGCATTCAATTCGTTATTCGTCCATGTGGAAATATCAGACATATTGTTAATGTACAAAATTGAACTTTTTGTGCATGTTTTAACTTCAGAACTACTATCTTTTCAAAAACTTTATTTTGATGTTAATCGTATCAACGTTAGAAAAAAACGTTAAAAATTTCTCTAGATAGTAATTTTTACATAGTGAATTATTTCCTTTAGCAAATTCAAAATAGCCATTAAAGCCAACCTTGGAGAGGGAAAAACTTCAGGTTTCTAAATCGGGTCTAAAATAACTAAAAAAAAAAAAAAAAAAAAAAAAAAGAAGAAGAGAAAAACTTAAAATTTCTGGAAAAAACTGCCAGCTGGTGTGCCAGTATACAACCGTTTATTTCAGAGAAAAATAATGTTATTTAAAAACAGATGCATTTTTTTAACAAGTTAGTACTGTTATTTTATCAAGAAATTCTATAAAAAAACGATGTCAGATGTCAACATTGTGGTCGGTGTGTGCCGAGAGCAGACTTTGTACGACCAGCCGACGTGGGGATTTGAACCTGAGTCTCATCTTTGTTAGAGGAGTGCTTTATCCCCTTAGCTGAGCTTAAAAGTCTTATTTATTTAAGTGTGAAATCGGTGAAAATATAGTGGCATAGTGGCCCAACGTATTAAATTGTTCACCAACTTAACTTACCAAATAATTACATCTAAAGAAATATAATAACCAAGTAGAATATCAATTTGACTATAAAGTCGAATCACAGTTTTACTTATGCGATCTTCAAAACCATTAAATAATTGCTAAAAAATTAGAGCAAGTAAGGAAAATAATCGTAAAATTATTTGCAAAATAGTAAAGTTATCATGCGGTAAGCTCAAAAACTGGATTTTGAGCTGACGATTTTAACGAGTTTATAATAAGAAGGAAAAACGGAGTAAAACTGTTTTATCAACAAAACTGCTTTAAACCGTCAAATATGCAGAGAAATTCCGTAAAAAGAACGGGAATTTTTTGCAACATACTTAAACAATTTTCAATTTTTCTTTGCTTATTTCCGTATTTAGTCAAAATTCAAATTATACAAATCAATTAGGACAATAAGAAACAAAGTATCATTAACAAACTTAAATTTTAGGAACAAAAGATCGAATAACAAAAAGCTTTTGTATTTAGTTGTTTTTTAAAAAAATATATCTGGTATACTATGCCTGCAATATATCCAGGTCTTCGTAGATATACCGAAGTTTTCTTTGCTTTCGTGAACTGAAACCCTGCCAACTTTTCTTAAAATATATATCACTCTTTTAAGTTCTTTCAAATTGAGGGAAATTACAGGGGCGTTTAAACTCGACAAGATATGCGATCTCTCCGAAAAATGTTGGCTACTTTTAAATTACGTGTCTGTAGAAACATTTTAGTTGCAAGGGAAGTTTGCCACATTTTTACTTTAGTTGCGCTTCTGGCTAGAATTATGCAAGATTTCTAAGAAATTTTTACAGATGAAATTTATCTTTTAATTCCTTTTCCTTACAATAGGGTTAAGCGAATATTTTTCACTTGAGCTAAAACAGCGTTTTTCGTAACTTATTTAATATTAGAAGTTAAAACAATTATTTGTTTACCGTTATTCTAATTACCGTTTTTGGTTACTTGTTTTAATATTTAGGTTAAGACTTATTTTTAATATTTAAAACGAGTAAAGGAAACTGAAAAATTTAGAATAAGGAAGAAGAGCGCGGAAAAAGTTACAATAAAGTCAAAAAGATATAATTTGATACATTAAATATGAATACAGTATCACATATCATATATATGAATACAATATGAGATATCATATTGTACAATATGAGATAAGTGAATACAGTATATAGAATCATATATGCGAATACAATAAGAGATATTATAGATATGATTACAATACGAGATATCATACTTATGAATATAATACGAGATCATACTTATGAATACAATATGAGATCATACATATGAATACCATGAGATATAATACATATGAATACAATATGAGATAGATATGAGATGGGGCTAGAGTGGACAAAAACAATCTTTTCTTTAAAAATAAATTATTATGGAAAAATTGAGTAACTTTGTAATGCATTTCATAAGTTAAAAGTTACATTCATTATAGTTTTTTTTTAACAAATTTGTGAAAAATGTCCACATTAGTCCCCTTTCCCTTACTAAATTATCTGAAAATTTGTTCACTGCTTATTGTCGAAATAATGATGATGGTTGCGATATTACGGAGTCCTAAGGTCTTAATTACGGAGTTTTGTTCACGACTACGGCGGGTTGTGCTTTACATTGCATTTTTTTATTTATTTTTTTTTTTTTAAGGAAAAAACTTATTGAAAAGAAGTTGAGTTTATTATTTAAGTAGAAGAACTGGTAAATAAGATTTTTCTGTAAGTATTTAAATAGCGAAAGTCTCTGTACATTGGTATCGTTTAAATTTTACGTAAACATCTAACTGCTGTAATTTGAATTGTAATTGTAATTGTAACTGCTATTTGTAATTTGATGATTTTTGCTGCCTAGGGGAGAGGAGAGGTATAAGCAATGCTTACGCAAGACATTAAAATCGCATTTCTTTCAAAATTTTATTAAAATGCAAAAAAAAAATAAATAAATAAATAAATAAATAAATAAAAAAAATAAAAAAAATTCATTTGAAAAATTTTGAATAAAAGTTACATTCAGAAAAAGAAAAGTTTGAAAAGCATTTCAACAAATATTCATAGAGATCAGGAGTTTTCACTATAGGAGGAAAACACTAAAGATTCTTAAAGAATATTCTACAAAAATTTCATGAAGTGAATTCGAACGTAAAAAAGTAACTTGTATTTAACTCAAAGATATATCGTTTATCTAAATTTAATCCTAAAATTGAATTACTTCAGTAAATTATTTTGCGTAATCATTGGAGGGATTTGTGATTTTCTAATTTGGGCTAACAAAAGAGGGGGTTGTCCAAAAATGTTTAAAGGATGCTAATGTAATGTATTGAACGGCCCCACACTGTTAGAAATTTTGAAGATCATTGAACCACAAAATATTGCCCAACCTCAATACAATATCAAACTGGATTATGTAATTAAACCATTTTGTTAATTTAATTGTGTGATATACAATTTTAAGTATTTATTACAATTTTAAGAATTTTAGCATGAATTAAAACAATTTTAAGGTTATCAGAGAATTTGCACGATATTACAGTTTAGGATACTGATGTCATGGCTCAACAAAATCTACGAAGATTTTGTTGCTAAAAATTGTACAATAAAAAAATTTAAATTTCTTATGAAACAGTTTTGGAGTAGTTGTAAATTAAACTAAAAATTGTAACAGACGTTTAGCTTATTTACTGTTATTTATTTACTGTACCTCCTGTCAAACTAAAAAATCATGAATGTGTAAAAAACGAAAGAATACGAAAAGAAAATAATTTTTGATTTATCGAAAATTTTGAATATGAAAAAATTTTGATTATTTTTCTTTTATTTTTTACCTGTTAAAAACCTAAATATTGCAATTTTTAAATATTGCAATTAAACAAAAATTTTGCAATTTTATTTTCATGTCTTTGGTTAGCAATACCAAAATGTTGTCAATTTATTTCTTTTTTGAAAGTAAGTAATTGTGATAAATAAGCGAAAAAGTTATTAAAATGAAATAAGCTCAAGTTTCTTGAATTTTCATTTATTATTATTTTTTTTTTCAATGTTCACTTATGAGCCTTGGTGGCTCAGGAGAAAAGCGCTCATTTCCCAAGGAAGTGACCCGGCTTCGAATCCCAGTGATGGCTGGGAGTTCCCAGAAGTTCCCTTGTTTTCTGGATAGGTAACAAAATTACATAGCTATGGAGTTTAACATTTGGTAGGTAGCTTTATACTCAAAATTTGGTCGGCTGTTCAATGACGGTTATAAAATAAAATGTCCACTCATGACATGTAGTGATCAAAATATCTTTGACTAATCATGCGTTTATACCTTGTTGATGCAACTATATTATTCAATGTTTTCTAAAATGGTTGTGCAGAGGTTGCATGGTTGTGTAACAAAGTTTTATAAAGAAATTATAAGCTTTTCTGTTTACAAAATGCTAGAGTAAGAGTTTTATTCAATTGTTGTCATATTGAGCCGCGATGGCTCAGGGGATAGAGCGTTCGCCTTCCAATGAGGCGAACCGGGTTCGTATCCCAGTCGATACGAATTCCGCATCCGGCTTGCACTGACCACAGTGCTGACGTGAAATATCCTCAGTGGTAGACGGATCATGGGTTAGAGTCCCCTTGCCATCAGGCTAACCGTGGGAGGTTCTCGTGGTCTTCCTCTCCATGTAACGCAAATGCGGGTTAGCTCCATCAAAAAGTCCTCCACGAAGGCAAATTTCTCCCAATACTCGATCCAGGAGTTCCCTTGTCTCCTGGATTGGGTTCAAAATTACAAGGCTACGGAGTTGAACATTAGTAGCCGTAAACCCATTAAGTTAGGTCGGCTGTTCAACTACGGTTATAAAATAAAATAAAAATTGTTGTCATATTAATATTCATATTAATATTCTAATTTTATTTGTAAAAATAATATTTCAAACCATGTTATTTTTCTAACTTCTGAAACTTTAACAAGCGTTGTTTAAAAACGCGTTATAACTTCAAAACCGATGCTGGAGCTATGTTTTTGGATAAAATTGAATGTAATTTCTCATATTTTTCATTTAATTTACAATAATAATAATATTTGAAACTAAATACATTTCACATTATTTCACTAAATACATTTCACATATTTAGCAAGCGTTATTTTTATCCCTTAGACGCAGATGAGATGCCGGTGTTTCTTTTATATATTTTTCTGAAGTTCTATTTACATGCAAAAATATATTTTTGTATTTTTTAATTATAAAAAACAGTTTAATCATTTTTAAAAAAAAAAATATCTATTAGAATATCGGAATTATATTTGTACTAAAATATAAGATTTAAAAAAAATAGCTTGAAGTTTTTTCTCATTAAAAATTTATAGAAATTTTAATGATGACTCATTGTTTCACTTAGATCTAAATGACTACAAATTTGAAAAAAAGTATTGTTTGTAAGTGAACTCTGTTTGGAAGATTTTACTTTTAACGCAGAAAAAAAAAAAAAAAACCGCATGTGATTCATTCCATATTTTATAACCATAAATTATTAAAATGCTAAATATGTTATTTTTCACTTAATTTAACCTAAATTAACCCAAAAAAATAATTATACCAGGTCTTTAAGTAGCATTTGTTTCCTATAACGTGAACAAATAGATTACTCTCTTTTGGCGAAAAGGAGGAAAAAATTCCATTTTCAACAGAAAGCAACCCTAAAAATCTGTAAAGAAAGGAAAAAACTTACGTCTTCCGATTATCCTCAAATGAGGCTCATCTTTGCTTCTGATTACTGGTTTGAATGTTACTTTCACTGCATATATCCCCATACGGCAGGCTTTTCTGCTCGGACGTGGATAGCACGCATTATCATTTAACCCAGAATGACTCACGCACGTTTCAGTAGACTTGCTCAGAAGAACAATTCACGAAACTGTGTGCCGTTTACGAAATAATTGTTCGAGAAACGGATAATGCGAATTAAGCACTGTCATTAGAAATCCATTATGCATTTTCAGTCCATAACAGTTATGTTCTGTAATTATTTCAGCTTAAAAACTTTTAAGAGTAAAATAATTTTATTTAATTTATTCAGTTTTTTTTATTTTTTTAAAGTTTGTGTCAAGAAAGAGATGTGTTTTAAAAGCTATGATTAAATAATAAAGTAATAAAAAATACTATATTCTCATTGCATATTTGTCAGAGTATTTACTATTCATATAGCCGCGATATGACAAAAGGTTGACACTTTCATTGTGTAGGGGGGTTATCCAACACCTCCTAGAAGAGAGAAAGCTTTCACTCGGATCAATTTAGCAGTTTGTCATAACGAACATAAATTGCGTAGTGGGGTAAAAAGAAAAAAAAATGTCATTACGCTCGGATTGCATAACTGCGCAGTTGGGGGAAATAAGAAAGCTGTCACATCATCCGAACTATTACTTACTCGCTTCTGTGAACCCGTGCGGAGGCCTTCTCTCCTCTTGAAGGATTTGGTTTTCCCCAACACATCCCAGAAGAAAGAAGGCCTCCGTACGGGTTTCCTTAAGCGAGAAATTTAATTCTTTAGTTGTCCGAACTTACTTGGTAACATCTTTCGAATTATCCCCCACTGCGCAGTTTACATTCTTTATGTTGGACTACAAAATGGATCCTTGCAGAGGCCTTCACTCTTCTTAGAATTTTTTTTAAACCGTCACTGAACAGCCTACCCAATTTTGGGTTTACGACTACTAATGTTAAACTCCGTTTGTTTATCCTCTATAGTGGCTTCAAGCTTCAGATCAATAGGTATCAGCTTGTAAGAGAAGTGAGGACGATTAGCGTTCAATGCTGACCACACTACTATCACAGTGCTGGTCTAAAAATTGTGTGGAGCCTTAACCTACATAAACTTCTGTCGAACAAAGAGTTTTAATTTACTTGTTCAAATTAAGTTTTGAAATAGCTTTTATCAATTCTCTTTAGTCATATAAACTACCATTTTAAAAATAATCAGTTCCAATAGTAAAATTAGTGAGATAAGAAACTTAACACGAAAAAACTAAATTTGGAATACGTTGCTGTGATATTGAAAACGACTTTTACGACTCTAAAAGACTCCTGGTGGTGACAACCTAATCTTCCCCTGAGCTTTAATAAAATGTTCTCTTGTAAACCACTAATGGGAGGCAAGGAAGCTTTTGGTTTCTTAGACTATCGATATAACTGCTTCCATTGTTCCCTGTGTTTATTCTCTCTCTCTCTCTCTCTCTCTCTCTATGTTTTTTCTTTATATGGTTCTTTTTTGTTGCTGTAGTTGTTCTTACCGTATGAAATAAAATATAGTTTTTATTCATTATCTATTTATCGAATGAGTTTTTGATCAAAAAAGACTGCTAAAAGACTAGAATTCACTTGAGTATGTCCTTGACTAGAAATTACTGAAGTTTGAATCCTGTAAATTGTTTGATTTAATACAATTTCCTTAGTAAATATTACAAATATTCCATAGTGTTCCACTGTTAATTTTGTTCCTTTTTTTTAAATCTAGATGTTATATATTTGAAATTAATTGAATCGAACTTCGTTTTGCACATTACTTTAGGGTAACGGCTTAGCGAAAATTCTAGTTTTCAAAATTATAGTTCTTATTACACATTACGTGAAAAATACAAAACTGAAAAGCAAATTTAATCAAATAAATGTTTTTTATGCCATGCTCGAAAGTATCATGCTAAAATTACTTAATTTTATCATATATGATGAAGCCATATTTTATTGGTAATTTTACCAAAATTATTATCAAAGCTATTCTAGGAAAATTATCGTGCTTTTCGGTGTTCCCATGAAGCCAAAAACACGGTATAGTAGTTTGGTAGCTAGTAGTTCTCATCTCATTGTGAATTTTTTTTTAAAATATCTGAACATTTATTGTAGTATCCTTTATCAACTAAAAGCTAATAATGGAAGTTAATAACGTTTTCAAAATTTTATGCCTCAGTTAAACGGGCAATACTCTAAAATTGGTTCATTGTGAAACCATAATACGTTTGTCTTCAAACTTAATAAGATGCAAAATTGCTGCCTTAAAAAAATGAACTATGTTTCAGCTCAAGTTAAATCACAAAAGTGTGTAATTATTCTTAAAATGCATGATAATATGCTTCAACTGAGCCGTGAATTAAAGTTTTAGCAAAAAATGTAATCTGTTTTTGCTGACGAAATTTCTTTTTTAAAAAATGAACTATGCTTCTGCTCAAGTTAAATCACAAAAGTGTGTAATTATTCTTAAAATGCATGATAATATGCTTTAACTTAGCCGTGAATTAAAGTTTTAGCAAAAAATGTAATCTGTTTTTGCTGACGAAATTTCTTTTTTAAAAAATGAACTATGCTTCTGCTCAAGTTAAATCACAAAAGTGTGTAATTATTCTTAAAATGCATGATAATATGCTTTAACTTAGCCGTGAATTAAAGTTTTAGCAAAAAATGTAATCTGTTTTTGCAGACGAAATTTCTTTTTTAAAAAATGAACTATGCTTCTGCTCAAGTTAAATCACAAAAGTGTGTAATTATTCTTAAAATGCATGATAATATGCTTTAACTTAGCCGTGAATTAAAGTTTTAGAAAAAAATGTAATCTGTTTTTGCTGACGAAATTTCTTTTTTAAAAAATGAACTATGCTTCTGCTCAAGTTAAATCACAAAAGTGTGTAATTATTCTTAAAATGCATGATAATATGCTTTAACTTAGCCGTGAATTAAAGTTTAACAAAAAATGTAATCTGTTTTTGCTGACGAAATTTCTTTTTTAAAAAATGAACTATGCTTCTGCTCAAGTTAAATCACAAAAGTGTGTAATTATTCTTAAAATGCATGATAATATGCTTTAACTTAGCCGTGAATTAAAGTTTTAGCAAAAAATCTAATCTGTTTTTGCTGACGAAATTTCTTTTTTAAAAAATGAACTATGCTTCTGCTCAAGTTAAATCACAAAAGTGTGTAATTATTCTTAAAATGCATGATAATATGCTTTAACTTAGCCGTGAATTAAAGTTTTAGCAAAAAATGTAATCTGTTTTTGCTGACGAAATTTCTTTTTTAAAAAATGAACTATGCTTCTGCTCAAGTTAAATCACAAAAGTGTGTAATTATTCTTAAAATGCATGATAATATGCTTTAACTTAGCCGTGAATTAAAGTTTTAGCAAAAAATGTAATCTGTTTTTGCTGACGAAATATCTTTTTTAAAAAATGAACTATGCTTCTGCTCAAGTATCGTAAGTCAAGTATAAAGTAATTATTTTTAAAAATCATGATAACTCAGGAAAAATTTTAAAGTTGTAGAAAAAAAAAAAAGAATTATGTTTCTGCTCAAGTTGAATCACAATATAGTGTAATTATTTTTAAAAAGCTTGATAATATGGCTTAACTCAGCAGTATATTAAAGTTGTAGAAAATAAATAAATAAAAATAAACTATGCTACTGCTGAAAAAAAAAAAAAAAAAAAAAAAGGAAAATAATGAACTACGTTTTTAATCAAATTGAATCATAATATCAAGTAATCATTTTTAAAAAAAGCATTATAATATGGTTAAAATCAGCAGCAAATTAAAGTTGTAGCATATTTGAATCATATTATGATACACTATTCAAACTCATAAAAAGTTTATAAAAATTATCTTTTTCTAAATAAATAATATACGCTTTCAAAGATTTCGGAAGTGTTGAAAGCGGGCAGTAATAAGCGGAAACAATTTAAATTTAGAAAAGTATTCAACGCAAGCTTTTCTGTTGCATTTAAATTCAAGTTGGTCCACTTAACCATACACTCATTGTGAGTGAAAAGCGAGTGGCAGAAGTCCCTCAAATTCACACCACTGTTCACGATCACCATCTTTACATATCAGAGAATGAGTTGGGGGAGGTGGGCAGTGAATCTATTAACAGGGGCCCTTTTGCAATTGAATTCTGTCAACATGCGGGAGAGATTGCTCTGAAGGGGAGTTTAGAGACTATACTTAGAGGTCCAGAGGCGGGGGTGCCCACCCGCTTATTAAGCGACTGGTCTCATGTGTCTAATCAATGGCTCATGACAAGACTTGCCCCGTTCCATTGGGTTACAATATGGGATAAGCGAGAGTAGTTTTGCGATGATCGCCAATGGAATCGCCAAGTTTGAATTTAAATGTTTCAGCAGGTAAATGGGTTATGGAACTGATGATTGAAAGGGGTATTCTATTTTGTTCGAAATGTAGTAGTTTATTTCAGAAATTTTGATGTAATATATAAAACGTGACGCAGTATTATGCATATGTAGGGTGTTCCATATTCACCACACTTAATATATATTTTTAGAATCATTTTAAAAAGAAAGACGAAAAAAAAAAAAAAAAAAAAAACCTTGAGATAAAAAAAATTTAAAGAAGAAGATTAAAGGAGCGATTAAGATAATAAAATTATAGCTCATTTGAGAAAACCATAAAGGGATTCTTAGCAAAAGACACATATAAACACGGATAAAATGATTTTATTTATATATATATATATAGGATTGAAAATATGTATTACTATCTGTGATTAAGACACATCTTGTATAAATTTATTGGAGTGATGGGGCATTTTTATAACTTTAAGATTTCAGTAAAAATTTTAACTTGTATTAAAAGAATTATAGATTTATAAATACTCTACTAATCATTAAATATCAGTTATTGAGGGATGCATGAATAATTCAAAATTTTTCTGTTTTCCTTTTGTAAATTGTTTTACATGTACGTAGGGTAAAGATTAAGTTCTAAGCAGGACTTCAACAGAAGAAAACACCCGAATTTCTTTTTTCCTTTTTAAATGAAACGCTGTATTAAATATGCACGGAGAAAAAAATTCTGGTTAAATGTAAGTTAGTGTATGGTAATGAAATTTCTAATATTAAAAAACAAAAATATACGGGATTTAAACCATTCAAATTTTATTTTTCCCTTCATTTGGTAACGGCTTACCGGAAATTCTGATTTTCAAAATTATAGTTCTCTTTACCACACATTTAGTAATAAATACAAAATTGAAAAGTAAATTTAACCGAATAAATATTTTTTGTAATGCTCTGAGGCAGTGGTCTCCAACCCCTAGCCCGCTGACCGGTACCGATCCATGGATAAAAGGGTACCGGGCCGCCCAAGAAACATTAAATTATATTCATTTTATTTTCTTTATTTTTATTTTTCTCAGGTTTGTGCGACTTTCCATAAACGAGATGTTAACCGGGAGTTGAGAGACCTAAGACTTGCCTTAAGGCCTACCAATACTGCGAATGTAGTTGTATTTTATTTAGAAGACTTGTTTAATTACAATTGAATTAAATCTATTAAATTAAAACGTAAACAATTAACATTCCTTCCCCATTCGTCGGCCATGCTAAAATTAGAAAACGTAGACCGGTCTGCGGCAATAAAAAGGTTGGTAAGCACTGCTCTAAGGTATCATGATGAAATTGCCAAAGTTTATCACATCTAACAAAATTATATTTTATTGTTAATTTTAAGCGTTTCGATAAAAATTACCTAGAAGTTCCCATAGTCTAGAAACACTGTATATTTTACCGTATTCTGGTAGTTTTGACCATACTTTTTTTCAGTGTTTTTTCAGTGTACATTGTAAATTAATAATTTATCTATCATTATAAATCTCAAGTTTCATTGATACGAAAACTTAATGCAGATAGAGGATTTTTTAATCGGTAACTATATTTTAAGCACCATTTATCTATTTGAACTATAGATTTATCAACGATTTAAAGAATGTGTTCAACATTTACCTGTGTTGTTGTAAATTTAACAATCTAATATGGATTTCATATTATAAATATATTTTAGTTCAGTTTCAGATTTAAAAAAAGAAGAAAAGACATTAATTTGATAATTTGTTCGGCGTTTACATTTGATAGTTTCCTCTTTTCAATGATGAAACTATTTTGAGATTCATAAAGGTCACCAGGAAATTATAGTTGAAAAGGACAAAAATATACTTTAATTATAATCATCCAGTTTTCATTCCCCCCCCCCTTTCCCCTCCTTAAAATAAAGAATAATGCATCAATGTTTTAGAGTTTAAAATGTATATAAATGTAATGTATATATTCTAACTTAAACATTTAAACTTTTAGAAACAATTGGATTTTCGTGCCAAATTTCGTCGCCAACACAAAGCCAGTAGAGTATGATCAAGATGAACTTGATCTACTCTATATCCAAATCAGATTACCGTGAAATGTACACAAAGTGGTGTCGCGTGCGCGGGGTGAACCTTCAGCACGTGCTATGGTTCACACACGGACGCGCAGCACCCTTGTCAGCACACACCCCTTATTTAGGGTCCTACATCCATTTAACCTCTGCAAACCACACGATTATTAAAATAACACGGATTTATTTCTATGTTACGTTTGAAATTACTTTGGAGTTGATTGCATTCAGGATAAAATCGATTCGTTATAATAAAAAAAAAAGTCTATATACACTGATAGCAAATTTATTTTAATTTTATATAAATGGCAAATTGTAAAAATCAAAGTTTTTTTTAGATTATTTAATAAAGTAAAAAAACTAAATTATTTATACCACTGTTAAGGTAGACACATAAATTTAAAAAAAAATAAATCAAATCGAATTTCTTAAGATGTTTTTCGATCAAATAATAAATGGTCTGAATTATTCCTTGCAAATGAGGAATAAAATCAATTGGGAAATGACGATTTTTTTTCCAAATAATAATAATAATAATAATACTAATAAAATGGAGCAGATAAGCAGTAAGCATAGAGCAGATATCTCAGACATAAAAACATTTTCTTTTAAAAAAATAAACGTTTTTCTTTCTCTTCTTTTTTTTTTCAACTCTTAAGGATCCGGACTGAGGTAACAGCGCCGTACATTTTGGGACTCATTTTTTTTGTGCAAAAGCAAATATATTTTGGCTATTTAAGGAAATAACTGCCTTGAATAAAATTCTTACCCACAAACGTAATATAAAGTAAAATTCGACAATATAGTTGACATTTTTAACAGGGGTTAATTTTTAAAGGAGTGACCATTTTTCCAAAAACTAAAAATTTGAAATGATTTTGAAAGTTTTTAATATTGCTAAGATAAAGTATTTCTTTTAAAGTATCTCATTAAATGCGATAAATATAACAAGGTTCCTTTCTAACATGAGGGAAAGAAACAGAAGGGAAATGAAGTAATTTTTCGCAATATTATTTTTTGTTAAAAAGTATAACCACTGACAAAATAAACGTCAGAATCAGGCATTAAAAGCCGGGATACCAGGCATAACACATAACCTAAATATTAAACAAAGATACTTACTAAATCCAAATATGCTAATTATTTTGAGAGCACTTAAATGAGAACCCAAAAAGTTTGTTTTGCATTTCCAATAAGTTGAAAATATGAATACCGGGCATAACCACAGAACCTAATTATTAAACAAAGATTATATACATTCTAAATAAAAATATGCTATTTATTTTGAGAGCACTTAAATGAGAACCCAAAAAGATTGTTTTACATTTCGAATAAGTAGAAAATATGAATACCAGGCATAACCACAGAACCTAAATATTAAACAAAGATTATATACTTTCTAAATCCAAATATGCTATTTATTTTGAGAGCGCTTTAATGAGAACCCAAAAAGGTTGTTTTACATTTCGAATAAGTAGAAAATATGAATACCAGGCATAACCACAGAACCTAAATATTAAACAAAGATTATATACTTTCTAAATCCAAATATGTTATTTATTTTGAGAGCACTTGAATGCGAACCCAAAAAGGTTGTTTTGCATTTCGAATAAGTAGAAAATATGAATACCAGGCATAACCATAGAACCAAAATATAAAACAAAGATTATGTACTATCTAAATCCAAATATGTTATTTATTTTGAGAGCACTTAAATGAGAATCCAAAAAGGCTGTTTTGCATTTCGAATGGATAAAAAATATGTAAGTTTCTGATAGTGCCGAAAGTAGTTGTAAAACTTTTTCCACTCCCAGTTCAAAAGATTTCTCGAAGAGACATTTTGATTTTGTAGTTCTCGAAATTAGTTTTTGTTTTTTCAGTTTTGTGGGGTTTCTAAAACATTTTACTAATCTTACTGATAATCAAAATTGTTTAATTTAACTTATAATAGAGTGCTTTTTGGTCATTATTATGAAAGTTTAATTTCTTTCATATAACTTTAATATAATTTTACACATTTATAATTAATTAAAATTGGGATAATAATTATCAATATTAAAATTCTTTAATATTATTAATTGTTTCCATAGTAATTATTAATATTAAATATCTATAATTATAGCTGAGATAAATATAATTAACTAAAAATTATATTAATCATATTTGTCATAATTATTAAAATGTTATTAATTAGGAAAATTTTATATCTATATAACTTCCTATCTAGTGAATTAAATATCCATTCTTTACTTCGATTCCAGTTCGCATCTTTTAATTTCCTTTTTCATTTTTTTTTTTTATTTTTTTTTTCCAATGCAAATTTTTTTTTTTAAATAAATAAATAAAAATAATGTTAAATAATCATTTAATCGACAAAAATTATCTAATTATTAATAAGAGTAATGACATTTTGCTCCTAACTTGAGAAGAAGATTTATTCTTCTTTTTCTTCCGTCAAATCTTTATTTATTCTGTCTAATCTTTGTATCTTATCTTTCTTATCTTTTGATTCATTACTTTATCTTTCTTTGCAAAATAATAGGTAAGATCTAGGAGATTTATTAGACTATCACTATAACAAAAGCTGACCTTCTTATTAATAATCAAATACATAAATATATAAAATACAAAAAGTTTTAAAATTAAGGAAGGCAACTGAAAAATTAACCTTCTATTTTGCGTAAATAATATAATATTTTGTAAATGTATACTAACGTGAGAGCTTTATTGTCCGAGCGACTTTAAGTTTCATATTATGCAAACTTATAAATTAAAAAAAAATTATATTTTTAGAAATATTTTTAAATATATTATATTTTAATTTCATAAATGAAGTAACTATAATTTGAAAATAATTTTGTTTAATTTCATATCAAAAATATTTTTTGATAAACTATCTAGGTCTCTCAGATTTTGAAAGCAATATTGAAAAAAAAGTACATTGTCTTAATGATTTATGAGATTTTAATTAAGTCACTCATAAGGTATTGATCAATTTCAGTATAGGGTTAATAACTCACACATTTTTTTTATGGCGTCGTTAATAATTTTTTCATTTTATTTTAGTTAATTAAATAATTACAAATATAGTTGAATTTATCAGTTTAAAATACATTGTAAATAAAACATTTCTCTCTATATATTTAATACATACAGTATTATTCGTGCTCGCGTTAATCTATTTGAAATGCTTCTTTAGGTTATTTTACATAGTATTTTATTAACTTGCAAACCAACTGTTCTCATCTGTTCCACTTAACGCTTAGTACGTTGCAACCAATTGCTGAAAATTGATAGGCCTGTTAGCGCTTATGTCAATCGATTTTCTTGCTTACCAAATATATGCGATCTATGTCTTCTGAATAATGGTTTACATTAGATATGACTAATGTATGTGTTTGCTTTTATCTTATCAACATGCGGGAAACTTTACCATGCATTAAAAAAAATAAAATCGTTTCCAAGCATTTGATTAAGAAAATAAGTAAAATTCTTTAAAAATATTACAGAATCAAAAAGTGTACGGGCAAAATTTAGATAGTTTTCTTTTTTACTTTAAAGCATAAAATTTTACACACATTAGTTGCTGCAAATAAAATTAATTTTCAGATTTTTTTTTCTTTTTAAATGGTACTATGTAATAACTATGCTATACTATATTATGGTACTACGTTATTACTTTTTGTTTCGTAACATGTTTCGGTAAAAATAAATTTTATGTTAAAAAGTATCGGCACTCTGAGTGCCAGTACTTTTTACCGTATTTTGATCCCGAATTTGTTACGTTCCAATTAAAAACATTTTCAACTGTTATAAAATAAAACAATAAAAATAATAAATATTTACCAATTAATTCGCATATTTGAAATCCCCCCCCCTCGAACCATAAAGACTGAGTCCTAGAACGTGAAAATCCGATCATTAGATCAAAATGTATTCAAGGTGGGCCGTTTTTTTACTTTGCGCACTGTATATATATAGTTCAATACATTTATACGAAAAAAAAAGTGTAAAAAGCATTTTTTTTTAAAATTTTATGATAAGAAGTTTTCCATGTCAAAGCAGGTCACTATATTTATCTTTCTAATCTTTGTAACTACAGGAGTTTAAGCGATGACTAACTTCGTTTTGACCGTTAATAAGATAAAATGTTTCTTTAGAAAAAGAGTAAATTTGTTTCAAGTTATGCATTCTATATCCAACAATAGTATGGACTTACAAAAAATCATACTAAATTTGTTACAATAAATCCTGAGTTATATAGAACAGAACATTTACTAGGCCAATCAAAAAAGAAATTGCTTAAAAATTAACATAATATGTTTAGCTCGTAAAAGAATATTTAAATTTAATTTGTAAGTCAACTTACAGAATAACAAAATCAATTTCATGTTTTTATCTTGTTCTTTTTTAAACATTTCCGTAAAATCAAAAATTATCCATTTTTTTTAAAGAGTCCTTTATATAAATAACCCTCTGAACTCTTCATTCCGAACTTGACTGTGGGGGTAACTTAATTAATTGTGCGGGAAAAATCTGGTATTCTTTGCTACCCCGTATTAGCAATAAAATTTAATACAATAAAATGCAATAAAATTTAAAATATTGAAAAAAATGAAATGGAGTTAAAATCAATAAAGTAAACTAACAATAAAAGGACCGGTTGAGATTATGATTTAAAATGTTTACAGCATAGTGCTTAGAAGTACAACTTAAAATTACGGATCTAGTGAATCAGGTTTTGAAATGTATACACTTATGATAAAATTATATTAAATATAATTTAAGATTTATAACTTATCTTGAAAACACATGCCGAACAAAAACATGGGATCCAAAACCTTACTACAACAGGTTTTCAGGGAAGAAAAATTAACAATCAAAATCTAAACTCTGTAGCTAACATAAACGTTAGCACTTTAACCAGCAACAGTGTTTAAAATTACTCCGGTGGTATAAGTAAACATCCCCTGTATTAAAACATGTGCTGAAAACACAAAACGTATTAAAACATGGGATCCAAAACTTCACTAAAAGAAGTAACCTAGGATAAGAAAATTAGCAATCAAAATCTAAACTCTGTAGCTAACATAAACGTTAGCACTTTAACCAGCAACAGTGTTTAAAATTACTCCGGTGGTATAAGTAAACATCCCCTGTATTAAAACATGTGCTGAAAACACAAAACGTATTAAAACATGGGATCCAAAACTTCACTAAAAGAAGTAACCTTGGATAAGAAAATTAACAATCAAAATCTAAACTCTGTAGCTAACATAAACGTTAGCACTTTAACCAGCAACAGTGTTTAAAATTACTCCGGTGGTATAAGTAAACATCCCCTGTAATAAAACATGTGCTGAAAACACAAAACGTATTAAAAGATGGGATCCAAAACTTCACTAAAAGAAGTAACCTAGGATAAGAAAATTAGCAATCAAAATCTAAACACTGTAGCTAACATAAACGTTAGCACTTTAACCAGCAACAGTGTTTAAAATTACTCCGGTGGTATAAGTAAACATCCCCTGTATTAAAACATGTGCTGAAAACACAAAACGTATTAAAACATGGGATCCAAAACTTCACTAAAAGAAGTAACCTAGGATAGGAAAATTAACAATCAAAATCTAAACTCTGTAGCTAACATAAACGTTAGCACTTTAACCAGCAACAGTGTTTAAAATTACTCCGGTGGTATAAGTAAACATCCCCTGTAATAAAACATGTGCTGAAAACACAAAACGTATTAAAAGATGGGATCCAAAACTTCACTAAAAGAAGTAACCTAGGATAAGAAAATTAACAATCAAAATCTAAACTCTGTAGCTAACATAAACGTTAGCACTTTAGCCAGCAACAGTGTTTAAAATTACTCCGGTGGTATAAGTAAACATCCCCTGTATTAAAACATGTGCTGAAAACACAAAACGTATTAAAACATGGGATCCAAAATTTCACTAAAAGAAGTAACCTAGGATAAGAAAATTAACATTCAAAATCTAAACTCTGTAGCTAACATAAACGTTAGCACTTTAACCAGCAACAGTGTTTAAAATTACTCCGGTGGTATAAGTAAACATCCCCTGTATTAAAACATGTGCTGAAAACACAAAACGTATTAAAACATGGGATCCAAAACTTCACTAAAAGAAGTAACCTAGGATAAGAAAATTAACAATCAAAATCTAAACTCTGTAGCTAACATAAACGTTAGCACTTTAACCAGCAACAGTGTTTAAAATTACTCCGGTGGTATAAGTAAACATCCCCTGTATTAAAACATGTGCTGAAAACACAAAACGTATTAAAACATGGGATCCAAAACTTCACTAAAAGAAGTAACCTAGGATAGGAAAATTAACAATCAAAACGAAAACAGTGTATCTAATATAACCATTAGAAACTAAGCCAGAAAAAGTGGTTTAAATTATCCCCGTAGTATGAATAAACCTGGAAGACGGTACCCATTTTTCTTAAAACCCTGCATTAACGTATAATATCTTGGGCTTTAGTTTTCCTCTTATATGTCTTCGTTTATGACTTGATAGGTCGAACAGTTAATGTAGTTAATTAGTTGGGAAATTAAAATGGAAGGGGAAGTAATGAAGATAAATGATGCATCGATTTAATTTGCTTTTATAACAATTCAATACTTAAAAAAGTAAATAAATTTTTAATAGAGAGAGACACTTAAATGATGACAGAAATACTTTAATTCAGTGTTGATAATTTTCATTATAATTTTAAGAGAAGCGGATAGACATACTTAATAAAATTTTCTGAAACATTTAAAAAACACAGAGAAACATCAATAGCAATAAAATGATAAGCTACACTTTTTTTTTAAAGTTGATATTTTTCTTTTTGAATCAAACTGTTTCTTAATATTCTTCCAAAAATATTTTTTTTTTAAATTACAACAATGTAACATAGTACAGTGAGACATAATAATGTCCACAAAGAAATCAAAGTTTTTTTCCACCAAAAATGTAATTGAAAAAAAAAGTCTGAAAATTTCAAACTGATCTGAAAATATGGCTTATTATTCATTATATTACATCAAGCCTTCATTTTTTAAAACATATAAACAGTATAACGAATAAAACCAATTTCTATTTTAAAGTTCGTAAATGCGACTAACGTCATAGCTTAGATCAGAACTTTAGGCGTCTTGTTGAAATAAAAATAATTTTTTTAACCTTCGCACTATTTTATTACGCGTGGAAGATTTCTCCATATGATGGATGAGCTACAGCAACCTGTCGTCAAATGGGATTTCTATTCTTATAAAGATAAGGAATGAGTTCTGTAAAAAGGTGCGAATTCCTTGTCATTCAAAATCAATTTTGGTTTTGCAATAGGGGAACTCTTTTCTTCTTTCCTTCTCTTTAATGTCTCCAAGATTTAAGGTAGGGTTTGCATTACAGATGAAGTATAGTTCCGTGTTATTGTTGCATAATTTTGTAAAACTTATCTTCATAGCATTATTAGAAAACATTTTTGGTTAACTTGTCATTGTGTGTATTTTTTGATAAATATAAACAATGTGTTTCATTTAATCGTAATTGGCATGTGCCAAAATAGCTTTATTTTTATTGTTTGACTATGAGATGATTTCTAAAGAAATTTAGCAATGGGGAATTACATACATAAAACAGATTTTTTTATTCATAAATTTGTTGCTATGTATGAAGCATTTGTTTGATGAGGGCTAGAGTAAAACACATGAGTCACTAAAATTTTATTTTGAGTTGCAATATTTAAATAACTCACTGAGATATTGAAAGTGAAACGCGAGCTTAGTTATAAGTATTGAGTGAATAATTCAATTATACAAATTCACCAAACAAAAGCTCAAATATTACCCATTGGGAAAATGAATATTCTTCTGGGTTATTTTATGTTTGAACACTTTTCGACTTGATGAATTTTAACACCATAATCACAAGTAAAAGACAGTAAATACTATGAAATAATCGGGCTAACATAAGCACTAATAAAAAAGCACCACAACAAGATCAAATGAAAAAAAAAAAAAGAGAGAGAAAAAAGGCAGACGAAAACTTTCCATTTTGATTTTCACCAGGCTCTTTTAATGTTTATATATATTATATATATGAAAGATAAATGGAAATATGGGGAAAGTGAATGTAGACATCCTATTTGGCGTATTATAGAGAAGAAATGCATGAAAATCTAACTTATCTTATGAGTTTTCTATCGTAGTGATCAAAAAATTCGAAATGGCTATTTTGAAATTCTCGCCAAAACCAAGGCGCTCATATTTCGCGCAATTTAGCTTTCCCCACCTAAGAAAAAGTGCACTCTTCTGCCAGGTTTTTCCGCCACCTACCTATAGTCATAGTTGAATAATAACTTTTCCTAATTATTGTCTTGGCGATTTTAATATAAATATGAATACTGAAGTAGGAAACGAATTTTGAGATGTATATTGGCGGGAAATGAAAATCAATCTAGCCCATTGGACGATAAGAGGACAAATATCAATTGATGTAGATTTTGAAACCAATGGCTTGTAATGTTGTAACATTTATGAAAGTCTATTCAGGAGAAAAAACATTTGATCAATGGGTAACCAGTGATAACCATAATGTCATAAACATTTTTTCTCTTTTATTCTTAATCGTCATTTATTATTAATATCTGAGATCGTGCTTTATTTTTATGAAATTTTTATGAATTTTTTCTCTCCTTTTTTTAAAAAACTAGGCTGATATATATGGATTATTGCTGTTGTGCACTAATTTAAAATGGTTTAAAATTAGTGTGTTTGTTAAAAGTGGAACACCATTTAATAATATTAGTTCTAAGTTGGAAATTAGAATAAGATTCCAAAAACCCCTGTGTATAAAATGTTTCTCAGAAATAATTTTGTTCTTTTCAGCTTTAAAGAATAATTTTCATTTGAAATAATAAATATCAAGAAAAAAACTTCGCCCACAAACGTTTACGATCGCCAGGCAACTATAAAACTGGACAACTTAACGATTGCAACAGCAAAAATTAAAATCTTTCAATTAAAAGATCTCATTTTTATAATACTTACATAGATTTGGTTGCATAGATATAATTTTCGATTCTATAGGGGAAATTTTTTAAAATAAAAGCGTTTATTCTTGGTAACAGTTGCATTTTTTTTTTTACATGCATATTTTTATTTCATATTCTGTTTAATTTTTGTCATTTTAAAACATCATTAAATGTTTTTAACCAAAGAAGTTTAATAACAAATGCACGAAAAGTTTATTACTAAAAATGCTTTACTATTTTGAATTTATCTTTTAAATTGTATATGCTGAATTAACAAAGTATCATTTTTCAATGAAAGTAAATTTAACTTTTCAAATGTGTTTATCATAAAATTCTGCGCAATAAAGTAATAACAAAGGACTATTTATTTTTTAAACTCTTTCGCTGAGGAAGATAAGAAATTCACAATTTAAGTGCCTTACAGTAGAAGCGAAGCTATAAATTTAAATTATATATCCCATTTTTTGCCATAATGTAAGTGCTATTTATATGCCATTACGTGAAAAATTATCTGGGCTTTAGAACGGACAAATAACTTAAATATTTTAGAAGTTGTTAAACCTTTTCAAAAATAACCAATTTGGCGACATTTTCCCTCCTAGATGAAAATTATAATACAGTATTCTTATTTTTGCACAATTTTTAACTAGCCTAAATAATGTAATAAGTTTTTAATTATTAAATTATTAGACTGCAAACGCTTTTCATTTTTTTTTTTTTTCAAAACTGTAGCTTTTCTCCATATTGACGTTTTTCTTCAATTTCAAAATAAACATTGAGAGTGCTGGCTAAAGATCAACTAAATTTGATCTCACAGTAATACGTAACTATTGTAAACTCACAGCAGTTATAAAAATAGCAAAACAGCATTATTTTCTGCTACAACAGAACATTCGAAAAACAGCCTTAAACGGTTACTTTTCTATCCTCAAGCCTAAAATGAAACAAAAAGTTTCTGACTACGATAAGATTAGATCACAAATGTTTTCCATTTTTCTCAAAACTGTGGCTTTTCTCTATATTGACGTGTTGTGCCAATTTCAAAATAGAGAGTACTGGCTAAAGATAAACTAAACTTGATTTAACAGTCATGAGTAACTGTTGCAAACTAAAAGCAATTTTAAAAATAGCAAAACAGCATTATTTTATGCTTCAACAGAAGACTGTGAAAAACAGCCTTAAACGGTTACTTTTCAAACCGATACTCAAGCCTAATACGGAAAGAAAATTTTATGACCAGGATAAATTTTTTTATACGTTTAAAAAGAAATATAATTCAATCTAATTAGTATATATATACATATATATATATTTTAATTTTGAAAACCACTCTAATTTTTCGATAATAGAAAATTTGAGAATATTTGAGAAACGGTTTTTTGAACTTCAAAATTATAAAGTTCTTTCAGATCCGTATTTGGATTTTTTCACTAAAAATCTTGGAGCTGTGAAAAATTAACACGGGGATAGATATTTTTTTACATCGTTTATTAAATCGTTTTTAGTGAAAATGGAATCCTAATAAGCCTGCAGATAATTGCTGAAAGAATTGTTTATCAAGAAAAGCACTGTAAAAATAGCATTACAAATGGATATTTCAATTTGTATTAATGCAAGTAGCTTAATATTAATTTTTTTACAATAATACGAAACTTATTACTGGTAAGGTTTTTTCTTTTAATACAATAGCATCAGTTTTGCATTAACCCTTTCTCTGTCTGATATTTTTTTATTTTTATTTATTTTTTTTTTTGGAACTTTCGACTTTAAAAAAAAGTATTTGTTTTTATTGCTGAAAATTAATATATGTTCCATCCTAAATTCTAAAATGCAAAATATTTTTGTTAGTAAGTAGTTTTTCGCTTTACCCATTGTTAATGAAATATGTGATGACCCGTCCACAGATCTCCAGTTTTCCCTGCAAAGCACCCAAGTTTTATTTAAAAAAAAAAAAAAAAAAACTTTGTAATAACATATTTATTAACTTTAGTGCTTTAAGATGTCTAAGATAAATATCTGCATAAAATCATTATTAAAATTAGGCAAAAAAATATTTTGGAAAATAATTTTCCAACCTCACCGTTAAAACGGCTTTACAATCAGTCTTCGGCATCAGAGCCTAAAAATCATAATTATCACGAAACTGAAATAATTTATAACAGATTATTTTTTTTTCTTACTTAGTCATAAAAATTCAAAATGATTTTGATTTCAATTCGAGGCTAGAAATCTCACTGCAAAAATTGTAAAGAAAGTGGGAGCAGTTCCGCCATCTTTTAGCACTATTCCGAAATACAAAAATAATCATGGAATTTATTGAGACGTGTAAGTAGCAATGAATTCAATTTCAATGATGCAATTTTTTCTTCGTCACATGGCATTCGAAGCCCACAGAGAAGGGGTTAAAAAAAAACCTTGCACGTTTCTAATAAAAAAAAAAAGTAAAAAAAATAAATAAATAAAAAAAGTAAAAAAAAAAAATTTTAAAAAATCTTTTATATGTTTTAAATTAGAGCAAAATGTTTCTTTAGAAACAGCCATTCAAGCAGACAAAAAGTTCAATCAGTGTAATATGTAAGCAATAATGGTTCATTGCCGTTGACATTATTAAGGTTTACTAATTTAACTTAACGTTACGAATTTAAGGTTTCAAAAAGTCAAAAGAAATATAAATAACAATAACAATCTGAACACTCGAATAAAGTGACACACTTAAAATACAGTATCCAAGTCTATTCTTAATTGTGAGATAGCTATTTAAAGAAATCAAGCAATCAAAAAACCAATTTAAAAAGAATATGAAAGTATAACCGAGAAACACTGAAGAAAGACGAACCAATCCCCTGAAGCGAGTGGTAGAAATACCTCAAATAAAAGAGATACTAATATTTTTCTTCTTTTGAAAAGACAAAGTGACAATTCAATTTTAAGACGAATAGAACTCTTCGTAGGACATGCCGTATGTAAAACGTCAACGCCAAAATGAAGCTGTCTAAATAAATCATTTCGAAAAAAGAGCAATCAAAAGTAGTGGAATTAGAAAAAGAACTTCTCTTTTGTTGAAATGAGCGGAAAACGTACAGGATAAAACTATTCTCTTGTTCTTAATGAAAAGCAAAATTGACCAACTAAGTAATATTTTATTTGAATGTTATTTTTTTTAAAATTGTTTTTGAAAGATTTCTAAAAATATTTTTGGAAATGGATACTGGTGTTTACGCTTAATGATGCCTTTTCATTTGAAGATAGTTTTAATTTTTTAATTATTGACTCTTTCAATTTAAATTTCCTTTAAATGCAATTTCTCGATAAAACTCATTTTTATCTAAAATTAGAAATAATATAAGCAAAAACAAATTTGTAAATGCCATTTTAAGCTCATTCGAAGAACACGCATATCAAAATTTACTTTACTTAAAATAAAAAATAAAAAAAACTGATATGGTTTAAACTAATTGTTATTTTTCCTTTTCTTGCAATCACATTCTTAAAGCATTTTAGAAATTTTTCAAATACGCAATGCGTAAATTTTAGAGGCACCATCTGCTAATAGGCTTGGCAAAATTTTGGCAAACAAATAAAATTATTCTTGGCAAAATTTTAGATAAAATTGCACTGAAAATATAAATATGAATTATTGTTTTGATATTATTTGTTATTATGTATTATATATTATTATGAAGTATATCTTATTTCCTAACAGGCCTTGAACCGCCGACCCGATTCTGAGTTTACGACTGTCAATATTCAATTCCCTAGCCTCGTAATTTCGAACCCAACACCGATGATAAGGGAACTCATGGATCAGATATTGGGACAAGCTGGACTTCGTGGAAGATTTTTTGATGGAACGAACTCGCATTTGCGTTACATGGAGAGGAAAACCACGAAAACCTCACAACGTGAAGCCCAATGGCAAGGGGATCGTAACCCGTGATCCGTATACCACTGAGGCTATTTTTATGTCAGCATTGTGGTCAGTGGGAGCCGGGAGAAGATATAGAATTAATTCGTACTATTCACAGCTGGGATTCGAACCTGGGAGGTATTGGGAGCCAAACGCTTTATCCTTTGAGCCATTGCCGTTCTATTATGGAGTATATATATATTCTTCTTCTTCTCATTGGCACGACAGCCCAGGATGGGCCTTGGCCTTCTCAACAAGCCTATGCCAAGACATTCTTCCCTTAGCCAAGGTTCTCCAGTTTCTTATCTTTAAAATTTGTAGGTCCTTTTCAAGGCAGTCTAAAAATCTTAGGTTTGGCCGTCCTCTTTTTCTTGTACCTGTTGGCCTGGCAACAGGTAGTATATATATATAAAGAGAGAAATTTATACCATACATGTGAGGAATTACACGTCCAAAGTAAATGCAACTTCAAATGCTTAAAACAGATCAGAATTTAAATAACTAAATTGTATTTAAAGTTTTTATTTTTTAGTTTAAGAAGTAAATATATAGATTTTTTCGTACAAGCGGTTGATTTTAGTCGAATTAAACACATTATCTTATGCATAACTTTGCATAAAAGTACAGAGAAGTGTGCAAAGAGTTTCTACTATAAAGTTAGAACATGTAAAAAACTACGTTTTTTTTTTTTTTTTTTTTTTCAGAGTGCAGCACATAGCACTTTCCCTCCAATCGTATACAGAGCCCCACTGCGGAAATAAGGTTAACTTCTCATTGGGCACGAAGTTTATAATTTCTTAAAATTATTTTTAACTGACTTGGAAATTCCTTTAATTGTTTTCTTATTATCTAGCTTTATCATATTTCCATTACATATTTTTTCTTTTAAGAATGTCGAGTGTTAATGAATACAAATTATGTTTATTTATTTCTCTAAGCACCTGATGTAAATTAGGGCCTGATATAAATATTTTTACTTATATTTTCCTTGTTTGTAAATTTGTTTTTATGCTGAGTATAATTAAGATTTATGTGTTTTTTAATTACACCATTGACCTCTTTAAACTATACAAGAAAAAATATTGGTAAGTGTTATTTTCTAGAATAACGTACCATATTTCGCTTTCGAATAATATATCAACATGTAATTTTTTTTCTTCAGCTTTCAGAAAAACTTGTCATAGACTTAAATTAAAAGGAAATATAAAGAAAATCAGAAGTGATCTAAGAATATGAGAGATGTCCTAAGTTATAAATTGCTACTCTTCAATCCCACAGATTTGAAAGTTGACGTCACTGTAAGTTAAGACAGCTCAAACTGCGGCCCGTGGCAGCACCTAAACATTCTGGAAAAAGTTTTTTTTTCTCTCTCTCTTTTTGAAGAAATTTAAAAAAAAAAGGGGGGTTTGGGAATTTTGGATCGCGCACTTGTTTTCATCACACTTTTAAACATACTCAAAATACGCTATTTCCATCGTAAATCAAAATGGTTTTTTCGATCGCTTCTTCGGTGATTGTTGCTACGGATTTCCATATAGTTTCAAGAATCTTTATATTTTTAATTCGATATTATTCGAATATGAACAATTCGAAATACTGTTACTGCATTTTGACCGACTTTATTTTTGCCCATTTCATCGCTAATCCAAGTGACTTTTCTATCGTGTTTTAGGCAGTTATTCTCGGATTTTTACGTCCTTTTTAAAAACTCGGTATTTTTTATATGATATTATTAAGACTCGCGAGTTGCGAATCACATCACGTATTTTAATAATCACTTTTGACATTCTTCATTTGTGCCAACTTCATTCTAAATCCAAACTATTTTTCCAGCACCTTTTCTTCAGTTATTGTCACGCATCTCCACCGTGCATTTAAATGTGCGTTTTATTTGTGCCGATTTCATAGGATATTTTTTTAATCGTTCTTTTGGCAGCTATTGCTACACCATTGCACGCCATTCGGAAAATCCCGAAAATTTTTAAGACTTACTAGTTGCTAGCAGCGCATTTCAAAATACTGTTTTTCGAAGACTCCATCGTAATATGAAATGCTTTTTGCGAATAATATGCTATTTTCATAACTGCTGTGAGTTAGAAACTGTTGCTTAGCTTATCTGAAACCAAAGCTGTCAACAATTATTCTAAAAATGACGCAAAACGTCAATATGGAGAAAAGCACAGTTTTATAAAAATGAAAAACGTTTGTGTTCTTATTTTTTAATATTTAAGAGCTTACTCCCATGCTGCATTACCTGAGCTCATAAAAATTTACAAAAACTGAGAATACAGCAGTAATTTTGATAATTTTCTTCTAGGTGAAAAATGTCGCCAAATAAGAGATTTTAAAAAAAAATTTAATAACTTTAAAAATATTTAAGTTATTTGTCTGTTCTAAAGCAGAGATAACCCTTCATGGCACTTAAAAAACTATGGCTTTTTTTATTTTTCTTGATTACAGAACTTCGATAAACAGTGATAGTAATATTCTTTGACTTGCCGTATTTGTGCAGCTTTCATCGTCAATCCAAGTTAATTTTATATCTTTTCTACGGTTAAAATTTGTTCAAAAAAACAGTCAAGATTTACAATTCATAAAATCTATATTATATTTCTCTTACACGGCACCAAAAAAAAAAAAGCCTCATTACAACTTCCCGTATGGCAACGTTAGAAAATCGACCAATGATTGCATCTAAAAATGTCACATGCCAAATCTAGCTGAGGTGGCTCAACATATAGCACTTTTAAAAACGGAAACAATAACCAGAGTGAGCATTATCAGGTTGTTCAATTCAGCTGCGGCAAAAATAAAAATAAACAACTTAAAAAATAAAAATGCTGTTGCCAACCATAGAATTTTTCTAAAGTTAACTTAGCAACATAAATCAAAATAATACCTGAGCGCTTGACGTAACAAATCCTTCAATTCTATAAGTGTTGTATCGCCAAATGCCCAAATTAACAATTGCAATTTCAAATTAATATTGAAATGTACAGGTTTAGAACTTTCTACAGTGAAAAGTTTTCGGAACTGTTTGGAACGTTAAGAACGTATCCAATGAGCGAGCAAAGCGAGCATTGGATTGCGAAGCAATCCGAAATGAACTGCGAAAGCAGTTCCGGGGGTTGGTAAGCGCCAGCGAGCAGGGAGCGAAGCCTCCTAGTCTTTCATAATTCACTAAATATAAACGTCCTAAAATTAAAAATATATACATAAGTACGTGGTGAATGTTATTTTGAACTATAATGCGCTTGTTTCAAAAATTATTTACTTTTATTCAATGACCATTACATTTATTTTAAAATAAACTTTTTTATTTTGTGATTTGATAAAAAAATTACTTTTTCCTCATCTTTATAGTTTTTTCTATAAATCTTTTATTTAGTTTTTTTTACTTGCTAGAGTTTTTTTTTAAAGTATCAGTTCTGTAATCTTCAGTTTTGAATAAATTTTAATATTAAAAGCATTTAATTTTATACATATTAATTACTAAGTTGATTGATAAAAAACATTTAGAGTCTGAAACACTGAGGTTCATATAAAAATTGCTATAATTGCCGTCAACATGACTAAATACTTGGACATAGAGTCCCTCATGTAACCCTGGCTCTTCGCTTAAAAAAGATTGTTCACCGCCATTGTAAGTAGAGCGAAAGAAACTTTAAAATATGCGTTGTGATGATTCACAATGGAACGTCCTCAAGTATTATTCGTTTATGCAATGTTTTAACAAGTTTGAATAAGTGTTTACATAAGTTAGCTCAATTTTTTTATTATTTTGAAATGAAACTTTCCAAGTCTTTGGGTTTCTAGACATGAATATTTTCGGAACTATTAATCCAAATAATTTTACCATTAATATCAACACGGAAAGACTAGAATTAAACCCGATAAACTTTAAAACGAGAAAGCAAAAGTATGAAATGCATTTACTTTCGGTTTCAAAGTATTAATTCAATTAAAATATTTTGAATGTGTTCTAATGTTTTTTTTTTTTTTTTTCCTTTTGAAATTTATATAGCATAAATTGCACAGTTTCAGCAAAAATCTAGTCCGAGTTAGTCATTCCTACATCTTCAAATAAATAAGTTTTTATTGCAGATCGAAGTTAAACGTATAATTATTTCAGATATTTTTTAATTTTTTTTAAGATAAATCAATTTTGATCTGTAATTTTCACCTTAGTACAGTCACGCAAAGGCTTGATTTATTAACAAAAGAAACCAATGCAAATTTGTTTATATTTTTCAAAGATATTCATCTAAGGAATTTTTTTTTTCCATATGAATTCTTCTAATATTTTTGTTTCCTTCTCTCTGTTTATTACTAAGAGCATTATATTTTAAATCTAACGCCCTCACTCCATTTACTTCCTGGCTTCAAAGTTCTAAATTATTCTATGTATTATTTATTAAATTGTTAGAATTCATAAAATATAAAATTACAATTTTAGCTCCGAATTAATTAAAGTTGGCCAATTCCAAATCTAAAAATGAACTTATTTTAACCACGCTAAATCCTTCTAATGTTTCAAAATATTCTTTTCATTAAAAATCTTTCTTTAACTATTTTTTCTACTATCACCTGGCATCAAATGATCTCCTTTTTGTGAAAAAAAAACTAATACAAAAACGATTACATTCATAGAAGATATGCTTTTTTCATAGTTATTTTTTTATTAACCATTATTCGAGAATGCATTAATATTTTTCTTACTTTCTGTCCGTCTCTATTAATACCAGTATTATATATTCAATTCAAAGCTTTAACCACAAAGAACAAAGCCTCTAAATTTGCGGACGAACCCGTCCATTACAGACCACAGGGGGCCTGTAAATTGAGGACAAACACAAAGCCCGTGGACCTGTTCTAAGCAAAGTCTCATCGTTTTTTTACTTTATTATTGTACCTAATGGACAACCGGGCCATCATTGGTACTTAAAAGGATCTCATGGCCATATGATAGATCGTGTAAGTTTGACACATGAAATAATCCATCTGTATATAGTGACAGATCGCTTTGATACACGGCCGCAATCAGATTTCTTTTTATTTCATATCTGGCGATAAGTTTTTTTGACCGCCAAATGTACTAAAATCGTCACCTCAAAGTGAATTGTATTATATCGTGCCCTTTTTTTTTCGAAGATTGTGTCATAAAGGTTAGAGCCTCAGGTATATTAATCAAATCTGCGTGTCAGTGCATGTGATAAGCTTAAAAATATTCATCCAGTGTTGTTTAACTTTAGAAACCAGCTAGACTCTTGAAATAAACGGAAGAATTAACTTTCAAAGGATGACGAATTGTTTTTTTTTTTTTTTATATTTTTTTTTTATTTTAAAACTAATTTTTACGGTCTAGATTAGCACTACAGTTTTTCCTCCCCCCCCCTTTTTTTTTTCTAAACTGAGAATCATTTGTCAGTACTTGTTTTATGCTAAATCCTATTTGATTATTCAAGTATGTAAAAATAACTTTATTCTTATGGTTGATTAATGAACTGAATGTTAAATGTCATCAGAACTTAGTCTTTTTTGTTGTTTCATAAATGCATAGCTTGTTAGTGTTTTATTGTTTCAGCTTTAATGGACAAATTTACATTTATATGCTTTGTATCCTCTTTATTTAAATGAATTATTGAAAATAAAATTCTAAGTAAAATTAGTTTCCTTTATAACAACTCGTCACCTTCTTTTAAATACTTTGGAAGCTGTCATGTCTGAGAAATACGTCAGTTTTTAATTTCAAGATAATTAAAAAAATGTTTCAATAAAGAAACAAAGAATGGCTGCGCGTATTTCTAGTACTGTCGTCATTTGCCTAAAAATTTTAATCTTTATGTAGTCAAAAGTCAAAGTCTGTCAGTAGGTTTTTTCGATAATAACTCAAGAAAAAAAGCACCAATTTAAATTTTTATTTTTTATTTTTTCCAGTTATTAAATTTTTATAGGATGGTTTGTAAACAATAACCACTTTCCAATGCCATTTGGTTCGGTCGGAATATTGAAAATAGAAGATTTTATTGTTGAAACCCATTGCTTCATATTAAACTTTCTTTAATATATTTAAACATCTTCACCGAATTTTGTTACTGATTCGTTTGTTTTTATTTTTTGTTACTGATTGCCATTTTTTTTTTTTTTAAATTTTTTTAAAAATCATTTTGTGATATTATACCTTTATAATATTTCAATTTTTATCCACTTTAATTCTATTAATGTTCATTCTACGATGTGCTTAGGATTGAAATGAAATTTGTGAAATATTTACCTTCCAAACCATTTCTTTTTAGTTAAATGAGATAAAAAATAACAATCTAGAAAATGTTAGGAATTTTATAGCAACCCATTCTCCTTTTTAAATTCAACTTCTACAGAGAGCTTATAACTAAAAGTATCAAGAAATCTGAGCAATATCTCTTACAAGATTGAAAGCTAATAATTCTAGAACAATAATCGCAAGTTCAATTTTTTTTATTTCATCATATTGTCTGTACATTTATCTATTTACCCTCATATTTCCAAGTTTTAAATTTTATAGTTTTTGCGCAGTTTAACAAAATGTAACATGAAGTTCAATTTTGTTTTTTGTTTTTTCAATTTTTATAAGATAACAATCAAGATTTAAGATTTTTTTTTTTTTTATTCTACAAGGCTCCGGTTGCCAACCATTGTTTCTACTTTTCATTTATTCACCATTATTTTTTTACTTCTTAAACGCTAATATTTTCCATAATAAAGAAGACAAGAAAAAAAAAAAAAAAACAGAATATTTTGTTTCTTTAAATATATAATTACTGTAGCTTTATGTAAGAATATTTTATTAATGTGTAATAAATAAATAGCAATTATTAATGTAATGAAATAGACAATTATTTAGATTAGAAAACTAATAATCGGTACTTGAAAAAAAAATCAGCCTAAGGAGTATAGATTGTGTGATTCAATAAGAACAAATAAATGAGTAGTAGTTTCACTCATTGACGAGACAATTCAATTAGGAAACGGTTTTAATCACTTTTTGACTTTCTTTATTTTTAAAAATTTTAGCATGAATGTTAAGATTTATATCTGGCAACATGTAATTTCTCTTTGCTATTTTTGAAAGACTTCTACTCGAGCACGAGCTTATAATACAGGGATCTCTTGATGAAAAAATAAGTAATGTATAACAACTGTTAAAGATTCAATATTTTAAATAATAAGGAAAGAAAAAAAGTCATTTATATTGGCAATAAGTTTCGAAAAAAATCGGAATTTTGAAACAAAACATTCAAGTTTATAATTGAAACTGGCGCTTTCTCCACATTGCTTTTCCTCTCTGTAGTTGCATTTCAGTGAGAAGTAGATTAACCACAATATTTTTTTTCTTTACTACAAGTTTAAACATGAATAGTTCTCGAACTTATAATTGAATCATAATTTTTTTTATTTCATCAAACTCCTTGTGCATTTTTCTGCGCCTCTTTAGAATTTCAAGTTTCTTAGTTTTATATATTTTGAGAAGCAAAACAAAATACAGGTATAACGTAAAGCAAATGCAGTTGCTCTCTTGCGGCCTTTAGAGCAAGCCGCGTGGTATTTTTTCCCCACATGTTAATAATTATCACAATTAATAAAGTATAATTATTGAATGTTAATTTTTTCTACTACATTATGCTACCTGGATATTTTTCTACAAACCTTCATAATTACAAATTTCTAAGAATTTAATAGATTTTGTGCAGTAAAACAAAATTTTTTGTAAACATCCAGAACAGCGGTGACGGATTTTATGATTTTTCAATACAGAGAGATTAGTATGCAGGGTATTGAAAACAATTTTGAAATACGGAATTAATAATTTATCAAAAAAATAATAATAAAGAAATACAAATTTAAAATTGTGATTTTCGTTTTTAAAGTTTATATTGCAGAGATGCCAACTTGCTCCGCTTTGTAAAATAGTATTTTCTAGTGGTAGCGAAATTTAAGTTACTTTTAGGTTAGTATTTTTCATTTTAAGTAATTTTTTCACCACTAAATAACAAAAATTATTAGCATCATATAAAATGCAACGTTAATGCATCAATCTACTGATTACTCTACTCTACTAAAAAGTAGGCGTAACTATCCTCCTTTATCCAATTTTACTACTTATTTTGCTACCAGACTATTCCAGAAAGCGGAGCAGTTGGCATCCCTGATATTGTACACTTATTTTGGACTTCATTAGTAAATTCAAATAAACTGTTTTAAATTGTCGTAAGAAATTCCTAATGCATAAAGTGCTAGCATACATTTTTAAAAATGTTTGTAAAAAATATATATACATGAAAATTATATAATACTAAATTTTGTATTAAAAGTGCTTAATTCTTATTATTTTTTATAGATAATCTAATAAATCGTTACAATTGTTACCGAGTATATATATAAATAGTATGATAGACATATCTCTAACATGTTTGAATCATAACATATTTCGTTAGCATTAATACTGATGTTGTGCCAGCGGAATAATAGTTCATTTATGGGGGATATTTAAATAAAAAGTAAATGAAAGAAAAGAACTGAAAGTAAATAAAAGAAAATCACGGCATCAAATCGCAAAATTAGCAAATTAAATCACAATAAATGTTGATTGTGTTAATCTTCTGTTTTTTCCCATTTACGTAAATTATTTGTATCTTCTCCCTCATCCATTACCAATTCTTTCTGTTGAATTTTGTAAAGTAGTTGGCATTGGAATAACATAGAAAAATTATTTACCAAGCTTTTTCGAACGACTACGCTTCATTCAATTTATCATGATCAGTAGGTGGTACATTTCAGAACACTTAAAGTGCCTGTCAGTGTCATAAACGATTATGAAAGCTTTGTATTATATTTTACATTTATTTGAATAAAAAGGGTGCTTTTGAAAAGGAAACCTTGATAAAGAGAAAAGATTCGGACATATTTGATAGACTTGAGTATTTCGAAAGTGTATTTATCAGATGAAAGGAGAATTAGGGTTAATTTAAATTACGTAATATGGCCGCAAAGAACAATTTTAATTTTAAGTAGCGGTCAATGCCAAATAAACAAACAATAAAAGTTTTAGAATTATTGACCTTGATTAATTTTTAATGACGTATTTATTACTAAATGAAAACAAATATGTGTTTTTAATAAACGAATCATAGAGAGATATTGATAGAGATCCAGTCAGAGACTTGATATACCGTATATCTCGATGCTTCAGTAGACCCCTTATTTTTGATTACAAGATAACAAATTTCTGGTATGTCGGTAAGTTAACCACTAAGTCGGTTATTGGTTTGTTGGTTCATTGGTACGACATACAATTGCAGGCTTGTGTGTTTAAAAAGGATTATAAACCTTTGTTAAGTAGGAAAGATAACACAATACAGAGAAGGATAGACAGCACAAAGATACATCCAGGGTTACGGTGGGATTCGAGTCAGCTATATCCATGCTTCAAGTCTATTATTATTCATATAGACGTCATGTGTCAAATGATACTAGACGCGTTGAAATTGTGGATTATGGTAAAGTATTTAAAAAAGTGGTGAATTTCGATTTACAATTTTTTGTGGGACCCAGCATATAATTATGAAGTAGAATCCATTGTAGAGTGGGATCCATATTTCAACTCTGCAAGCATTAATGAATCCGCCACAAATGATATTCTGAAATCTTTAAGTTTGTAGCTTTATGGCATGTTTTAAAAAGTTTTCAGAGTTATATTTCTTGAAGTACTCTTGAATGAATTATCTAAAGTTTTATTCCTAATTTTCTCTTAAGTAATTTGCATGTATATATAATTTTTAGAAACGATACTTTAAAGAAAATTTGAGAGAAAATAAAAAAATATTTGCATATAACACATCAAAAATAGTTTTGAAAGGAGTAATTTCTGAAGAAAGATTTGTAGAGAGTAATAATTCATATATTGTTTCATTCATATATAAACATCGTTTATAATACATCGATATTTCACGATCAACGAATGTCGTACTATACATCTATGTCTACAATGGAACTACCCTTTACTTTTTGTAAAATTTTAGGGATTTGAAAAGTTGACTTGTATATACGGTATATAATAGAGAGAAAGAAAGAGAGATGCGAGATTTTTGATTACATGTTCCCTGGATTGTCTTTTCTATGTTTAAGTTTTTTTTTTCTTGCAAATATTGTCAATATGACTTAATTTGGTGCACGCCCGTACTTACAAAGTTGTTTGTGCCATGTTATTTATGCGGAAAATTATTGAGCGTTTACAGAAGTTCATATTAATTTGAACTTATATTCAAAATGTTTCAAAGAACACAATTTAGATTTAAATAAAACCTCACTGAATCTTATGATTAAAGTGACTAAATTTGTTCAATTTTTCAAAACAGTATTCGTAAAGCTTCTGTAATTTTCTTCATAAAATTGAATAGAAACCAACGTTATTATTTTTTTAAACAAAATTTTTATTTAGCTAGGCAAGAAAGGAAGTATTATCAAAGGAAAGGAAGTAGTACTCAAATTATTATCTGCCATTTTTCTGTATAGTTTTAATTTCTTAGAGTAAAATAACGCTCTACCGATGTCGTTGAACTGTAAACCCGTAAAATGGACTGTATAACATTAAAAACTTTTTTAGTTTTACTGTAACAAACAAATCGTATAAGAGTAGTTTGAAAAATGGAATAAAATACTATGTCGATGTTCGTAAATTCCCGTTTTGAGCTATATCTAAAATAAAAATGCTCCTCAAAAGATAAACCTTTTTAAAAAAAATCAACGACCAAGTTATTGTAAATGCCTCTGTAAGTTTAGGCTTCACTTGTATATTTGTTCGATTATGATACGAAAAAAACTTTCAATTTCCCATTTAGTATACTCTATTTTTAATATAGAAAATTAAATATCAAACGCATTAATAAAATGTGAAAAGAGTTCACAAATTGTTTAATTCAGTCTAGAGTGGTCGGATGGTATTTTCAAAAGGCGTTAGTCTCATAGTCTCAGATGCAAATTTGTCCAATATGAAACTAACTCATTGACCGTTATAAGTTGGTAATCGTAAAACAGCACTTAAAATTTCATAAATCAGTCTTGTTTTCTGTGGTCTAACTGTCTTATTAAAGTCTTTTACAATTTCCCAGCCATGGAATCAAATTTTTAATAAGTCATATGAACAAATGCCACTTCCAGTTCATTTGTATATTATATTTAAATTTTCCGTTCACTTAAGTAGGTACTTTATTTACGTCACACTAGAGCTGCACAATTTGACATTGGCGATGGTCTGGGAAATATCCCTGAGGATAATCCGAAGACATTCAATCGCAAATTTGATCCTTTGCAGAGGGGATGGCTCCCCTGCTTTGGTAGCTCGACGACCTGAGCGCTTTACGGTAGAACAGTTTAACGAGGACCGATACAGCGCATTCTCGGTCCCAATGCAGGCTGATCAAAGTTGTCACACACCCGCTTACTGACAGCAGCTAGTGATGCTTGACTTCGGGGTTCTAAAGGGAACCGTGTCTTTATGATCAGTCCATTGCGGGACCCGGTCACTTAAGGACCATCAGATTCTTACGTGGTAGCAAGAAATTGCTACAAGTGCAATAGGAATGAAGCTACTCCGCAACATCTGCTACGTTGTGTTACCTTGGTGCGGGTTAACCTTTTAAAAGCAACCGGGCACGGTGCTTTGGGTGACGAGGGCGAGCAAGATCATGGATATAATCTGATTCAGATTAGAAGGATAAAAAAGAAGAAAAAATTTAAACTTGTTTGGTGCAATATCAAATAGATAGCCCAGAAACATTAAAATCATCAAAAATTAAACAATAACTCCTACAGTGATCATATTATTATGTAATGCCAAAAGCATACTTTAAATCACTTACAACGCTTTATCTCTCAGAGAGTGGTCATTAATAACATGGATCGCGCAACATGTCCTGATGCGAAAACAGTAGGTGGCTAAAAGGGGCTGCAAGTATCATGATCGTGGGCAGAGATGAGAAGATGAATTGGAAAAGGGAAAAAATGAACTGAGGTTTTGAACTTATCAAAAAGACAAATTTCATTTCCAACTTTGCCAAACGGTGGTATTTCTGTCACACCTTTTTTTCATTTCATTTGCGGCGCGAAATAGGTATCTGTTTTCCACAATGTGCTAGCGCAATCCGATTAATATCACCTGTATGGCAAGATGATTGAGCATATCTAATTTTAAAAATACGATAAGGATATCGATAAAATTCTTGTTGTAAAGCACGTTGATTATTTTGACACGTTGATGCATGCATTATTTTTTTGTAATGTTCGTTCCTTCGATAAATTATACTTGTTCGTGGTTTGAATTGAAGTATTAGATAAGTAATAGTGAGCGAGAAGTGATTAAATTACCATGCAAAAAAAGCAATATTTGCAAATAAAAGTGTTTATTTTTGTTATGTTGCAATAAATTGACTTATGAGAATCATCCATTGATTTATATTTTTCTCTCAATTAAATGGTTGCAGTTTTTACTATTGAACGTGCATTACTGTGGTTCATGTGTCACTATGCCGAAGTCATTATTTTTGATGGTTTTTCATTGATGGATCAACATAATCTTGATGGTAACCATCAATAATTCCATCACGAATCATTATATTTTTTATTGTTAACCAACACCTCAATGTAGGAATTCGGACTGATTTATGATGGTCCAACATAAGAATACCAACTTGATTGTCATACTGAACCATCACGAAATTCCATCATAGTATCTTTGAAATCAAATGTTGAAACGTTCATGAACAATAATCATTCCAATGTAGGAATTTGGACTGCATTATGATGGTCCAACCAAAAAAAAATCAAAATTGTTTTGATGGTATATTCCTGAGAACCAGCAAGAATTCACATTAAACTATCATGAACTGTCACGGATCATCATGGATTGTTGGTTCATGAGAGTCAAATTCTTCTTGATGGCTAACCATCATAGAATTAAAGTAAGCATTTTCCATTATGGAACTAAAGAAGTTTGTTGGCATATCAAAACCATGAACATATAATGGAAAATGTTGGTTGATGGTGACCGTCAAATGATGTTGGACCATAATGAATGGCATTGAAGCTAAAATAAACCATTCATTTTTTTTGATAGGACCATCAAGAATGCTGACTTGGGTGGTTAATTTAGATTGCCAGGAGTCCTTTTGTCTGCTGGTTCGGGTTCAAAATAACACAGCTACTGATTTGAACATTGATAGGAGTAAACTCAAAATTGGGTCGGCTCTTCAACGACGGTTGTTTTAAATTATATGTTTCTTTGAAAATTTTGCATTTGTTTAGGATTATACACTAATAATGCAAATACTGTTTCTTCTTAAACTGATCTTACTAGATGACTGTGGGGAAAACTCATTACTTAGAACTCTTTAACAAAACCAGTGCTTTTTCAATTCTAACCATTAGGAAATGATAATTCACATTTCTAGTTTGTACAGGTCTGAAATGTTCTTAGTTACTTTGTATAGAAAGTTCTACCAGAACAGAAACAGAACAGATAAATGATATGCGTCGATATTATTTAATTTAACTGAATTGTTTATTGTCAATAAGAAAGACAAATAATAAGTTTAGTTGCAATACACAGTGTATTATCACAGTTTATTAAAACTACAGTGTATTTAAAAGAATTGCGTGCGTATTTATAAAGCCACATTTCCACAAAAGATAAAATTTCTTTGCAATCATTAGAATTTCATGTCAATAAACAGACTTTGCCTAAGATAAGCGAAATCTGGAACAGAATTGAAATCTTAAAAATTATCAAAGCAGATATATTGAAAGAATAATTATTAAATCCAGAAAAACTGCTGCGTTATTTGGAAAATTATTATAATTTTTTTTTGGGGAGACAGATAACATAAGAAAAAATAGAAACACATAAAGTAAACACTCACGTATTAGGAATATATACATTTGATATGCAAACAAACAAATTTAATTAAATTCATTCACACCAAGAACCAGACAACTTTTACCATCCTTACTACCATTCACCTTTTCAAAATCTCAACTGTACCTGGGACCTCCTCGTACATGTATCCTTTTTCCTCCAAGCTAAATTGTGTAGATAGTGGGTTCGAATCTCACCGTAACTTGTACGCATCTTTCTGCTGTCCTTCTTTACATTTGTTCTACTACTTGTAAGGGTTTATAAGCACAAAGAGAAGGTATTGAGCTCAAAACCCCGCATACATATGTGAATAAGTAAATAAATGGACAATAACTATCTTTATCCGCAATTGATTTAAAACTATTTCTCTAAGCGTGAATGAATTCAAATCAAAGCTAAAAACATCTCTCAAAATTAAAAACATGGGTCAAATATTAGGTCAATATTGCAGTCTATTCACTTTTAAGTGTTGAGGTTTTTCAGTATTTAAGGGAGGCGAAAACAAGACGTCTTTTATAAAAGTTTGGGACCTTAGTGTCTTAGATTATTAGATTTTACTGAATTCGAAACTCAATCTATTTTTAACATTATCTGGGATAAGGAGGTACTGAATTTTTATCAGATTCAAGACTGAAATTGTCTGGTTGCGAAGGCAAAATGTCAAGGGGGTAGAGTTCTTTTGTTTGCGTTATTTTGTGCCTGAAAAAATTAATTTAGATCTCATGTATATTGCCAGTTATTTATAAGATATTTTAAAAAAAGTGTTTGCTCACAAAATGTTCATAATAAAAGCTTAGATAATAATGAACTAGTACTTATGTCCCAGCTCAAAGAAGAGAGAGAGAGAGACTATTCTCGAACAATTAATATCAAGTTTATATTCTATTTAGATTAAAAGAAAATATCTTTAATTCAACCTATCTGAAATTTAGATCCGTCTATGCTCGGCTACAGAGTGAAGCCAAGAATACATTCCCAATTGTATATCTTCTTTTACCTTAATTTGTGGTCAAGATAACCTGAGAGATCGTGAGTTTGATCCCCTCTAACCGAAGAGACACCGTATTCAAAATGGTGACTGATGCACGCTAAACCTATTAGGGTCACAAAGTTCTCCAAATTCCTATAAGAAATCAATGCCTTTGGAGGTACTGGATCGGAGATCGATCACACTCTGGTTCAGGTCAAACTTACGATCTTTCGATGGATGGATGGTGCATGAATGTGTCCTCTCTGTAAAACGGGATATGGCGTATTAATGTTTTCTTGGGGTCATCCTCAAGAATGTTTCTCAGACCGTCGCCAACTGTACAGCTCCAGTGCAACGTTAATGAAAGTACCGTAAGGTATCGTACTTCACTTTAACCCTGTTTGTTAGAAGGTAGATAGATTTTCCTGAAATTTTGGGAAAGGAACCTGTAAACATCACCATTGCCCAGTGAATTAGACTCTTGACCAATCTGGCATCCAGCTAAAGTTTAAAATTTGAATTATCGGGATTTGTTGTGGTTTGAAGAAACGAATTTTGACTGTTGAATTACTTCAGGGCTTTCTAGCTGATGACGTGGAAGCACCAATTACACACAGAACAAACTCCAATGACAATTTTAGGTCACCTCAGCTTATTTAATTAATTATCCATTTTTTAAAATACGTATTTATTGTACTTATTTATTCAAATACGCTTGTGTGCGTAATACAAGGGAGCTTTTGTAAAGTAGAAACAGGTAGCTCCAATTAGAAAAGGACAAAAAATAAATTCAGGGTTACGGTGTGATTCGAACCCACAACCTCTATACTTCAGAGTGTTTGGGGAAAGAACAATGCCTCTCGGTCACGAAGCATCATTTTGTTTAATGGTTGGATACTGTTGCTGTGGTGTGAAAGTTTGAAGAGAGGGGGCCAGCTCAGGCTCTGACCAGGTCGTTTGACCTGCCATAGCGGTTAAGAGATAGAGGCCTGAAAAACGGGCCAAAATGGAATGCTTAGGTGCTTGGCCATAGTTGGTTAATGTATGATTATGTATTAATGCAGAAAGAAAATTGATGATTATACATAACTGAAATTTTGCTTTTGATTGGTAATGAGGAATCTAATTGATAATTTGATAAGAACGTACTACTTCATGATTCACAATACTGGTGCACAAAACAAATAATCCTTTTTTTTTAAAATTCTTTTCCTCTTTCTTTTTTTTTCTTCTTCCTCTTTCAATTTTAAAACATATCACAAATAATGTTTCTGAAGACATAGTAAATTATAAGTCGAAATCACACCCATTTATTTCAATTTAACAACTCCCGAAGCCAATCCTCAAAAAGTGTTGAAAGAAGAAGAATTGAGAAGAAATGAAAAACAAGCGACTAAAGGAGTAAATTCATTTATTGATGCACAAATTAAAAAATGGTCGCGGCAACTTAAAGCTGATATTCGCACCTGCCGATGTGGTAACGCCCTGGCTCTTCACATGCTGCGAAACAACTCGAGTGATACTAAATGAAACGAATCGTATCACTGGGAGTCCGATCAAATGACGGATAAGAAATGAATCAAACTTGCTGTTGCCACTCCTGGAAAAGAAAAAAAAAATCAAGTTAATTATGAGAATCTTCTCAGATACAAAGAGATTAATCAAGTGCTATTGTTGTACAGTTCCTTTTTGCTGAGTTTAAATAAAGGATTGTTAGAATAGAAATTGTATTTACAGTTTATATGAATGCATTGTTATGCCCTAAAAGAGAAGCCTTAGAAATAAACACGTAAATGTCCACTTGATAATTGGAAAGACGTTTATTAAAAGCGTATTAAACCAGGATAGTTAATCTATAGTTCCCGACCCAAACAATGGCCGTAACATGATAGGCTCTCAAGTTGCTTTAGTTTTGCTCTCAAGATCAAAAAAACGGAAAATATAGGAGAACTGGTAATCTAATTGAACAAGAAATCGTGTTTATTGTGAATAATCATTTTGGAAAGCATTTTATTTTTTTTTTTCTATTTTTTCATCTGTATTGTTTGTTTCTTTCATGGGTTTTCATTATTTAAAAAATTTCATTGTTTACTTCATTTCTTACTTTCTGAAAAACTTCTAAATTGTCCGCCACAAGTACTAAATTACAATACTTTAAAAATTATGACAAATCTTTCAAAAAGGATGCCATTTTTATCAGCAAATTTATTGTATTTCTACAATGATAGGTAGATTAATTTTAAAACCTTTTAAATAATTACAAATAATTATTAATTGCAATAATTTGTTTTATAAATAGTTATTCTCATAATTTATTTTAAATGTAAATATTTCCGAATTGAAAAAATATATTTAATCAATTGAATAAATATATTTAATCAATTGAATGAATATATTTAAATACCATTGAATCATCGGTAAAATCGGTCCGAATTGAATAAATATATTTAATCAATCGAATATTTAATCAATCGAATATATTTAAATACCATTGAATCATCAGAAATATCGGTTGAGGTGTAGAATCGGGGACCCCTTGATTAGGCGATATCTATTGTTCAATTTTGCCGAAAGCCCTTTTCTGTTTACTATGATATTCTTTGTTTTCTTTGCTTTCAATGATATCACCTTTGGGTTACCGCAACCTTTGTTTACCGTTATGTGATTGGTTCTAGATTTATTTTCATACATGTAGCTTAATTTTCAAATAGACAAATATAAGGAGGGATTGCAAATTATTACCGAAATATCAAATATTTTCTGCGTTAAAGTGGAAAAATATAAGAAAACTTCAGAAATCGGAGGAAAAACTAGCAAAAAGTGTTTTTTATACCACAATAAATTTTTTGCCCACTGAGAATAATTTTTTTCGCAAGAATTAATTTAAGCATTTACGACTACAGTTCCTGGCCAAATTATTTGACTCACTATAAGATTCTATGTAAAATCTTAATTATCTGGAGATACTATACAACTTTATTGCTTTTACGCGACTGAAACCGGTTTGCACTTGTTTACTTTCGTGTATCAATTGGTTAAATTAGACGATATATACATAAATTTGACAATCGGATAAATGAAACGATATGTTATATAAATATAGAATATTTATTATATCAATTATTATATTAGTATATTATAATAATTAGACCAAATTATAAGACGTACTGTAGTGTTTTAATAATTACATGTTTTGCACGAGTTTATATGCAACACTTTTATCTTTAAATAAACATGTATTGGGTTTTTATTCAGGAGAATTTTTATATATTTCCTATTTGTATTTATTTTTAACGTATTGCATTACAATGTTAACCAATTGATACACGAACATAAACAAATGTAAACCGGTTTCAGCCGGGTAAAAACAATAATGCTGTATAGTATCACCTGATATTTAAGATTTTACATAGAATCATATAGTGCGTCTAATAATATGGCCATGGACTGTAGTTATCCATAAATTGAATCATATTCTAGGTGATATTTCTAGGAGTTTTTAAAATAATTTAATATTTGCTTTTATTTATTTCCTTCAAGTTTTTTCCCCCCAAGAGAAATTAATTTAATTTATTTGACACATCAGTTTTAAATATAGTTTTTGTACGACCCTTCAAACTATATAGTTATGGAAGCATTCCAATTTCTTTTGCTTTATAACTGACACCAAAAGAATAGCACATTTTTATTTATTCGATAATTCGATTTGTCGAATTCTTCGTCGGCTATTTTTCTTTTCTCCAGGATAGCAGGTGAAAATTTTTACACGCGCTCACGGAAAAGCTTTTCCTGTTTTTCCTTTTATTCTTCACTCGAGCTACCATTTTGCTATGAAGTACATCAAAAACACCGCCTTTTTCAACACAAAATGAAGGGAGATGTGATTGTACAATCTTCTCTTAAGGATAATTCGATATACCCGGGTACATCAGTGGTTTCGTGTGCCCTGTCTATCTTTCTTGAATACCCGAGTATGTCTCTTCTCTATGTGCTTTTCCACTTTTATTTTTTACCGCTTCCATGCTTACAGCACCCTTTTTGATCCGAGAGATGAGCGAACGTAATTTAATAGAGTTTGCCATAGTTTCTCGACCACTATTCCTACATCACGATATTAAATCTACCTGCATTTATGCTTTATTTTTTGTACCTCGTTTTCCGGGGGTTTTATGCTTATTTAAAAGGGAGACAAAAAGTTTAAATATGTTTTAAGCTACATGAAGAATGACAGAAAATGTGTTTAGAATATGAATTGCCTTGCTATCCTATGACTGCTAACGAAAAGTGCATAATATAATTGATTATTTCACTCATTTATGCTTTTTGGATGAGTTCATGGACTTGATTTAATGTTTCTGTTGGTCAAGTGGGCATAAGCAACAACAACAACTCATTTATGCCATGAACAACTGTTGGTTTATGTAAACGTTATTCCTATTTCTACGAATAATATGAGGAATTTTTTTAACGTCTTTAGAAACTAATTCTGAGTTCTATGAGCTTCAGATTCAGGTATATAAAGTATGGTCAAATGATTAAAATATTTTGATTTTTCCCCTTATCATTTGAATACTTATGATTCCCGTATCATATACCTTATCAAGTTATTGTTTTTACAAAATGACTTTTTTTGTAATCCAGTAACGAAAACTGTACAATTGATTATTTCACTGATTATGCTAATGACAAGAACAGCTGTTGGTTTATGTTAATTTAATTGTAAACTACTTCTATGCGTAATGTGAGGAATTTTTTTTAATGCTTTTCGAATCAAATTTTGAGTTCTATGAGCTTCAGATTCAGGTATACAAAGTACGGTCAAATGATTAAACTGGAGCCGCGATGGCTCAGGGGATAGAGCGTTCGCCTTCCAATGAGGCGAACCGGGTTCGAATCCCAGTCGATACGAATTCCGCATCCGGCTTGCACTGACCACAGTGCTGACGTGAAATATCCTCAGTGGTAGACGGATCATGGGTTAGAGTCCCCTTGCCGTCAGGCTAACCGTGGGAGGTTCTCGTGGTCTTCCTCTCCATGTAACGCAAATGCGGGTTAGCTCCATCAAAAAGTCCTCCACGAAGGCAAATTTCTCCCAATACTCGATCCAGGAGTTCCCTTGTCTTCTGGATTGGGTTCAAAATTACAAGGCTACGGAGTTGAACATTAGTAGCCGTAAACCCATTAAGTTGGGTCGGCTGTTCAACGACGGTTATAAAAAAAAAAAAAAAAAATGATTAAACTGGAGCCGCGATGGCTCAGGGGATAGAGCGTTCGCCTTCCAATGAGGCGAACCGGGTTCGAATCCCAGTCGATACGAATTCCGCATCCGGCTTGCACTGACCACAGTGCTGACGCGAAATATCCTCAGTGGTAGACGGATCATGGGTTAGAGTCCCCTTGCCGTCAGGCTAACCGTGGGAGGTTCTCGTGGTCTTCCTCTCCATGTAACGCAAATGCGGGTTAGCTCCATCAAAAAGTCCTCCACGAAGGCAAAATTTCTCCCAATACTCGATCCAGGAGTTCCCTTGTCTTCTGGATTGGGTTCAAAATTACAAGGCTACGGAGTTGAACATTAGTAGCCGTAAACCCATTAAGTTGGGTCGGCTGTTCAACGACGGTTATAAAATAAAAAATAAAATGATTAAACTGGAGCCACGATGGCTCAGGGGATAGAGCGTTCGCCTTCCAATGAGGCGAACCGGGTTCGAATCCCAGTCGATACGAACTCCGCATCCGGCTCGCACTGACCACAGTGCTGAAGTGAAATATCCTCAGTGGTAGACGGATCATGGGTTAGAGTCCCCTTGCCGTCAGGCTAACCGTGGGAGGTTCTCGTGGTCTTCCTCTCCATGTAACGCAAATGCGGGTTAGCTCCATCAAAAAGTCCTCCACGAAGGCAAATTTCTCCCAATACTCGATCCAGGAGTTCCCTTGTCTTCTGGATTGGGTTCAAAATTACAAGGCTACGGAGTTGAACATTAGTAGCCGTAAACCCATTAAGTTGGGTCGGCTGTTCAACGACGGTTATAAAAAAAAAAAATAAAAAAATGATTAAACTGGTTTGATTTTTTTCCCCTTATCATTTGAATAGTTATCAGTCCCGTACCATATACCTTATCAAATTATTGTTTGTAGAAAATGACTGGTTTTGCAATCAAGTAACAAAAAGTGTATAATACAATTGATTATTTCACTCATTAAGCTTATGCTATGAACCTTATGGTTGGTTTATGTAAACCTTATTCCTATTTCTACGAATAATGTGAGGAAACTTTTTTAACATTTTTAGAATCAAATTCTGAGTTCTGCGAGTTTCAGATTCAGGTATACAAAGTATGGTCAAATGATTAAAATGGTTAGATTTTTTTCTCCTTATCATTTGAATACTTATTATTTGTAAGCTTATCATTCCCGTATCATATCCCTTATAAAATTATTGTTTTTAGAAAATGACTTGTTTTGAAATCAACTAACGAAAAGTGTATAATACAATTGATTATTTCACTGGTACTGGTCAAATTATTACAGTAGTTTGATTTTTCCCCTTACCATTTGAATACTTATCATTCCCGTATCATATCCCATATCATATTACTAATTTTAGAAAATGACTTATTTTGAAATCCTATAACAGGTATTGAAAAGTGCATAATACATAATTATTATTTCACTGTTTATGTTTATGAATATGAACAATTGTATGTTTATGCAAATGATTATACAATGACCTTTTGACAGAAATAATGTTTTTAAAAATATTGGCTTTTCTTAATTGGACTATGTACTTGATTAAAAATATAAATAAAACCAGAATGTTTGTAGCAGAATATTATAACACTGTTTACACAATTCAAGATTTCGAAAAAAATTCTAAACAAGTCTGCAAAAAATAAAATTCTTTAAACATAAATCTGTTCCAGAAAATGAAAATAAATAACTATGAAGCATTTCCCCATGCACTATTTTTTTTTTTCCTTTTTTGTGTAAATAAGAATTAAGGACTGCATAAATAAATAAAAATATAGATATTTAAGCAATGCCATGTCAAATTAAAACCTTAATCCAGGCTACAAGGTCACCTATCAGATACTAAAGTGTGGTCATGTGATGAAGAAATCTCTCAAAATAAAATAAAAAATCGTAAGGTTGACAAACGACCCTGTTGAGAGTGTTCAACTTAGCGTTACATTTTTTTTTTTTTCTCTGGCAAAAGCTTAAAGACTTAAATTGCTGAGCTTTATAGTTTTTGCCAGCAGATTACTGAGGTGTGCTAATTACTTGAAAAAGTGTACATGGATTACAAAAGAATGAAAAGAAATAACATTCAATAGTTAGTTTGAGAATTAATACCATATTCGAAAAAATACCATTAGGGCCATTCTACTAGCTCCAGGAATGATCAACTGAGTTGAAATTTGACATCCTGAACGGGCAATATTAATTTATAAATTTTTTTCTTCTTTTTTTTTTTTTTTTTCAAAATTCTAATTTGTTTGAAAGTTAAAGCAATTTTATGTCCCTTTTTTCCCCATCTTTTCAAATTTTTTTTCGCTTTATGTCGCATTTTGCTTTACTGTTCAAAATCTATACGACGCATGAACTAGAAACTATGAATGTGTGTAAAAAACTGTACAAAAAATTCGATAGAATTAAAAAATATTTTATTATTAGTACCAGAATTATCTACTGTTTATAAGATTATACTGTTTTATAAGATTATTAAATGTTATTATTATCAGTTCCAGTATCTACTGTTTAATTGTTATATGAAAAAAACTATGTAGATCGATTTATTGTCCACTGAAATTCAACCAAAATTTTACGTGCTAATATGATCACTTAGATTAATAAACTTAACGAAATTATTTTCGAAATTCTTATTTGTTTGAAAGTTATTACAATTTAAGTTTTTTTTTTTTTTAAATTTTTTATCGTTAAATAATAAATGTTTTTATTTTGTAGAAAAATCGCAATTTTAATTTTATAAACTCGACTTGACTTGATGTCAAAAATATCAACAAGTAAAAGAATGAATTAAAAAAAATACGAGAGAGGTGAAATGTTGTCAGATGTAAATCTTAACATTTTGTCGAAATTCTTAAAAATATGAAGGGTGAAGAGAGAACTGTTTCCAAAGTGAACTGTTATATGATATAAGATTATCGTTATATGTATATTGCTAACAAGTAAAATTACTTCTCATTCGTTGCTTCTTTTTTTGTAGCGTAATCTGTACTCCTAAGTTAAATTTCTTTTTCAAGATTATTTTTTAAATCCAGTTGATCTTTCATTTCTTTATGATTAACATATTAATGAATTGTGTGCTTACCAATTATAATAATTATGCATTTTATAAAAAAAATCTTTTTTCATCGAGTTTTACTGCAAAAACTTTCAACATAAGAAAAATATTTTTAACATTTGGAAAATCAAGCAGGAAGAATGATATCCATGAAAGCTTATTCCAAGAAAAAACGTATTTTGCACAGACAGAAACAGCACGGGCCAGATTTTTCATGTTATTGATTTATAAAAACATTATCTTCAAAATGCAACAAATGGCTACCAAATTTAAATTTTTGTATAAAATGGACATAAACAGTTCTACCCTTTTGATCTTCAATGATGAATGCGAAAATACCCACTGGAGTTAGTGAGTGAACCGCAGTAAAATGTTACAAATATTTCTCTCTCTTTTTTGTGTGTTTTTCCTTAAGAATTGTCAAATAAAATTATGAGCTAACAAAAATGTAATAAATAAAAGCTCAAATTAGTAAATTACTAATATCTCGTTATTTACTCATGTCATAAATAATTTAAGGGCATGTCATAAACAAACAACAAGTAAATTTGGTTTAAAGTTACGACCAAGGGGCCCTGACAGCTCTGAGCCGAGGGCCCAAACATTTCTAGATCAGACTCTGGAGAAGCGAACAGGGGGTGAAGTCTCCTGCAGTGTTTTTAGCAAATATATTTAAAGGATGATAATTTTAGATTTTGCTTTACATTCTTAATTTATTGAAAAAAAAATCAAATTATAACAATTTGGTCAGTACTACAGAAAGACATGTTAGAGAAAAATATTAAAAAAATAATTTTCTGTTCTATATATTTCTCTACGTTGAGATTGTATTATACTTAATGAACAAGACGCAATTAAAACCTAATATTTCAATTAAAATAACTATAATTTAGGATAATTTCGTTAGAACAGTGTCAATAATTTGGACGCTTATTTAAAAAGTTTCATAAATTCATCTGAAATAACTAAAAAAAGGTCGTTTTCATGATAAAAAATGAAGATAACGGAAAACTTGCTTTGCTGCGTTTGTTTTCGTTTGTCTTCCTGTTGATTTTGCGTCAACCATAGTTTCTAACACCGTTTCAATTTGGTTTTGATTATGTGTAGTTTAAAATTTGTTTTTCCTACTTCAACTTTGCTACATAATAGTTGCATCTGGCATGTGTATGGCTCATGAATATAATTGTTACATCTTTTCAATTTATTGCTTGAGTAATTTTCTAAATCAACAAATACAAACTTATTATATGTACTCGATCCCTCTTAAACATCTCATACGTCACTCAGTTTAGACTCTCTCCGCTCAATGCTCTCTGAGCTGAAAAAGCGAATTAAAGTGATTTTTCGGACAATCTCAGCCGGGGCGTGGAGGCAAAAGGGAGGGGGTAGCAAAGGGAAAATAATAAAAAGAAATTATTAGATTGTGCTATCCAAAAGTGTTCCTTTTCTAGGAAGCGATCTTCTGATCTCTTTATCCCTCGATCAAAATGAAAAGCGATTGAGCGAGCTGTTCGTAAAGTTAAAATCTCTTTAATTTTGAGATATAATTCATTTAGTTTGTTCAAGGGCCATTTTGTAAAATCTGCTATTCTTTCAACGTAATCAACTACCTTTATTATGCTATTAGCTTTCGTCATTAATTTACGTCTTTACGCGCTCGCTCGTTATAACGAATTTCGCCTTGATAATTACGTTACTAGTAATCCCTTCTCCTCAGGAATGTTTAATTAATGGATTTCTGGAACTATTACAGTGTATTTCCTGTAAAAATCAGAGCATGTTTAAGATTTTTTAATTGAATATTTCTGAAAATTAATCACTGTAAATTTCTCTCCGAAAGAATTACTTTGGAAATTTTTATTTTAGAGCTTAAAGCTGAAACAAATTACGTATTTACAATTAATTGAAAAATGGTGTTTGTCTTAAGACATTTGAATTGATAATGGGACTTGGGACATTTTTTTTTAAAAAGTTTGCTGCTAAAATAGATCTGTTTATCGAGAATTATGCTAAAAATGCCATTAATGAAATTTTAGTAAATCATTTTATTTCGCCAATATTTTTCGCGCATGCATTCTTTCTTTATTTTCTCGAATTTGAGAGCATTAAGGAAAATAAATTCCCGAAAAAGATACATTTCTAATTAATTGTAAAATGGAGCTTGTCTTATAATATTTTAATTATTAATGGGATTTAGAATGATTAGAGATTTTTTTTATTAAGTTTGCTTTTAAAATAGTTCTATTTATTAAGGATTATGTTAAGAATTTAAAAAAAAAATAATAATAAATAAACTATTTTATTTTGCTCAAAACATTGTTAGTAAAATCATGGTTTTTCCCGCAATTTTGACAGCATTACTGAATTAAAAATTATTTTTATCATAATATATTCTCGAAAAATTCTATTTCTTTTTAAATGAAAAATAGTGTCCATCTTAAAACAATTAAATTATTAGAAGCGCTCTGAAAAAATGGTTTCACTCTTCAGTTTTTTTAAAAAAAAATTTTTGAAGTATGTTGCTTAAATATATATTTCCTTGACTGTTATAAGTTTAAAATTCTTTAATGAAATTTTAAATAAAATATTTTATCTTGCAAAAATTTGTAGCATGTGTTTATGAACTTTATTTTTACGGTACAAAAGTATAAGAAAAAGCAATTTTAAGTATAAATTTTTTTTTTTTAAATAGTTTCGTTTTAAACTGTTTTTCTTTAGAAATAAAAGACTAACGTCTAAAAGACCAATTATTGTCAAAAACTACTTTCATGTAAGTACAGTATTAGCTGTTTTATCGTAATTTAAGGATTTGGCAATTAACTGGACAAGCTCGCCTAATCATTAAATTATTAGATTTTCTGAGCCTATTTTAATAGAACTCTCGACAATAACTAATTGCAACATATGAGTAACGGTGGCTCAGGGGATAGAGCGTTTGACTTACAATGAGGTGAACCGGGTTCAAATCCCAGTGATGGCTAGTCGAAGCCAATTCCACCCTCATTTCGCAACGACCGCAGTGCTGACGTAAAATAACCCCAGTGGATCATGGGTTAGAGTCTCCTTGCCGTCACGCTAACAGTGAGAGGTTTTCGTGATTTTCTTCTCCATGTAACGCAAATGTGAGTGAGTTCTGCCAAAAAGTCTTCCACGAAGGTAGATTTCTCCCAATACTTGCCTTCTGGATTAGGTTCAAAATTATAAGGCTACGCAGTTGAACTTTAGTAGTCGTAAACCCAAAAAGTGGGTAAGCTGTTCAACGACGGTTATAAATTAAAATAATAGTAACATAAAATTAACAAGAAATTAAAATATTTTCGAAAAATAAAAGCGCAAGGACAAAGGCACATGAATAACATGTTCATAATAGGATAGCGTCCCTAGCAGCGTAAAATGATATTTCCGGTCATGGTTTCCTAGGTGATTCTCAATCCTTATGATCTGCTCTACTTACCTTAGAAGTTTGCCCCAACATTTTCCTGCATAAACGAATTACGTATATTATGCTACCGTCAATAAAATCCGTTATTGTATAGAATGCCTAGTAATTCTTTCGAATTTTCAAAATCGACAGGCAAAGTAGAAACAAATAATGTTTTACAGATTGTCTAAGGATTCCATGGAATGACTAATGAAAAATTTTCAGGCCTTCTATACAATGACTAGGTAAAGTATATAATAATTCTTATATTTCTTACATTGCCTAAAATTATTCATCTTTCTATAAAAAACCAAAGCAGTCCATTCAATGACAAGACAAAGTTTATAACAATTCTTATATATCATATTTTGCTGACATGCCAAGCATTTTATTCAATGACTAGGATTCTATAGAATGCCAGCAATTTAGATTCAGACGATAAATCATTCATATTGGCACTCTTTACAAAGATTCGATTGCATTAAGCACATATTTATTTTATAGCTCTGAGAAAGTCCATATAAGAACGTCTCGAAATCCACATTTAAACATTTATCAAACTGTACTAATAATTATAAAAAAGCTTAAACCACGATTACTGGTCCCAAATATATCTCTTTTCTTTGTTTTATTTTCATTGCAACGTCTTTTTTATCTTTTAGATATTCTTCAAAACTTCTCATTTAAATAAATAACAGCTCGAAAAAACAGCTCAGATCAATTTTTGGAGCTCCTTAATAAATATTACAAATCTATATTAAAGCTATAAATGTCTTTTATATTTTTAGAATGGGGTTTAGAATGATCTTTGCAAATCTTTGATTAAAGTTTGTAAACGTTGTGTCTTTGGCAAGTTTTAATCAAAACCCTACTCTGAGACGCAGTCCTAAGTTAAATAGATGCATCTACCATACATTGAAGCGTTTAGCATAAATTAAAAACAAGTACTTCAATTACTTTAACAGTGGTTTATGATATCATGGGACCAACAGAGATCTCTCTCAGAGAACAAAATTCAGGCTAAATAAAGTTGTTTTGGTTTATAAGATATAAATTATTCACAAAACTCGCATTTTTAACTTAATTTTCTTTTAAGAAACTCATATTGCTGACTTATACATTTAAATTTTAAGAACAAAAGATCCACGTACAGACTATAAATTAAATAAGTGATTTCTTGGTCATTTCCAGATCCCCAATTCTCGTAGATGATTGGATAGTTGCTTTTACAAATACTAACCATCCAATCAGCTAGACATAGATTACATAGATTTCTCCCAAAAAACCTAAGGTAAAGATTTATTTGACAATCACTTCACACTTGAAAAAGGGGGAAAACATGGTGCCCTAGCTCAAATAATCAAACTTAAACTTAATCACTCAAACACAGCCCTCTTTCTCAAGGCCTCAACGTGCAAGAGAAGAAAACATTATGTGCTATAAACAAGGTAAAGCAGAATTTTCAGTGAAAAAAATGGAAGTTTATTAATAAGGAAGAAGGGACACCGTGGTAGCCAAGGTGATGGCGATAGCCGAAGAATGCAAACAGTAGATTATCATGCAGAATGAAAGGGTGAGGTGAAACAGAGGTCTTTAGAATGGAATCAGCATTCCTAAGAATGAAGAGACTCATGATCACGAAGATGAGCTGATGTGTGGAGTGAACAAAACTACTTTCTCCCACGTTTGGGCTTTTGTCGAAACTGATCTCTCTACCATCATGTATGATAAAACCTTTTAGTTTTAGTGACCTGCATAAACCACAACCAATCTAATGTCTAATCTATCTCTAATTTTTGAACCAAAATACTTACAATCATTCATAAATCCAGCGTTTTATTCCCTCTCCTTTTAAATAAAAAGCATTAAAATATAATCGATAGAATACAGCATCCTTCTGAGCAAAAACTAAACTACTGTATTTTCTTGACAGCTCAATGTAGAACTAAAGAAAAAAAAAGGTATAGATTCTGTTCTAAAACACATGTAACAGGCCTTTTATTTCTAACCAGTAATTCAAAAAGCAAACGATTTAACAGTGGCGCCACAGCTACTTCTTTTTGGAAGATATGGCAACGGATCGCTGAGCATATCTCTTTATAGAACGACGAAGCTCAAGCTCAGTTATAAAAATAAAGACAAAAGTAAAAAGTGGAAAGAATAAAAAGAGCAAACATTCACAAATGACGCCATCCAATGTTCGAATGTAACATCCGGGATCTATTCACTGGAAGAGATCCGCTTACATACGTCGTATCAAACCCCGCGGATTGACGAGCTATTATTAAGAGAGTATCCAATCAGAATTGAAGTCAACAGAGAGGAAGTGCTCTCTCTAGAAAGTGAGTTTCGAAAACAAACAGGGATATAACTAATGTCGTCTGCAAACATAATATTATGGAGTAAAGCTTAAGCAGACGAAAAGAAAAGCGAAGTGAAAAGAACGATAGAATGAAGAAAGAAAAACGGAAAAATAAAGAAAAAAAGGAAATAATAATAATAGTAATGGACGGGAGATTTTGTGAAATCCATTAATGCTCGCTGCGAAGAGAGAGCGGTTCTGCTATTGGAGCTTAAAAGTGGCATTCCCGCGACAGCAAGAATAACAAGTAAAACATGAAACACTTCGTTTGTGTTTGAAATTTGATGGGGAATGTATGCATATTATTATTTGTAATTTCATAGCTTCTGTTCTTTATGAGAAATTTTTGAACAGTGCAAATTAAGCCCTCAAGAAACCGTATAACTATCACCCGTAGTAACAGACAAACTGTAATTAAGCATTGGAAAATTGAGTATGTTCTCTATGATCAAATCAACAAAACAAAAATGTATCAACAAAATCTATCATAAATATAAAAACATATCTATCAAAACATACATCAAAATATCTATCCTATTTATCAAAAATACAACAAAAATATATCTATATCGTTTTGCTTTTGAATAAAATAACATTTAATTGCTTTGTTTAATATTCGTATAGCTGGTTAGAGTTTTTTATTTGAGAGAAATCACTAACTTTTCTTATTATTCCATTGCTATCTCGTAGGTTAAAGCTGATGCAAGAACACAAAACACGAATTAATTCAGTACACGACACACAATTGTATCAAGACACAATTATGAGTACTATAAATTGATAAGAAATAACTCAGTGGAGTATTGAAGATTTTCGTTTATGCTGTGAATTCGAAATCGGCGCTAAACGGAAACTATCCCATCTTTTGTTTGTAAAATGAAGAAGAATCAATTTTGAATGGGATACGCCGCTGGGAACTCTCTTTTAAAACTAATATATTTATTTACTTAAGAAGCATTTATACATTTAAGAAGCAATTTTTTAATGTGTTAACTTTTTAAAGGAACGGAAAAATCGATTAACATACAAATTGAAGTTCATGACAGATTTTATTTTAAGAGTTTTTGACAAAAGTCTATAATAATCTATAATACGAAAGGCATGTATCGTTCAGATCATCTGAAACAAGAACCTCAAGCAATAAAAATTTTAAAACTCAAATCCCTCTCCCGATTCTCAGTTAAAAAATGAATAAATAAATAGAAAAAAAAAAGAAAAAGAAGAAAAAAAAGGGAAAAAAAAGAAAATAAAATAAAGAACATTTATTTGCTTTGCATAAAGGTATGTATATATTAATTGTTCACTAATTACAAATGCCGTTAGATATGCTCTTCAAATTTAAACTGCAATTATTCACAATAATTTGAAAAACACAGAAGAATAATATCTTCTTTTTTTTTTTCAAACTGTTTTTCTCAAAAAAAAAAAAAAAAAGACTCGTATGTTTGCTGTTACTTTTGTGTATAGATCGCTTATTTATACGAATTTCGCACCTGGCTTGCACCAACCACAGTGCTGACGTAAAATATTCTCAGTGGTAGACACATCATGGATTAGAGTCCCCTTGTGCCGTCCAAACCGTGAGAGGTTTTCATGGCTTTCCTCTGGAGAGAGCAAATATGCGAATTAGTTCCTTTAAAAAGTCCTCCGTGAAAGCAGGCTTCTCCCAAGACTTGATTCAGGAGTTCCCTTGTGTTCTGGATTGGGATCAAAATTAAAAGTTTAACATTAGTAGTCGTAAACCCAAAAATTGGATCAGCTCTTCAACGACGGTTATAAAATAAAGTAAAATAGTGAATAAAATGAATTATTATCATACATTTTTTTAAAATCATTCCCTAAAAGGAAAAATATTCCACAATTTCAAGATTATTTGGATACTGTAAAAAATGAGTAAATAAGTGATTCAATGAGAAACAAGAACAGTTATTAAATTTTAATGTTTACTATTTTTAATTATGAAATAACCTATGAATAAATGAAAAATTTAAAACTTATTATACTGGATGAATTTCATACTCTACAGAGCTAGGATGTTTTTCCAACAAGATGCAAAAAATATATTGTTTGGTCAATTCGCAGCGTCATCTTGGCAGAAATATTTTTTTCTGTATGGCCTTGAGCGAATGAAGTAAAATTATAAATGTTTAATTTTTTGTAATTTGCTTACAAAAGTCTGCAAACTGGCAGTTTGTTATTTTTCATCAAAACAAAATAATAAAAATAAAAATTATAATCCTCTTTGAGAAGCTGCAATAAATTTGCTATAAATTATCTCGAATAAAATATCTAAAATGGCTGTTCTCCCTTATTTAAATGCTTTTTTTAAAAAAATTTTTTAAAAATTTAATAAAAATAATAAAAAAAAGTCCTTCAAAAACAATTAAAAGTGTTTTATGTAGAGTCAAATAATAAAATAAAAACAGAATGAAAAGTATCTCGAAATCGTACCTTACTTACAATTAATATAAATTGTAAATAAATAAATATTATAAATAATCGTTAAACTAATTTTAAAAAGGTTTTTTTGTCCAAAACCAATTTATTAAATTTTATAAATGATGCGAATTTAGTCTTTAAATTATTGTCATGATATAGCTGGATTATTTAACTACCAAGTTTTCATTAATTCGTTTTCGAATGTGCGAGGATGGATCACGTGAGCTAGTAAATTGACCACTTACCAACAGCCATATCTCAACTAAAGCCTGATGATAACATAAGCTCCAATAATATTGTGATCGCTACAAATAAAATTTGGTGAATCTTTGAATCCAGTCAATTTTTTGGCAACTTTCCGATTAACTATAGTACTTAAATTACAACTGATGCTCAGTGTCGGATAAGAATTTTCATTACATCTTTTGAAAGTTATACACCTTTCTTATGTTTACAATTTTTTGCGTGAAAAAAATAAAATTATTTACTCTTTTAAGTTCACTTGAAAAACTCGGTTTATAAACATTTTATTTTATTTTATTTTATTTTATTTTATTTTATTTTATTTTATTTTATTTTATTTTATTTTATTTTATTTTATTTTATTTTATTTTATTTTATTTTATTTTATTTTATTTTATTTTATCTTATTTTATTTGCCAATATTATAAAATATCATATTCATATAGTTTCCTTTTCAATACATTTGTAGTTAAATATTGATGCAAAACTTAATTCCTTACATAAATCTCTGATCAAATGAAACTTGCAGATTCAATAGGTTTTCAATCAACCCCTCAAACACATGCGTTTCCTGCGATCTCAATCCTCTAACAAAAATACCTGCCGTTTACCTGAGCCCAACGTCTCCTGCTAATAGCCCAACGAAATCGCGCAACTCCATTAATGACCTTCTGACCTATCCACAGCGAAAGTCAGACGAGAAGCTTTCTCCCCCTCTCCTCATTCTCTACCTGATCCCCCAATACAGAGAGCGAATGATCCCTAAATCCTCTTTCGCGCTCTACATCCTCCTACACCTCTTCCCAGCGTCGCAACCGCTGAAAATCCAAATGGATTTTAGATGCGCGCTCATGCTCTGCTCCACCATTTGGCGCGTATTACGCTAATGCCAAAGAGCATTAGCATTTAAAACAAACCATCCCTAAAATATTAATACCCATTAGTTTTATTATTACTTCTTCCTTGTTCGCCAATTCAATTTATTATGTTGTTGTTAAAAGAACGTCGCCATGCGCAGCTTATATTGCTCAAAATGATTTTTTAATACGCTCAATTCCAGCTACTGTTTACGTTTTTACTTTCCCCCAGCTTAAGAGGATTGAATTTATTAAGTACTTTTGTACGGATTTTTCCAGACAAATTTTTTTTTTCTTCCTGAGCTAGTTCCTAGATTTTTAGATGGGTTAATTTACTTAAAAGATGGTTACTCGCCTTTATCTTCCCCATGAGACATATGGAGGATTTTATAGAGGGGTTTTAAATTGTTGGAGAACTCTTTTAAAAAGCTAGGGAGGCTTATGATCTAGTTCTAACTAAAAAAGAAATTTGTTCGAGCAAAAGAAGGAAAAGAAGAGAAATTTTTTAAATTTAAAAACATATGTTAAGGAATTATTCTGTTTCTTAACATGAATCGTGCATGTATCTGTGGTACTATTGAGTTCGTACTTTTTTGCTTTTACTTTATAAAATATCGTTTGACATTTGCCATTTTTAAAGACTAAATGGAAGTAATGTAACAAATATAAGATGAAATAAGGACAATAATGAAATTTAAATGCTGAAAGATAGTTTTTTTTATAAGAAAAAATTCTTAAATATTTTTGTTAGCAACAAACAAGACTTACAAATTTCTCATTTCTTAGCCAGAAACTGGAAAATGTGCTGACTTTCTGGGCACTTTTATCTCTCACTTCCTAAGGTTTTGACTCTATTAATCATGATGAAAAGTTTCTAATAATATGAGTACTACTGTCTAAGATGACATTTTCTGTTGAGATGTATAACGTTTTATGAGTTTAGTATATAAAGTTTCTTTATTACTTCTTAAACATTTAGCTCTACTAATCAATATGTAAAATTTTTAATAGTAATAGTACTGTTGTCAAAGGTATTATTTTCAATCAAGATGTCTCGAACGTTTTATGAGTTTAATATCTAAACAATTTATCTCTCACTTCCTTATCATTCAATTCAACTAATCATTATGGAAAAGTTCTGATAGTAAAAGTACTGTTGCCTGAGGTAATATTTTCAATCGGGATGTCTCGAACAATTTATGAGTTTAATATCTAAACAATTTATCTCTCACTTCCTTATCATTCAATTCAACTAATCATTATGGAAAAGTTCTGATAGTAAAAGTACTGTTGCCTGACGTAATATTTTCAATCGGGATGTCTCGAACAATTTATGAGTTTAATATCTAAACAATTTATCTCTCACTTCCTTATCATTCAATTCTACTAATCATTATGGAAAAGTTCTGATAGTAAAAGTACTGTTGTCTGAGGTAGTATTTTCAATCTGGGTGTCTCGAACATTTTATGAGTTTAATATCTAAACAATTTATCTCTCACTTCCTTATCATTCAATTCTACTTATCATTATGGAAAAGTTCTGATAGTAAAAGTACTGTTGTCTAAGGTAATATTTTCAATCGGGATGTCTCGAATGTTTTATGAGTTTAATATCTAAACAATTTATCTCTCACTTCCTTATCATTCAATTCTACTAATCATTATGGAAAAGTTCTGATAGTAAAAGTACTGTTGTCTGAGGTAATATTTTCAATCGGGATGTCTCGAACGTTTTATGAGTTTAATATCTAAACAATTTATCTCTCACTTCCTTATCATTAAATTCTACTAAAAATTTTTTTTAGTGATGACTCTAACGTTTGACTGATTTAGTATCGGAAGGTAATCGGTGCTGCCATCTAGTGTGGCAGAAACTAGACGTCCAAATTAACATGGCCAACGGTATCTCACCCATTGTGGTGGTCCTGAAAGAGTGGATACCACTTCTGGAGAACGCACTAGGTCTGCTCATCGGGAAGACTGATTGTGCAGCTCATAGGAAATAAAAAAAAAGTATCGGAAGGTATCTTTTAAACACATTAACTTTTATGGTTTTTTAAAGCAAATTAAATATAAACTATTTGTACTTTTATTACGTTTTTATTAACTTGTTTCTTCGTTTGTGAAAAAGGAATATTGCAAATAAAATTTGAACCAATCGCGCCTATTAAAGTTTCACTGAGACTTTGTCGTAGGTGACAATACATGTTAATATTGTCATGATCATTACAAGCAGAATTTATCACCATATTACCGTCAAAGGAATTTATCGTTATTGAAAATTTTGACTTTTTTTATCCTTGACCAGTACTTAACTTTTAACTCGAATCTGTGCTACAAGTTTCAATTTTTCCTGGCCACTACATGCAGAGTTTATCTCTATAATAAAAACAAAGGCTATTCTATCGTGCACCAATTTTTTTTTTTCATTTTTTTTTTTTTTTTTCAGTTTGACTATCTAGACGGCTTAAGTTTTAATTCGTGCTCTATGCAGGAAGGCAATAAAGTTTTAATTTTTTTCTGACCGACATAAGCAGAATCTATTTTCATATCATTTTGCATCAGATTTTATTGACAATTTTACGATCTAAATAACCTTACGACCACAAAAATAAAGAGAAGAAAATATTAAATAAATAAATAAATATGTAGTCTTAAGTAAACTAAAGAGAAGGAAATGCTTTTATTTTTTGTCAAAACTTTATTAAAATAAGTTGTATGCATTCTGTCATTCTTCCAGCACCATCGAAAATTACCTAGTGTCTTTGGAAAGTGCTGTACCCTTTTTGATTTAACAAAAATAAAATTATCTCCTACTTTTTTGCTGACTCAAAAAATTTAGATTTTAAAGTTTTTATTTGATTTTATTGTTTTTTTTTTCCTTCTACTTTATATGGAAATTTTGAAATTAGCCTTAAATACAAAATTCGAAGTTTAACTATAATTATAAATTTAAATTTTGTTAACCCATGTCGTATTTTAGTAGATAATGTGTTACAAAGCAATGAGAGCTTATTAAAATTTCCACATTCTACATTTTTAAATCAAAAACTGAAACTTTTTTTTGACTTTTCAATATTACTTACAAAAATGTCTCGAAAATTACAACTGATTCATATTACATTTGTTTCCCAAAATGTTAATGCTAACGTTTTTCCAGTAATAGTTTTTAACAAGTTCCGTTATCAAGATATGAAAGTCATTATTTTTTAATATAACCAAAGCATGCACTGTTTATGCGTTTAAAATCTGTCCTCACTTTCGCCAATTCCTACGCTTTCATTCAGCAAAGTCAGCAGCCTGGAACATGCTGACTTAAACCAACTTGTATACGCCTGACAGGAATAAACCCAGACTATAAGGCGCTAAGCGCGATATAATAAAAATCAGAAAAGCCAGAAAGAAAAGAAGAAAAAAAAACTCATCATAATGCTCCCTAGTAATTTGTCGATCAAAGCTCAACTCTATTCTATTGGCTGTTGTAAAGAAATATCCTGACAAATAGCAACCAAGCGTAAAATATAGCAATACTTAGAGAAAAGAGTAAGCAAATAAAAAAACAAACAAAATAAAAGATGGGAGTGTGAAGAAGTTCCAAGAACCACAGAAGCCATTGCCAGTATCTTGACCAGTGAATAAGCAAGACAAGAAGACAGAACATGCTGATGCTTAAAGACCTATAATTTGGTACGGGAATGCCATTTTGCAGCTTGAAGCTCTTAGTGCGAGCCTGTCAAATTTCGTACCACTGCTTGTCAATCTCGGCGGGTGCCTTCTTTGGCAAGTGTTATATGTGCCAAAGAAGGGGGAGGGAAAACGAGGGGTGAATTCCGAACAGTCGGCCCCTCCCTCACGTTTGCTGCACCATCACACCTTCAGTGTTGTTGACTGTGACAACCTTAATGGTTCGTAGAAGAACGGGCCTGCCTAATAGATGGCCTAAGTGTCAATTCAAAAGTACTTTAGGAATCAAGAGGAGGAGAAGGGGAAAGATATTCATTGAATTCACTTGCTATTTTTCCCTGCACATACGGATATTATATTTCTATGCTCTTTTTAGCTTCGTGTTTTAGCATTTCTATACTTATTGTACTCTGCAATGCTACAGTAGGTAGATTATGGCAAAAAAGATAAAGAGTGAATAAAATAGATGTAATCGAAGTATTTTATATTTCTCATTATAAAATATAAATTAAAGAAAAAACGATTTCTATACAAAGGGATCGTTAAAATATGACGGAAACATATTTTCGTTAATTGTGAAAGAGTCACAAAGAGCAAATCACAAACCCCCATGATGCTTGCATAAGAAATTCTCAATATCTCCTCCTCCTCATTTTTGGCTTTAAATTTGTTTTTATTATAGCTATCCAATTTTAAAATTCAAATAAATAATGTACTTTTGAAGAAAACCAACTTAACTTTTTATAATTTTTTCTTCTTCTTATATGATTAAAATTACTCTGAAATTGTCCAGAGAAATATTTCCCAACTCTCTCTTTCCTGGAATTTTATCCCAAATTTGAAGTATTTACGATTGTCATTTTTTGTTACATTTTTTTGTTAGCATTTTATAAAAATTTTGGAAATGAAACAAATATAATGTCTTACGTAAGCATTTTTTTAAAAAAAATTCTGCATTCCCCTTGTCAGCAAAAATAAGACAATGGCAACTTTCTCTTCCCTATTAGGAACTTACAGAATATTTAAACGACCCCAAACGTGTGTATAAAAATGTTATAACTATGGGATTGTTTAAAGTTGTTCTGTTTTAATATACCACCATCTTTACTATAATAGCATTTAACATTCTCCTCTATATCTTTAAAGTTTCGAATCGGACTCAGAAGACAGGGAAACTTTTGAGTTAAATTGGATTTTATGGTGGATTTTTACTTTACATATGAGTTTAATGGCAACAAACCATTCCCGTTTAAATCAGAATCCATGATCTCTAAACCTTAAACAGCCTGCCGCAGGCAATGCTTTAGTTAAAGGGGCCGGGATAGCCTGGTTGATAGGGCACTGGGCCCATGTCCAAGAGTTCGTAGGTTCGATCTCCGCAGGCTGAAGACTGCCCATGTAGTAAATGGTGACTGGTGTACGCTAAATCTGCCTTGTCACAAAGTCCTCCATGTTCCCATAATAAATCGTACATCTGGGGGTACTGATCCAGGTGTTTCCTTGTCTTCTGGATTGGGTTCAAAATTACAAGGCTACGGAGTTGAACATTAGTAGTTGTAAACCCAAAATTGGGTCGGCTGTTCAACGACGGTTATAAAATAAAAAATAAATAAAATGCTTCATTTCATTTGAGGTTTACTGAGAACAATATAGTATATAGCAACTAACAATCGTCGAATTTTAAGCTTCTATTGTCTATGTTTAAAAAATTCAGCTCAGGAATATGTCTTTGTTAAGCCCTTCTTAAAGCATAATTATAGCAGATTTCTTCACTACACATACTACAACTAAAAGAAAAAAAAATGAATACGGTATAAAATGTGTAAATAATTTATAATTTCTGTTTTATTATTATTATTATATTTAGCATCGCAGTTCAATTTTTCAACATCTATAGACGTGTATACAGAAGGGTTAATATATTCTTTTTTTATATAATTGCACAAATTAACGGAATAAATACACTGTGAAAAAAGGGTTTCTCAAAATTGAGCAAAAATGTGGCAAAATAGTTCAGAACCGATTCAAAATAAAATCGAATTTGAAAACCCCGTGTAGTTATTATTGAGTTTAGTGACATGCTCAAAACAGCATATATTCATTTTTGAGACTATGCTCACTGAGTTTATGGTGTTTCATTTTTGAGACTACGCGTTTTGTTTAAAAATGAGCAAGTACTGTTTTGAGCATATTACTCTACTTAATAATGAGTACGTGATGTTTTCTCATTAGACTGCTAATTGTTTCGGAGCTATTTTTATACATTTTTGCTCAATTTTGAGAAGAAAAAAAAAAAAAAAAATTTCACAGTGTATTTTAAATTTAAAAAAAATTCTTTCTTGAATGTTTCTGGAACTGAATAAAGGAGTGCACAAGTCTATTTGTGTGCTTGGAAAGAGAGAGAGAGAGAGAGAGAACTTCAACCCATGCTCGTGAAAAATATTTATTAGAGAATCAAACAAATACAAATGGAAAGAAATCTGTTAAAAACAACAGAAAAGTAAGTATAGATACAACCAAAATATTAACTCACTGATATAAACTTGTGACTTTAAAATTTCATAAAATCAAGCAAATATGCTTTCTGATATTATGGAGTGCCACATAGTTTTATTGTTGCTTTTTTTTTTTTGTTGATAATGTTCAAATTTTTTTAAGAAAATAAAAATATACAAATTATTTTTATCTTGGCTATAAGAGAAATAATTTTTTTGAACAATTGGGCTGCATAAGAATGTAACAAAAGCACTTTCAAAAATTTTAATTTATGCAAAGGGGCTGCATAATCTCGAATAAATGGGAAAGAAAGAGGGTAATTTACCGCCAGAAGAACAATCAGAAATAATTTTACGTGGGTTTCCTTATAAATATGAATAAAATTTATTTCTATGCATTCATTTTTGATAATCATTCACATTCACTAAAATGTTACGGGCATAGATACATACAAAATATTTTTTGTCCGAAAATGGAAAATTTAGGCTTAGGACATAAGCTTGATATTCCCCAAGTAATGTACAAGTGCACATACAAACGAGATGCACCTAAACAAAATTAAATAGTTTCTCATAATTACGGCTTGCAGTTAATTAATTTTCTCCAGTTTTTGCAACAAAAATTAATTGCATCAATTATAACTAAAGTTCTTAATTTTTCAATTTTTTTATTATTTTATTATTTTTATTATTTATTTATTATTTATTTATTTATTATTTATTAATTTATTATTTATTTATTATTTATTTATTTATTTATTTATTATTTATTTATTTATTTATTATTTATTTATTTATTATTATTAAATGTGCAATTGCCCTAAATTATTCTTTTAATGATCTTAATTTTTAAATATGTTCTTATTTTTTATGATGCCATTTTATTAAATATAATGAAAAAAATAAGCACCCGTAAAATACAAAGTCAATACAAATCACAAATGAATAAATAAACATTAATAAAAAAATACAAAGTATAAGACTAGAAAAATAAAATAAAAGAAATCTTTGGATTGAAATTGGATATAAGAGGATTTTCTTAGACTATCTAAAAAGCTATTTATTTATAAGATTTCTCTATTATATTTGGGCTTTTGTAAAGAAATTTCAAATTTGTATAACTTTCTTTCATTAGTTGCATTAAAGAATTTGCTGCCAGTTTTAAGCTTAAAAGGCTTAAGCGCTTAAAGGGAAGGCGTTTTTAAATTCGCTTAATGGCATGGTGAAGGTGGGTTTTAGCAGAGCTTTCGTATGACACCCAGTTACCTAAATTACCGAAAACTTCATGTAAATTTCAAAAATGATATTAAATATCATTATACATAAAAAAAAAACATTATAAAAATTGGGGAGAAAGTTAGAAAAAAAAAATATGTACTTTAGGGTTTTATATTTTCCTTTGAAAAACGTAGAGGTCGAGGATTGAAGAAAGCTGACTCTTATTTACTCGTTGTTTCGATATTGTTGAAATCTAATAGTTTTAATGCGGCTTACAAATTTGAAAAATTAAATTTAAAATACTGTATTAAATGCTATCTTGTCTTACAATTATGATTTATAAATTTATAAGCTTTAAAGAAATAAATTAAAACACGATTTCTACCAGTACTCAATCGAAATTATAACAATTCTTAAAAATTAGATTAGTATAATAAAATTCGAAATTTTACTTAAGTATTTAGGCGAAGGTGTAGTTATATTATTTTGTTTGCAATTAAGGAGTAGGTTAAAAAAAATTCACCAAACAGAGGCTTGCCTAATATTTAACCAGCTCTTAATGTTCAATATATATATCTAAGTAATAATCTTGATTTTATAAAACAATTGCTAAATATTACTTTAAAATGAAATTCTTTAATTTTTATTAGAAGTAAATTATTAATGCATTAATAATTGTTATAAATTTCAGAAAATTCTAGTGAATTTCCAACATATTTATTTTCTACAATATTTTCTGAATGCGACTTAAATAACTAACCCATAATCGGTCAAAGGTGCGTAAACGCAACTTTTTGATAAATATTTTTTATTAAAACTATGATTTATATTTTTCTCTAATTTCATTTTTCTGCTATTGTCAGGTGCTTAGAAGACATCTTATTAGTAATTCAGTTTTAGTGAACACTTTCTGGTGAGAAATTTTTAAACTATTCTAGCTCTTTAACTTGAAACAGTAATTGACAAATTCGAATCTTTGAAAATGTTAAAATTTTCCATTTGAGAAGAATTTTAAAAAACAAACTAGTGTTCAAATAAATGGTTTGTCCATTGATTTAGCCAATGGTGCCTTATTTCTGAAATAAAATATTATTTGTCAAGCACGAAATGTTTTTTCGTGCCTTAATGAATATAATTTAAACATATTTCAAAGAAAATAATACCACATTTTATCAAATTTCTATGTTTGGCTTAAAATTTATTATACATACATGTTCTTTTTCACTCTGTATTGGATCTTAGGGCTTCTATCATAGCTTTTTATCTCACTCTATTTGTGCCTAGATATTTTGCCTCTCTCCATGTCTTTCCTATTGTTTTCAATTTTTTTACAATCGTCCTGCGCCAAGTATTTTAGGACTTCCTCTTTTTCTATTGTCCTAAGCGGTTCAATCAAATAATTGCTTTACTTAAAATTTTTCAGGTTTACGTGAAACATAACAAATCCATTTACGTTTTTTAATTTCCAGATCAATTGGTTTTTGTTTTGCTTTTTTAAGGATTTCTGTGTTACAAATTTGATACGTAAGATTCTTCTTAAACAGTTGTTACTAAATACTTGAAGATATTTCATGCCAGTTTTATTGCAGTGCCATGTCTCAGATCAATATAGTAGGACAGATTTAATATTAGTATTGAAAATTCAAATTTTTGTTGAATTTGTAATGCTTTTGTTTTCCCCGAATTTATTGAGAATTGCATAACTGCTTCGGGCTTTGTTTAATCTATTTAGTATATCTTCATCATTTCCTCTTTTGTAGTTAATTATACTTCCAAGATACGTAAAACTGCTTTCCTCTTCCAGTTTATTATTTTCTAAGAATATGTCACTTAATTGTTCAGGATTAATTTTGAAAATTTTAGTTTTATTTTCGTCTAAAATGTGTTAATATAATGTTATTCCTGTGTGTTTCCGATTCATTGCTAAAATTATCTGTAAAAACAGATAATAAAATTTTAAAATGAATACTGAAGCATTCATTTAAAGCTAAATATTGGAGAAGATTAAGTAGTTAAATATTGGAATCTTTCCCATTTTAATTAAAAATATTAAAGATTTGCGAAAGTTATACTCATTTCTTGTTATCAGTACTCTGACAATATTACAATCGAACTTTTTTTTTCTTCTTTTCTATTTTCAATCCGACTGTTCTGTGTATTTCTGCTGTTCCTTATTTCTATTACAAATGCCATACCTCAGACGTTTCATTTTAGAAATCTGTTTGTGGAAGGTTTCACTCGATCGGTTGGCGCCAGATTTGACATTTTCAAGGCTGCATCTTGATTTGCCATCATGTTTGCTGATCGCTTTAATACTCTCAGTGTTATTTACTTTTCGCCAAGGGGTGTCTCTGTGATATAGACATGTAAAGGGCAATTGTTAGGGACTTTTTTTCCTGGAGTTCCCCTCAAAGAGACTAAGAAATGTTTACAATTGTTATAAGATTGAATCTGTTACCGAATATTTTGCTGACAAGTGAATTGCATTACATGTACATTATGATTAGTTTTTAGATTAAGAATTTTAAGATTGAATTCAAATGAAAGGTAACAACATTTATGTTTTAATTCATTTCGTAAAATTTTAAAGCTCGTTACAAAAAAAAAAATTTCCAATTTTCTTTTCTTCCAAAAGTTAACCTTTTTTTTTTCAAATATCAAATTTTTAAAATTTTTTTCTGGGAAGATTTTTTTAAAATGAGAATTTGGCATAAATGGGTTAATCACTTTTTAAGTCATATCAGTATTTGACTTTCAGCGAATTTTTATTTTAATCAGTTAAGTGTTCTGAGTAAGCGTTATGATGAAGTGTTAATCAGTAAATGATGCTAACTGAAATTTGAGTTTAATGGATCACAAATAATGAAATCAGGTGAACGAAGTAAGATATCTAATTCGAAAAGTGACAGAAAATATACCTCATTTTTTGATAGGTTTTTAATTTATGTTTGATTACACATTTGTCGAAAATTTTTATGAAACTTTAAACTACTTAAGTTCAATCTGTTATCGATGGAAATGGAGATAATCTGTTTAATCAATAAAGCGAAATTATTATTTTTAATGTAAATTTTTATTCATTGAGCCAAATACCAAAATATCATTTTGAACTTACTAAACAACGAAATGATGAGAATCTTTGGAGAAAGACCATATCAATATCAAAACAATACGCGCATGTTTATGTTCTTATTTTAAAATTTGAATAAATGTGTAAAATGTATATAAGTTTTCATTTGATTGTTATAAAGGTATTATAATAGATAAAATTATTATAAAGGTATTAAAATCTAAATTAATTAAAAGAATAGTTTTTAAAATTATAACAAAGCTTAAGAAAGATGAGAATAATGAATTAAAATATTTTAACAAATTACGTTTGCTTTTGACAATTTTAATCTGGAATAACGTTTAAATTTAAACTGAACAATTTTAGGTCAATTATTCAATAAAGTGAGTTAATTAAATCGAGAGGAAAAAGACAATTTGAAATATTCATATATTAATGTAAAGATAATTTTTTTTATTATTTTAAATATAAAATTTTAAAAAGCATCGAAAACTAATAAAATATAGACTATATATTATAAAAGTGCAAATTAGTTTTACAAACTGAAATATTCATTGTACTATAGGTTCAAATATTTACTATGCAAGTAGAAACAAATTCTTGTGAAATTACCGTACTGTATAATACTGACATTTCTGGCAAAAAACCAACAACATAATACTGGTTAATTAAACCAAATAATCCGGTATTTAAACAATTGAGTTTTGGTAGTTTTTACGTTTATACGGTAACGGTTTACTGGAAATTCAAAGTAGTTCTAATTATCACACATTTATTAAAAAATACAAGACAATAAAAAGTAAACTTAACCGAATAAATGTTTTCATTCCATGCTTTAAGGAATCATGATAAAATTATGTAATTTTACCACATTTATCAGAATCTATCTCTTATTATAAAAATATATTTGATGTTTAATTTTACCAATATCCTTACCAAAGCACTTTGATTCTCATAGAGCCCAAAACACGGTAATTTTTAGCATATTCTGGTATTTATCTAGTAATAATTCTGGTACCCATATTTTTCCTTCCCGGTGTACAGTAGGCTTTTGAATCTTGCACTATAGGTTTTTTTCTTTATAAATCTTCTTTAAGCAAAACTGGTTTTAAAAAAATTCAAATTTTATATTTAAAAATCTATATTTTATATTAAAAAATATCAACAAGAAACAATAAAAATCAAAGGTAAATTCACAGTCATAAGATAAGATAGTCATAAGAATTAAAATAACGTAAGTATTTAAAAACTTACCCATATCTGAAATCAAAAATTAAATAAAATAGTTAGAATAGAATTTTGTCAAATCATTCTTCAATATTCCATGACAGATTTTTAAATTAATTTTGGGTAGATTATCTTATAAAAATAATCTAATTTGAGAATTAAATTTAAATTAGACGAATGCCATTTAAACATATTTATAATAGTGTAATAACTATTAATCATACAAAATCATTATCAATTAAACTAAATTATTATCAATGATAGAAAGCTTATGATTCGAGTACAATATTTTCAATTGTTGTATGTAAAATACCTTTCGTAGTTTACATTTCTAAACTTGCTCCTGTAGGCATTATTATTACCACTATTGGTTACGAAATAAAAAATAATCTTGATTGAACCCCTCCTTTAATAAAAAAAATGCACTTGTTAAGATGACACAGTGTAAACTCCCGTGTCACCATTCCTACCCGGGTCACTCTTTGCGTCACAACCTCATTATACCCTCCTTAACCCTCTTTTAAATCGGACTCTCTCCCTCCTCATAATATATATCGCTACAAACCGTCTACATCAGGAGGAACGAGCACACACAAATCGAATTTGTCTTTAGCTCAAATTTGCAAACGCTGAAAAGCAAGTAATTAAATTGCCGTCGTCCCTTTTGCAAAGATATATACTCAGAACTTCTATTCCCCCCTGTCCTGTCAGTATATGGGAGAAGGTACATATACTGGCTCTCAAAAGCGGCCCACAGAGGTCGGGGCAAACCTTATAAAAGGGAGATACTGCTGAATGAATACACGGTTTTCGAACATCAGGCAAAGTTTTCACAGTGAATGACAATGTGTACTCTTTCCATTTTCGAAGTAAAACATGGGTTATAAGGATTAAAAGCTATTGGATGACCAGAATGGAAACTTCAGCGCTTTTTCTGGAAATTTAGATAGGATAGGAGTATAAGCAGTTGACTAAAATTAACCGTATAAATTATGACTATGAAGAATAAGATGAAAATTTTATTTTGCAGTTCTGGTATAGTGCAATGCAATTGTTTTTAAATATACATATAGACAAAAATTTATACACTGTAAAAAACTGAGTATTAAATTTCCATGTAAAATACTGACACTTTAAGTGCATCATCCTTAAAATCTATTCTGCTGTAAAATCCACTTTTATCATAAAATATTATACCGTCATTTTTACAGCAATATTTACTTAATAAGTGATTTTACGGTGATTATTGCTGTAAAAATTACAATACATCAGATGTTTTGTTTCGCAACATGATCCGACAAAAATCGATGTTACGGTAAAAAGTACCAGCACCCACCATGCCTATACTTTTTGCTGTAATTTAATCTGGAATATTTTGCAGTGTAGAAGTGTTAAATATGCACCGAACAACACATTTAATAGACTTGTTTTACTGTTTTTGGGTTTGAATTTCAGAGCTGGTGTCATAGGTGTTCAAAAAGTTTATACCGATTAATAATATAATAATAATATAATATCAATAAAATGCTGATTTTTTTATTTTAAAATTATAATTTTTATTAAACTAAACCGAAAGTACATTGTAAAAAATTCTGCATCAATTTACAATAAAATTACTGGCACCCTTGGCTGCATCATTCGTAAAATCCATTTTTACCGTGATTTGGGGACTGAGTGGCTGTATTTTTTACCGGAATTTTATCCGGAATTTTTTACAGTGTATGTCTCAATTATGTATAAAACTTCCTCAGATATATTTATCATTGCCATTTGGTACTGTTTTCGATTGGAACAATCAATGAAAATCAATTTTATTTTACTTTATTAATTTATTCACTATTATTGTTATCATTTTTTCCCATCACTTAAAAATTTGGGTTACAACAATTGTTTCTGCTTTTTTGTGTACGTACTCAAAAGTTTATGCCTGATGTAAAATAAATACACGAGTATGTTATGTTATACGAGTATTCATAAAGAAGGATATTAGATGTTTTATTTTTCAAATATGGCGACAATCATGACTTGAGAATGCAAATGTGTCAGAAAATCCAAAGACATTTGGCATATTCGTTATTTTTAAAATAAATTGGACGAACTTTTTGATTCAATAAAACTTTGTTACTATGAAAAGAGGAGTTTAAAATATTTACGCTTTTGTAACTTTTGTATTATTTTTCAAATTATCTTACACTTATAATTATATTACGCGATTCATTTTAGCCCATATCTATGGTATTAAAGCGCATAAAAAAATTAAAAACCATGAACAAAAAAAAAATTGTGCATTGTGGATATGCTGTGGATGGAAAGATGCCGTTTTATCTATGTATTTTTTACGCATAGGAAAATAGTAATTGAAAAATTTATGAAGTTTTCAACAGTCACTAAGTTATATTGCAAGCTATAATCTATTGGATAAAAGTTAAACTTGTTTCAATTTTATATTAGACTTAATTAATTTAATTTTATATTAATTAATTTAATTTTATATCAATTAATTTAATTTTATATTAGACTTAAGAAAAAAAAAATATTAAATTGATGATGGCAAGTATTATAATAAATAACACAAATTGTTATTTTTTCTTTAAACATCAATAAATTTTGTCCAAACATAATTTTTGTGGTTACTAATAAAAGAAGTGAAATCAACTTACAATTTTTAAAATAACAATTTCAATACAGTTCTATAAAGGTATTTCTTACTTAAAAATGCAGTTAAATGAATAATAAATGCAACTATTGTTTCGGCTTTTATTAATCAATTGTTCAAATAATGTAATCATTAGAATCAATCGAGAAAACAAAAGAATTCCTGGATCAACTGTTGGGAGAAATTTGCCTTCGTGGAAGACTTTTTGACGGAACCAACCCACATTTGCGTTACACGGAGAGGAAAACCACGAAAACCTCCCACGATTAGCCTGATGGTAAGGGACTCTAACCCATGATCCGTCTACCACTAAGGATGTTTTACGTCGGCACTGTGGTCGGTGCCAGCCGGATGTGGAATTCGTATCGACCAGTCATCGCTGGGATTCGAATCCGGTCACCTTATTGGAAGGCGAACGCTCTAATATAATTTTTGTGGTTGCTAATAGAAAAAGTGGAATTAATTTACAATTTTAAAGATAGCAATTTTAATCATTCCTATAAAAGTATTTCTTACTTAAAAATATCTTATTAAGGGAATAATAAATGCAACTATTGTTTCAGCTTTTATTAAGCACTTATTCAAATAATGTAATTATAATCAGTAATCATAAAGTGGTAATTTCTTTCGTAATTTCTTTAAAATATTTGACAACTTTTTAAATTAAAATTAGTAATTAGTTACTACACATTTAATAAAATGTAAGATTTTAAGCTTTCTTGCATAAACTGAGAAAGAAAAAAAAAAAAAAAAAAGGTATGGTCAAAACTGCCAGAATATGCTTAAATTTACTGTGTTCTGGCTCTATGGTAACACCGATAACTTTACCAAAGTGCTTTATTAATGATTTTAAAAAGTTGAAAATAAAATATGCTTTTATAACATTAGAGAAAATCTTGTAATTTTATCATGATACCTTGCATGGCATAAAAACCATTTTTTCGGTTAAATTTACTTTTTTGTTTTGTATTTTTAACTAAATACTATGGTAATAAGAATTATAATTTTGAAAACAGAATTTTTTTATCCGCGTAATTGATAAGTTTTAATCAATATTTTGTATATAATAACTCTATAAGATGCTCATACTTATCTTAAGACCAGATATATTTTATTTCCCAATACTTTATTACATAAGAATGCCAAACTCCACATTAAAAGTGCTGATGAAATCATTTTAGGCATTAATAGCCCGAAAGTATTCCAGTTTTATTTCCTACCTGGTAGGACCTACCAGGTATAATTATAATAATCATTTATAATAATTAATTACTAATATATGAATTTAAAATACAACAAAAATAAGTGCAATAAAAATATCTTATTTTATAACCGTCGTTGAACAGCCGACCCAATTTCATGGGTTTACGACTACTAATGTTCAACTCCGTAGTCTTGTAATTTTGAACCAATCCAGAAGACAAGGAAACTCATGGATCAGTACCCCTTGAGGTATTGATTTGTTATGGGAACATGGAGGACTTTGAGACTCGACAGATTTAACGTGCATGAGTCACTATTTACTACACGAGGAGTCTTCGGCCGGCGAGGATCGAACCCACGACCTTTTGGACATGGGCCCAGCGCCCTACCGACCAGGCTATCCCGGCCCTGTAATAAAAATATTAAAATGATTTTAATCATCGAAGTTTCTCCCTATCCCAAAGTTTAATTAAATGAAAGATCATTTTATTTTAGTTACACCATAAATTGTGAAATATGATCGAGAAATACTTCCATGGTGCAACTGACTGCACCAAAATTTGGTAAAAGACACAAAACTTTGACGGTGACTGTAAATTCAACGATGTATGCTTACGACGCCATGTTTTCTTTAGAACTCGGTCTCGGTGTATAAGGACGACTAATGTATGTTGTTTCAAGTATCAACTTAGTTAGGCAGGCAAATGTATTACTTGCATTAATTAAAATTCATTTCTTTTATGTTTTACTTTTAAATTTTGTTTGTGGTATAAAATAGTCAGAGGTATGTCATAAAATAATCTAATTCCGGTATATAGTTTAGTTACGGTAAATAGCAACCTTGGTCTGAATATGACCGCTTTAAAAATGCCTAATAAAGATGCAACCTTCCTCTGCATTTATAAAAGAAGAAACAAAGAAAGAATGAAAATAGGTGTTTTGTTTCCATAAAACACCTACTTGGTGCAACCTTCTACTGATATTTGGAGCTAGTGAGAATAACAAAATATGATAAAATTGAGCTCCATTTTATGCAGCCAGCAAAATGAATACCAATTTTTGGTGCAACGAGGTTCAGAATATTTAACAGTGTATTCGTTAACAGTTAACAATACTATTAAACTCATGAATAAGTTAATTAAATATATATTTTAAATAATTATAACAAATGTTTTTAAATAGCATGTAAATAACGAGATTAATATAGAAACTTACAATTTTAATAAAGCTACTATATTTTAAAGCACTAAAAATCACCTAACGAAATATTCCAAACCTTCTCAAATATCATAACAATATTTACATTCAATCATCTTTTACATTCCACTTATCAAAATCACGCAATCGGGCGGGCAGAATTCGGCCGTCAAACTCCTCCTGTCGTCGGAGAGGCTCAGGTGTTTCATCGTACACAAAGCACACAGACACCACGACCAAATTTGTCAGTGCAAGGCCTTTCGGTACTGTTGATTTTGAGTTTACATCTACCCGTTCAAGTACACGTATCGGGGGTCCGGAAAATTTACAATGGACGGTGTTGAAGGGTGTGGGGTGGTTGAATATGTATCAAACTACTCATATTATTCCGAGTTTACCGCTGGCAATGGTGTCATCGTAATGTTATGAGAAATGTATGCAGCGACTGTGAGTAAACAGTGAGAGATTTCGTAACATGTTCAGTCTTGTTTGGAATAGTAGGCGGATTTCCATGACGAGCGAGCATTTGGGATAATGAATTTAAGTCATTGAATCTAGAGATTGACATGGATGTGTTTAAACTGTTAGTTCGTTAAGGATGTATGATGTAAATTGTTTTGGCTAATATTTTATAAGTAAAATAAATTTTAGAATTCAATTTGTGGATTAGGAATGGAGAAGTAATACATGAGTAAAGGTTTGATAGATTAAACTGTATAAAATTGCGATTTAAAATATTTAACTTTGTTTTTGTTTTGCAAGTATTTGTTACAAATAATTGATTCTGAATTTTCTTTGCGTTATTTTATTTATTTTCAAAAATACATCGTATTGTATCATAAAAATCAATATTTTTTAAGTTCTGTCTTCTTATTTTTAAAACTTTTTTTAAGTTTCTTTTATTCTGTCTTTTTTTTATTTTTTTATTTTTTAGTTGGACAAAAACAAATCTAACTCCTTTAAAGGAAAATTAAAATATAAATATTTCAGAAATGATAATGAAAATTATTTTAGACTTAAGCTCCAAAAATTAAAAATTTTTTCACAATGCATTATTTTATGTAAAATCAATTTTGGAATCGTATTGCTTCGTGGACGTTTCAAATCAAATAAGAACAAAACATATTCTTATTTTACAAATTAAAAATAAGTAAACGAATGATTGTAAGTTGATATTATGAAGTATGTAAAAACAAAAAATTTATGTACTGAATATGCTTATATTTATTACATTACATTCACTTATATATATATATATATATATATATATATATGCTTTTTGGACCATAAATTAATATTTTAGTGAGAAAAACAACAAAAAAAGTTAATAAAGACTAATAATTTTTTAGTTTGAAATAAAGAATCAAAATGTACTTAACTTTTCATACTTTAGATATATAATAAAGGTAGTTTTTAATATTAAATATAAAAGTAGTAAAGAAAAACCTTGTATTTCGTTAGAACTTCAGGAAAGGAGCGTGTTATGTATTTTATAAAGGAAAACCTCCAAAGTTGATCAATAAAATAAGTCTAACTTGTCTAAGAGTTTTATTGTATGCTATTTTAAATATTTCATAAATTGATCACAAGAAATACTGTTTAGGAAAGTGTTATTATTTTTAGCATTCGGATTTAACTAATGAAGTAAAATTCAATTAAAAAGTAACTTAAACACCTTTGGGAGTTGACCATAGGAGGAAAACCATTAAGACATTTGTTATAATTCATTTGTATGTCTATAAAATAATATAAATTTTAAAATATATAAATAAATACAATTGTAATTATTTTAATTGCAAATATGTTCTGGTGTATTGATATTCTACAGAATAAATATTTTAAAGAAATGAATACCTGGCGTAGATCATAACGAATACCTTGCATAATGAATACCTCTTAATGAATACCTGACATAAATCATAATGAATACCAGGCATAAATCACTAAAAAAAAGGCAATTTTTTTTAAACCAATCAGGTTAATATTACATTTTTATTACAAATTGTAATTCCTACTGGTAAGGTAATAGCTTCATTTTTCAAGAGTAATGGGGTATATGATGAGTGATATTTTAAGGTCGAATTAAAAAAAAAAATTGATTTAATTGCATTTATCTTTATTTTGATTGCTAAAACATAAAAATATATGAATAACATTAACGTTATTAGTTAGGAATTCTTTTGATGAAAATCTTACAATATACAGACAGTTTCTATTATATACATCTGTTATTTATGTACGCTTTCTAATCTTAAATTTTTATCATGAAAATGTAAATTAATATATATTTCAGTTCAATAAATGTTTTTATTTTTCTCTTTACATTAAATTAATAACTTCTCTTAAGTAGTAATAATAAAGTATAAATTTATATTGAATGTATTATATTAAAATTGAAAAAAAAAGATTTTTTTTTTTTTTTCCATTTGTGAAAAATAAGGAACAGTTTTCTTTTATTTACATTTAAATTTAAAAAAAAAATTAGAGCTTTTGTGTATAACTTCATAATTTTTAATATTTTCAAATCACGCAAAATATATGTTAAATTAATCTTAATTTTTATGACAATTGTCGCTGTAGGACTGCGTTGATGTCTCAAACATATTTAAATTTTTGAAGACATTGCTACAGATTGACTCGATAAAATCTGTTCTTGGTGGTATTAGTAAGTCTAGAAAAAAATCTCATTTCCAAAAATAATGTATAGCAAAAACTCACTTAACTTTTTCGTTAAAAAAAAACGGAAGAGAATATTCTATTATAAGCTGAAATAAAACGAAAAAGAAAAATATTTTTCACGATTTAAAAAAATAATCTGAATATTAAAAACATTCAGTTCAAATGTCACGGCTTTACTGAATTTAATAAATTACGTTTAGTTTAAAGAACCGAAGTAAAACAACTTCGGTTAAAGTGATAGACTGGAAATAACTCTTCCATTTATCTGTAAAATGTTCAAAAAGTCAAAAACAAAAGACATTACTTAAAACATCTTTTTGTTGTAAATTGGGAGTGCTATTTTTATTATTGTTGTAATTATTTGTACTTTTTCTGTCAATCTCAGAAGAAAAATACTAAAAGCTTTTTTTTTACTTAAAGTGTACTTCTTAGGATAAATCTGAGTGATAATTTAGATGAACACTTAACACCGACCTTTAGACACTTAACACCAGAAGTGAGATAAATTTTCTTGTCTTGACTTTCCTTTTTTTTTTCTAAAATAATAATTAGCGTTATACAAATGTGAAATTTTTCATAAATAAAATTAGCCGGCGCAATTATTTTTGAAATTGCATGTGATATTTTAAGAGTTTATTTATTTTTTTTATGTGATTTATAGTTTAAAAAAAATGAAATGCTAAAATGCCTACGTTTAACACTTACTGCTCATGCATAATTTTATACGGAAGTTTCTAAAAATGGAAAGTAAAATAGACAATAATGCTTTTTTAACATAATTTAGTTTTAAGTTAATATACCAAAGTTCGTTTTATAATGTTCACTTTTTTAATTCTTACGTTTGATTCAGAAAAATAGAAGAATAAAAAAAATTATAACATTTTTATCGAATCAATAACTTATTTATTTATTTGTATATAGCAAATATTTTAATAAGTACACGATTGTGAAAAATTTTCAAATCATTTTTTTGTTACAAAAATTATACTTTATTTTAAATTATTATTACTTTTTTAATTTTTAGAATTTTCAGCCTCATTTTTTAATAGTGTTCTCAAATGTTTAAATTTTTATTCCATTTTTAAAAAAAAAATATTATTAGTTTTCAGTTAAACGTATTTTAGTAAATTTCCGACAATCACACACGATTTCACAATTTTTAATATTTACTATATGCAAAATATTATCGAAAAACCGAAACTTTGAAATTATTAATTTCATATTTAATAACTATAAAAATATTTTTAGAGCATGTAAAAGTTCTTTTAATTACTTTCTCAAAAAAAAATGATAAAAATTTTGCAATTTGTTTTAATGGAATGAGATAAACGGAAATCTATGTTTGTTAAAGTTCGTTATAGCCGCATCTAAAACTATTTATGACAGTCCCAAAATATAGAGAAAAGTCATAATTTAATATCTATAAATTTTATTAGAAACAATTTTCGTAGTGTGTACAAAAAAAAAAAAAAAAAAAATTTAGTTAGTCGCAGCAAATATCTGAACACAAAAGATAATTATATTGATGTAGCTTATATCTAATTGCATATAAAAACCACCTTTTTTATTAACAAAGTAATTTTTTTATTTTTTTTTATTCTTATTTTTATATTTTATTTATTAATTTTGCTTATTATTTTATAATTGAATTTTAACATGTATCTATTAAATCAGGGTACGATTCATTTTTTAAAATTTTGTGGCGCATCAAAGTAACATTAATAAACATTTCAAAAAACTTTTAAGTTTGTTTCCCTCCATGAACGACAACCAACTTCTTGTTCTGTGTAATTCAATATCTAAATTTAAAAAAAAATTAATTTGATGTAGCTAATAACTTTTGTCATTGCAAATAAAAACCATGATTCTTATTAACTATACGTTAATTTTTATTTTATTTTTATTCTTATTTCATATTTTATTTTTTAATTTTGTTTATTATTTTATAGTTACATTTTAGTATGTATCTTTTATATCACGTTACGAAACATTTTTAAAAATTATGTGGTGCATCAAGGTAACAATAGTAGACATTTGTAAGAACTTTTAACTTTGTTTTCCTCTATGAATGTCAATCAACTTCTTGCTCTATGAAATACATCATAATAATATTTTTTTTAAAGATTAAGATACATCATATAGAGAAAGAGGTTTTCAAAACTTAAAGAAAGTTTAAAAACAAAAAATGTCTCTATGTTGAATATTCACATACAGCTTTTACATAGTTTCTTTAATTATGCTTTGTTTTAATAAAAATTGCCGTTTTAACTTTGTTAACGAGGTAAAATAATTCAAGTAAATTTTTAATATTTTCTTTCTATTTTATCATTATATTTACAATTCAAATATTTAAAGATCAAAATTAAGTTAACGAACGATTAAATACGTGATGTTATAAATCTTAAATTACTATTTGTAAAAAGTAAATATTTTATTTAAATTGTATATTCAATGCATATGTAAATTTTTGTTATGATATTGTTTTGAGAACTTATTACATAATTATCACTTAATTAGCGATTGCCATTTAATTTTACTCTCAAAAAAATCATTTATGCAGCTGTTTTATTAAAAATTTACAACGAAATTTCCACTAGTCAAGTACATGATTTATACCTTTCATCTCTAAAGAATATAAAATTAAATGTATTGAACAATAAAAAATATATTATCTCAAAATTTTGTATAATTACGTAAATTTATAAATAACTTATTTATTTGTTTTAAACACGTGAATTATTCTTGCTTGTAATGAAATAAGAATGCGTTATTTTCCAACTTTTAAATTTTTGCAAGAAAATTTTTTTTTGAATTTGTTTACAAAGACTTTATTTTTTACTAATTAAAATGAAAATACTTTATTTACTAATCTTGCGTGTCTTTGTAAATTTATAAAGTTATCTTTCTTAGTTTAACACACACAGATGTTAAAATGAAAACTTAAGTGAAAATAAATTTTTGCTACACATTTATTTTTCTGAAAGTAATATTTTTCTAATCTATTAAAATCTGTTATAAATTGGATTGGATTTCTATTTAATTCTTTTTTATTCTATTCTTTTGAATATAGATAAATTCTAAGAAATTTGATATGTTGTTCTAACAATTTTTGTAAAAAATTTTTTCAAATTATTATTTTTCTTACAATTTAAATCATTCAATTCTAAAATATTTGTTATATTTTAGAATTGAATGATAATAAAAAACATATATAATATAAAACATTTTTTAAAAATATTTTCTAGAACAATTCTCTTTGTTGCAATTTAAATCAAAAAATTTGAAACTATTTAATAAGTAGTTATAACCTTTTTTTAAAATTTTTCTCAAAATTATTCTTTTTGTTACAATTTAAATTCGTAAATTAAAAAAATATTTGATAAATGGTTATAACACTTTTTTCCTTATTTAGTTTTTCTCAAACTATTCTTTTTGGTCCAATTTGAATCAGTAATTTATAAAAAAAAATTTGAGCAATAGTTGAAAAGGATTTTTTTTCTCTGTTTTACATTTTTCTCTATCTATTCTTTTACACCACTTAAAACAATAAATTATAAGAAATTTGATAAATAACTATAAGTTTAAGTTGGACTTGGTTTGATCAAGCTATTTTTTGAACACAAAATAATTTGAAATAATAAGAGACAGCCAAAATAATTAAATTCATTTCATAGACAGTGAAAATAAGTTAAGTAAATACATTAATTTGTGTGTTAATTCACATAATTATATTTACCTTTTTAATGCAATTTTCACCAAAAACATGGAATTTTTTTTAAAGCAAAAACGAATATTTTATACATTTTTTGAAATAAAAGCTAATTAAAATCAAATACTTTTTTATCAGTATATCAACATTTACCATTTGCATTTAATTAATGTTTTATGCAAACTTTAAAATACTATCAAAGCAATCACAAATTGTTGAATAAAAATTTGAAAAAAAAATACTGTTTCATAACTTTTTCGTGAGTTAATTTATTTATTTTATGATATTTTAAAAGAAAAAAAAGTGGAACTAGCTTTTAATTTCTTTTACAAGAAAAATGAACAAATGTTTTTTTTCATTTAAATTGCTTTAAAACAAATGCTTCAAGAAGAATGTTTAAAGTAAGATAACATTATTTATTGAGGTTTTTGGGGACATTCAATTAAGGTTTTCTAATAAAATCAGAAAAAGTAACGGTTAATTTATTTTTGCCGACCATATTTGATTGCTTTCCCTGTATTTTTTTCCCTTCAAAATACAAATACAGAATCTAAACACTTCAACTTCATTTAATTTTGACTCTTCCAACAATCAAATTTCAGTACTTTTGGATTTCAAACATGAAGGAACTTGTTTTTAGGAGAATAACCGCAAGAAGTTTGCATAAAAAAGCAATGCCTAAGGGAAGAAAATCTTTAATTTATTTCGACAAAAACTTTTTTCAGATCAAAATGGTGAAGAATGAATTTTTACGGTTGCATAATTTTTATCCAATTTGAGTACATACTGAAAGAAGAGTCAACGATGTTTGTTTTACTTTCCCTTTCTTTTGTAAGGGACTATATATAAGGGTGCACATATTTAAACTGTACTGCATTCTAAGTAAAATTCTGAAAGTTGGATGTTAATTTATAAGGCCAGCTGTATTTTAGAAAAAATTCTAGTATCTCGTTCTAGTAATTAACTTCAGATAAGTTAGTAGAGTTCACCTTTAATTTATAAGTACAGTGCGGAGTGTAAAAACCGAACCCCCTGAATTACTTTTGATTTAATAATCGGATTTGCACATTCTAAGGCTCAATTTTAATCTTTCGAGGGATGGACTTCAAAAATGCTTATTAATTAGTGCAAACAATATTTTAAATTACGAAATCCGACACAAATGAGTACTTTTTTTTAATAAACTTAATTTTTTTTCAATGGTTTCGGATTTCTGATCCCCAAAATATAAGGTTTGCCTAAAAAAAAATCATATTTGTGAAATTTAATTTCGCAGGAACTATTCGACCTATTTTGCACAAATTTTGTATTTTGCCATTTAAAATTATATTCCTTAAAATGATGAAAAAATATGCATACATTACAATACAAAATATTTTAGACTATTATTAAATAAAATAATTAAAATAATAAATGTTTACTAACAGTTAAGTTTTGCAATTTTCTTTTTTTTTTTTTTTTAATTTTTATTTTTTATTTTATTTATTTATTTATTTTTTTATTTATTTATTTTTTTTATTTTTTTGCAAATTGCAAAACTTAACTTTTTTTTTTCTTTTTCAATTTTTTTAAAGTCTGTTTTTTCGGATAAATAAATTATATATTTATATGTGAAACTTTTTCAATTCGCTTTAAAAGTTCTCGAGCTATTTTGAAGTACGCAAAAAGGAAAATTAAAATTAAGGGATCAAAATTTTGGACCGCTCTACTGACTTAATTACTTGAACCAAATTAGGATTGTGGCTACCCCCTATAATCCGAATCCCTGTAATCAAAAATCCGAATCCGTCAAAAAAAAAAAAAAAAAAAAAGAATATTTATTCAGAGAAAGTATGTTTTTTTGTTTGATTTTGTAACTTAACGTTCTATCTGCACTAAACATTACCATATTTGTGATCACATTTTCGAACCATTGAGATTGAGTCCTTGAACACGAAGATCCTATCATTAGATCAAGAGTTATTTGGGGTGGCCCGTTTATTTTTTTGCGCACTGTACAATGAGCTCTCTTTTTTAACAAAAGAACCAAGTGCCCTTAATTGTAACGAGCTGCAGCAAAATTACCAGATTTGACCTCAATTTTATGCAGTTACTCTATAAAGCTTCATAACTCAATGCGAGGGTGCACTTCCTTTTTCATGGTGATTGAAGGATCAGACTTTGGTCACAAAGGTTCTGCTAATTTCGAATCCCGCCGGTGTCAAAAAACATATCTTTCAACCCCTCCCCTACATTAATGACCATGAAAAACGGACACGTAACTCTGTCATTCCTTAACAGATGGCAGCTATTCACTATTTCGCCTCGTTCCACTGTTCACCTTGATTCAATAAAATTTTACGAGAAAAAAAAATTAAGGACAGATCAATATTTTTATGGTCATGATAGTTTTACAGATATAAATTTGCTAGTACTGCCAGTTACTGGGACATTACTTGCAACTGCACTTTGTAAGATTTAAATTAAATGCTTTTAAACACACTCGGAAAAAGAAAGTCTCACTTTTGATGATTCGGTAATCCTGTAGATTTATATCGTTATTGTCAGACTATGAATTTCAAAGAACAATGTTCGAGTAAGAAGAACGGTGAGTCAGAGATCACGAGTTCGAAAAACCACTGAAAGAGGGAGTTCGAACATTTAAAAATAATTTAAAGACCGAATTTGCATATTATTAATTTTGAGTGTTACGTTTTCTACCCTCATTATGCAAATGTTATTTTTTGATTGGATGATAAATATGCTTGTATATATATGACAAATCGAGATTATATTTGGTGATTTTTCATGGTTGTATAGATTGAATTAGTTACCTCATGTTTATGGAGAGTAGAATACTCTCGTAGATTGTTTTCTTTTATGATGTTTAAGTTTAATTTTTCTTGCTTAATAAAAATTCTTGTTAGTTCAAAGATGACTTTTTCATTATGCTTGCTAAGCATTTTCCACAACGCACTAAACTCTGCCAGCAGTTATTTTTGAAGATAATTTCGTCTCGCAATCCTAGGATTTTTTAGGAATCGCGAGCTCTTCAATATTTGACGAAACGGCTGACTCATTCCTGTGTCATCTCAATGCATTATTTTTGTTTATGTTTTTTCAGCTGTTAGGTTAATATTACTACAAAATGCTATTAACTTTGCTTTCATAGCAACAACTTGAAAAGAAGCTTTCTCTTCCACTTGAAAAGATGTAAATCTAGAATAAGCAATGGTAACTTCTTTTTCATCAAATTGAACATTTGTTTAGGAATTTCATTGCAACTGGCGCTCTGATATGAACGAACAGAATAATGTAGATATAATCTTATTATTAATGAAGCTGTTTCATAATTAAATTATTTATGATTTGAATTATCTTTATATCTGTTTGGCTTCATTATTGGGAGCAAGAATCTTAAAAATTCGAATACCATCTTCTACAACTGCGAAACCTCATAAATAAATTTTTTCAAGAACTATTTTCCACCACCCACTAATTCTTTCTCGTCAAATTCATTAATAAAATCTCTTAAGTAGATATTTGACAACTATTCCTTCAACCCATGTCTATGTCCTAGATAACGGCATGAATTGGTTTTAAGAAACAAATATACTTTCTGATACTGAAAAAATATTTCCTAGCAGCAAAATAACTTGGTCCCTCATTGGGACTGAATCTTGAATTTTTCATGAATTTTAGCTCAGTAAAGGGTCTTTATTTTTCCTCAAGGCCTCAAAGGGCCTTTATTTTTCGATTTGGCACTATGTAGATATTCTCCGATTCACCGATATTTTACAGCCACTATACAAACAATATCGTTCCTATATAGAATTGTCAGATTCACTCTATATTTTATATCCATTATTTAGTCAATGTAGGTTCCATATTGACCTATGTAGGCCCTATATAGGCAATTCTAGGACCAATATTAAAAAATCTAGACATCCCTTGGTGGTGCCTCTGTGCATGTTTTTATAGGACCATTTTGAGCCTAACTGGAGCCAAGGTAAAATTGCTGCTACGGTTAATATATAATAAATATTTATATTTAAACTAATTATCTAAGTATGATGAACGAAAGTAATATAACAAATGTATGAATATCTATTTGTATACAAAAGAGTATGTTCGTCTGGATGTATGTTCGCGAACGGGCGCCGATTTGGATCGTTTCTTTCTTTCTTTTTTTCCCCCCAACAGTTTGCTAATTTTGAAGAGGTAGTTTAAAAAGAATCATTTCTTTCCGGCATTATGTGGCTCGGGCACAGTATCAAAAATAAGAAATTTCATTGATGAAAAGCATTGTTTAGATTAAAACGTGCGCTCTCAAGGAAACAGCATTTTTACAAAATATTTAAAAAATAGAAGCAGTCAGTCGAAACCTAGAAAAAATAAAATTAAATATCCTTAAGGCTCACTAAACTATGAGAGTAAGTACAGACGTAAAGCGTGCTAGAAACAATTATGCAGGCTAATACAAATTATCAAAAATTGACGAAATATTATGTATCATCGTCACTGGTAATGTCAAACATAAATATCCTAATTTCGTCCAAACAACATTTCAATATTAAGGCTTTTAAATTAGTTAAATTCAAATACTAAAACATTTTTATATCAACTATTAATATATTAATAATAAAAATATATATTTCTCTTATATGGCATTATAAATTTGGGTATTTCTTTGTGTACAGGCATAACAATAGTTATTATTCATTTTGTTAGGTTGTCTTAAGTAAGATGGAAATAGCTTTAATATTTCTGCTGCCTATAATGCCTAAACGTCCCGAGTTCATACATACTGTGGCTTGTGTGATTTGATAGCTTCCGGCAGATTATAAACTAATACTAAAATTCAATGCATAAAGAACTTTGGCAATATCGGGGACTTTGCTTGAAAATAGTTAAAATTGAAATCAAAATACTTTCGGAGGCAAACTCGTAGGCAATAGCTAGACGGTAAAAAAATTGTCTAATCTATTGTTTAAATCTAATTGATGTTTTAAGATTGGAGGAGGAGTTGAATTAAATATAATTACTTTCTGTGAACAGTTCTTCTCCTTTTTTCATTAAAAGTATTCTGAATTTTTTTAAGAATTATTTTGGAAGTTATGTATTAAAATTCAATCTCATGTCATTCCTTTTCCCCCCCAAAAAAAATAATATAAAAAGTTTCATTAATTTTTTTAAATAAATTTTTATTATTGAAAATTGATTTATATTTTCTACTTTAACTTGAAAATATATCCAAACAAGAACACCAGATACTTTATAACCGTCGTTGGACAACCGGCCCAATTTTTAGGTTTCTGACATCTAATGTTTAACTGCGTAGCCTTGTAATTTTTAACCCAATCCAGAAGACAATGGAACTCCTGGATCAAGTATCGGGAGAAATTTGCCTTCGTGGAGGACTTTTTGATGGAACTAACTCGCATTTGCGTTACATGGAGAGGAAGACCACGGTTAGCCTTGCGGCAAGGGGACTCTTACGCATGATCCGTCTACCACTGAGGATATTTCACTTCAGCACTATGGTCGGTGCAAGCCGGATGCGGAACTCGTATCGACCAGCCATCGCTGGTATTCATTGGAAGACGAACGCTCTATCCCCTGAGTCATCTCAGTATTTTCACAGTCAGATCATATTCAGACATTTTCAACAGTCAGATTAATCTAGCTGCACTTTTTAAACTCTGCTCAAAACCAGGGGACATCCCAAACAGAACTCACAAGCCAGATCTCTTAACCTATGGAGACATTTAGCATTGAAATAGATAAGACAACATCAACATTCTATAACTCAGTCTTCTCATTTCTTAGATCCCCCTTGCAAATAGGCTTCAAATAAATCAAAGTCCCGCAGTGGACTGATCGTTAAGACACGGTTCCCAGCAGATCACCGGAATCAAGCATCACTGACTGCGGTCAGCGTGCGGGTGGGTGACCACTTGGAACAGTCTGCGTAGGGACCGAGGGTGTGCGGTATTGGTCCTCGTTAAACTGTTCTACCGTAAAGTGCTCGCCTTCGCGCGCATGTCGTCGGGCTACCGAAGTGGGGGTGACATCCCCTCTGCAGAGGATCAAAATTGTGATGGCATGTCTTCGGATCATCCTGAGGGATGTTTCCCAGACCGTCGCCAATAGCCTATTGTGCAGCTCTAGTGAAACGTAAATGAACTACAACAACAACAACAGAGCCGCGATGGCTCAGGGGATAGAGCGTTCGCCTTCCAATGAGGCGAACCGGGTTCGAATCCCAGTCGATACGAATTCCGCATCCGGCTTGCACTGACCACAGTGCTGACGTGAAATATCCTCAGTGGTAGACGGATCATGGGTTAGAGTCCCCTTGCCGTCAGGCTAACCGTGGGAGGTTCTCGTGGTCTTCCTCTCCATGTAACGCAAATGCGGGTTAGCTCCATCAAAAAGTCCTCCACGAAGGCAAATTTCTCCCAATTCTCGATCCAGGAGTTCCCTTGTCTTCTGGATTGGGTTCAAAATTACAAGGCTACGGAGTTGAACATTAGTAGCCGTAAACCCATTAAGTTGGGTCGACTGTTCAACGACGGTTATAAAATAAAAAATAAAATAAAACAACAACAACAAATAAATCAAAATTAGAAAATTAGAAAATAAAACTTATCTGGACAATTTTAGTCGAATATGTTAGCAAGGTCTTTAAATGAAACATTTCATACTAAGAGCCACTTATAGAGCGTAGATAAAATATAAAAACTAAAAATCCTGAAGAAATTTTATTTAGAATTGAATTTCGATTTGTCTTGAACGAAAAAAAAAAATCTTATTTATTTTAATAATATAGACAATATTCTAATGTTCTTTTTAATGATTAGTCTTTCCTGAAAGGGAATATTGAAAGGGAAAGTCTACTTCCATCATTACCATATGAGGTTCTGATTAAAACCTCCCATCATTAGCCCAATGGTAATAAGAATCTAAGCCATCTCTCGTTTACTAATGAGGATATTTTTCTCAGCACTATTTAAGAAATAAGAAGTAAAAAAAATTTTATCTTTCATCGAGATCGTAGTACGAATCTCCTCGTTCTAAATTTGGAAACTAATTCAAATTTATGTAATGTATATCTGTGCCCAACGCTTGTACTTTGTTTCAGGCACATTGTCCTTAATGTCATTCTAAAGCCGGAATCGATCTACACGAGGGCATTCAAGGCACAATTGCATTGCACATAGATTATTATAATTTTCAATGTTCTAGTGCAAGGCCAATGTATTTAAGAAAAACTGAGTTAAAAGCACTTTTTGGTAGTTCTAAAGTTTGGTGCTTTCACTTCCAATGGAAGTATTATTTTTCTAAGTATTATTTTCAAGTCTAAAACTTTGAAGCATATTTCGAAACTTTCCTTTTACAACTTATATAAATCCAGACAGCTATTCAAAATTCAGTCAGAAGTACTGAAATGCTTTAAAAAAATTATTCTTTAATTTAAACCTTTTTCCACTTTAATGCTAGAAGTTTTTTGCGCCAGAAAAAATATTTACTATCCAAAAAAATCTTAGAAATCTTTTTTTTTCTAAATAATTTTTTACTTTATCAGTAAAATGTAAGAATAGTAGCTCAAGCATTTTTCATGTCACCTAATTCAACATTTAATGCCGTCTCAACCGAAATTTCCGCTCCCTGCAATTTTTGTTTTTAAAGTTTTTTTTCCGCCATGGCTAGGGAAAGAAGTCTCTAGTTTTTTTATGTAGTTTTTTATATCATGAGGCTGCTTACCATATGACAAAAAGCTCCTTTTGTTAATTTTCTTAGACGAGACTGAGTAGAATTAAGCGAGATGGGGTGATATTTTTTCTGGAAACTTCTAAAAAAATGTTGAATCTCGCCAAGCTCAAAAGTTTTTAATAGAGCGTTTGTTTTATGAAGTTCTTTCACTTAAAATCCCTTTTTAAGGGAAAAGAAGGGATCATATACATTCCAATTGAAATAAAAAATAGGTTATCACATTAAAAAAATAGATACGAAATTTCGGATAAAAATTAAACAAAAAATCTGATATACCGTAATTTTTACAGTAATAAATCATTGAATCAGTCTAATTAAATAAATATTACTGTAAAATATAATATTTTACAGTAAAAATTTATTTCCCTGTAAAATGGATTTCGCGACGATGCATCCAAAGTGCCAGTACTTCATTCTGTAATTTGATCCGTAAATTTTTACAGCTAAAATAGATCACACATAAGAATGTTATTAGTGATGTAGTCAATGAAAATGAATATTAGTATATCTAATAAGGAAATTGTTTCACTTAAAATATTGTTTAAGGGAAAAATAGAATTTTTACCGTGAAATCCATTTGTGCCAGAACATGTTACGGAGCAAAAAATGTGACACACAGTAATTTTTACAGTAATATTCATCGTAAAATTACTGAATTATTGCTCTAATTAAATAAATATTACTGTAAAAATTAAGGAATAATATGTTACGGTAAAAAGGGATTTTACAGAGTGCACCCTAAGTGCTCGTACTTTATACCGCAATTTGATCCTGACTTTTTTTGCTGGAATCAGGTTAAAATAGATTTCGTATAAGTATGTCATAAATGGCGTGGCCAATGAAAATGAATATTAGCAAATCTAAAAAAAGAGACAAATATTTTATCCGTTTAAAACATTTAATGAAGATCTCATTTCTGTTAAAAATAAGAAAGGAGCGTCCAAACAGAAAATGATCAAGTAAGATAGCGCTAGAAGTACAGTAAAGATACCAGCGTCACTATTTAGAAATTTAAAAGAAGATTAGAAGAATGCACCGGATCCTGCATGGAATGAATTAACAAGATCAGATAAGAATTTATTCCTGATGGAGGTTCTCTCTATTATCAGCAGATGGAGTGCAATAAGAGGTGTTTATAACTTCCTCTTGACGATACGAATGCATTGATTTACACTAATATGAGCGTCATATGAATACTTCTGGATTTGTTTGTTATTTAGGATACTGGGTGAATTGAAAATGAATGCAAATCTGTGTAAAGCTGTAAGCGTCCCATATAAAACAACATGGTTTTTAGTGGCAGAAGGGAATCGCACCGTTCTTTTACTCAGAATTTTTTTCTGTACAGTTGTCACGAGCCGCACTGTTTCTATTACTACTATTAGTTAATATTGTTGGGTTAAGTCCACAACACTGAGTTTTAGAAGCCCTCTCCAAATTCTTCAAACTTTTGAAAAGTAAACAATCGTTTGACATGCAACTTTTCAAACGATCCTGTTCCTAGTTTTCCCGTAACGTCATTATTTCTTTATTTAATAATAATTCTTTTATCAATACTGTGAAACCTCTGGGGAGCTGTCCCACAGTAAAAGGGTCGCTAATGGAGGTCGGTGGTTATTAAGTGTAACCTCCACTGACTTCAAAATGTTATCGAAGGTACATGATTTTTCATAAACGATTTTAATTTTAGTCCGTGTCTTTTTCTCGGTGCGGAAATGCCACATGTGTTGGCGTCCTGACCAGATCGATGAATAAATTTTAGCGTCAATTAAAATGATTCCTACTGTTATAATTATGAGTAAAAACAAATTTACCAGATATGAAAGATAGAACTATTTTAAATGAATAAACAAATATGTTTTTTTGTTTAAGTTTGCATTTAATTTTATATTATAAAAATTAGTTAGCTTTAAAGCTTGTTTGTTTGAGGTGCTTAGTTTTTTTTTTAAATGACTTTTTTTAAAAATTTAACTTTTAACTCTAAAAATGAATCCTTGATAGCATCGTCTTTACTGCACTCTTATTGCAACATAAGGTTGTAAATCTCTTTCAGATATTGTCAAAAAGAGCTCTTTAAATAAAAGCCTCACGCAAATATTTTGAATTCATTTTAATCCACTTTTTGTTTTGTTAATATTTTTGTTTTGACATTTTTCGTGATTTCTTGTTTGACATTTTCCGTATTTGGTGCAGAGGTTTCCCCGTTTACATGGTGCGGTTCTGATGCTCTCTCTTAGAGGTTTTCTTCACAAAGACTATGGAAAAAATGCCGCGTCTCCCAAAAGTGGTCGTAAATAGAGGGAGGTTTCACTGCATTTAAAATCATTCTAACAAAAACACCAACTACAATAAAAGAAAATTTAAATTTTAAAGAATAATAAAATATGATTCATGATGTTTAAAAGCTTGGCAATATTCTTATTTAATCAAGTCTGATCGTTTTGCCGCAGTCATATTCTCAATGTCTAATTGTATATTTCATATGAATTTTTATTTTTTTAAGTTACAATAAAATCTACAGTCAATGTAGCGTAGGAAAATATTTTGTATTAAAATGAAAAGTTTGTTTGAAAAACTATTTAATTCAACTCGAAATCATTTGTTTATAACAAAAGAAAAGGATGAAAGTTCTCAACTCTTTTCCTAACATTGAAACTGATTTAACTTTTCTGCTGTTTTCGAACGACAGTGTCCGACATTTTCTAGCTAGCACCAAATCAGCAAACTGACCCATTCTCTTACTAGCAAAGCATTCTCCATAGCATATTAAGCTTTTGACTTTCCTATTTTTCTAATTTTTAATCGACATTTTGATTCTTTTTTTCAAAATTTATTCATACATAAATTTTCTGTAAAAGTTTTGTCAAAAGTTATATTTAAAGTTATGCAAAAGTAATATTTTAAATATTTAATTTTTTCTGCAATTTTTAATATTCAAGAACTTTTCCTTTACAACATAGACAAAATTCATTTTTTTAAAAGAAAATAAACTAATACTGAACAGCTTTTCCAAAGAAAAAACTTTCGAAACAAATAAATCTTGTCCCGTTTTGAGACGTATGAGGCTTACATTAGCGCATTTTCTAATGTGTTTGATAATTTATTATTTAATTTCATATTTTCGCTATAAATTATCAATCAAAATACTGTTTCAGAGAATATTTTAAACACTATGTGAATTAGGAGGGGTAATCATTGGAGGTTGAGTTTCAACAAATAAAAATAGCTCAATCTTTATTATAAATGAATTTTTAGTATGAACTTTAACCCTTTGTATACTTACCATATATGAAAGCCTGCCATTTTGGTTCACTTGTACCAATCGTATACAAAAGGTTTAACAAAAGTAGGAAAGGAGTGATTTATGTTACAATATACCAATGATCAAGGCATCTGATAAAAAAGATCTTATTATACATAATAAGACAAAGGAATACAATTTTTATACAATTTTCGTGGCAATAACTGATATTGTCAATAGATCCTTTTTTTTTTTTTTTTTCTTTTTTTTTTTTTTTTTTTTTGAGCCGCGATGGCTCAGGGGATAGAGCGTTCGCCTTCCAATGAGGCGAACCGAGTTCGAATCCCAGTCGATACGAATTTCGCATCCGGCTTGCACTGACCACAGTGCTGACGTGAAATATCCTCATGGGTTAGAGTCCCCTTGCCGTCAGGCTAACCGTGGGAGGTTCTCGTGGTCTTCCTCTCCATGTAACGCAAATGCGGGTTAGCTCCATCAAAAAGTCCTCCACGAAGGCAAATTTCTCCTAATACTCGATCCAGGAGTTCCCTTGTCTTCTGGATTGGGTTCAAAATTACAAGGCTACGGAGTTGAACATTAGTAGCCGTAAACCCATTAAGTTGGGTCGGCTGTTCAACGACGGTTATAAAATAAAAAAATAAAAAATAAAATAGATCCTTTTGCGAGCCGCGATGGCTCAGGGGATAGAGCGTTCGCCTTCCAATGAGGCGAACCGGGTTCGAATCCCAGTCGATACGAATTCCGCATCCGGCTTGCACCGACCACAGTGCTGACGTGAAATATCCTCAGTGGTAGACGGATCATGGGTTAGAGTCCCCTTGCCGTCAGGCTAACCGTGGGAGGTTCTCGTGGTCTTCCTCTCCATGTAACGCAAATGCGGGTTAGCTCCATCAAAAAGTCCTCCACGAAGGCAAATTTCTCCCAATACTCGATCCAGGAGTTCCCTTGTCTTCTGGATTGGGTTCAAAATTACAAGGCTACGGAGTTGAACATTAGTAGCCGTAAACCCATTAAGTTGGGTCGGCTGTTCAACGACGGTTATAAAATAAAATAAAATCGATCCTTTTGCTGATACAACTATTGCAGTATCTATGATTACCACAATTTCTTTTCAATCAATTTTACCTCTAATGTATGACCGATTTTTAAATTTTAACCAATATTTCTTCTTAAATTTTCCACAATTTGGTTTTAAATTTTTTTTTTTTTTAAATTACCGACGCTAAACAACCGACCAAATTTTGCGTTTACGGCTACTAATATTCAACTTCTTGTAATTTTGAACCCAATACAGAAGACAAAGGGAACTTCTGGATCAAGTATTGGGAAAAATTCCCTTTCGTGGAGAAATTTTTGATGGAACTAACCCGCATTTGTATTACATGTAAAACTCCCACGGTTTTCCTGACGGCTGGAGGACTCCAACCTATGATCCATCTACCACTGAGGATATTTTACGTCAGCACTGTCATCTGTACGAGCCGAGTGCGGAATTAGTATCGAACAGCCATCGCCGGGATTTGAACCCATCTCACCTCATTGGAAGGCGAACGCTCTTTCTCCCGAGCCACCACGGCACTAAATCTGTTAGTTGGACCAGAAGACTGTAGGCATGTAACAATAATATTACTTGATAAACCTTCTGTTGCTGGAACTGAAATAAATGTATATTCGTGCACAAGTATATATTCGATATAAAATGGAAGCATATTTTCGAATTCACAATTGTTAGGACGAGAGTTAGCAAATTTTCCTTTTATCTGAAGAAGCAGACAAGCTTAGGGACAATTTTATAACATCCTCATTTGTGAGAAAATATTTTTACTTTCTTGTTAGACGCACACGTTTATGAAAGAAAACACTTACTCAAATTTTATTCTATAAGAAATTACTTGATAAAATTTCCAAATTCTTTTTAACTCAACAGAGTGGTTATAGCCCTCTTGTTCTTCGTTTTGCCTACGCTCTTATTCGGCATTCCGTTATCCTTTTCTGACCAAAGTAATAAACAACTCATCGACATTTCAATTTTTGTTCGGGCCACTATAATGCCAACTAACAAATGAAAAATTAGAACACTCGTATGAAAAAAAAATTTCTGTTGCCAAACTTCATCATAGAAATGAAAGGAAACTTCTTCATTCTTCGCAACTGTAACTTGCATTTGTTGATTGAGCCATTCTTCAAAGTTAACGATTCTGATGCATTTTTGGATGGCTTCGTTTCGTTGTTCTCACTTTAATGAACTTAAACCAACTTTACGTTTTCCCCGAAGAATGATGCATCATATGCTTCGAGGACACTTTCTAGTTTGTTCCGGGGATTTGAAGACAAAATTAAGGCTCCTCGGAACAGCTGACTAACGAACCAGAGTAAAAGACCAGGGCATATCCTATGTAAATGAAGGCTGTGGTTTCTATAGTACACTCTTTGTTCAAATAGTGCTAGATTGGAAGTTTAAGATGTATGATGCCGTATGAGAGGAGGGAAATGAAAAGTTTTCAACAGTTTTCGTGTTATAATTTTTTTGGTTCTTTTTCTTTTATCACTCTTGAAAAGAAATTTTTCATTTGTAAGTTGGAAGTTATTTTCCTAAAATAAGATATTTTACTATTGCAGTGAATGCCAGTTTTTTTTTCCTTTGAAATTTTCGCTTATTTTTTATACTTGAAACGTGGGGCATTTAAAATTAAAATTTAATTATTTTTATTGAGACTTATATGCAGTTATTTAGTGAACGATATAAAATTTTTAGCTTAATTTTTTAATATGCGACAACCAATCAGAGGACAACTAATAAATGAATTTTACAGAATTGTATAAGAATCTGTAAAATACCCTTGCGTCGGAAATACCAATGGAATTACTTAGAAATTTATTTATTAATGCATAGTTTGATAATTAATAGACTCAAAAATTATTTACTGTTTCCATTTAGGTAGTTTTTAAGGCAAATAAAAAAAATTTTTTTTATTCCAAAACATATTCTATGCCTTTTTTCGCAACCATAAGCGTTTCAATGCATTCTAGAAAAAATAATTATTATTTATAAAGGTTGGATAATTTATGACTGGAAATAATTACGAAAATTATTTTTAAATAAATCTAATAATTATTTTAACAAACTAGTATTTATTCACCTTTATAATTATTGTTTGGAGCTTTTGTTGAAGTGGAGAAAAGATACTGAAGTGAAAATAAGAGCTAACATGCGAGGAGCAAAATTTTAAGAATGAAATCAATAAAAGCTTTTTATGAAAAAAAATCCTGCCTATGTTTACATTAACGAAAAATTGCTAATGTATATACTACAGAGATGTACAGTGTGCAACATAAAAAAAAAAATTAAATAAAAAACAGACTACCCTGAATAACTTTTGATCTTATGACGGGTCAAGTAGAAGAATAGAAAGTATGAATCATTGATTATTGAAACGAAAATCTAGCTCTAAATTGTAATTGAACTAGCGCAAATTTCTAAGTATAATTAAAAACAAAAATCTAAAAGAGTTTTTTTTATGAACTGTTTTCTATCAACCTATCTTTTTTTCTCCTTCAATTTAAAGCGGTGATTAGTAGAAACACTTACAAATTTCATACAGCAATCAAATTTGTTTTGACATTTTCATCGTGCTTTCTTAGATTGTAATTCAACCAATTCTTTGATGCAAGTGCAAATATGCATATATACAAAATGTTTACTTTTTTATTATTTAAAACAAAACAAACAAAAATTATATTGATTCATATCTAATGCTCATATGCATTTAAATATGAGAAACACTTTCTCACGATTGGCTTGAAATAAACCAATAATAATAGTCATCATTCTTATCACAGTTGCAAGCTCAATTAAGATATTATTGAATTTGGACCGTCGAAACAACTCAAAACGAAACGGAAATGAAAGATCTGGAAAAACAATTGAACAACACCAATTACATTGTTAGCTTCTAGACACATGACTATGTATTTGTTCTCTCTTTGTTTTAAAAATAACACGACTCAAACTCAATGTGCCACAGACAAATTACTGGCCGCAAGAAAAATTCCAGCATTTACAACTCCAACTACGCCAATTGGCGGGGAAAAGAAAACAAAACAGAAAGAAAAAAGAAAGAAAGTCTTCTGTTTGCAAGGAAATCGCTGCACCAATGCGAAACGCTCCCAGATTAGCGTTGCGAGACATTAAATAAAATTTTTCCACCTTCAGTATAATAGCTGAGAGAGTTCCAAAACGTCGAATAATTAGATTCAGTAAATAAGTTGGAAGGATACGGACGAAGAAGTCTTTTTGTTCTATTCCACCCCCCTATTTCTTTGCTGTCGATCCGAGGATTGGAATTGAAATAGTAGAAATTGCAACAAATCCTTTTGCAGTCGAGCAGGTGTTAAGTATGCGCAATAGTGTTTGGTTGGGCGATTTGATGCGCACCGTCACCTGTGCGTAATCTAGAATGTCGTCTGCCAGACGGGCAAGCTTGTAAATCAGTGAAGCAAGATATTAGGCGCCATGAATGCGCGAGTAAATTTGAAATAATTTGGTTTCTGTTGGTTTGGGAGTCAAATTTGCACGTCAATTTTGATATTGATAAAGATCTTAAAAATTAATTTTTCCAGTTTTCAACCAAAAGGTTTTTAAAAAAAATATCAAAATTTTTTTTTAACATTTTTATTTATTTATTTACTTTTGCAGAGTAAATTAATACATTCTATTTTAATAACTTAATAATCAAGTCATAAACTGAGACCAACGCAAGCCTTATCTTGAAGGTTTTTATATTTTTTACACCATATCACTACCAGACACTATCCTGGGTGCTCTCTATTCACCGCCTTTTATACATTATTTTACAACCCTTATCGGAAATGAAAAAAAAAAAAAAAAAAAAAAAAAAAAAAAAAAAAACACATTCAGAGTTGCAAATTAAAGGCCTGTTTACACGGTCCAAGTTCTTGAATCCGAGAAATTGGAGGGATTTCTCTGTCCAAGAAATTGGATGATTCGTCGACACTATCCAAGTTCTTGAATGTCACTGATTCGTCGAAAGAAAAACTTGCGCATGCGCATTGTTCATACTTAACATTATAAAATAATACTTATATAAGCTTAAAATTACTGGATAAATTCAAATAAAATCATAATAACACAAATAAACAGCTACAGATAAATTTATTTGGACTAAAATATAAGAAAACAGACAACAAAATGACATAATTTGCTGCCTGCTTGTTGACGTCACAAAACCTAAGACGCTGATTGGTTAAGGGAGAAAAAACTTGGAAGGAAAGCAGAACATGCTCTACTATCGTCCAAGAAGTTGGACTAAGTACTTGGAGGATTGTTTACACGATCCAAGCTCAAAGCAAAACAAGTTTCCATCAATATCAATCAATCTCTGTCCAAGAAATTGGATTGTCTAAACAGGTCTTAATACCCAAGCAAAAACATGATAAATTACTGAAGAGGAAGATGAAAAAATATTAAAATCTGTTTGCTTGCCCGAAGAAATTGGAAGTATTAGAAACTCTTTCAAGCTTTATCGGGAAACCAAGCTGTTGCATTTTTTAATTGTGCCTATGCTTAAGTAGTTATTCATCAAAGTTTGACAATGTTTGTGTTTTTTCTTCGATTCAATATTGATTTACCACTTGTAATATGTATATTGTTTTCAATTTTGAAAAGTATTTTAAAGGAATTTAATCATTTTCGATTGAAATTTTGAACACATTTATTACATTTCGACAAGTATTTAAATGTAAATTTTGACAAGTATAAGAGCGTTGATTATAAAACATCCTGAATAAATTCCTGCAATAACTAAACAACTATTTCCTTCATTGAACACGAATTCAACTAAATAGTAGATTTATGCAAGTAGTATGCTAATAACAAGTTGGAATTAGCATATCACAAGCATTTGACAAAGTTTATGCTTGCAAACATTCGTTTTTTTTATTCGTTCAGTTTAATTTTAGTCTTTTTTTTATTTCCATATTTCTTTTCATCTAAGTTTGAAAAATAGGAAAAAGTCTAAAAAAGTACAAAAGTACTAATTTAGATGCCATTGGTATATTTTATTTCAAATTTTCATAAAAACTTTAAAACAGAAAAGTGACTGTAAATATTTATATATATGGGCGAATCTCAGGAATCATTAACCTATATGTCTTCAAACTTCAAACCGCACGTCAAACCATAACCATCGAAAATTGAAAAAAAAAGGTATACAATCCAATTCTGCGAGTTTTATGTTAGTGATATTCCAAAAGCTTATTTAAAGTAGAACAAACTTGTATCATTAGTTTAACTTGTAACTCGCGGAATTGGATTGTATACCTTTTTCTTCAATTTTCGATGGTTACGGTTTGGCGTGCCAAAATTTGGCGATAAATTTTAAGTGTTTGCAAACGAAAAATATCATTCAAGAAAATATTATCTAAAAGTTAGTAATGCATAGTTATTCCCGTAATTTTATTAGAATTAATTTTCGCTTATTATGTTATACATTTATAAGAAAAGTTTGAAGACATATAGGTTAATGATTCCTGAGATTCGCCCATATACATAATTTAAGAAATTTTAATCCTCTTTTATTTTTTACCTTATTATTTTATTTTTTTCTTTGTAACTGTTTTTCCGACGAAACTTTTTTTCCATTTTAAGATTTGAAAATTATGTATTACATAGTTTAGCTAATCAATAGTTGATTATTAAAAACAAAGCTTATAGTGTGAGAAAAAATTAAAGCATTTTTAGAAAGTCGATCCACATATACTCGTATAGTAGATGTGCGGATTTTTTTTCTCACCACCATATTTTAGCAACTTAAAATATAAACCTGGAAGTCAAAAGAATTGTGTGAAACATTGCGACACTAGCCTTCGTTCTCTGTATTTCATTGCATGAAAATAAAATTAAGAAATTTCTCTGGGTTGGCCAAGCAGTGATAGAATATAACCGATAATCTGTCTACAACTGGGAATGCCTTACTACAGTCCTGCAGTCAGGGTGGGCCAGGGACAGTATAAGTATCAATTAGCCAATTCCGAAATATATACCACGTTTGCTTAAGAGCATATACTTGTAGTGGAATTTTTGTTAACAATCACGCTTTAGCCGTGGTGGCTCTGGGGATAGAACACTAACTTCCCAATAAGAAACAATGAAAAATAAAAAAATGAAAATTATGAAAAAATATGACAACCGAAGCTCCCAATAAGGTGACCCGGGTTCGAATCCTAGCGATGGCTGATCAATGCAAATTCCATTCCCGCCTTGTACCTATCAGAGTGTTGAGGTAAAAGTATCCACAGTGATAGGATCATGGATTAGAGTCCCAATGCCGTCAGACTAACCATGGAAGGTTTTCATCTCCATTTTACCCAAATGCGAGTTAAAATGATCAAAAAGTCCTCCACGAAGTCTATGCCTCACCTCTCAATGGTTGAGCCAAGAATTCTTTTGTCTTCTGGGTATGGTTAAAAATGACAAGGCTACGGATTTGAACATTGGTAGTCGTAATTTTAGAATTCGGCCGGCTGTTCAACACTGGTTATAAAATGCAAAATAATAATCACACAGAAAAGAAAGATAAAATGAAATTCCTTTAAGTACGAAACCCCGTACTTTCCATTAAGGAACTTTTCTCCAAATCCATTATCCCACATTCAATTTGTATCTGTTATTATTCAAAACCTATCAATGAGTAAATCCCTTAAGCAAAATTCTTTCAAACAACGAACCTTGACAACCGAATAACAATCGGCGAAAAGGACTCTTTAATACACACAAACAAACATTCTGGAAAACGATGGGGTCTCCCCCGTCCCTGTAAGCCCCCTCAAAATAGAACTCTCGTCTAATTACAAGCGACATAAGAATCAATATTTGTACTTAGAATAATCCCCCTACCTTGGATTGCTCGATGGTACATAGTAAAAGCGGGTGGGTGGGATTTAAAGCCAAAATTTAATTACCCAGTGTTCAGAAGCAAGCATCTTGTAGAGAGAGAAGAGAATAGTAAATAAGACGGTCCCTTTTAATGGATCCATGAAGCGGGCGATTGCACGGATTTTATTATTGGATGAACAGGTCCTAAACCTCCTCTTGCAGATTTAGAATCTAAAAGCGGAGGATGAATGATGGTTTGGGGAAGCATCAAGAGGAGGAGGATGTCTTGATCTGATCTCAAGCTTGTCTTTAAGAATTTTGAAGCTCTATTTTTTACCATTAATTAAATTGAGACGTTCTTAAATGTGATATTGAAATTGATGATGATAGCCTTGTTATCGTTATTCATCTTTAATTATAGTAACGAAGATGGTTGTTTTAAGAGGATAAATATTTACTTTGGTTTGTCATAAGTGCGTTTGACTTGATAAATTGTAATAATATGTTTATACTTTATACTTAAGATGTTTAAATGTATAACCTCTTTTATTGTTTAGACTTAAACTTGTGCTTGTATAAATGAAATTATGATATATAACTGCCATTATTTTAAGAAAGTGTTCAAAGATATTAGTTTTATTGTGATTTGATTTGTTTTTATTACGAAATCATTTTGGTTTTAAAATATGTAACAATGCAGATTTTAGTCGTATTGTTTTTAGGAGAATGTACTGTGGTACAGTTTTTATGATTGTGCTAAATTTAAGCACTATGTAAACTTTACTTTTCGATTTGAGTTTTAAACGATTAAGTAAATTTCGTGTACGTATAAATTGTACGAAATAATTAACTTAATTACTAATTAATAAAGATGTATGTTATTTTAATTATTCTGTTTACTCCATTTGAACTTTAATTTCACAATATAAGAGAACTTTTTTATCGTTTAGTATTATGCTCTTTTTTTAGACAAGAAAAATTGAATTTATCAGTTTTATTATGAGGGGAAAACTTTACTCTATGAATTTTAGTTGTCTTTAGTAGAATAAATAATCAATTTAAAAATTCCTAGATAGAACAGTATTAGTTATTTTAAAACTTAGCAATAATTACTTTTTTAGATGTGTGGATTTTTTGATCTATAAATTGACTTTGGAAGCCATTAGGAAATTGTTAAGTCGACTTATACACCAGTAATACACTTGGATACAGAAATTTTTTCTAAAATCTGACGATCAGAATTAATTATTGACTTAATTTGTGAGTTAAATATAATACACTTAGATACGAGGATTTTTTCTGAAGTATGATGCTCGGAATCAATTATTGACTAATTTATGACTTAAATACGAACAATAGTAATTTAGTAATAATTAATTTTTAGAAATATTGGATTTCTCGATCTATAAATTGACTTTCGGAGACATGAATGAAATTGTGGAGTCGATTTATACACCAAAAATAAACTTGGATATAAATATTTTTTTCCTAAAATTTGACTCTCAGTATCAAAGATTGACCTAATTTAGAAGTTAAATACGAAAAATAGCATTTTAGAAACAATTATTTTTTAGAAATACCGTATTTTTTGATCTATAAATTGACTTTTTGAACCCTTATGATATTTGGGAGTCGACTTCCACATTAACACATACGAAGAGCTCTCTTAAAATGTGACTCACAGCATTAACAATTTACTTAATATATGAGATAAGACTATAATCTATAAGATAGATACAAACTGAGGAAAAGAAAATTTTATTACTCATTCATGCTAGTTTCGAAGTTAAATTCTTTCATCAAGAATTCATCAAAATTGGAATAAGATTAAAAGAGAAGCATTAAGAGTTGCAAGACTGAGCCTCGTTTATTGAGGGTGAAAAAACAAAAACTTAATTACGTTCAGAGCGTTTCGTAACATTTTATGAATAAATTATATGTTAGAATAAAAGGGGGAGCTAAAATGCCTAAAGTATCTTGTAATATCACAGAATTTTACTTTAATTACTAAAAAAAAAAATTTACATTTAATTCATATCTTATTTATATCTTACATCTCTATCTCTTTATTTCTTACTCAGATCTTATTTATATCTTTACTTTATATCTTACATAATTTTATATTGGTAAACAGAGTTTTATTTTTAATTCAACTTACACATCAGATACACTTGAAATCCACAATTTTAACTTTAAAATACGCTGAAAAAAATTCCAATTCTAATTACGGTAAAAAAGAACTGGCACCGGGGGGGCATCATCCGTAAAACTCATTTTACTGTAAAATACATATTTTATCATAACATTTTTTAACGTAATTTTACAGTTATATTTAATTAATTATAGTGATTCAGTGATTTTACAATAAATATTTGTGTAAAAATTATGACATATCCGATTTTTTAATCAGGAAAAATGGATTATACGGTTACGGTAAAATCTGATTTTACGGTAGGGTATTGACTTATACGACTTACAGTGGAAAATGCAACATCAATAACTTAATGTATAGTAATGATAGTAATTATAATAGTAGTAAATTATAGATATTTCTGAAAACATGAATATAAATTTTGAAATTAATCTTGTTCTACCTTGGAATTATTTAACATGAGTATCCCATTAAAAACTACCAACTACACTAACCTCTACATCCTTTTTCATTTTCAAAATAAGACCATTTATTATTTAAATTATGTCACATATAATTAAAATAAAATTTAGGTTTAAAGTTTATAATTTTATATCAAATTTACGTTTAAAAAATGATAATTAAAATGTTGAACAGCTTCATTTACATGGTAATATTTTTTCGCGAAATTGTTTGTTCAATATATTTTCAGTTCTTACTTGATTTTTTTTTCTGGACATTAATACTAGAACTATTATACTGAGAAAAAATAAGGTCAAAACTACAACAATATGGAGAAATTTACCATGTTCATGACTCTATGGAAACTTCAAAAAGCTTGGTAATTCTTATAAAAGTGCTTGATAAGATTTTCGCGAAATTAACAATAAAATATGGTTTCATATTATGTGATAAAAATTTCATAATATGGTAAAATTCGGTTATTATTTTATGATACCTTAGAGCAAGGCATTAAAACCTTTTGTTGTTGTTAAATTTACTTTTCAGTTTTGTATTTTTTTACAAAATGCGTGGTAATAAGAACTTTAATTTTGAAAACCAGCATTTCCGGTACGCCATCACCGTGAGAACGGAAAAATTATCACAAGAATGGTTTAAATACTGTATATTTCGGTTTTTATAACCAAAATTAAATTATTTTTGTTTGTCTATTTATTGAAAAATTATTTTTTTACTATATGCTGCACAGTAATTTAACAGAATATTTTTTTCACGTACTAAAGAGAATAAAAAAAAGAAGTATATATATCAACAAAAGTTTATTTTTATGATCATTTCTAAGCTGTAAATAACGCTCCTGCAATGAAATTCAAATGAAAAAATAAACAAGTAAAAAAATATTATTCACCCATATATATATATATATATATATATATATATATATATATATATATATATATATATATATATATATATATATATATATATATATATATATATATATATATATATATATATATATATATATATATATATATATATATATATATATATATATATATATAAATATATATATATAAATATATATATATAAATATATATATATATATATATATATATATATATATATATATATATATATATATATATATATATATATATATATATATATATATATATATAGGAGATAATGAAGTAGAATCCACGTTTTAACATTTTGTATTAAATTTAACGTTGATATTGGGTTTTGAAGAGTTATTTACCAAGATTGTTATTATGCAGCACACTTGTCGCAATAAACGAGTTTTTCAACATTCTTTTATTCCTGTCAAATTATATGGAATTCAGATCAAATAAACCAATCATCTTACATTTACAGCATTTACCATGCATATAAATGATTACACGAAGGCAATTTGTCTATATTTATTGCTAATAAAGTTGTCATAGTCTTGTTTTATAACGTCACTTAACGAAACAATGCATATAATCTAGCTTATGTTTTCAACTCATTTTTTTCCCCTTTTTACATAGTGATGATTTCTACAGGCTATATATGATCTCACCAAATGTTCAGTTCGCAGTTACTGACATACAAGGGGTGGACAAAATAATGGAAACACTTTTGTAGATATAAATTTTCATATTTTTCAAGAAATACTCAAAGAATCTTTTTATAAATTTAAAAGTGTTTAAAATCATATGATTTCTCACACTCATATCAATGAAATTTAAAGCTTTTAGAGGTCTGAGAGACGAACAATAAATCACAAACGAAAAATAATGGTTTTAAACACCCTATTCCAAAAAATGTAGCTATAAATTTGTAATTTATAAGAATTATTATTTTTTACTATATTCAATAAGTTTACAAATGTTTGTTAGCCAAGGTTAAATATTTATAGAGATATGGACATTTCATAAAAAATAAAAATAAAATTATACTTTTTTTTGCTATAACTTTACAAATATTCAATAAAATTAAACAAAATTTTTAGAGCAATTTAAAAATAATTACAAAATTCATAATTTTTGCTTTAAAATTTGAAAAATTTTTTTTTGAAAACTGTGCAATGTATAATTAATTAAAATAGTTCCTTAATACTGCGCATGCTTGGAAAAATTGCACATTTATTTTCATAATTTTGTAACTGTATTTGACAACTAATAAAAAAAAATCAGATTTGAATATCTTTAAAATTTAAAAGTTTCAAGCAATTTTCTAAGTTGTTTTTATACTTTTTTAAAGAAATTCAAGATGAAAGTTTTTTTTTTTTTTTTTTTTTACAAATATTACTTTGTATCATAATACAAAGTTATATAACGAATAATAATTCCTTGCAATAAACAATGTGCCGGTGTCATTTTTAATACATCTAGATTATTAGTACGAAGTGAAATTTGTGAAAAACTTTCTGGGCTTTCTTTTAAAAAGTAAGAAAACTATTGATAAAATTGCTTGAAACTTTTTAAATTTGCAAGAAATTCAAATAGATTTTTTTTATTTGTTGCCAAATACAATTCACTACTACATAAATAAAAGTAAATTAAATTTTTCCTTGCATGCGCACTATAAAATAAATACTTTAATAACTCATTTCTTCTGTAGTTTTCTGTAGTTCATTCAAATTTTAAAGCTATAATTCTGCTATAAATTTTTAATTGCTATAAAAATTTTGTTCAGTTCTATTGAATAATTTTAAAGTTATAGCAAAAAAAAAAAAAAAAAAAAAAAAAAAAAAAAAAAAAAAAAAAAACTCAAGACGACAAAAAAAAAAATAATAATAATAATAATAATAATAATAATTTTCAATAAAAATGTCCTTATCTTCATATATATTTAAGCTAGGTTTACGGAAATTTGCAATTATTGCATATAATAACCAAAATAATTATTACAAGTTAAAAATTGATTGCTACATGTTTTAGCATAGGGTGTTCAAAAACACTATTTTCCTTTTGTAATTTATTGTTGGTCCCTCAAACCTCTTAAAGCTTTAAAGTTCGTCGATAAGTATGAGGAATCGCATATCCTTAACACTTGTAAATTTATAAAAGTATTCTCTAAATACTTTTTGAGAAAGATCAAAAAATCTGTTAGTATCCATTATTTTGTCCTGACCCTGTATTTTATCTATATATCAACTCACTATACCAATCTTTAATGTGTGGTTATATTAATTACTTATTTCAACAGTAAAATTTGTAATTAGGGGGAAAGATACTGTGTAATAGTAATGGAGTTTTCACTGATTAAAAATAACTTAGTATATTACTTTTAATAAAAAGCATTTATTGCAGACAATAAACTGCAAATGTGTTACTTTTACTTTTAACTGTTTATTTTCTACTTAATTTTGAAAAACATAATAATTTATCGTAAATATAAAATAATGTATCGCGATTGTATTTATTTAAAAAAAATTCAAGCAAGTAATTTAATCTTATAAATAAATAGTGTCCATCATTTAATGCTATCATATCGGTACTTGGAAGATTTGATAACAATAAACTAATAACAATAAATTCATTGATCGAATAGTATCGTAATAACAATATAAATGACATAGTATTTTCTCAGTTCTTGGCGGAAATATTATTATAATAGTACAATAAAATACATTAGAACGCTTTCAATTGAAATTTTAATTGAAAAAAATCTAAATTGTTATAATAACATTTAAAATCAAATAAAGTTGACTCTAAATAAGTAAAAATGACATCTCTTTATTAATACTCAAATGCCAGTAAAAGTGAAAAAACAAAACAAAAAAGCTTTTACTATTTATTACAAAACTAAAACTTAACTTTTATTATTTTACCAGATTAAAAATTTCACTCACTTCAAAAATATATAAATAGGAAATAACAGTCGACATGTTTCCCTCTCTCAAAAATAGGCGCCTATTTTCAAGACTTGCCAGACGTGAATAAGAGGAATTGAAATATAAAACGTTTTATATCTCAAATCACTTTTGCTTCTTCTCATTCAGGTATGGCATGTTTTGAAAATGAGTGCCTGTTTTTGAGAGAGGGAAGCATGTCGACTGTTATTTCCCATTCATATATTTTTGTAAACGATTGAAGTTTTTAATCAAGTAATATATTACCGCTTCAGTTTTTTGGAATTATTTATTTAACACTTATTATTTTTGACACCTTTAACACTTCTTTATTTTTATTGGTTCCTTTACACTATTTTTCATGCTTAGATGAATTTTATTATAACAAGCAGATATGTATTGTAAATAACAGTCATAAAAGTTATCTTTACGATAAAAAAAATAAGAAAGTCAGTATAGGACGCATACACTTAAGGCTATTTTTTGAAGGCTCCGTCGTAATATGGAATGATGCTTTTTTGCAAATAATATGCTATATTTATAACTGCTGTGAGTTTGCAAATGTTACTCACAACTGTTAGGTTAAGGTTAGCCAATCTAAAGTTATCGCTGTCTATGCTTATTTTGAAAATTAGCGCAAAACGATAATATGGAGAAAGTCACAGTTTTGTGAAAAAGAAAAGCGCTTCTAGTCTCATTCTTTATTATTTAAAAACTTACTCCAATGCTACATTACCTGGACTCGTAAAAATTTGCAAAAACTGAGACTACGGAGAATAATAATTTTCAACCGGGTAAAAAATGTCACCAAACTTTCGATTTTTAAAGCAGTTCAATAACTTTTAAAATATTTAAGTTATTTGTTCTAAAGTCCAGATTCTTCGTGGTAAAATTATATTTATTGTTCAAAATCATCTCATTGTTTCAAGTGTAAAGCACTTAAACTATGGCTTCTTTACTTTCGATGCAGCTTCGAAAACTTGACGATAGTGCTTCGAAAAATAGCTTTAAAATAAAATTATTTCGTATATCAAATGCATAGCGAAGAGAATATTTAGACGAATTTGAATTTCGCCTAACAGCTCAGAAGCAGATAGAAATTAAATATCATAAAATTATTAAATACCGTTGATAGATATTTAAAAATTGAAACATAACTATTTGTATAACTATTTATGTTACACTTCTAAAAAGTTGTATAACAGCAAATTTTCATCTTAGGTGTATAATAGAATGTAAGACAACAATACATTAATTCATGATAGTAAGAGGTCTACTGGCAATATTTTAAGTAGGGTAAAATTGATGTTTTTGAAAGTAAAAATAGTTCGCGAATGGTGAGATTGCGCGTGAACTTAATTTGAACATTATCCATACTAGTGCTTAGATTTACACCCTTTACATATATTAACACTCAATTTAGTGTTAACTTAATGAGGGATCTAGATGAATAACATTTGTGCACATAGAGAAATCACAGATCATCATCTTCTTAGAAAAAGAATTAATGAACAACTTTTTTCGACCTCCAATAACTTATCGAACACTAAGCTAAAGATTCTGAATTTTTTACAGGAGTTTAATTAGAGTACAAAAATTATTTTAATACAAACACTTTTGGGAAATAGGACGTGGCTATTTCTCTGTGCATTGTCCGCTGTCTGGTGATATTTGAATGTGGTCCCCCCTATGAATGGGATTTCCGGAATTATTAATAAAAAAATTTTTTAATTTTAAGTACTTTAACTCTTTCTCAATCGAAAAAATCTGATACACTCGAATTTTTATAGTAATATTTACTAAATGCTGTGAATTCACTAAAATGAGATAAATATTACTGCAAAAATTACGGTTTAAAATTTTACGTTATAAATGGATTTTACTGTAAAATGGATTTCGCGGTTACGGCTCTCAGGGTGCCATTACTTTTTACCGTAGTATTAGCCGGAATTTTTTAAATAATAGATCAGAATCGTATTGAAATTAAATATTACAGTTGCTAATTTAAGAGCTACCACTTCAGTAACAACTTCTCTACAGTAGCTCCTAAATAAATTCTTAAAAACCATAAAATACTGATATTTCCTCTTTAAAGCTTATCAAAACTAACATGTAATCCCTCAAGGCATATCTGGTGAGTCTTTTTCGGCCTCTGGAGAGGTTTATTTTCCATTAATGAACGTTTAAAATCCGATGTTCCATTGATTTAGGCTTAGAGTACCAGACCGCTATTTTTCTAACGTCATTTAATGCAAGCGCATTTTATCGATAAATTTGGCTTCTTCTAAAAGTACTTTTTCCAACTCATTTTTAATTTTAAACGTTTCTTTGCAATGGGCCATGCGATTCTTCACTAAATTTATAATGTTATTAATTTTCGGTGGTCTGGTATAAAATTTTTATAGGTATCTTTCTAAACAATGACATGATCTCGGTATAGGTTTTCGCTATGTTAAAGTTCGCCATTTTGTAAACGTTGACTTTGACCGCTTTAATCAACTTCTTAATGTTAATATTTTTATTTAATTTTTTTTATCATGTACTTTTTTCAATTGTTTATGATTTAACGACATATCTCTTATTCATCCTGTGGTTTTATATTAATTTTCAAACATACATGACTTTTCCATTATTATTGGTGTTTTATTCTCCATAGCAATATCAAAACAAACCATATGATGTAATATTCAGTTAAATTTGTCAATTCAATTTCATCACCCGGTTGACCCAATAATTTATTAAATATTTATATTAAATCTTTAATGGTTTTTTTTATTTGTAATCTTAAATAACTGTTAGCTTGTATCAATATGTGGTGAACCACCTTCTCACCAGATGGCGATGAACTTTGCTCGCCAGGTGGCAGTACAAAACTTTCCCCTCAAGGAAATGACTTTTCTATAAGATGGCAACATCTCTAAGTTAAAACCTTAGTTTCAAGAAATGGAAACAGGTCAATTGGCTAACATTCATTCCATCTTGCTGACTGATGAACTTACACCATTTTTTGAAATGCTGCTGTCGCTAATCCTATTCGCCTTTCTACTTGTAACTTAATATAATTTCTTTTATGTTTTATTATTATTAAACTGTGTTGATAGTTAATTTTTATTGAATTAATATATTTAACCTAATCACCACAGATTGGTGACCTTTGGACGTGATTTGATCACGCAGTAACGCCCACTTCGATCTGGTAACGCCTACTTCGTTGGATGGTCCACATTAAACAGTTGGCTACTTGTGGCAGCGACTTACTCACCTCCTCGCGCTGTTGCTACTCATCACTCGTCTCGATTAAACACAACGTCTGGCTGCAAACTCTCGACTGCTACAGGCAGCACAGGAGCGACTACTACTGTGAAGTAAATTCACCTCTCACATTCAGCACTCAAAATTCCGGTGACCGCTTTCCCGGTCTGTCACAAGTACAGCAACTAGTAGTATCTGTTCATCGAATTCTATCCCTGATAGAATTCTGGTGGGGAAGTATTGTGGCGTAACTACCACTACGAATTATAAACATCAATTCACTGGTATATAAAGCATGCTAACTTGAATCCATCTAGAGGTACCTTTTGATAGATGACGGTTGGCATGGTCGATAACACCGCCCCCACAAATATCAAAGTCAATGTTTATATTTTCATTAAATACTTATTTTCTGTTCCACATACACTTGTTCAATGTCTTTTCAAGTTCATTTACATAGGATAGGGCCTTAAGTTTTCATTTTATTGACATCTTATTTGTTTAATATTAAAATCAATATTTACTTATGTCATTTTTTAATTTTTATACTACATAGTTTAGTGTAATGCCATTTCCACATTCTACAAATATTTTTGAGGTTGTAACTTTAATTATTTTGATTTCATATGCTCATTATTAAAATATTACTGTTTGCATTTTAATTGTATTCATTTTCATCTCACATATGCTTGTACAATGCCTTTTCGAATAGCAATAAATAGCTTAGGGCTTTACATATTTCGATATATTTTCTTCTAATAAAACAACCTCCAACATCAATCATTTTCGCCAATGACTATTCCTGGCCAAATGAATTATTGCTTTAGTATATACGTATTGTCGTTTTAATTTAATGTTTGACTCTGCATAAGCTTTAACATAGCGATCGTCTTAATTAAACTAATTCTAAAATTATATTTTTCATTCTTACCATTCCCTGGCCAAACAAAATGTATTATCAATGCAAAATCGCAGACTAATGTTTTATTATCATTATAAGCATCTAGATTAACATTGCATCATTTTTTAAATGTTTGTTTAACCAAACACAACTTAACTTTATCTTCTTCTACTTTCCACATAGGTTGGGGTCAACATCTTTAAGTATCATTGCTCCCACTAATTGATAACTTTTTATCTTCTTATCTACTAAGCCCAGTTCATTTTTCAAATAATTTTATTCATCATAGGTTAGGATAATTGCTTTCTAACTTAGTACATCATTAGTTAAACTAATAATTAACTTAGTTGAATTTAGTAAAATTTGACAGTGTCGCTGTCTATGAAATCAATAATGATATCGAACATGTCTTCAGACTCGCTCCGATTTCGGGACCCTCAGCTACGCCTTATTTGCAATCTTTCAGTAATTTTTAATATTAACCGTATGCTCTGAAGAGAGTTAAGCACAAGTTGTTTTTCAAATTTCTATTTCTCATACTGTTCCGACCACCGGACCCAATCATGCTATCTTCCTTATTTCCATGTTACTTTAATCCTGATATTCATTTTTGGACGGGGACACTGGCAAATCTGCAAATCAATGGAGCATCGGATCCTCTCTTAAATTACATTAATCACTTTTCATGCGTTCATAATGGGAACTCTTCTGGGGCTGGGGAGGGCTCACCATAGCCACATAAAAATCCAATTACTTTAAATACTACACAGTTCTCCTTCTATCTTTTCTTATTTTTTTAAAATTCTTTTTTTATAACGTTTCTAAAAATAACGGATAAACACCTGACAACTAAAAACAAGAATGGAAAACATATATCTTCAGAACTAGGCTGGGGTTCACCCAACGTCACCACTAGGTCTCGAATTAAAAATGAAAGAATCTTCACATCGACCAGAGTCAAATCATCAACAAAAATAACAAGACTAAGCAATAGTATAATTACGTCAAATAGAGAACAAATGGAAACAACTACACCTATGAGAGCAATACGCTGTACATCATCAATGCAATCCTGCCAAACAGAGGCACAAATTCTGGAAGAATTTGAAGAAAACGAAGAAGACTCAGCAGAAACTCCGCAAGAAGCAGCCCAGGAAGAAACAACAAAAACAACATCACCAGCACCATCTGAATATGAATTATCCCATATTGAAAAACAGTACAACACTCTGGAAATGAACATAAACAACCAACATGGTCGCGAAAAGAAAATGCACAGTCTCCCACCAGCACAGAGAAAAGCTTGCCACGAAGCTCTTCGACAGTTAAAATAAATTATGAACAACTCAAATGTTCAATCATTCTGCTGTCCGAATATCACCCTCAACACTATAGACGACAGCTTGAAAGCCATATCAGACAAGTTAGATCATATGAATCATGCCAATCTTGGTAACTGTGATAACCACAACTTCCTCCAAAGCCTATCATCATCCCAGCAACGGAAAATTGTCCAACTAATGTCATTCTGGAAAAAATTACTAAAACCAATTCGAAACTACACGTCAAGAAGATCTTCAAAAACAGCCATCTTGTGGAATTGAAATTCCATAATGATCATCAAAAAGACATAGCTCTCCAAACTATACATGCGACTGGTTTACCGTATGTTGAAAAAGAAAGACGGTTACTCTCTCTGATAATCCTTAACGTACCATTAGATTACAACGTAGACGAGATCCTAGAACTTTTAAAAGAAAACGGTACTTACAACAACAATGTAGACATCATTCAATTCATAAAAACCTTACCGCACAAACATCAACAAAACAAACAACACATCATAGTAAGAGCCTCACATCGTATCGCAATTCAACTTCTCAAACTTCACTATTTCTTCGCAGGACTAAATAAATGTTTCATAAAAAAACGAATAGTACTTCAACGATGTCGTAACTGCCAAACACTAGGACATCATCAAAACCAATGCCAACAAGTATTTCCTACCTGTGCTTAATGTGATATAAACGGTCACGTGGAAGAAAACTGCGACTCAGTCGAGGACTTAGGTATAAACTGCTCGGACTCGAATAAACACTCCGATTCCCGACATGACTGCACCCATAAAGCCTCCCACCCTACTTGTCCTAGTTACCTATCAGAACTTCAACGCCTTAAAGCAAACTACAACTTCAATTTCAACTCTTAGGCGAAATTTATCTTTTCTCATATTTATTTACTTTTTTTCCATTCAATACGTAACCGTTTTACAGATTTTCTACTTTAGTCATTTTTATCTATTTATTGTTTCAATTTTCTGATTTTTTCTTTTCTTTATCTTCCTAAATTAACATTAGTTTTTAATTTTGTTCTAGGCTAATGTATAATTCATTCTATTAACTGATTTTTGACTTCATGATATTGATAATACAAAATCTTCCTTATTTATTTTTATTCATTAACTTGTACTATATTTAATCCTTTGTGTTTTTAAACCATTGTGACTTTGTATATATCTAAATTTTCAATAAATTCTTGCTGACTGGGCTCGTTCCTAGGCTGGTGTGGAGCCGGACCAGTAGCCAAGCTTTGGGCTATATGGTAAAGGGTCCATAATGACCTAGGCACATGTCCAAAGCTTGGAGGGGAGAAAAAGTTGCTAATTTTATCATTTAATATTTAAAATATATTATCCGTATTACACAACTACAAACGTAGATGCAATTTAAAATGGAGATTTTCGTTTCTGTAGATATTTAGTAGCGCTCAAAATAACAATAAACTCCCACCATTTCATTCTCGGTTGCAAGCAATCTCAGACGATATACAAACATACGCCAATATCGGTGTTTTCGAAAGCTAAAATAATTCTTGAATGGTGTTAATGCGATTGAGCTTGCTGTAATCATTCTCTGTTACTAGTTTCAAAATTTAACAGCACCATTAAACAGGTTTTTTTTGTGTGCTCGATTTGGTATTAACTTAAAAAAGTGTTCGTTCATAAATTTTTTGTAGTTTCGATACCAAGTTCGGAAAAATATTTCACCACAGTTTTTGAAGTGAATTTTGTAAAAAACGCGTTAGTTGTTTACGATCCTTTTCAAACTTATTAGTTACAGCTCCTTAAGTGACGCTAAAATTACTCACTATAAAATATTATTTTCATTCCACTTTGTAACCAGTCTAAGTGTGCAAATTATTTTTTCATCCCTATTACCGCACATGGTCCAATTTGCTTGGCTCTTTAATTGCTCTCTCCACCCGTTTCAAAGAAAAATATAATATAATGCGGAAACACAAAGCTTTGGTTTGAAACTGGTTTTATGTCAAAAACACTTTTTCATCAATCTTATGACAGCAATTTAGTTCATCAATCACACTTTAGCCGCAATATTCGCTTTTGGATTTCTATAAACTAAAACTATTTTTTTCCCATTACAAACTTCCCTCTCAAAAGATACATTCTTACATTCCTTTTTTCTAAAGTTTGTTCCGCCTTTCTTCTCTCGTTTATTTCAATTTCTTTTTTTCTTTCAAACCTTTTTGCAAAGTTTTTATTCTTTTATCAATCTCCACCTCCCCACCTTTTGCCACGATTTATCTCGTTGTTGGGGTTTTCTTCTGATGTTCTAACCTGTCAAAAGTTGTTAAAAACACTTCGCCTTTCCCAGCTTTTTGTCGCCGATTTGTGATTTTGAGTTTAGGCAGAGAGAAAGAGAAAGCTTCTTGATTAGATTTTTCAAGAGCATTTGAATTGAATTTCGGCGTCCTGTCGTATTTTAGGTTTTACTCTCGCCAAAAGAAAAGCCAAAGTAAGACACTCAGAAGACAGCTTTTGATTTACCGTTCGAGGAAAGGATTGATAAGAAAAATGCCTGAGTAAGATATTATGCAAGAGATATTTAGAATAATATTTTTTTATCATAGTAAGAAAATCAAAATTTGTTTTCTTTTAATTTTATAATGTATGAATTGCGCAGTTTGGTCATTTGAATCCATGAATCGATTCACTGAAGTAATATGCTGATCCAAATCAAAAATTTACAGATGTGATTGATTCCAATTAATTATTAGATTTTCGCACGCTTTATGTTCTAAAGTTATGCGCTCCAAGTTATATGTTATTCTGAAGTAACTCGTTCCTCATATTGTCGTATTTTAGGTTTTGTTCTCGCCAAAAGAAAACTTAAGTAAGACATTCAGAAGATAGCTTTTGATTCACTGTTCGAGGATGGGACTGATAAGAAAAAGGCCTGAGTAAGATATTATGCAAGAGATATTTAGAATTTTTTTTTTTTTTTTTTTATCACATAAAAAAAAAAGAAAAAAAAAGGAAAAAAAAAACATTGTTTAAAATTATATGATAAAATGAATCGTCGAGCAGTTTGGTCATTGGAATCCGTGAATCGATTCAGTGAAGTAATATACTGATCCAAATCAATAATTTACAGATGTTCTAGATTGATTCCAACCAATGGTTTCTCTTTCGCATGTTATACGTTTCGAAGTTATACGCCCCGAAGTAAAAGTTATTTCGAAGTTAAGCGTTCAGCATACAATCGTATTTTAGGTTTTGCCACACCAAAAGAAATGCCAAAGTAAAAAATTTTGTAGGCCACGGTTGATTTACGATTCCAGGAAGGGATTAATAAGCAAAATGCTTGAATAAGATATTATGCAAGATATTTTCTGATTAAATATTTTTATCATGAAAAATTGAAGAAAAAAAATGATAAATAAATGTTTAAATTATGATTCGAATCACTGATTAAATTATGATTCGAATCAATGATTTACCGTTATGATACATTGAATTCAAACAAAGTTATACATTTTCCCATATGCTGCCGTATTTTAGCCAAAAGAAATGCCAAAGTAAGAAATTCTACTGAAAGCTTTTTATTCACAGCATTATTTTTCTAATAAAAATTTTGGTTCGTTTTCTTTTATTAAAATTTTTTATGCATAATGAAAATCATAGTATAATGGTCCATAAAACGATATAGTAAAGTAATATGATGATTTGAATCAATTCTTCTATAGAAAGAGTACGTTGATTCGAATCTACATTTCAATCAATTTCTTTTACTCTACAATTAATTAAATAAAAAATACGTCCAATTTCTCTAATATTTTTTTACAAATTAGTTTTCGAACAAATTTTGCTAGAAATTTATAATTGCAATTTTATCAACACATTAAAAATGTAAGATTATGCACTAAAAAGAAAAAAAAATCCTTATAAATATTTGGTGTTAAATGTAAAGTATAATATGATTTACAAACGATGAGTAAAGGTATACACATGTCGATAACATTAAACAAAGAAAATAAGAACAAATTATACATAAATGGAGGGGGGGGGGAGTAATATTTGATAAATTTAAAAGAAATATTTGATAATTATCAATGATAAAGTTATACCGGTTATGACTACAGTAAAGATGTTTAGTGGTTTGAGGGAGTAGAATGGTGCATTGCTATAATTTCATAAGCTCATTGTTTAGACATAAAAACCATACTTCGTTACTATTATTTTTATGCATAACAACTTGCAACACTTATGTTAAAAAAACTGATACTATAGTAGCTTACTACTTTTATCTATTTTTAAAACGCTCACCTAACAATTTTACAATTATACTAGTACATTAGAATGTAAGAAAATATGGACAAGTTCATAAAATAATTCGGTAATATAAATTCCAATAAAATATAAATAAGTTCTGTTTAATAAACATTACTTCAAACAACCATTTTCAGTGTAAAAATGAATTTTAGGGTTTATTGTAGTTTATATTAAGTGTGTTAATCTATTTTTTAACATTTATTTTGAAAGAAATGTTTGGCAATCTTCATTTTAAATTTTACTTTGACTGATGACATTGAAATCATTATAGTTAACTCCTATTTAAAAAAAAAAACATAATTTATTCCTTGTGGTAAGCTTACAACCATTAACATTATCACTGAATTAGTAATTTCACTCAATTACTAATGGTTTAGTAATGCTGTTGAATTTGTAATGCCACTTAATTACTAATGGCTTAATAATGTCACTAAAATAGTAATGTCATAGCTATGTTACCTAATTAGTAATGTCTTAGTAATGTCACTCAATTAGTAATGTTTCGTTTGCAACATTAGTATTAAAAAGAAAGTTTTGATGATATTTACTATAATACAGTGATATTTCATATTAGAGTTAAATTAATTTTATATTATACTCAAAATTATACTTCAAGTGTGATTTTTAATAATATCGATTTATAATATTTAGATATATACTTCATTTAAAGAATTTCCCTTGCTTGCTTTTATTTCTTACCGCACTATCACTAAGGAAATACTTTATTATTATTATTATTACTGACGATAAATGGATTGCATTAAAATTAAAAGTATTTAATTAAAGATCAAATTTTTTTTTTTAAATTTTATTAACGAGGTTGACCAGCTTACAGAAAAAGTTAAAATATTGGTTTTAAAGCTTACAGCTTTAATTTCTTCAATGTAATTATCTGAAAATAAAAATCCGCGGTGGAAATTCTCTAATTTTTTCTTTCTTTGTAATAAGTGGAAAAGCGGAGAGTATTCCAGTGTTCTTCTAGAAATTTTGCTGTTAGTGTTTTAGTTTCACTGCTTATTAACTTGATCAGTTTGGTATTAACACATACTTTGTTCCACATTTTAAAATCCCTATTCTCGTGGTAAAAAATTTAAATCTAATACTTAAATCAGTTATCATTTCCAACTTCGATCACAATTTCTCTTTTTTACTTCCTAATTAATTTTTGGTTATTCTGAAATCTAATTGCATGTTTTTCGTCAAAGAAATTAGATACTTTAATACCCAATGTTGCTTTCAAATAGTTATTTATTATTTTCATTGCATATATAGACAGGGTGCAGCTTCACATATAAACTCTTTACTAAAGTAAAAATTACTTATTAACTACAACTAAATATTAACGAAGTATGTTTGTTATTAATTGTTGTATAATAAGGTTCTATAATAGACTTAAAAAAAAAAAAACCTAATATTTTTCCTTAATATTGTAATCAAAAGGAAAAAAATGAAAACCTAATTATGACAGAGAATAATATAGAGGGATGATAAAGTCTTAAGGTAAATTCATACTTAAGGTAAATTCAGCTAAGTAAGGTACAAATAAGTAATTTACAAATAAATATTATTTTAACTTTTGTTAATTAATATTTTTTACAGCCAAAGATAATCAAAGATAATCTTTGTTTATTAGCGCCCATGCTATGTGATTTTTCTGTCTAATAAAAATTACGAAATAGTAGTATAAAACATATCATTTTATGATATATAATAGTGATAAAAAAAAAAGAATTTTTTTTAGGGTTGTTTCAATACTTGCCATACATATAAAAAAGAAATAGATGCGTATAATGTATAACATGGTTTAATGATATGAGTATTACAAAAATGTTGCTTTCTCGAATATTTTCAATGAATCTAATGTCAAAATAATTTTAAAAATAAATGTTTTATGCTTCCTTAGTACACTGTAGAATTTTATACATACTTTTAGTGCATTAATTAATATTTTTATTATTGTCATTATTATTTTATTTTGATTTCATCACATTCTCTTTATAATACGTGTTTTGTCTATATTTGTCTACCCTTTATTTTCCAAAATAAAAATTAAACTGCAATAAATAAATAAAATTATTTTTTTAATTATTTATTTTACCCAGCTTTTAAAATTGCATCATAACACGTATTATTAATAAATTTTTTCTTAACTTTGTGCGCAATCATAAAAGGAAATTAAAAATTATGAGCTTTCATTTCTATTTTCTTATTGTAAATATTAAAAAGTAAATAAATACTTACCAATCTATTATCTGAAGTTCGTAGTGAAAAAGACTTATTGGACCGGAACGCATTAACCTAATCTTTGGCCTAGTATGAATTTGTTTTCTCCTCATAGCTTTTGCATTTGTGATGGCAGAGCCATCTATATGCAAATGCACGAACTGCACATTTCTGTATTCGAAAAATATTTTCATTTTTATTTAAATTTGTACTTTAAAAAACACCTTAAAAATTATGCTTTTAAAATTACTTTTTAAATAATAAAATGGTGAGATGGTTAATAACGTCCATTCACATTGTCGCTAAACGGTTTTTAAAATTTTATACTTTTATAAAATTTTATTTTTTTAATATTTGTTTTTACTAAGTTTAAGTTTTATAACTAAATTATTTTTATACTGTAAATTGTTACAATCCAAAGTTGACGTCCTTTTTTTAAACCTTAAATGCTTTTACCTAGTAACTATGAATTTCGAGTGTAAATAAATATACAAAATATTAAAGAAAATTTAAAAAAGCACTTTTTTTTCCTCACAAAATCAATTGTCTTAAGAGTTAAGAAACATATGATTCATAAATCATTAAGAAGATTTATATATGAAATAAAAAGTTTTTATATTATCTCTTTCATAGGATTTGGATTTGACTATTTTTGAATTTGCTGACTACGAGTCCTTATGCTTGAAAAAACGAAAAAAATTCTCGAATTTCGTGGTATTGACTATTGCAAATCTGGAGCTAAACACCATACTTAAAAAATAATAATTAGAATATGTAAATGTAGATATTTTAACTATAAAATACTTATTGAAAAGTTTTTGTAGTTTAAGTAAAAGCTTAAAACTTTTTTCGCCGAAATTACTCGTTTTAAGTTCTGCTCTCTTTTGAAAAAGAATGACGTCTACAAATAAATAAATAAACGCAAAATGTTTTTCAAATAAATTTTTTATTAAAAAAAAAAAAAAAAAAAAAAAAAAAAAAAAAAACATTATGCTTGACTTTAAAACTAATATATTCTGAATAATCTTATAGTTTTAAATGAACTTTTAAAATTTCTATTAAGTTGAAAACTACTATGGAAATTTATAGATGGCAGCACTGTAATAATATTATAGTTTTTTTTATCTAATTAAAAAAATTTTTTTAACACATAGTAAGAAAAAAAATGAATCGAGTTTAAATATATTTATATTTAAATATATTTAGAATATATTTATTTTATACTTTTGATCTTAACGATTTTCAAAGTAAGCAAATAGCATAATAATGTAAGAATTTTTACAAGCATAACGTAGGAGCTGAAATCGTCGAAAATTCAATATTCGTAATTAGGCAGTTAATTCGATTGTGTGCTTATTGTAAAAATTTTTTTGTTTATTTCTAAATTTAAATTTCGGCAAAAATTAAGTAAGCAATAGAATTTTGTCAAACTTTTTTTCAAAGTGCATAACAATTTATAAAAAAAGGAGAAAATAAAATTCAACTAAGCATTTTTTATGATCGATTTTCCGATTTACTGATAATTAATTATTCATTATTAATCAAGCGCAGTCACAAAAATAAAAGGAAAAGAGAAAATTAATAGAATAAATAAATCGTCACGTTTGCCAAGTTTCGCAAATATATAAAAAGATTAAAAAACTATATGAAGTTCACAGAACGTTAATATGATATATTTTAGGAGATTAAAATTTAAAGATTTTAAAGCACATTTGTTATGAAAAGAGGAAAGGAAACTTGATTTGCATTTAAATTCAAAATAATATTTAGACTATTGATTTATAGATGGCGACACTATCAATAGTCTGAGGGAAATCAAAGCTATCTATCAAAGTTTATGTTAGGGAAGGATAGGAAAAAACAAAATTTATTTCATAAATTAAAATAGTATTTATAGCATAGATTTAGAGATGGAAGAACCATCGAAATTCACCAAGAATCAAAGCTCTTTTCACGAATTGGAAAAACAAAATTTGGATAAATTTTTATAAGTAATCAAAACAATATTAACAATAAAAACTTAACACATGTAGATATCATTCCAGTAATAACTTGTTTTAGAGAACAGTAGTATCATTTATTATTAAATAATTTTATTAAGTTATTCTAAAAACAAAAAAAAACTTTTTAAATATTAAATTACATTCACGAAATATTTTTTTCTGAAACTTAATAACTAAAAATACCTTTCCCTCCATTTCAGGAGAAATAGAGATTATAATTTAAAATAATTATGTAACTTATATTCTCTTTGTAGAATAGATAGATCAAGATAATATTAATGATATTAATAATATTAATGATCAAGATAATATTAATGATAGTAAAAGAGCATGGAATTCTTACCTTGTAGAGTCTTATAAATCCGATGCATGTTTTGAGTACAATATTTTTATTTAATTCGTAACGGATATCAATGTAAAAGAAAGATAAATAAATAAATAAATAAAATATTTAAATTGCTAACGGCAGGTTTATAATTGATTAAAATGACACAAATTATAGTTTATATATATATATATATATATATATATATATATATATATATATATATATATATATATATATATATATATATATATATATATATATATATATATATATATATATATATATATATATATATATATATATATATGTATCTAACAAAATGTAAGCGAAAAATTTTTTTTCTTCCAATTTAATAGTTTAAAGCATATCTTCATTTTTTTAAATTTTAAATCAGAAATAACTTTTCCCGAAATTTTACACAATTCGTAAATGTTTCCTGTAAATCAATGTTGCTGTCATTTACAGCATGACCTTTTCACATATGTCACATATTTTTCGTTGATTTCTCTTTCTTTCCAGATTTCAATTGGTTTTATAAATTAATACTGCTCTAACGTTAAATTCTGGCACGTTAAATTCTGTCGAGTCGCAAAGTCCTCCATGTTCCCATAACAAATCAATACCTGTTGGGGTACTGTATTGGAGATCGATCGTTCTCTGATTCAGGTCGAAATTACGATCTGTGGATGAATGAAAGGATGAATGAATTCGTCCGCCTTATAAACAGGTGTGACGTATGGTGTGACAGAAGTCGAATTCTTGGCCATAGATGGCGCCACTGAAAAACGAGAATAAACGCACCCTCTGTCTAAATGGCATAAGTCAACAACATTAATACTGCTGACTTTTAAATAAATGACTTTTGAATAAAGTATTTCTACTCAATTTTAAATTTTGAATTAGACTTTACATGTCAAGAAATTTGACAACACTTAAAAATATTTTCTAAATCTTAATGGTGCTGCTATCTGAAAAATGATTTTCGAACAATTCACTTTTAAAAATTATATTACATTTTTCGTTTCTTTCTTTTCCAGATTACAATAAAGAATAATTATCTTAAGATAAAAATTGTTTTTTATAATGCGTATATGCCTTGAAAAAAGAACTTAAAAAATATTGAGTTTAAAATGAAAGGAGAAAAACAGAAAACAAACTTTTCGAAATTAAGTAAAATAAATAAGAATTGCATTAAAATTAGATTGACTAATTTTATGGGTAACAAAAACTGCTAAGAAGGAAAAAAAAATTGTTTTAAGCTTCATGGTAAAAATTATTCTTAAAAATATAAAAATTTCAGTGCTGCCATCTATGAAAGAAACGTATTAAAAATAGTAATTGTTGGAAAATTTAAGTAACATAACCCACAAACGTGTTGAAAAACCTGTTTTGACTTCTGAAAACAATAGTTAAAGAAAGGCATAAAAAGTCATTGAACTCAGCTAAAATGAATATTTAAGCATTTAGAAATTACAGAATTGAATTAATTTTTCGGATTCGTCTGCGTGAAACTAGTTTCATGACATTTTAGATAAATGACAGAAATAGCTTAGTCAAAAATTTCGGGTCACGGTTTTGTCCAACTCTTTCCTATAAAACAGATATGCTTTTTTCTGCTTTTGTAAATATAAGATGTTGAAGGTAAATTTTTTTTGCAAAAGTAGGAATAGAACTAAATTAATAATTAAATTTCTAAGAGAATGGAGTCGCACAAAAACAAAATACAGAGTACGCAGATTTTACGGATCAGTCGAGACCGAGGATGATTATGATGACTGAGGATGGTTTTGAAAAAATAATTGGATGATTATTGTAAAGCAGAAAAATGACTAAATCAATGTTTTTTTTAAAAAAAATATATTTCTTTTATATTTTAGGTTATCAACTGGACAGTTGTGCCATTGTTCAGTAACTAGGAGGTCTGAATATTGTGGTAGTTCTCTCGTTCGTAGACGCTTAAGTATTCTTTGACAAAGAACACAAGTTAAGCCTACTATCCTCAACATTTTAGATAAGCTCATGGTCATAATTTTCAAAGTCAGCTATATACCAAAATTAATTTTTCTGTGTTTTCTTTACATTTGCTCTCCCTTATATCTCCTCATAAGGACATCAAAGAAAAAAATAAGCAATTTTCGACCCCCCTACAGTTTTCGAGGTTAAAATGTTTTAGAGTTTAGAGAAGACTAAATATCGATATGGTTAATCCAACAAATCATTTAATCAGCGTCTGCAGAAAACTCTTTCGGCAAATCGTTTAAGAATTTATTTTAATAAGTACGCGATAAGTTTTAAGCTGGTGCACTAATATTCGATAAGAAACACATAAGGTAATGATAAGTACTCAAAAAGTAGGAACGAGATTGATGTTGATGTTCACGCATGCGTCGAACATGAATAACTTATATACGTGATTAATGTGAATAACTGATTAACGACTCTAATTTTACTCGAATTATATTATATTTTTTATCTTCAATCTTTCTCAGATTGTTAATTCTCTTATTCAAATTGTAAACTATTCAGATTTAATAATTTTATTCAGATTGTAAAATATTCATACATTACTAATTTTATTCAGATTGCAAGATACGTGAATTGTTAACTCTACTTATCGAATTTAGATAGTAAGATACTCTGGTTATAAGATTATCAGATTTTAAGAACTCTATTAATTGTATTCATATACTTCGCTTGTTGACTCTACTAGTTGTATTAAGATACTTCGATTATTGAATCTACTAATCATATTCAGACTGTAAAACATTCAGATCGTTAACTTTAGTGATCGTATTTAGAGACTTCAACCTAATAATTTTATTTAGATTCTAAGTCATGCAGATTATAAGATACTCATATGATAATAACTCTATTAATCGTTTTCTACACTACTATTGTTGGATCAAATAGTCACATTTATATTATGGATAATCAAGGTTATAAGACACTCAAATTTGGCAGAAATCTAATTATTTCAAATGTTAACTCCTCTAATCGTATTCAGATACCTTAATTGTTTACTCAATTTATGGATATTAGATAGTTAGATACTTTAGTTATAAGATAATCAGATTTTAAGAACTCTATTAATTGTATTCATATACTTCGCTTGTTGACTCTACTAGTCGTATTGAGATACTTCATTATTGAATCTACTAATCATATTCAGATTGTAAAACACTTAGATTTTTAACTCTACTAATCGTATTCAGAGGCTTCTATTCCAATAATCGTATTAAGATTGTAAGGCACCCAGATTAGAAGATGCTCATATTGTAAAAAATCTTCTAATCGTATTCATATGTTTGGATTGTTGAATCTACTTTATCACATTTATATTATGGATAATCAAGATTATAAGAAACTCAAATTTGTAAAAAATCTAATTACCGTGTTCTTGAGTATCGAATGTTAACTATTCTATTCGTATTCATGTACTTTGTTGACTTGTTGACTTTACTAATCAAATTTAGATTATAAGATACTCTGGTTGCAAGAGACTCAGATTGTAAGAAATCTACTAACCGTACTGAGATACTTCGATTATTGATTCTACTAATCATATTCCTATTCTTCAACTGTTTGTGATTCTGATTAATTTTAAAACAATCGCAAGATTAATTATTACTTTGCTTGAAATGTACGATGAGTTTCGTTTATAGTAGCTTTTTTCTTCTTGGGCTACTCTCTTTTTAGAAGTTAGTTTTAGGCATTTGGTAGCTTTATCGATGCCGTCAACTCAATAGAATTTAAAGATTATTAGTGTGTAGATCAATAATTCAACATACACTATGTAAACCATAATAACTCACTTTTTATTATTCGAATATATTTAAGCTATCAAAAGTTTTCTAATCTCTCAAATTCGAGGAACTGAACTATATTTCGACCCCCCGTCATCTAGCTAAAAGCTGATTACTTCAACATTCAAAAGTTTCCAATATATATTTGACATCAAAATAGTTCTTTATTCAGGCACAAAACTGATGAAAGCACTCTAAAAATCAAATGAACAATGACATCAATCAATTTTATAAATCTATGTCAGTATCGCGTGTGAATAAAAATTGATACTTTGGTTCAAAATATAAGTAGATTTTTTTTTAATATTTAGAAATGATTAATCATGTTCTTTGATTATATAAAGAAAAATATTACGGCGTAAGTGGTATTTTTATTCCTAAACATTATTCGATAAAAGTGAAGGCAAAATAATATTTTTATTAAACAGCTGATATTCTCTTAAGAATAATCACGTAAGGTTTTTAATAATTAATTATCAATATGCATTAAGAATCAAAGAAAAGAGAAGAGAAATCAAAAATATAACTATACTTTTCACTCAGCATTTAATGTTAGGTATAAAATAGTAAAATGAGTCATCTTTAAAATTTTTACAGAAAACAATATCCTTTTAAACATGAACTTAATTAATAAATGATTAAAAGCCTTTGAATTTTAAATTTTTGATGATGAAATGCAAATAATATACCAGATAAATAAAATAAATTTTTTAATACGCATAGCTGATATGTATATGCATTTAATAACGACACAATTATAAAGAACAAATGCACATTTTTGGATATTTTTTCATTAAAGTTAATTTAGAAACAAAAAAAAAAAAAAAAAACAAAAACAAAACAAAAAAACGATAATGTAAAAAATAAACGGTTATAACATGAATTTAAAAAAATATATATATGCAAATCAGAGCAATTATATTATACACTGCAGATTGCTATTGAATTACGGATAGACAATGGCAGGCAAATTGCAGTGAGAAACAAATGTATAATAAAAATTACCACTAATAGTTAGATTAATGGTAAAATTTACAGTGTTTCTGGTTATGGTAACACTAAAAAGCACGGTATTTTTTTCTGAAGCACTATGGCATTAATAAAATTGAAAATAAGATATGGATTTATTATTGCGATGAAATTAGTTAATTGTCGTAAAAGTTGGATATTTTATTATGATACCTTAAAGCATGACATGAAAATCCTTTATTCCATTAAACTTACTTTTCAGTTTCGTATTTTTTACTAAATATGAGGTATAGGAACTATTAATTTGAAAACCACAATATCTTGTAAACCGTTATTCATAGGAGAGAGTTATTTCCTGTTTTTCATAGTAGAGAGTTATTTCCTGTTTGTACATTTTTGAAGCGAATGAAGTTTTTAATCAATTAATAACTAATGAACGGTTAAAATACTATGCATTTCAGTTTTATTATTATTCAGAAATATAGTTTTTTTAAAACCAGAAATGCCATTACTATATAGTATGGTAATTTTACCAGAATTGTTTTTCTCTCTGTGTGTAACATCAACTCCAGAAATTCCCTCGAGTCTGGAGTTATGTGTTGCTTTGCAAGGAAGGATATACTTCCTTCACCGACTCGAATCAAGGCCTGAACTAAATGTTTACGCTATAGTCCTACATGAAATAGTTTAACCAGTTAGTCAAGTGTTTGACGCTTAGACATGTCTTACCTTATCTCGATTGTGGTGCATTTAGCGTATAAAATCGTCGTGTAAAATAATAATAAAAAACTCATAGACTCAAAGACTCGACTCAAGACTCGAAATTTGAATAGATTGCAATTTTTAATTTTATTTTATCATCGTCGTTAAACTTCCGATCTAAATTTGGGTTTACTTCTACTAATGTTCAAATCCGTAGCCTTGCAATTTTGAACCCAATCAAGAAGATAAGGAACTTCCTGGATCAAGTATTGGGAGAAATTTGCCTTCGAGGAGGACTTTTTGATGGAACTAATCCGCATTTGTGTTACATGGAAAGGAAAACCACGCAAACCTCTCACGGTTTGTGTGATGGCAAGGGGAATCTAACCCATGATCCGTCTACAACTGAAGATATTTTACGTCAGCATTGTAGTCGGTGCGAGCCAGGTGCTAAATTCGAATCAAACAGCCTTCGTTGGGATTCGAATCAGGTTCACCTCATTGAAAAGTGGACTCTCTATTCCTTGAGCCACCAAGGCTGGAAAAGACTGCATTTTATTTCATTTAGTTTTATAACCGCCGTTGAATAGCCAACCCAATTTTTGGGTTTACGACTACTAATACTCAACTCCGTAACTAATTTTTTTTAAATATTAGTATTATTTGGTGGTTCGGTGTTACACTTCCATTAGTTGTTTCATATAACAGAAAGTCAAATTTTTTTTCCTTCTTTTTTTTTTTATATATTTATTTATTTATTTTGCGAAAGGGAACATTTAAAAAATTTTAATTTTATATTTCCTTGCTTACATATTTCAAAAACTTGTTTAATTTGATCTAATTGGTGTGAATAACTATTACAAAAAAAGTATTATTTCATCAAAATAGTTCTTAGAAAAATTAATTTTATATTTATTTAGGATTCTACGAATAGTTTTTTGAAAAATGTTTGAAGAATTCTTCCAATCAAAGGGTAAAGGTAACCATTCCTACAACCCATTATGTGTAGTAAATGTTAATTTTTCAGTATCTTCTGGGTGCATTTTTAAATTCCAATAACCAGAATTTAAATCGATTCTGATGAAAAAAGAGCTCTGAGCTAATTTATCAATTAATGATTCTATTAAGGTTAACGATTCAGTATCCGTTTTTGTTGTCATTTGATTTAGTTTTCTGAAATCTACACATAAGCAACTTTTTTAATTTTCTTCTTTTTTTAAAACAAGTTTCAACTGGGACAGAGTATGGTAAAAAAAAACTTTCTTTTATTATGTTATATTTTAATAAATTTCAAATTGGCTTTCTATCTCTTCCTGTTGTTTTAGTGATGTTTTATACGTCCTCAAAGATATAGATAAGTCAGATGTTAACCAGACTCGTTGTGGTTCTAATCTAATTTCCCCAACGTCAAATATATGCTTACCAAAAATGCTTTCATACTGTTTTAAAACTCCGATGTTCATGACGATGTTGGAATTCTTGACATCTTCTATCACTTCCATTGCTTTGTGGATGTCATTCTGATAAATTGTATTTCTATTACCAGAATTTATCTTAGAAAAACATTCGAAATATTTAGTTCTTCTTTATATTTTTCCTTTCCTTTTTACGTACAACGTTTATTTTCGTTTACTTTATTTGTCATATTTATTTCTGAAATTGTTTGTTTAATGTTCCCTTTATCTGTTCTATCATTTCTTTGTTTACTGTTACTAACACTTCTTTGCATTGGATTTTTAGTTATAACTTGTAAAGTCAAGTCGTGATATCCCAGAGGTGGTAAAGTGATCAGTTTTCTGTTTCCCTGGGAAACAATTTGCTCTACACAATTTATAACGATATGAAAATCACATAAAATTTGTACTCCCAATATGGAATACTTTAGATTGTTGTTTAGTACTAGAAACTCAGTCGATCTAACACAATCACCAATTTTTAACTTAAGAGTACACTTTTTTGCAAATGTTAATTTTCCTTTTGTTTGGAGTACATTTATCTCTTTAAAACTTGTAACGGGAACTTTCAATTTCGATACAAAATGCTCGGATATCAAGTTTATTGTTGATAACGTATCTAAGTTTAACATTAATCTTTGCATGCAACTCGAATTATCTTTCTTTTTTATTTTTTTTTCTATGTTGTACGGATTGTTGACTTTCTACATATCCTGAAACAAGTAATTGATACTTGTTATTCTTTCATGTTCCTGCTTTATTTTTAGTTATAGCTAGATTATTTGTATAGGATTGCCCCGAATGATATGCTTTTCGTTTACCGATTTTTTGCGAAAAATGTACAAGGTCTGGCTTTCAAATCTTGCACCGCATGTTTCATCTGTTTTTAATTATTTTTATAATTACTTAAATCAAGTTTAACCACCTATTGCTTTTATAGTTTAGGAGTATTGTAAAGTATGCGATTAATATGTTCTTTTTTCTATCCATGCAAATTCCGTCTTATATTTTTTAGTTTATTTTGAAAATCATTTAAATTAGTTGGTCCACATAATATAGTTTTTTTTATCTACTGTATCGGTTATGCAATTTATACAATATTTCATTAAAGCTTGTTCGTCAATTTTACTCTGACTTGCAATTTCTTTTTATTTTAAAAATATATACTTGCGCAGATTCATGCGTACGCTTTTTCCGATTTCATGAATAAATTAATTAAATTTCATGAATATCGGCTGAGTTACAGCTGAACACAAGAATTTCATTGATTAATAATTCTTTTTGTTGAGCAAATGAATTAAGATTGGGTTGGCTACTAAGAAGTATCAACGCATTTTCGCGTAAACACGTTTAAGTATATACAAATTTATGGAAAGGAGTTAAATTAAGCAATTTAGTCCGATCTTCAAACAATTCGAACCACAACCTAACGTTTTCATGTTTTTGACCTTTAAAAAGTGGATCAACTGCTTCAAAATCTAAAAAATCTACTATAAATTCAGTTAGTGAGATCTTATCAACAGTTTTCCTCATTAAGTGATACGCGTCCTATCTGTTGAGTGTCGAATCGAGCGAGGAATTGGGTAGTTGCAATTCAAGAAAAAGATCACTCATACACACACATGTGACTTATGACACCAGAGCGTTTGGTCACCGCAGGTGGCCAGCCGACCCGCGAAGCGGGTTTGCGGCTTTTCGCAGCCCCCCACGTTAAAACATCACCCTCGCACTCCGGAGGTCGTCAGGACCGAGGCCCTTCGGACGCGGAAAGCACACAGCCGTCACCCAGAAGCGTCGTGTACAGTCCTGCGCACCTAATGCCCAATCCTACAACCCTACAGACCCACTAAGCCCGTCTGTCCAGGCTCCTGTAAGGGAAGGGGGTTAGTACATAATAAATACAGTTTACATATTAAGATTAGAGAATTAATAATTACTATTACTGCTTACTATTACTGCTAAATTACCATTACTGCTAAATTACTATTACTGCTTACTATTGATTACTTGCTTATCGGTCAATTATTGTTTATTATTAGTTGAGATACAGTTGATAATTTAATTGAGGTGTTTTTAATTTAGGATCAACAGGATCATATTAAAATTAGTTTATTTGAATAGATATTGACGTTATTTGGTAATAGATAGAAATTATGTTATTGAAAATTGCTTAAATTTTATAGTTATAATCCCCTACAGTTCAGTATCATTGGAAGCTGACAGCAAACAGACTAGCGTCATTACTTTAAAACACATTACATCAATCACAAGACAATATCAATAGCTAGTCACATCACAATTTTTTTTTTTATTTTTTTATTTTTTTTTTATTTATTTATTTATTTTTTTACACATGTAACATCTATGGCCTTCACGGGTAGCTGAAGAGCTCCGGGCGCACTGCCTGCCCCCAGGGACTAGGAGCAGGGTCAGTGGTGAAGGCGTGTGTGGTTATCAACCACGTTGGCTGCTATTGTGAGCCAGTCCGTGGTTGATTGTGGGGTGTGCATGTATCTGGAATTGTTTGTGTTGTTTTGTGTTCGTTGCTTATTTTTGTTTGGTGTTTAGAGTGGCGACTGGGCAGTACTTTGGTTTGGAAAGTTTGGTTTTGCTGAGGTTATGATTACTATATAGTTCCTATTGTCTGATTAGATGGCCTTGGCTATTCGATTGAGAAAAAAAAAAAAAAATTATTCTTCTAGGAAACTTGGTCTCCGGAAAAGCTAAGCCAGGCTTTGCTTTCGTCTTCCCGAGGTAACGACGACCGGATCCATGGCAAAGCGGTCCATATCACCTCCAGGGTGGCATTATGATAATGTTCACCCAACTCTTGTCACGCGGAGATTCGGTGATTACGACACGTAAATATTAAAAAGTTTATAAAAAAAGAAACTAAGTTGCTCTGAGGAGTGTGTTGTAAAGTTGGTAGCACTTTGGAGGGGTGTCCTGTGTGCCCTCGGGCAACTGACGTTCCTCCGGTGTACTACACATTATCCAACGCACCCTCTTCACCCCCTTTTGAAAACTGGCCCACCTCCTCCAGGAAGGTCCTGTTGGTTAATCCTTCCAACTCATTCGTGGAGTATTCGGAGGTGTTCACTAAAAAATGAAAAAGTTGTTTTTTATTCCCTGCTTCCTCAGTTCGTTTTCGCCTAGGTTTTGGGTATTTCGTATTTACAGTTGAACTTAGATGAGGGTATTTCTTATTATTCTTTGTCTATTTTGTGTTAGCTGGTTGAGGGTTACGTTTATTACATCTTTATTGATCTTGCATACTAATTTGTCTGATTGTTGGGTTAATAGGCTTGGCTACTTGATTGAGAAAAAAAAAAGAGAAAAAAAAAAAAAAAAAAAAAGGGATTCTTCTAGGAAACTTGGTCTCCGGAAAAGCTAAGCCAGGCTTTGCTTTCGTCTTCCCGAGGTAACGACGACCGGATCCATGGAAAAGCGGTCCATATCACCTCCAGGGTGGCATTATAATAATGTTCACCCAACTCTTGTCACGCGGAGATTCGGTGATTACGACACGAAAATATTAAAAAGTTTATATAAAAAAAGAAACTAAGTTGTTCTGAGGAGTGTGTTGAAGGGTTGGTAGCACTTTGGAGGGGTGTCCTGTGTGCCCTCGGGCAACTGACTTTCCTCCGATGTACTACACATTGTCCTCATCCCCGTCCCCACATTGTCCTCATCAGAGCGTTTATAAACATGATGTCGTGTTCATGTTGAGCTAAATTTCTCCACATAAGTTAGAATGTTAATTAACGTGAAGTTAATTAAATACAGCGCCGTATCGCACATCAAATTTGCTGTAACTCTTTCTCTTTTACGTCTTTTACTTAAGTTCGATTTATTATTTGTCCGTGAACTTTATTGTAACCCTTATATATTTTTGTTTTACACACCTGGACCTGGCAACTTCGATGTATAATTGATTGTAGCTTGTTTCTGTTCTACATGGGTTCATGCCGGTATTTGAGTTAAATAAGAAATATGTAGAGAAAGAATTGAAATCTTTGTGTCAGAATACAGAATGCCTCACAATAAAGAATCGATACTTGACTGGGTTGGCTTACTCGAAATGAAATGGAATGGAAAGAACAGCTGTTAACGTAAGAAAATGCGGCGTCTCAATAACCAATCAGGATCGAGATACCCACACTACGTCACTTATGGGTATCCTATTGTCTTCCGTAGTTTATTCATAGATCTTCTACATTGATGAATGATTTTCTTTATCTTTCTAATAACTTTTAAGTGATCACTTGTAAACACATTTTCTGCTTAGGCAGTCTGTTTTACATCTCTATCAGTAATGAGAGTATTTCTGAGGCAATTTTTCTGTAAGAAAACTTCCAGTGAGAAAACGTTTCTGGTGGTCATTGCTAGAGACCGTCTCTGAATAGGCCTCTCTCTTTCATGGATATCGTTGCATTTTCAAATTACTTTGATTTTAAAACATCAATCGGTTCACCAAACTTTCAAAACGCATATTCACTATCAATCTTTAACTTATATCATTCTAATGAGACAGCTTGCTTAACATTTCAAGTAAAATTCATCCAGTTAAAGTAATTCTTTATCAGTTGAAAAATTTTATGAAGAACGGATAGAATACGATCAGCGTAAATCGTTTTACGTGTGCGAGGTTTCGCATGATTAACATGATTAGTTCTTGTATATTGTTTAGTAGTGTGCACTATTGGGAAATGTGTTAAGGAAAAAGCAATACATTTAATACTTTCCAAGCGGTTAGTCGTATGGTTATGGTTGCAACTCCTTGAATGATACGTGTTCTATAGAAATCGTAAACGTTGGGGTATGTTATAGGAAGTTAAACCAATCAATAAATTTTTTCAGATACAGTTTTTTAAATTCTACCCGCTTGTTTTGAATAGATAAAGCACATATTATGCAGCAAACAAATATCCTAATAGAGATATTAGAATCATAGAATCCATATTCGTTATAATATACTTATAATCAATAGATTTTTATTCTCAGTATCACGATTCCCATTAAAATTGACAATTGATTTTCTATTTGCTTTATTCGAAGTATCATTTTCTTTAATTACAGGAATTTTCTTAAATCAATAACAGAGGGCAATTATTTTAAATGTCGTGACTCTAGACTTTTTTTAAATGTCGTTAATGCGTGAAATTCTAGTCTGACCGTTACACAAACTACATTAACAAATAATTTTTAAACTAATGACTGAATTATTTTCTTATTATTATTAAATAAACTTACTTAATTACAGGAATTTTACTAAATAAATCATATCAGGAAATTATTGTTTAAATGCCCTCTGAGGTTAAAGAAACGTGAGACTCTAGCTTAACCCTGACACGAACTACATTATCATATAATTTCCAACCAAATGCCCAAACTATTTTCATATTGTTATTAAATAAACTTTCTTAATTATAAGAATTTTACTAAATCACAAATAGAGAGCAACTTTTCTAAAAGCCCTCTTTTTAATCTGTGATCTGTTATATTACAGAATATAAAAATGTGCGTAAAAATACACCCATTTTAGCCTTAAAAAGTGTAATTATCAAGAAATATGTTTTCTACTTATAAGAAAAAGGCATATTATTTATAAATAGTTTAATCAAATACAAAATGCATAGACTGAAATTATGTGCAAATTGAAGAGAATCAAGTCATATAAGTTTTAAATAATATAATTGAATAGTATCAACATATTTATGACGGTGATAATTTGTCAGTTATTTTATGAAACTACTTTTAGCTTAAAGTTTATTTTAACTCCATAAATACACTGTTGTTGGAATATAAGTACAGGTTATTAACTGGACTCTATAATTGAATAGTATCAACATATTTATGACGGTGATAATTTGTCAGTTATTTTATGAAACTACTTTTAGCTTAAAGTTTATTTTAACTCCATAAATACACTGTTGTTGGAACATAAGTACAGGTTATTAACTGGACTCGTCGGTGATAGTTGTGGAGCTTGCAAATGGACTTTGAATTGGTGTAAAAGCAATTTTAAACTGTGCCATTATTATTGCGTACGTGATTATAAAAGCTAAAAAATTCAATATTAGAGTTCTGTTCATTGTAAAAAACTTCCACGATGTCAGTTGGTTCATAGTTTTTGATTCCCTGTAAATAATGTATTCTTCCTGAAAGTTAATCTTAGTGAAAGAGTTGCATTTCTTAGCTATGATTCTCAAATAAATCTTTCTCAGTTGTTGGCATTTATTTTGCGCCAAGTCAGCAGTAATTATAGAAATGAAAAGAATTATAATGCTGATATTTGAAATGGACAAAACAGTGTAAAGATTTTCAATGATAACAGCTTTGATTAACATTTTGAAACTTCCAGCTCCAACTTGGAAAACAATTAAACCCATTGGAAAAGACATAATGTTCTCTAAACTTTCCACTAAATGTAAATTACTTTTGATTATCCGTATTTCACAAATTCGAAAAGTCTCCAACAGTTTTATTGAATGTTTGGTTAACAGATAAATTTCAATGCAACAGTTTATGTAAAAAATATTAGTTAAAAAATATATGCCATCTAAAATGTAAGTTTCGATATACTTCTCGATGAGCGTGAGTATAAGTTGCAGTGCTTTATTTTCAGTTATATTCGCTGTAACATATACTTTTGTTATATTCCGCATAAAGGGATCTTCAGAAGTGACCATCCAAATAAATGTTCCGAAAAGAACAGCGTAAAAAATCACCAGTATTTTAGAAAAATTTCGATACCCGTTATAACTTGCAGATGCTACTCCGTACCTGATACTGCCAACAGAAAGAATTAAACATTTTATGGCTTTAATCTTTAAAAAGTAATACCACCACAGAATCTGTATACTTATTACTTCCGCTATCGCATAAGATCTCAGAAAAGTTGAAGGACCGGGGGAATAAATGAGTAAATAAGTAAATTTAATACCCACAAAAGTCCATAATAGGTGAAAAACTGAAGGACCGATAAATGTTTTGAAATTATGAAATTTCAAAAAGCAATTAATCCCTAACAGCTGGAATAGAATATTTAGATGATTCATTAGTAATTCTATATAACCTTATATTTCTTGGAAATATTTTTAATTAATTGCGTGAGATATTAAATGATTCAACACCATCAATGAAAAGTTTGCTTTGATTGTTAAATGTAAAATCAATTTATGCTCATTTATGTAAATGTATGTAGACCATAAAAATAAATTTTCGGATGTCTTCAGTTGCTTTATCTTCTCACAAGATAATTTGACAAAAATGATTCCGCACCACGAGTAGAAAAACAAGCTTTGAAAACCAATGTTAAACCAATTATAGCTTATTTATGTAAATGTATGCCAATCATAAACATAAATTTTCAGTGCTTTTTAAGTGCTTTATCTTCTCACAAGATAATTTGGCAAAAATGATTCAACAATATCAATGGAAAAGTTTGCTTTGATAGCTAAATAATATCAAATAAATTATACCTTATTTATGTACGCAATTTACATTATTATGTACATTATGTACAATGTCATTATGTACGCAAACCATAATTATAAATTTTCGGTTGTCTTTAATTGCTTTATGCTCCCACAAGATAATTTAACAGAAATAATTCAATACCGTCAATAGGACGTTTCATATAACATTTTAGCTTGATAAAATGTTTTATAAAAGCGTAAGAATTATTTTGAACTAGATCAGCGTCTAAAACATTGCTTTCCTTAAAAAATGATAGACGGGTAAATATATCATCCATATAATTAAATAGTTTAAATTGAAATAAAAAAAATATTTGGTATTTGCGTTTTTAATGTATTTCTTTTCAGTTACTAGGTTGCCTATTGCATTAAATATCAAAACCACGTGGGTAAACTTAATTAAATTTACTTTTTTAATTGATTGTTACAGTTTTTTAATAAATCGTTCGATTTCGTTTCTAATTTGTAAACAGATTTGATAAAAGCTTTTAAGATTTATGTATTATCAATAATTTGAAAGAGATCAGTAAAACTGAGTGGCACGAAATTTGATATTGATGTATATCCTTATGATCAATATCGTTAATATCATTTGGAGCGACGTCTTCAATTTAGTATTGCACTAATGATTAAAATGCTATAGACGTCTATACAATTATCAACAACTTGTTTTGAAAATTGTGAAAAAGTAATCGGATATTGACTTTTCATAATCGGATAATTGATGACTCATAATCGGATATTGACTTTTGGAATTCTTTAAGCAATTTCCCTATTAATAATCCACATACATCTTAATATATTAGTTTTGTTTTCAAATATTGGAGAAAAAATTTTTTATCGACTCACAAAGCACACTTCTAGAGGTTATTTAGAGGTGCATGAAAATTTGTATAGTAAAAGTAAATTTAAAGAAAGAGTTGTTAGAAAAAGCTTTTTTTTTTTTCCTTCGTAACTTTGTAACCAAAATCAATCTTTCAGATAACTAAACAATAATTATTCTAATTAAATAAAGTGTAGATTTAATTTATTTAACAAACCATGTTATTATATGATCACTTTAAAGTATCTAATTTTGCATGGCAAAACAAACAAAATTTGAGCGAAAACGTTTGAATAGTTACTGAGAAATTGAATTTTAAATATCTAACTCTCTTAAAATTCAATTTTTTAGAACTTTTCAACCGATTTTGCTCAAAAATTTCGCTATATAAAATTATATTTTTTAAAATGATGCAAAAATTTTTTTACCTTATAATTTAAAATTTTTCCATCATTATTAAATAATAATAAATATAAATATTTATTAAAACTTATTTTTTGCATTTAATTATCTTAAGATAAACAATATCTATGACTGTGTGCAAAAAATCTTGGGACCATATTTCCCAGATTGCACCCGCCCCCTGTATTTTGTAGTTCAGAAATCCGAATCCTTCGGTAAAAAGGTATGTTTAATCAGAGAAAGTATGTTTTTGTGTCTGATTTCGTAACTTAAAAAATCGTTTTCACTTAATAACTTGCATATTTGAGGTCACCCCCGTGAACCATTAAGATTGAGTCCTAAAATGTGAAGATCCAATCATTAGATCGAAAGTTATTGAGGTTGGTCCCTTTTTATTTCTTTCTACCCACTGTACATTGATAGTCGTGAATTCAAAACCGGGTCGGTTGTTCAACGTCAGATATAAAATAAAATATAAAATTTTTCAGACAAACTGAGTTTCATTATTTAATACAATAGAATTTCGAGGAAAAAGATGACTAATGCCTACTGTTATATTGATAAAAATAAAAAAAAGAATTTTTTTTAAATATTTTTAATTTATAGCTAAAGAATGTTTTTAAAAAAGTCATTAATTCGCTATTTTGAATTAAATGTTAACATAACTCTCCGGTTTTAACAAGCAATTCTCTGTTTGAAAATGCAAGTGTTGTTCTTGATATTTTTCTCAGTATTAATATTTAAATTTTTAATACCTCAATTTAATTGAAATTTTTTTTAATTTTTAATTTCTACTTTATTTTTCATTCTATCACTTTCGTTAGTATAACTTCTCATTCATACTTACTTAATTTTCTTTGATCATATGAGCTTCAATAATACCGTTATTTTAGCATTTGAGCTCATTTTTCCACTCAGAAACTAATAAACAATTTGTAATTTCTATACTTAAATGAAAAAAGAGTGAAAAAAAAAAGAGGCATTTGTCCAATACGATTTGAAAGGTTTTTTTTTTTTAAGCGTTGACTTGTGAATATAGCGCGAATTATAAAAAAAAAGGGGAAAGAAAACTCAATTCTGTCACCATATATCAATTCTGCCACCACTGTCAGAAATATCAATTCTGTCACAACTATTATTATTCGTTTTTTTTTTTTTTTTTTTTTTAAATTCTTTCCATAGCAATGAAACTTTTGAGATATTTATTAAGAAAATTTCAAGACGTGCTGCCATCTACTCGCAAAATTATATAAACTTTTTTCTGACTTAGATTATCTCTTTTCCTTAGTTTTCTTAATGCTTTCAAGGGAAAAACTATGGCCTTTTAACTTCGTAAATAGATAAACGAAATAATTTCCCTCGTACATTAGTTCTTACTTTAATTTACTTTTAAGTAAATATATTGCGTAAAACATTTCATTTTAAATTTAGATTTTATACAAAACAAGAACAACGACAATATTTAAATTTTTTCCCTATAAGAGTAGTTGAACTTTTAAAAAGGATGGAAAAAAATTAAAATAAAATAAAGAAGTATTTCTCTTTACAGAAGTTTATGTCTGTATTGGACAGAGGCTTAACAAAACAATAACATTATTAACAACATAACAACATTAACAACACTAAAATTATGCGAAAATAACTTATAGTATTTTCTTTAATAAAAATTTAAAAAAAAATTGTTTATTCAATAAAATTAAAAGAAAAATTATATTTTATCTCTTTTCAGGTTTTCATATTGGTTAATTTTAAACGTTTTGATCTTTATTGATTAATTTTTGATGTAGCTGTTATGAAATGTGATGGAAATAACTAATACAAGCTTTTTTATTTCAAAGAAAATAAGTAGAAAAAAATAAGAATTTATGAATAATTTAAAAAAAAATTTAAATATGAATTTTTTTGAAATAGATTGTAATCATTATAATATTTATTATGTTACTATCTTATTAAAATGAAATATAAAAGAGGACTTAAGAACTAAACAATTTTTTATGAAATAATAATTTCTTGGTATTATGCTGCCATCTGTTGTTAAAAGTCATTAACAAAATTCCATTTGTCATTTGGTGAATGATGTTGAAATATTGAATTATTCGTAACCAAACAAAGTGGTATGAATAACTAAAAAAATATTCTTTGAGATTTGGTATATAATTTTTGCGGAAATCTGGTTTTTGAAAATTAATTTATGATATTATACTCTCTGTTTAATAATTGCTTTCGAATGAAAAAATCATGGGAGATGAAAATTATTTCTTTAATTTTCTACTTTTTTTTTTTTTACCTTTCTGACAGTCATTCTTTCATTTTTAAGAGTTTATTTCTTAATTATAAAAAAAAGTCAAATATTAATTCCATTTTAAACGCACTCAATTGCATTTAAAAGAAGAAATGCTTTGTGCTGCCATCTACAATTTTAAATTCTTACATTTAATCATTTTTTTAAAATTAGGTTTAACATAAAAATATTTTATTTCATTATTACCATTGCTTTTATCACTCAAAATCACAAATTAAAATTGAACCAATTAATTTATATTTTGAATCAAGCAGCGATATAACACGCAATCTCTGATTCAAACTAACAATCAAGTACTTCTGTTTTTATTTTCCTCATGCGAATCTTTAAGATTAAAAACAAAATTCGAAATTTATGAATTCCCGACATAATAAATAAATAAATATATTTGATATGTTAAATTAACTTAAATAAACAAAAACATCTAATTTAAATCCAAGCAATATACTTTTAATGACTACGTTTTAAACTGATTGTGTATAAATTCAGAACAAAGATTAATAGATGATACTATAATTAAAACTGCATTAATGCAACTGCTTCTGAAAATCTTCTTGAAATTCTTGAGGATTGGAAAATTTTCCCTTTTGCATAAGTGAGCATTGTTTTTACATTCTTACAATTTTTTCTTTAAAGGGGAAAATAGTATAAAATTTAACGTTAGTGATAATCTCATTGAAAGGCCTGTATGAATTAATGAGCAAATAATTTTTTTTTTTACAACACGTAACTCTTTTACGATGAATCAGTTAATTGCCATTATCCATAAAGATTTTTTTTTCTTTTTTTTTTTTACTTCACTTGGCATAGTTACTCCCTATTTTATTAATTTTCAAGTAATTATAGCTTACTCATAAATCGGCTAAGTTTTAAAAAATATGGGAGGAATATAGTAGGAATAACTTGTCCACTGACAGCGAGACAGCAAAATTGTACTATAAACTCTTGAGGGTTTTTTTTAAATAAAAGAAAGTGTAGAAAAAGATAAAATAAATAAAAATAAACTAGATAGAAAGAGAGAAAAAAAAAGCTAAGCTTTTAATTCGGCAATCAGAATGTCACGAAAGAAATATGAATCTGCTGTATATATAAATAAATAAAATAAAAAAAAATAAAGTAAAAATAACTTATCAAACAATTGAAGTAAAAAAGTTAATAAGCAAATTAAAGAAAGGTAAATTTTATTCTTTACCCATTTATAGTTAAAAATTCACTCAGCATGCACAAATGAATAATAATAATAATAATAATTAACAATTATATATATATATATATATATATATATATATATATATATATATAAGATCAAAATGTAGAGAAGAAAAATTAAAAAAAAAATAAAAATAAAAAAAATAACAAGAAACCGAAAAAAGAAAAAAACAATAAAACAATCCGAAAAAAAGGACAAAAAATTTTAAAAAATTCGGAAAATAAAGGATATAATCTCTTCAGCAGCTCACACGATTATATCCACAAAAAAGAGTGCTTTCTAATATTGTATCAATATAGCCAAAGCAAAATATATCAATACAATAGTGCGAATATTCTGATTAATTTTTGCCTTTTTAATAATTATCTTTACAGTGGAAGAGATATTTTTCTTCAAATTGATGGAATACCACAAGGATCTAATTATTCATCTCTCTAAGCTAACTTATTTTAGCATTAGTATGAAAAAAATTATACTCTTAGTATTAAATCTGTTTTTAGATTAATTTATGATTTAATTATCTTTATTTTCAAGATTATACTATTTTATTAAATGATATTTATCCCGAGGAATTAATCTTGCTCCGTAATCATGATGATATTATTAATTTCAGTTTTTAGGATTTGTGTATTATAAAAGAAGAAAATATCTGCTCTGTTGATTTATACGATAAATGAAATGATTTTAATTTTAATATCAATAAACTAATTACTTGGAATTCTAATGTTTCTAGAAACATATATTTAAATCTATAATTTTAATGAAATGAATAGAATTAATTAAAAGAATATGTAGCTATATTTATTTATCCAAAATACAAATAGATAAACTCTTTCAAAATATGATAAAAAAACAATGGATACCCAACTAAAGTAATAAAATTCTATATAAAATCATTGAGTTAATCATATATTATTGTGGATATATTTACTAAATTTTTTTTTGTTAATTTATATAATTTTTCCATGTGCAAATCCATTTCGGGCAAATCCGTGACTAAAATTATTTACTATAATAATTTCATTTTTAAATTTTATAATTTTTTTCATGTGAAAATCCATTTTGGGCAAATCCGTGGCTAAAATTAATTACTAAAGAAATTTCTTTGTTAATTTATATAATTTTTCCATGTGCAAATAAATTTTGGGCAAATTCATGGCTAAATTTATTTACTAATTAAATTTCTTTGTTAATTTATATAATTTTCCCATGTGCAAATCCATTTCGGGCAAATCCGTGGCTAAAATTATGTCCAAAGCAGGCAATTCATGTTTCTTTCTCTTTTCTATTTTTTTCTTAAATAAGTATTTATTTTCTATAATTATCAATTGTCAACTTCTTTAAATTATCCAGTATAATATTACCTTGTGCACATCCATTTCGGGCCCATCCTTGGTAACTAACAAGTCAAACGCACTTCAGTAATGCAGTAAGAACGCACTTTAATACAAAAATCCTCCAGTTACGCTTTTATCTCAATTAGCGCTTTTGTTTTCATTTTTTACAATCTGGCAATCTTGTTACGAAAATATTTTAAATCATTTTTGAAAAATTGCACCTACATGTAAGTTCATTTGAATTCGCTATTCGCTTTTTTGATTTCATTTCATGTCTTATTCTGTTTTTTGTTTTTCTTTCTTTATATTTTATTTTCTGTTTTTACGTGATATTTTTACTTTTTTGTGTTTTAGTTTATTTGTTGTAATTATTTATAAAATTTTTTGAGTGCTCCTCACACTATTGTATTGATATATTTTGCTTTGGCTATATTGATACAATATTAGAAAGCACTCTTTTATGTGGATATAATCGTGTGAGCTGATGAATAGATTATATATTTTATTTTCCGGACTTTTTAAAAATTTTTGTCCTTTTTTTCGGATATTTTTTTTTTTTTTTTTTTCCTTTTGGTTTCTTTTTTTTTTTTTTTTTTATCTTAATTCTGTTACTCAATTGAATCACAGAATTGATCAAAAATCAGAGTAAAATTAACTCAATAATAATATAAGGGACACATCAATTCTAATTCAGAACTAAAAGTGACACGTAAGCGAGAAAAAAATTAAGTTGTAAAACCATTCTATCATAGAGAGATTTGGCATATCGTTTAACTTTAATGCCACTGCTATTTAACCTTAACAGCACATAATTTTCCGTTACATTTAAAGGGAGATAAATACTATGTTAAGGGCCACGTTGCCTCAGGGGATGCAGGGTTCACCTCCGAAGAGGTGACGAAGGTTCGAAACCCAGCGGTTTGCTGGTTGATACGAATCCGTCAACATTGCTGATGTAAATTAAATATCCTCACTGGTAGACGGATCATGGGTTAGAATTTTCTTGCCGTCGGGTTAACTGGGGGTGGCTTACGTGGTTTTTATCTCCATGTATCCTAAATGCTGGTTAGTCCCACCATAAGTTTTCCATGAAGGTCAGTTTGTCCCAATGATTGATCCGGGAGTTCCCTTATCTTCTGGGTTGGGTTCAAAATTACAAGTATATAGAGTGAACATTAATAGTCGTAAACTCATTATTGGGTCATCTGTTCAACACCGATTATAAAATAAACTATGAAACACTAATGTGGGAAATGAATTGCAATGGGTAGTTAATAGTAAGAAGCTTTACAATTTCATTTTATTTTTTAAAAATTACGATTAAATAGATTTCTCATGTACATGTTATAACTTCATAGTACAGGTTATATTCATTGTTCATGCTATATGTTTATTGTACATGCTATAACTGTTAATAATTCTTTGTAGATACAACTATTTAACTTCTTCCGAAAGCAAGTTAGAAATGAAATAGTTTTATATGAATAATGAATAATCTATATTTTCCCTTTAGCATCTATCTACCTATAGACACGTTAGTCCTAATCTAACTGAAAATTGGAAAATGAAGTACATTTTAATTCAAACTTGATTTATTTTAAGTAACTCGTGTACTACTGAATATTAATCGAAAATAAGAAAAATGGACTGAATGGACTGATGCGATTCTAATAATACCATTAAAATAATGCTGAATTGATGAATTCGATAGAAATTAACTCAAGTTTTAGTTAATAGGATGCACTGAAACTAGAGTTTTTATTTAGTCGAGACTTAAATTCGAGTGACTCAAGATTTGAAGGCTAGTTTTATCTGGGATAATAAGTTAAAATTTACTTACGCAAAGTTTTTTTTTCTCGTATATTTTAAGAGAGTAAAAGGAACGACTATTAATATTTTCCATTCCGAATTTTAAACTTATCCAATACTTCTAAAAAAATAATAACTATTTTCAAAAAAGAAGTCAGAATCTACGTTTCCATGAAAAAGTATAATATACCAGTGTATATTTGCTTAAGCTTCACTGAAAATAGCTTTTCTTGAGAAGCAACCTAGAGGTTAAAAAATTTGAGGTTAAGAAGATTTGGTTGGAAGATTATATGGATTAATTCGTTCTATCGAGGGGGAATTTTCGTTCCAGCATCCGATACAAAAAATAAGAAATAAAAAACATATATTTTTCAAAGAAAGTTGTGTTTTGAAGTTCATTTCAGTTTACGAAATAACCTCCATATTTTACTTATTTTAATCCAGAATACTACAATTTCTGATCAATTTCCGAGAACGTATTTATTTAATTTTTCATTCATTTATTTGTTATTCCGTTAATTTTCTTGTTCAGTCATTCAATTTTGTGATGTTATTGATAAAATAAAAGCACAAAAAAGATTGATAAATTTCCTATAACAAAGAAAAGATGAGGACTAAATAATGCATATAACTCTGACCATGTCACAACTCTGCCATGATACAAACCGTCTTTGGTCATGATACAAATCGCCTTTGGCCATGATACAAACCGTCTTTGGTCATGATACAAACCGTCTTTGGTCATGATACAAACCGCCTTTGGCCATGATACAAACCTATCACCTGACCAAACGAACAAAAGTAATAATAAGTAAGAAAAAAACTCAGTATTCTTATTTAGCAATGATTCTTTAATTCATTATCTTGCTCTATCAAATTTTTCAAATCTTTTCATTTTATGTAATTGAGCTCAATGATTTAAATTGTGTCTAAAATAACCGAATTCAATTCTAAATAAAAGAAAAATCAGAATTTCCACTTCTATTTAAAATAGCATCAAAATAATTAAAAAAACAACTGCATAGACGGTGGAGATAAAATCGAATCAGGTGTAATAAATAAGTAAGAAAAAGAATATCGGAATTCCGTAAAATGAGTATTCGTACTGAGTGATTGTTTAATTCTGCGCATCTGCATTGTCTTGCTCTATCAAAATTTTCAAATCTTTTCATTTTATGTAATTGAGCTCAATGATTTTGATACTGACTAAAACAACCGAATTCAATTCAAATTATAAAAAAATCAGAATTTTCATTTCGATTTAAAAAAGAAAAATTGCATTAAATGGTAGACATATGCTCGTATCATGTGCTTATAAAATTGAACTCTGATACAATCAGAATGATCATCAAGCTCGTTTATGAATCACTTTTTTATTAGCTGAAGAGTTATTTTTAACTATAAGTTTCCAACGAAATTCATTCTACACCATCATATACCTATTACTCGTGCGTTACATGTTCCTTTTCTTACTTATTCATTATCCTAGAAATACTAATCTGACGCATTTTGACTTTCTTTTGTGATGTTATTAAATAGAGGACATAAAAAAGATTAATAAACTTCTCATTACAAGAAAAAAATGACTAATAAATGCGAATAACTTTGGCCTTGTCACAATTTCGGTTTTTCGTCACAAAGCTATCACTTGGCCAAGCCAAAAGCAATAATAATAAGTAAGAAAAAAAAATTTGTGAAATGAATATTCGTACTGGGCAATGATTCTTTAATATGGATTGCTTGCTCTATTAAATTTTTCAAATCTTTTCCTTTTATTTGACAGAGCTCAATGATTTAAATTGTGAATAAAATAACTGAGTTCAATTTTAAATATGAGAAAAATCAGAATTTTCATCCTGATTTTAAATAACTTCAAAAAATGTTTAAAAAAGAAAAAGAAACTGCATTGATGGTGGACATAAAATCGAATCAGGTGGACATGAAATTGAATCATGGATAAAATGAGAATGACCTTCAAGTTCTTTTATAGATCACTTTTTATTAGCTCAAGAGTTTTTTTTTTTTTTTTTTTTTTTTTTTTTTTAACAATAGGTTTCCAACAATATTCATTCTATACCAATATTGTGCATTTGATGACCCTGAAGGACGGCAGACTTCTGTAATTCATGGAAAATTTCCCCATTCAGCATTGTGATTTCTTCGCAGGAGCAGTCATCCTGAAATTTCCATCGAGTATTCGATCCTGTCGCCATTTTCATCTTTTGGAACAAGTCCGAGAGAAGGTAAATGCGCGGGAAAAGAAATGACGCGATTGGTCTTGCATGCTTGCTTCAGAGTGTGCGATTTTTCAAGTGTAAACAATACTCGGCTGGTCGGATTTCATAAAGTTAATTTTATTGGACATTTGGCGAGCGGCGGGAAACATATTTACGAGCACTTGAAAAGTGATTTGTTGACCATGGTGATGGATTCATTGTCCGTTTGTTCGAACAATTTTCTAGTTGTTTATTTTCATTCTGTCTGATATCGTGTTTACTTCAAAGTTTATATCTTTCCGGTCGGCAGAACGTAATAACGTTTGTTTTGAAGAACTTTTGTTTTATTTATTTATATTGTTTTTTGGCAAGATCCCTTCGGATTTCTCGAATTCAAGAATGTTACTTGGCTTGCTGTTTTAAGCGCATAAATGGAGCTACTAAAATTAGATTTCGAAATACTTGCGCTGTTTTTCTTCTAAATTATTTTGATGCACTGAAACTGATTGCATAAACAATAACATTTCATAATCTTGTTCTTATATTATTCGAAACTGTCATATCTCAAATATACGGAAATATTTCGTTCATAAAAATGGCTTGAGTAGAATTTTTAAAATAGAAGCTTATATAAATTTTGTAAATGAATTTTGCTCTTGAAAACAAAATTCAGAATTGTTTTTCTTATTTATGAATGAATTTTCATTTGAAAGATTTTACTTAAGACATTTGATCTCATTGGAACTGCACGAGAAATGAGGTAAGCCAGGAGAAATTGACGAAGTACTTATTGTGAAAGAAGGCCACATGCATATGGAATGATCATATGCACGTGTACAGGGCCCTAAATATTATGCAATCTCTCATATATAGGGCCCTAAAAATTATGAAATGATACGAAAAGCCAAATAATCTACAGCTGTCCTCATAATCAACGAATATTTACGTAATATTTCTTGTTCAGAAAAATGTCTTCATTTACTAGATAGACTTGTCTTAACACCGTTATTTTTGCATGAGAGTCTAAATTCTTATAATTCTTTAGCAACGTATCCCTGGTTATCCCCCTTCCCAGGCCAGAATTTTGTTAAACAGCATTAAACTTCGTGGAGGGCTTTTTGATGGAACCGACCCGCATTTGCATTACATGGAGCGGATAACCTTGAACACCTCTCACAGTTAGCGTGACGGTAAGCGAAATCTAATCGATGATCCTTCTATCACTGCGGATATTTTAGTCAGCATTGGGGTTGGTGCGAGCCGTGTGCGGAATTCATACCGACCAGCAATCTATGGAACTTTTAAACAGAAACCATTCATTTCTAAATTTTTGAACTAACTTTAAATACTTTTAATACTCAATATTTTGAAATCATCACATTTTAATCATAATCACTAAGATTCAATGACTGAATATTAATATTTGAGTATGGTTTAAAATATTTAACAGAAAACTCTTTCTCTGAACACTCACATGATGAAAATTAATAGTAAAAATAATAATAAGAGGAAATAAATAAATGAAAAGTCTTAATGCGCACTAAAATATAAGAAAAATGTGTAAAAGTAGTAAGTATATAGTCGATAGAAACAAATATAAAATAAACTTTTGCACTAATTATCGCATTTTCATGAAGTACTTAATACAATTTTAGTTGTTCAAGGGGCAGAACTTAAGCATGCTACACAGTTAGTGCATTCTTCTACATTTAGTCACTCTAATACACTTATTACATTTGAACTCATTACTTTAATTTAGTTACTCTAATTTAATACCGTAATTTGATCAGGAATGTTTTACAGTGTAGTAATATTTAAATTGTCTTCATTTCTTTTTTCGTATTAAAATAAATAAATAAAAAGATTATTAAAAACTAAATAATAATAAATAAAGAAGAAATAAATACATTTTGAAAGAGAGGTCTTCTGTGCATAAATTAACCACAAAAATATAATAAGGATCACAATGTGATAAAACCTCATTCCCAAGGCCTTACTAACCGAAATTTCTAACTATCACCTACATATTTCAACAACCAGCTGGTTAATTTTTTTCCGCTGCCCTTGAACCACTTAAAATTTGGAATACTATTTTTTTTAGGATGCCAAAAAAAAAAAAAGTTCCGTGTTGTATACAGTAATAAAGTATTGAAGTGCGAAAAAAAACTCCTCCCTACCCCCAATGTCACCAGTTGTGGTAATGAAATGTCCTACTCAATATAGAGGGAAAAAAGTACCTGGACCACCCCTACAAATCTCACCTGCGTTTCCTACGCGTAAGAGATTTATTTTTTTCCCCCTCCTTTTTTTGCTCCTTCGTCCTTGTATTTACTGTTATTTGAGCCTTTTTATTTTCATTATCGATGTTTATATTTATTATTTATTAATTTGGAAATGAAATCTTATTTGACTGCATGACATTTTTTCCTTATTTATTGAAGCTTATTTTAGCATGCTTAAAAAGTCACCTCTCTACTCAGAAAACTTTATTTAACTTTAAAAAAATAATAAATCTATACCAAGAGAATCTGACCTATTCTGCCCACTTATTTTCTGGAATATATATATATATATATATATATATATATATATATATATATATATATATATATATATATATATATATAAAGATCAAAATGTAGAGAAAACAAGGGAAAAATTACAGAACAATGAAAAAAGGGGGGGAAAAGATAATTAAAAAAAATAACAAGAAACCGAAGAAAAAAAACAATCCGAAAAGAAAGGACAAATTTTTTTTTTAAAAAATCCGGAAATAAAAGATATAATCTCTTCATCAGCTCCCACGATTATATCCACAAAAAAGAGTGCTTTCTAATATTGTATCATTATAGCTAAAGCAAAATATATCAATACAATAGTGTGAGGAGCACTCAAAAAATTTTATAAAAAATTACAGCAAATAAAATAGAGCGCAATAAGTAAAAATATCACGTGAAAACAGAAAATAAAAAAAACAAAAAAAAAAAAAAAAAAAAAAAAAAAAACAGAATAAAACATGAAATGTTTTATAAGGCTCTCAAAAACGAGCACAAAACTTTCAAGACTTGCCAGACGAGAATAAGAAGGAAAAAAGAAATGAGAGCCTGTTTTTGAGTGCTTTAAACATATCGATTGTTTTTTTCTTTCTTCCTATTTATATATTTTTGAATGAAGTATGCAATAGGCTTCAGTTATATATGTTCAGTTATATATATTCACTTAGGTATTCAGTTATACCTTATGGCTTCAGTTTCTTAGGATTATTTATTTAAAGTATCTTACTAATTAAATTATAAAATTTTGAAGCAAAATACAAGAATTAAGTTAAGACCTAAGTTAAGTTAAGTTACACATTATGAAATTTTATAGAATGTGTTGAATTAATAAATCGCTCAAATATTCTGTAACTTTAATAAGCTACTAAATTGAACGCTATTACCATATTTCATTAATTTAATTGCAAGTAACTATAGTTCAATTTAGGTGGGAACGTCGTTCTGTTTAACTCTTTATAAAGGTAGCAGAAAATTTATTCTATGTTATTGTTTTAGGTACTGGTATTACGATTCAACCTTGTATCAACTTTGCTGAGAGGATAATTGCAACCAGTATTGAACGGAGATTAAATTATCCTTAATATTGAAATTTATATTGCAATTAAGCTAAAAAAAATTGCTTAATTAGGTGAAGTCGAACTAGAACAAGTGCTAACAAGGTAAAATGTTGAATTTGAAGGGCTAGTCTACTTAATGAAAATACAGCAAACTCTTAGTAAAAAAGTATAATCGAAACTACCAGAATATGATAAAATTTACCGTGTTTATGGCTGTATGGGAATAACAAAAGCTCGGTAATTTTTGCCGAATCACTTTGGTATTGATTTTGGCAAAATTAACGGTTAAATATAATTTTATATTATATGATAAAATTTGGTTAAATGCGGTAAAACTTGGTAATTTCATCGTGATAACTTGGCATTAAAAACCTATTATTTAGTTTAAATTTACTTTTCAGTTTTATATTTTTTATTAAATGTGTGGTAATAAGAACTATACTTTTGAAAAAAAGAATTTCTGGCAAACCGTTACCGTGTGAATGGAAAAATTACCAAATGAATAGTTCAAATACTGTATATTTGGGTTTTATTTACCAGAATGATGGTATTATTTATATTAATTTTTTTTTACTAGAAATATCTTTATCATACTGTAAGGTATATTTTACGAGATTGTTTTTTTCCCCCCATGAAATTTGAGAAGGATTTAAAGAACGGAGATTGGAAAATGTTTGGAAAGTAAGGATTGCTAAAAAATTCAGTGATTAATTTAATCACACGTCTATGAACATTGTTTTGTTACGTTATTTTAATAACAGCAAGTTACTTTTTTTAAAGCTATATTTATTATGGTTTTTGAGATATATATATATATATACAATAAAAATGAATTTTGAGACAAAATGCAAAAAGGAAAATAAAATCAAATTATGTTTGATCTAAAGTTGGAATTAAGACCTTTGTATACCAACACAAGCTGTTTTGGTTGCCTTTAAATTATTTAATTATAATATGTTCAACATATTGAGTTCAACATGTTCAACTACTTGGTTATGACCTTTACAATCTGACAGTCCTATGGAAATGAAATATTGTGTCACAGTGTTGCCGCTAGGGGACTAATGTAATACCAGCACCGTATCTCCAAGTGCTTGGAAGACTTTATATCCATGTTTACCAAGTAATACTGTAATGTTGATGATTTTTCTTAAAGACGAGGGCATAATAAAAAATTCCGGTAAAAAGTATTGGCCTCCTGAGTGCAGCATACGTAATATCCAATATACCGTAAAAATGCACCATAATTTTAATTGTAATATTTATTTAATTACGGAGATTAAGTGATTTTATAGTAAATATTTATGAATATAAAAATTATGGTATATCAGATTTTTTTGTGTCTTAAAATTTTAAGGTAGCAATGGGTTTTAAAGAAAAATGTACTGGCATCCTTGAGTGCTGGTACTTTTTACCGAAATTTATTCCAGAATTGGATGCTTTCAACAGGATGATGTGTCCTGGCATACCGCACATTTGTATAAAGTTGAAAAAGCCATATATTACCTTGATTCGCAATCTGCAAGCTTCTTACGGTAGAAAAATTTGCTAAATGGGCAGCAAATAACCTATCAACATCTCGTAGATACCCCACCCAAAAGAATCAAGGCTGTATTATAAGTATAAGCCGGTCACAGTAAAATGGTCGTCAATGAATTATAAGTTTTTTCGGTACGCGCTTTGCAGTGTGGCCCGACAAACTCTGCTTACTATCCAGATTATATACACTGTAATAAATCCAGATCAGCTTGCGGTAAAAATTATCAAGACTCTGGATGTCGGTACCATTTACCGCAAAATCCATTTTTACGGAACATTTTACGGAACAAAACATCTGATATACTATAATTGCTTAGATATAATTACCAGAAAATCACTGAATAACTCTTATTATAAATAAATATTACTGTAAAAACCACGGTATAATATTTTACGAACTAAAAAAGATTTTACGGTTAAACGGATTTTACGAATGATGTAGTCAAAGTGCCGGTTGATCGGGAATTTTTTTACAGAGTACTGAAGGTATAGCCCAAATCTGTTGTCAACCCGAAATTTGTCTCTCAATGTGCATACAGGTTTTTACACTTTTCATCAACCTATGTTTTATTTTTATATTTATAACCTGTATAAATAATTACTGTTTTTCAATTAGAAAATTTTTAACTATTTAATGTAAATGAATTCTACATTTGTTTTGTGCATAATTTCAAGCAATAGTTGTTATAAAATTCTGTCGTTTTAAGAATAAATAGTTTTATTTCGTCATTGCTTTAAGTGATAACAGATATCATTTTTTACAATGAATGTTAAAGAAAGCAAGTTCCTATTTTGAGATTTATTTCAAGAAAAGTAAATTGAGTTTAATGCTAGTTTTAGGGAAGTTAATTATTTCATATTTTGTTTCATGCATCAATAAATTAAAGTAAACCAATTTTAGACATTTTTGGAGAAAATTGTAAGTGATAACAATTTTTGATAATGTCCAAATTTTAAGAGATAATAGTCCCTCGTTAGAACTTCACAGGATAGTTATTAAAATACCATTTTAAAGGACAATAGTTTTAGTTTAGAAATAACTTCAAAAGGTAATATATCAAGTTTGATAAAAATTTTAAGAAAAATAATTTTTTTTGTTAGTTTTATATAGATTTTATTTAGCTAAAGGACAATACTTTTTACAAAAAGGAGGTACCTAGTATTTTAAACATAAGATTTTTAATGAAATTTTACTTTTTGTATTACAGTGTACCTATTTTACAGTGTACTATTTCTGTTATTAGTAAAAAAGTACTACTAGAATTACTAGTACTGAAAAATGTAAATTGACGAGATATTTTTATACTATTTAAAGATCTGAATAGAAAATATGATATTCATGCATATATCCAATAGGATAAAAAGGTTGTAATATGTTTCATATTGCACCTATAACTATATAATTATAACAACAAATATAGCACCCATGATAAAGTGAATATTAGAGAAGATAGATGCATCAGGCCCTACAAGGGTTTTTACTTTTTATTTTTATTTATTTTCATTTATTTTTATTTATTTTATTTTTTTTGGAAAAAATAGAATGACGAAATATTTCTTTACTTTTGACGAAATTTGTTTCCTCAAAGAAGTATCGATAGCTATTTTGCCACTTTGACAAAATGCTCGCTTGGAGCTTGTAACAAAAAAAGGTTTCGTCAAAAACGAAGAAAAATTCCTGATAGTTGAGTGTCCCTATTTTACAGTGTACCATTTCTATGATTGTGGGTAATAAATATAAAAATAATTTTAACTGGCCTTATAAAAGAGGTAATGTTATCTTCATATGTAAGGAATATGTAATTTTACACAATATATTTGTTAGCATAATAAAAAAGAACAGTTAAAAGTTAAAAAGTATGAAAAAAGTTTGTTTTATTTTATTCCTTATGTAAGAATTTCACCCTATAAAATAAAAAGTATACATAAATAATTAAGTTCAGCAATTAATAAAAAATAAAATAATAACAATAATAATGATAGTAGTTACATAAATATTAATAATGGATTTAGTAATAATCATAGTAGTAATAATATTAATTAAAACAAACAATTAAAGATTTTTAATCTACTTTAAGTGGAATTTTTAATTAATTATAGTTTTGCATTTTTATTTAATAATTATGTTAATGTTTAAATTTTAAATTAAAAAGAAACCTTCATTTATTTCGTGCGCAATGCATATTAAGAAAATTGAAAAAAAATTTATTACTTTAGAAATATATATATATATATATATATATATATATATATATATATATATATATATATATATATATATATATATATATATATATATATATATATATATATATATATATATATATATATATATATATATATATATTATATATGTATATATATACATGTCATTTTAAATGTTTAAGTTTTTAATTAAAATAACCATCATCCATGGGATGTATGCATAATATTTTTTTATTTAAAAAATAATGGTAGCAGTAATTAATAGAAAATTTTAATGTATTTTCTACATTTAAAATATTACGGGGAAAAAAAAACATTTCCTGCTTATGCATTTTGGGAATTTTTGAAAATTTGTTCCAGAACTTCCAGTCACATTAAATATAGAAAAAGTACCTGCAAAATCTTTAATTGAAATGAGAACCTGAGAAACGACCTGTAAATTCCGGATTTCCTGCTGAAAAAGCTCAAGAAAAAACTGGAATGCTATTGTCGAGGAGAATTACGTCGGTACACATATTGAATATATATACCTAAAAAAAGTAGTAGAAAGTAAAAAAAAAAAAAGTATATCGAAGAAGTGCACTCTTTTTTCACATAAAAAAAAAAATTGAGGGATGAGTGTGAGAAAAAGGTTAGTAAGGAAGTGGTTTTTTTATATTCTTTTTTCGAACGTACAAGGTTCTAACCACCCTTCCTCTATATTCCCGAGTCCCTCAAAATAGGTTAGAATGCACGGTTATGCACATTTTTTATGCACGGGCTTTTTGCTCTTACTGACCCATAAAATGAAAGGGATCGGCAGGATTTTTTTCTACCTCTATTCTTATACCGTTGCTATTTATTTGGTAAAAAAAAGAATAATAGGTGTTCCCAGGTAAGTAAAGGGGGGTTCCCCGAGGGGTGCTGTTGTTCAGGAACTGGCCCACATAACTACTAATCTAAATAAAAAAAATGCTCTCGTTTTTTAACGGATTCTATGGTGGGATAGGTCCCGTAACAACAAGTTCATTTAATAATATAGGCTGCAGTTTAAAGTAACACGTGTTTTCCTGTTGCATCCGGTACTGGCGAATATTTGTGTATTTATTATTAAATACATATTTGGATTACGTATTAAGGATTTGGATTATTTTTAAAATTTATAGGTAAGATATCTTTTTGATAATTATGTTATAAAATGAAGGTATTCATAAAATTTCCTAAAAATTTGTATTGTTTTCATTTTTGTTTAAGAAACTGAATTGAAAAAATTAGATGATAGTGGCAACAATAGAGGATAAAATATAATACAGATAAGTAAGTTAATTTTGGTGTTAAAATAAAATGATATCAAAGCAATATATTGCGTTTCTTAACAATATAAATTATTTAGCTTACCCAAAATTTCTACAAATAGCAAAAAGTAATATTTTTAGCTTTTTAGTTCAGTTAGCTAGCTTACCCTTAGCTTTTTGTTTTGGCATATTTGAAGATTTATACTTCAGTGCATTGTAACAAAAAACATTAAGTATAGATTTTATAAATCTAAAATTAAAATTCTAAATCGTAAAAATGATATGAATTAGATGGAAATGGGTAATTAATAATAATATTAACATAAATAATTTGTACATTGTTTTCCCGGATAATTTTATCAAAAAGAACAATTATAAAACCTATTTTTATAATAGTTTTGACTTTCATAAATGAAGAAATTTACTAGAATTTGTTCGCATAAAAATTTCTTTACTTTTAGGTATAAATAAATATAATTAAAGTCAAAATAATAATAAAGTGCTTAGAGAACTAAGATATATGGTTTCAGAAAAAAAACCCTGCGATATTAAGCTTATGGGATAAATATATGCAATTATTTTGCCAAACAAAATCTGCATAATATTGCATCGTCTTTATTGCATAATATTGCATCGTAACTCAAAAAGACTTTACTGAAAATTTAAAAAAGTTGACTTTAACTGATTTTTCTTTGTCTTTATAAACAATACAAATATTTTCTATCGACAACATTCGACAACTATTTATGTTCACTAATGTGACATGTGTGGTGCAATAAATGTCATTAAAGCGACTAGAACTAAAACCAGTCGTTGAAGCGACAAAAACACGGGACACCCATGTAAGAAAATGATGTTGACTCTGACAAAGGAACATTCTGCTTGGTGAGGAGAAATTTAGTCGGAAAAATTATCTTTCAAGGAAAAAATCTGTTTTTCGATACTCGGCAAGTGAAAATTTTTGAAAAAATTCTTAAATTTTGCGCGTCAAGTGCAAAAATTTTCCTCGGAATTGTTAAGTCTGTTATTTCTTTTCTTTTTAATATAATGAAGTGTTTTTTTATGATCCCACTATCCCACTTTCATGTTTGGTACTAAGACAAATCATAAAATTTTTTAAAATAAAGAGTATTCTCTTCACCTATGTCTTAATTTTTTTAAAAATATAATTTTTTTTTTTTTACTATTTCTAGAACAAATTGCAAATGTTTCGGAAATTTTATTACGTAAAAATAATTACTTGTAGCATAAAAAACAATTATTTCTCAGAAAAAAAAAAAAAGATAAATCTGTTATATCTGAGAAATGTACTGCTATTTATTTATTTATTTAATGAAAAAATGAGCATCATGGTAAGGACAGAAAGCAAATGTATAATCGTTAAAGGTAGCGTTTAATTGATTTCTATCTTTTTCAGAAGCTGTATCTCCCCTTATTTTTATTAAACTTTTTTTTACCTTAAATAGCTCATGTATGTTAATTTTTTCTTATTCTTAACATTCTATATATATATATATATATATATATATATATATATATATATATATATATATATATATATATATATATATATATATATATATATATATATATATATATATATATATATATCCTACTATTCCATATCTATTAACTATATTATTTAAATAAAAACATCTCATTTCTCAAGAAAAAATTATAATTTGGTTTTCCCTTGAATTTGCAGTTTATTATTTTTTACATAATACATAAGTTTTTAATTGAAAACAAACGTATTGAGCAAAGAAGCCTTAGAGTTCCATTGAATTTAGAACATGCTATATTACATTGAGTAATTATATTTTCCCCTTTAACGGTCACGGCTTTTAGATTCTCTTTTTCTCTTTTCGTACTTTATTATCGCAATTAAAACTGTTTCGATATTTCAATCATAAAAATATCTTTGCTATTGGTTTTTTTCCCCCTCATTTTGTAAGTTTAATGCAACTTTTGTACCAGTAACAATATTTTCCAAATGAAATGTTATTTGAAATAAAAATAAGATTAAATTAAAATATATCAGTAAAAAAAATCAATTTTTGAAAGTATGATAAAATCGATTTTGATCACTCCAGGGAACTTTGATCGTTGAATGGTATGAGAATAGATAGTATGATTTATTGGTTTTAGTATAAAAAGCTATTAAAAAGTTATTCACACAATGCTTCGTAAAAGAAATGGTTTGTTGTGGTCAGAATTATCTTTTTTCATTGGGTAATACTGCAGAGCATGCGTTGTATGTACCAATAACAACTTGGATATTTTGAACTCATTTAGTTGTCACTAGATGGCAGTAGTGAGGTTTCTCAACATTACTCAGATTTAAACGCCAGCTTATAACTTAGCGTTTAATTTATTTGTTTACGTGATTGAAATTTTCAATCGAAAATAAGTATTTAAGTTTTATGAAAATATATTTTCCTCAAATAATATAATTTATTTATTTTGTTTATTACTCAGATTTAAACTTTATTCAGATTTAAACGCCAACTTTTCGTTGAACTTGTTAACGTGATTTAAGTTTTCAACCGAAAAGAAGTTTTCCGATTTACGTAAAAATATATCTTCCACAAATGATCCAAGTTTTTCTTTTTTTAAGATGTATTTTCGTAATAAAAAAAAAGTAATCTAAACACCTTATTTCAGCGAATTTATAGATTCAAAATGAATTTTTAATAATATTTATATTTGTATCGTTTTACGATATAAATACTGACACTGTATTGATCAAAACTTAAGATAACATAAAATAGAGTATAAATACGATATTTTACTGTAGTTTCTATATAAGTTAAATTCTTAATATTATACAAATTTAAAAACGAAGTTTTAAAAATATTTATATTTCTAGCCTTTTGCGCTTGATAGATGCTTAAGCGTAATTTTTTATCGTTTAAAATATTTCAATTCCTCACAAGAAGAAGTAGTAATAAAATATATAATGAGTAACATGAGAATGTATTAATTATAACAAAATTTTAACTTTATTTCGGTAGAAAATTCATAAAAATTACGTAACAGTCCAATAAAATAAAATTTAAATCAAAATATTTATGGACAGAAAAAGTATATAATCGGAATCATTACATTTCTAATTATTAAAAATTTCAAATTACATATATTTAAATTTTTTACCTCTTCATAAAATTTTAAAATTTTTCACTTGTTCATATGTAAAAAAGGAAAATCTTTAATAAATAAATAAAGCATATTTTTTCAAGTTTTTATAGTGTGTAATAAACAAATTTTGAGATTATTTTCGAGTTTATTTTATTCCTAAAAATAGACATGCTTTTCGAAAATCCAAGAAATAATTTTGTTTGAAGTATAATTTTGTTAAAAGCTCTTTTAATTAAAACTTTAAATGCAAAATTTTGCCCTTTTTCTTTTTAATTAAAAAATTAAATAAGCACTTTTTTTAGCCTTACTTATTATAATTATTTTTTTTAATTTTAAACAAAATATTCAATTAATATTACTTTTATCTTCTCTATATATAAAATAAATTTAAATAACCTTACAAATACCGATAAGTAAAATTTAAAGCGCTATCTTCTGAATCCGAAATTATTTAAATGATTGTTATTATTAATTATCTTCTGTCTAGACAAAGAATTGTATTGCTAATTGTGTGATCTTCATTTTCGTTATAAATTAATTAATAAAGCATTAGTTTTTAAAATATTAATATTATAAATAAATATATTATAAATAAATATATATTTTTAAATTATGGAAGGAATTTTGTGGATAATTTAAAGCAGAAGGAAATTAAGGTGAATAATTTCTATAGGATCAATAGAGAGTAAAAATAAAAACAAGTGTGCTTGTTAACTAATTTACTATAAAATTAAAAGTATATATTCTTTACTTTCAGATATATTTTAGTATTATAGATATTTTAACTTAATAAAAAAAAATTTAAAGTTATTTTGAAAAGTTAAAAAATTTTAAAAAATAATTGAATATTTACAAATACTTTTTAAATCGTATACTAATGAAAAATTACACAGATATGTTATGTTCAAGTTTGACTATTATTTGATTAATGTAATTTCAATATCATTTTTTTACACAAACTAGGTAAATAAATTTGCAATTTTCAAGACGCTTTTTTCCTTTTCACTACTTTTCTTTTTACTTCTTTATTAAATACTACACATTAAAAAAATCCGGTTATAATTTAGGTTCAGGTTTTAAATTTAATTAACTATTTATGTCAAAATAAAATATTTCTATTAGAAATGCGCATAAAATGCCATGAACAAAATGATAACCTAATAAAATTAACTGTCATAAGATAACCTAATAAAATACTTAAAAACTTAATGTAACGACTTTTAGATAACCTAACGAATTAACTTTGCAACTATCTTTCATATACAATTGTATCTTAATGATCCATTCGAACTTGTCAATAAAATCATTTTACAACATTTTCAACCAAGCATATTTTTATTTATTTATTCTAAAAAATTGCATGGAAAAAAGAATTTGGTAAAATTATCCTTCATATTAAAATTTTTGGTGGGGAAAAAAGCATAATTCTGGTTAACGAAACCAAAACATACGGTATTTCAATAGTTCATTTAACAATTTTTCTGTTTACATTTCAAAAATTTACCAGAAATTCTGGTTTTCAAAGCTGTATTCTTATCACCACATATTTAGTAAAAATTACAAAACTGAAAAATAAATTTAACCCAATAAATGGTTCTTATACCATACTGCATACTCAAAAATATAGATAAAAATAAAGTATAAAGATAAAATTACCAAAATTTACCACAATTACCAAATTTTATCACATATTTTAAAACCATATTTTAATGTTAATTTTACCAAAATCATTAAAAAGAGAGCATCGGTAAAAATTGCCGGTGTTCTCATAGAGCCAAAAACAAGCATAAAATTTGTGATATTGTGGAAGATTTGACCATATTTTTTTGTCTGAACTCTCTAATTTAAAGTCAATTACACACCTATTTATAGTTTTGCCAATTTAGTGCTCATTTTCTGTCGACTGAAAGAATGAGTTTTCCTCAAATTGTAATAAAAGATTACATTGCCAAATTGTAATGAAAGTTACAAGAAATTTTTAAATAAAACTTTAAAATAGATAAAACTTTCAAGTCACAGTTTTTTAATTTCGTAATTTCAAAGCAGTTGGAATACAAGCTTTAAAGATTAAATTCCCAAATCTCAGATTCAAACTTCTTCATTAGCAGCAATTATTTTAAAACAAGAAAGTTTATGTAATTACTCTAAGCCTTGATTTTAAGTATAAGAGAAGTGTAAACAAGACTTTTGAAATTAAATTTGTTTGTGTCTTAAGAAAAAGCAATCTTACTCTTTATTTTCCTTATCATGGTCTGTTTTTTCAAGATTGCATTTGGCAAATTTAATACTTGAAAACAAACTTACTTTTATTTCAACTCTTATTAAATGTTGCTTATATATGCATTCATTTATAACCGCATCTAAAAGATAAATAAACTGAGTAAAAAATATTCTTAAAACTAAATTTTCTTGCTTAAACACCTAAAAATATCATTTGATTACTTAAAATGAAATTTACGCCGGTAAATACATCATTGTAATAACTTTTAAAGAATGGTTTTTATAATATCGCTCAAAATTAATTTGCGACTTAATGTGAAGTTTAAGGCAAGAAAAAAAAATTAAACAAACACTGTAAGTAGCAACAGTAAAAGATTTATTTCAATTATTTTAATAAAAGGATTTTGCATTTGTTTGTAAAAGTTTACAGAACAAACAGAATACATATTAAAACAAGCCTAATTTTACTTCATTCTCAGACTTTTGCCTTTGGCGAAAACCTCTAGAAGCAAACTTTTGCGGCAACAGAAGTGCGATAATTCTTCTTTGCCTAATGAAAATGTTGAGCAAAGAATAAATTATATAACTAATGCTACTATGACCGAAGAACGGAATAAAAACGCTTTGTACTTTTTGAAGATTTAATGAATACAAGAAAAGAAAGTGCTTTGTGCTCTTATTGAGAAAGTTTTTCTTCAGTTCTTTAGTTTTAGGACTATAACAATCAACTCTTACAGCACATTTGAAAGAAAAAAGCTGCAGAAATATAGTAAAAAATAGATAAGATGAGATCTACAGTAGCTGTTATGAAATCTTATTTTCAGGTATTCAACAATGTCTAAGTATCGCTGTTTTATTCAATCATAACGCAGTTGCTCATGAATGTAGAAGAAAATTCTGGTAATATTACCGTACTGTTTGGTAATGGCATTTCTGGTGAAAAAAACCATATTTTTGGTTAATAGAACCGGTATTTAAATCATTCAATTGGCAGTTTTTCCGTTCGTATGGTAACTATTTACCAAAATTTCTGGTTTTTTAAATCCTAGTTCTTATTACCACATAGTTATATATACAGAACTAAAAATTAAATTTAACCGAATAAATGAATTTTATACCATTCTCTGAGGTGACAGGATAAAATAACCAAATTTTAACAAATTTACCGAATTTTTTTCGCTAATTATAAAACTCTATTATATTGTTAATTTTACCTGCTAATTTTTCTTGATGTTTCCATAGAACAAGAAACATGGTAAATATTAACATTATTCAGATAGTTTTGACCATTTTTTTTTCGCTCAGTACGTTACGGTCACTGTATCTAATGTTATTGTTGCTAATGTTACTGCCATTATTGCTAATGCTAATCTCACTGTTGCTAATGAGAATAGCCCTGATGCCAGTGCTAATTGTATTGCTGTTAATCAGCATTTTTAAAGGTGATTTTTTCTCATACCACCCATATCTAGACATTCATTACATTTGTGACGACATTAATAAGCCTTTAAACAAGATTTCTTTAAAAAAAGAAACTCCAATTATTTTTATTAAATAAATAGGAAAATTATAAATTCATTTGAAAAGAAACACTTTTGTTTTTAATCAATGCCATTGAAAAGGAAACGCTTTTATTGTTACTTTGACTTCCTATTTTCAAAAGACATCGCTTGCTTTACCCCCAAAAAACTATCATTCAGCAATTATAAAAAATAATAAAAGCAAAACGGTAAATTTGGTTCTTAAAATTCAACACCTAATTATTAAAAATATAATTCTGTTATTCGCTAAAATAGTTATAAAAATAACTGTGTGTACACTGTAAATTTTTTTAAAATCAAATTATTGTATTAAGTACCGGCACTTAAGGCACCGATATTTTTTTTAATGGTAAAATCAATTTTTACCGGAACATATTACAGAGAAAAAAATATGTATACCGTAATTTTCACAGAAATAATTACCGTAAGGTCACTGAATCACTCTAATTAAATAAATATTACTGTAAAAATTACAGTATATTATTTTACTGTAAAAATGGATTTTACAGTAAAATGGACTTTTCATAAGATGTACCCAGAGTACCAGCACTTAATATCGTAATTTGATCTGGAATTTTTTACAGTGTAAATGTAGTGTATGATAAAAAGTAAGTAATTCATATTTTATATAGTTTTATATAGTATTTATAAATTTTAAAGTAATAATTACATTTAAGCGTTAAACATATTTTTGAGTAGTTGTTATTTTAATATTTAGTTTCACTATACTCTTATAAATAAAAGCTGCTCTTAAAATTATAAAGATTTTTAAATATATTTGAATAATAAAACTACATCTTAGCTTATCAGTTAGACAAAATCTGTTTCAAAATTTAGCTTGTCCCAATTTAGATATTTTTTAAAATAATAGGTATAGCTAATTAATAAATAGGAATTGCTAATAGGTATATGCATTTTAATAAATTATTCTATTAATAAGTGTAAGAATAAATTGCTTTTAAAATATTCTTGAAGCCTTTTAACCTTAATGAAAATTTCATATGTTTTTTAATGGAAGACGACCAATATTTAAATTTTTAAGTAACTAAAAAGCACGCTTTCATCTTTCTGACAAAAAAAAAAAATAATAGTAATAATGTAATAAAAAATATCATTTATGCAAACAGCTCAAAATCATTTGCCAAATTAAATACTTGATAAACCACAACAAATTCTAAACTCTTTCTTTCACTACTTTTGATTCGAAACTACTCAAACAAGAAAAAAAAGCTAAGAAAGTTTCCCTTCTCGAAATTATCGATGATTTGATGGTATCCGAATACTTAAAAAGTGAAGAAGAATCAGATCAAAAGGAACTTTAAGAACCAATCTTTTTCACAAAAATCGTTCATTAAAAAACTATCGTGGACAAAACTTAGTATATTTTGATGCATCTAATTAATGCGCTTCAATTTAAATATTTAACTTCATATAAAGAGAATCGTTTACTTAGTACAAATTTGTCGACGAAGGTAACAATTTCAGTTTTTTGTGTGCTTTTCTTTACCAACTCTTGTTTTACTAAGCCTTCTACTTTGCGAATTAAAGCTGGAAAAGTCGGTACAGTTTATTTTAAAATGTAGCTGGGGAATCTTATCAATTCATTTAATTTGCTACTAAATTCTTTTCCATTTTAATCAGTACCGTCTTTGCCTTAAGCAAGATCAAAGACTGGGAAGAGTTTTTTTTTAAATTACCCTTTCCTCGCCAACCTTGGCTCAATTTGAAAGATTGAGTCAGATGTTAACTTAGTCAGTTTAAGTGCCCAAGTTAAAAATTGATGAAAAAAGGTTTTCCTGTATAATTTTCTTGATATCAAAGATATTTGCCGACAGTTGGAAAGTTTTTATATCTTTTAGATCCAATGAAATTTTAATACATAAAATAACCGACCAAAGAAATATTAAGTATATACACATTTTAAACCACGGTCATTTTTAAAGACAGTATGCTTTAATTGAACAATTTTCCAAAAGTCAGTTTTTGGAGTTCATATAGAGAATTTCTAATTAGGCAAATTTTTCTACTTCTACGCAAATAAATGAAAAATGTTTTCTTAGGTCGTAAAATACGTTTCGTGTAAAGATTTTTAAATATTTTAAATTGAAGCTTGTCGTCGTAAAACTTTTTTTTTTAAATTTTATCTTGGGAAATTAAAATTGAAGTGTTTATTTTTGAAGTTTTCAGTATTTGATGATTGAGATAGTTCTTGTCTGGCTTATTAAATATTTGAATCTTAGTTTTTGTTATTCATACGGTTGAAACCATTTCTTTGAGTGATGCTTGATTAGTATTTATTTATTTTCATCAACTAATTTCTTGATGGATTCTGATTAAAAGAGTTTTTAAAATTAGTCATTTTATTTCTATGAAACTAAATACAAGTCAATATGTTCATTAGTATTCGAGAAGCAGTAAGCCTACTGAAATTGAACACAAATTTCAGTATGCTACTTAAAATATTAAGGATCAATTTTAAACCGTATTTAGGTAATGATGCAATCATTAACGTGAAAAATTTAAATATTTATTTAAACTGATATGAAATTTTCAAGTAAATTTTTCAAACTGCTTGGTTTTGTAATCTATAACCATTTAAAGTAATTTTTTAAATTGTGCAAAATTATGCAATAATGAAAAACTATACATAAAAAATAACTATAGCGTCTCTGATGTTAACAGAAAATTTTTAAATTTTAATTACCGTAGTATAAAATACCGCAATTTTAATTTTAATTTTAATTACCGTAGTATAAAGGTGTCTTTATCGATAATAAGAATATAAATCGATAAAGACACCTTAGTTGATTTTTTCTTCAAAGTTATGCATTTTGATGTACTTAATCACAACAGAAAATTGTGTAATGATTAACTCACTAAAACATTCCTTTGCTATATTTAAAATTATGTTAAATTTGCTGGAAAGGAAAAGAAGTTTATGTTAAATTTACTGGAAGGAAATAAAATGTTTGAAATAGAGTAGCAAAGTTATAGAAAAAAATTTACAAAAAAATGTTTTATAATAATGCAAAACACAAATACAACTGTTATAATTTCTTTAATAACTATTTTATTTTTATAAACACTAGTGCTAGATGAAAAAAAATTTTTTTTAACAAAATAACTTTTAAAACAAAATAGTGTTATGTGCATTTGATAGTGTTATGTGCACATAACACTATTTTGTTATTTGATTTAGTTATTTGATAATTTTTAAGGTCCATGTCATTCTTAAAAACACAATTTTTTTTTTTTTTTTTTTTTAAATAGTAACGTTATTTTTTTCAATTTGTCTTAAATTTCTAAATTAGATCTATTAAAGATTTTATAACAACTAAAATTTGATTTTTTTTCTTCCTAATTTGAAATGTTTCGACATAATATAGTGGACCACTAAACTCGCATGTCACAAAACAAATAAAGTATATCATAATTTAATAATAAAATTAAACTGTATTCCATTTAAAAAAAAATGTTTTAAAAATAATGTCGGAACCCAACTATCCAACTCCTCTAATATTTAGAGTATTGAAAAAAATATTCTGTTAATAGAATGAAATTCAAAACATCTCAAAAATTCAACACCTTAAAGGATATTCTTCGTTTCTAAATAACTAGAAAACACTGACCATACAGTTTATTAATAGTTTATGAACTAGTACTGTTAGGTTTATATTCATTTATCTTATATTTATGTTACATTAAATACATTTCAAGCTAATTTTATGAATATTTGTTACTCACTATGCAATGTACGGAATGCACAGAAATTATGAGACCATAAATTTCTGATCAACATATTTCCTTCAAATACCCAAAATCATGAAAGTATGTATTGGAATTAAATAAAAAATCTACCTTATTTTTATTTATTTTATATAACAACTTTATTTAATATAATCTTTTTACGCTGTACATATTCCTATTAAATGGTACTTATGATAAAAAAAAATATAATTTCGGAACAAGTAGATAAATTTTGCATTTGAATTTTTAAGCTAAGATTATTATTGCTACCTAATTTCTTATGACTAAATATGTTTCTGTACCAGTGCAGTGAGAAAAATCGAACAATATTATATAAAACGCATCTAACTCGTATATTATATTTATAAAAGGTACCAAAATTCTTATTTTATTTATGATTCTTAATAACCTAAAAATATTTATATTGTACTGTGCAAAATAATAAATAATTAATACAGTATAAAAAACGTTGTATGCCTGCATTTATTAAAAATAAATTAATATAAATGCATAAAGTACATTAATAATACAGTGTTTTTTTAAAGAAAATATCAGTATAATTTTGCATTATTTATAAATTTTACAGGATTGTTCTTTTATTTATGGATTATTATTATTATAAATTATTACACATTGTTGTATAATAGTATTAAACAAAAGTACTATTATACAAACAATACGCAAGGACGCAGGTTAACCCTTATTGAAAAAGAATATTCAACTCATAAAAGTTGTATTATTTATAGATTATTATTTCGTGTTATTTATAAAATTAGCAGAATTTTTCCTCTGGGTTTATAAAGAATTGCTCATTGGTGTATAATAGTACTACGTATAATAGTACTATAAAAAATACAGTAAATAACAAAAATTTACTATGAAACAAATATGCTATAATACAAATAATATGTAAAAACAGGTATGTATTCCCTTTTATTAAGAAAGAATATACAACTTTTAAAAATTGCGAAACAGGTATGATGAAAAGTTTAACAAAGATTAAGTATTTTATTATTTTTAAAGTTTATTTTCTAATGACTGAATGATTGATACCGGTTAGGTGAGACGGCTAAAAAATTTCTTTCAATCCTGTTAACTTAACGGGTATAATAAAAAAATAAACTTAACGTCGGGAGATTTAAAAAATAAGTACGAAAAAAAAAGGAAAATCTCCCGATCCTTTTTGGTCCATAAATTCCAACTCGAGTGATGGATACACTTTATCATTAATTCGGTTTTTTCCCACTCTGGAAAATTTCTTCCCAAACCGGGATAAGGGTTAAAAAGAAGGAAAAAAAAAGGAGCTCAATGGAGAATACTAAAAAAAATAGGATAACAATTAAAAAAATCACGCCCCAGTTTGTAATTCGTGCTATATAATCCATCATTTCAAAAAAGGGGGTGTGCTTTTTTAGTTTCTTTATTTTAAAACATAGGACCATAAAAAGAATGAAAGTTTTTGTAATGCTAAAAAAATTCTCTTCACTGTCCGATGCGAACTCGATAGAAAATGCTGCGTGAACAGTAGATCGCTTTTTTTTTTCACTATCTTGGTCTTCAAAAAATGGAGCTTTTTTTTTATATTTTTAAAAGTCTTCAGCGATGAAAAGGGGTGGAAAACAAATTAAATTCGGACTTTGTGTTTGTTTTTTAAACTTATAATATTAGCATATTTAAATAATATATTTTGTCTAAATGATCAGAAAAATAGATAATTAAATAAATAATAACTAATTAAGTAAATAAAAATTAATATGTGAATAAAAAAAAAATATTGAAAAGTTGATGGTTGTAAATTGACCGCGTTTTCTTTCCTACGAAAACTAATAACATGTCAGTTAAAAACATATTTAATATATTATTTTTCAATTTAAATCAAAAAAATTTTTTAATCTGTTACTATTTATATATCTAAACAAAATCTACTACTTAAAAAAAAAACTATCATTTATTTATAACTTTGTTCGATCTAAATCCTGCAGCAATTAATTAATGAAAAACAAAAAAAAATTGTTTGAAAATAATGTAATTATATTTAAAAATTAATTGTACCAAAATCTACCGAAGAGTAATGACAATTTATAAAGTTACTTGAACAAACCTAATTATCAACAAAAATAATTAATTGTCAACAAACATAATAAAAAAACATGATTAACTGTCAAAAATAACTGTAATTTATAAAGTTTTTTAAAGCAACTATTTTTTAAAATTAATTATTACGAACACTGATAAAAAATGATAGTTTTATTTAATGAAGATGATCATAATTTACTTAAATGAAATGAAATTTAAGTTAATACATTAAGAACAAATAAATGCTTAACATTCGCTATGCACATTCTGCAAAATGAAAAACATTTGAAGATTTTATTAATTTATTTTATTTTGCATTATTTGTTTTTAAATAGATATTATTAAAAATTATTGAATCATTAAAAAATAAAATTTAGTTTCGAATGTAGAATTTTTACTGGAACAAAAACAAGGTTAAGCCAGAACCAATTTGGACGTAAGCTACATTGATTTGAAATAACTTTTTTTTTTATATATTTTTAATCGTATTCTTAATAAGTGTAATCGGTAGTTTCAGAGAGACTGGCGGTCGTGATCAGAACACACCTGTCTCAAACAACACACCAACCCCGACTGCAATGCCTACTTCAATTTTAACACACCTAGTTTGATGGATAGTTCACAGTGAACAGTTGACTTGCTATTTGTGACTGCGGCATTGTTCTCCTTATGGCTGTTGCTACTCAGTCTCGATCGTACACAACGGGGTTGTATACACTTGACTGCTATTTGCAACACGGGAACTATTGCGCTCACAACACAGTCGGTAACCTAATACAGATCTCACGACCTGCATTCAAAGCCCGGTGATCTTAATACAGCTCTCCCAGTCCCTCGCAAAGCAGCAAAAAATCAACTAGTAGTATCCATTCATCCTATTCTATCACATATAAAATTCCGGTGAGAGAGTAATGTAGCGTAGCTACCATTACAACTATTAAACTCTAAATCACTAGTATATAAGAAATGCTAACTCGATTCTATCTTGAGATAGCTGTCCTATATATTCAAAAACGTTTCGGGAATTTTTTTTACAGTGCAGTTACAGCCATATGGACAGTCCGTTGCCCTTCAAACATTTAAGTTTTTAAATTTCATAATTTTTTTAAAAATATTATCATGGCAGAGTTTTCATACTCAGGAGTTTAGTGGGTAGAAGGCGCAACTTTTGACCCTTTTTCATAATAAAGTTTAGTTGTGATTGACATCGCTGCTTCGAAAATTCAACACACATACATGCGTGATGAGAAGCAAATTTTTCTCTTGAGAAGATTATTGCTATATTAATTTTTAATATTATGTTTTTTTGCTAAGACTTTCTAAATAAATATAACTGTATATTTTAACGAAGGCAGCATAATTTATAAATGTGCACAATACATATTCCTTTTCCCACCGAACTGGAGTATAGGGCTTCTACCATAGCTTTTCCATCTAACTCTATTTGTGGCCAAATACTTAGCTTTTCTTCATGTCTTTCCTATTGTTTTTAGTTTGTTTACAATCATCACCAAGTATTTCTAGGTCTTCCTCTTTTTCTATTGCCCTGAGGGTTCCAATCAAAAACTTGTTTTACTTAAACTTTTCAGGTTTACGTAGAACATGACCAATCCGTTTTTTTAATTTCCAGATCAATTGGCTCCTGTTTTGCTTATCTAAGGATTTCTGCATTACAAATTTCATGGAACTTTTTAATACGTAAGATCCTTCGTAAACAGTTGCTAATAAATATTTGAAGTTTTTTCGAGTTATTTTTATTGCAGTGCCATATAGTAGGACAGATTTAACGTAAGTATTGAAAATTCTAATTTTTGTTGAATTATAAACTTCAATCCTAATGTTAAACATGTCTTATTAAGATGGATCTGGGACATGACACTCTAATAAAAATAACATGAAAAATCTTCAAGTATTGTACAGAATATCGAAGTCTAAAATGAAAAAAAAAAGAAAAAAAAAGAAAAAAAGAAGAAAATAAATCGAAAGGGAAGAAAGAAAAATAGTTTTTTTCTAGAACAAAGAAGCTCTTAGTGAAAGACCATTTTTTCTTCAGATATATAATTTCATAAATTCATTGCTTTTGTCTAGTTCTTAAACAAAAATAAAATATTTTAAAATATTAAAAAAAAAGATCAGTATACAAACAATTTAAAATGTACAAAACAAAAATATCAAACAATAAGTTTTAAAGAAAAAAAGATTCAGAATGGTGAAGCGGGAACTGCAAATAGAAGGTAGCATAATTTATAAATGGGCATAACATCAAAATCTCAAAAAAAAAAAAAAACAAAAAAAAAAAAAAATAATAATAGTAAAAAATAATAATAATAATAATAACAACAAAAATTTAAATTGTAATTGGAGAAATAAAAATAATTTCTTTCAAAGCTTTTAGTGAAAAACCATATTTTATTCAGAAAATTATAATTTCCTAAATTTATTGTTTAGGTTTAGTTTCTAAATTAAAACAAATTATTTTAAGATATTTGAAAAAAAAAAAAAAAATACTGAATCAAAACGATTTAAACTATGCAAAATAAAAATATCAGACGAAAAATGAAGAAAAAGATTCAGAATGGTGAAACTTGACCTGCAAATAAAGATCAGTTAATTAGAGAGCCAACTTCATAACTTCCCATCACAGAAGGATTTCTACCATCGGCAAGTAGCGCCCTCATCAAGAGATAAGGTAATACAGGCAATGCCTGAAATAGGGAGATAACCCAAAGGGCTTCCAACGCCATCCTATTGATTGGCGTACGAAGACTGAATCACAAAAATTTTCTTCCAAATTTTTTTACTACCTTTCTAAGCCCCCACGCATCGAGGGATGATTTTTTTCCCCTTCACAATGTAACCAAGACTTGTTTTTGTAAGTTAATAGCGCATTAAACGAAGTAGAATTTTTTTTATATTATGAACGATATCATATCGTGAAGTTTTGATCATTAGTTTTTCAGACGATTAAAAAAATGTCACTTTTTTATTCAGAAAAAAGGTAATGGAAATTCAAAGTGACCTTTTTAATGCGTGGAATTTGACCGTAGAGTAATCGCCAGGCTTTAGAATTTTGAATCGAAGAGTAATTTATTTTTTAAGCTTTTCAAAGTTTATATCTCCTCACTCTTATCTTCAATAAATAATGAATTAAAATAGATTTTTTTGTTTGTACATACCAGAATCTATCATATACGTCTATATTGGTAAATGTTTTAGATAAGATTAATTTTTAAGGCTTGTGAATATGCTTAATATAAAAAAAAAAAAAAAAAAAAAAAAACTTTTTATATCTTGTTAATATTTTTTAACCTTTTAATACGTTAGTGGCAATTTTAAAACTAGACTTACAAAATAAAAAAAGTGAAAACCTTTTAATTATTAAACACGCATTTATAAAATGCTATATATCAAGCAGTTTAATTCTTTGGACCGGTTATTAAATTCATTAATCGTTTTAGAAAGTTATGATAAACCCAAAATTTTAAAATTCACAATATAAAAGACAATAAGACATTCAGTTGAATATTTTAAACTAGCGTTAAATTTATCAACTGTATCAAAACATTTATGGAAAATCTTAAATTTTAAAATACAGAGTTATGAGATATTATAAGAAACACAGTTTTATTCGTTTGATCAGTGATAAAAATGGCAGTGATAGTTGCTAATAATGTTAAAATAATGTTACACGTATACATTTTTTAAGGAACTATGCTTGTTATGTCTTTTTGCCGATGTGTTGCTATCAATCCATTAAAATTTTCAATTTGTTAATAAAATAGTTATGTTAATGAATTTAGGAAAAAAGTTCAAAAACTCAAAAGTTTAAAACATATTATGTTACTTAATTTTTTCTCCCAGTGTGGCCAAAAACTTACTATTATCTTTTATTGTTTCAAATCTTCTATTCGAAAGAGAATAGAATAGATTATAGATTAAGGGTAAAGATATTTAATCTTCATTAAGCTTAAATATCTTTACCTTTAATCTACTAAGTAAGTTGATATTTGTTAAGTAAGTTGATAATTTAACGAACATATTTAAAAAAAACGAATACATTGAAACGAATACCTGCATTATTACAAGCTAAATGTTCTAATTTTGACAAATATCTTCTATTCCTTAAAATCAGTATTAATCCTTTTTTTTATATTGATTTTGATGCATTTAATAGTGATAGTTTTAATTTACTTCCAGTTTTGAAGATTCAAAATGACTTTCTTTAAATTTAAGATTTTCATTTATATATGTATTATGCTTTACATGCTGCGAGCCGGCTTAAGCTGAATTAACAATGAAAATCTTTGAACAATTAAGAAGAATATTTTAAATATTTAAATGTTTTTTCGAAGATATCTATAAAATGTTTTTAAAATACATTAATTGTTTACATTTTTTTATTCTCTTATACAGTACATAAATCATTCAAAAATATCATTCTTTTTAAAGGAATAAAACATTCACTTTAAAAAAAAAAAAAAAAAAAAAAAAAAAAAAAAAAAAAAAAAGTTATGTTTTTAATTTCAGAAGTAATTAAAACAATTTTATTTTAACATTAAAATTTTTGTCTAAAAAAGTTCGTTATTTTAGTTTGTACACTGAGTAAAAAAGTAGAGTCAAAACTACCAGAATATAGTAAAATTTACCATGCTTCTGGCTCAGTGGGAACACCAAAAAACGGTTTAATTTTTATCTCGAAGCATTTTGGTAAAATTAATAAAATAATAAATAATGATTTTTGTAAAATTAACAATAAAATATAATTTTATAATATGGTTTTATATTATTTTTTCCTAAAGGTATGGTAATAAGAACAATTTTGAAAACCAGAATTTTCAGTAAACCGCTACCATATAAGAGAAAAAATTGCCGTATGAAGGGTTTATATGCCATTTATTTTGGTTTAATCAATTATTAACAAAATGAGGTTTTTTTAAAATTGGATATATATTAACATACAGCTATTAACATACAGCCATTACCATGCATTTAACAGAATTTGTTTCACCGTTTGCTTCTAAGCATTTAAAAAAATTATTTTTTTCAAAGAAATATAAGAACTTTAAATATTTTATGAATTTACTGGATACAAATTAAAGTAAAATAATGAAATATGTTTTAAAAATTTTATACATTTATTTTCAATTGACTTTGAAACACATTGATTTAAATTTAGGAGAAAAACATGGAACAGTCATTGGGAAAAAAAAGGCCTTCAAATTTTAGGCCTCACTTGAAATTGAATATGAGAAGTTGAATAAACATAACCAAATCTTATTTCGCGTTTTAATTGACGTAGAAGCATAGTTTTTTCACCAATCGAAGTACATTATTCTTTCCAAGTTAACAGTTAAAAATTCAGAGTCACGTTGCACCGAGATTTGGTATTCCTTTGCTGCTACATAAAATAAAGCTGAATTTTACCATATTTTGCTGTTTTCACTAACTCCAAATATCAGTAGATGGTTGCACCAAAAGTAGGTGTTTTGAAGAAACAAAACACCTATTTTTATTCTTTCTTTTTTTCTTTTATAAAAGGAGAGAAAAGTTGCACCATTATTATGTATTTTTAAAGCACCCACATGCAGGACAAGTTTGTTATTTACAGTAAAAAAAACTATTTACCGTAAGTAAGTTATTTTATGGCGTACCTCTAACCATTTTATATCACCAACCAAATTAAAGAGGCAACTTAAAAGAAATGAACTTCAATTAATGCGAATAAAAGATTTTCGAACCTAAATAAATTTATACTTGAAGCAACATGCATTAGTCGTCCCGAAACACCGAGCTGTAAAGAAAACATGGAGTCGTAAACAAATATCTTTCAGTTTATAGTCACCAACAACATTTTGTGTCATTCAGCAAATTTTGCTGCAGTCATTTGTATTATGGAAGTATTTTTCGTTCATATTTTTCAGAATTTATAGTGTAACTAAAATAAAATAATCTCTCATTTAACCAAACTTTAGGATAATGAGAAATATTGCACCAAATACAGGTTAAAGATTTACCCTGTTTTTTTATTTTATTATTATTTTTTTTTATTATATTATTTTTTTATATATATATATATATATTTTACAGTGAAATTAAAAAAAAAGCAAATGATTTTTAGATTTTTGAGCCTGGATTGCTTAGTCAACAAGAAAAAACCCAAATGCAACTGAAATGTTAACCACAAAATAACTAGCCCCCAAAATCACCCTCTCACTACTATACGGGAAGTATTTTATTCAAATTTTATACACTCCTTTGAAAACCGTAATAACCTTGGCATTACATAAAGCCCCAGTGACGTAATAGAACGATTTTCAGTAAAACGGTTTTTCAAGGTCGACCTATAGGTAACGGCATCACGTAGTGTGAGTTAGTGCTACTCAAGCCCCTTACCTACCCTCAACGAAAAAAAATGTGACCCAATTTTTTTACAAGCACCAAGCCCATAGACTAAATCGCTTGTGGCCCCAATTTTTTTAGGAAAAAAAAAAAAAGCACATCGCTGTATACGTCTTGTTTTCAAACTTCACGAGTACACTTAAAAATATGTTGAGCTGAAAAAAAAAGAGATTTTTTTCATACCTTTCTATTACCCCTGACCTAGTTTTAACATTTTTTCAACACTTTCACTTATTAAAACCACGTGTAAAAATATAAACATAAGACTTCCTGAAATAAGAGATTTCGGAAAACAGCTGTATGTCTACACTTCATATAGAATGATTTCCATGGTTTTTAACATTAACCGGAAATATTTACCAGGGAAGAATTAATAAGTAACGGATACTTTTGAAAAATGAACTTTTCTCGCAACAGTTTTTGAATATTTTGGTTGTACAAATATTAAATAAGTATTAAAAATATCAAAACGAATTATAAATAACATGGAGAAAAAACTGGTTATTTTCACTTAATATGGAATTGGATGTGATTTTTAAGGTTCTTAGCATTAATCGCAAATTTTTAACAAGGAAAAATACATAGATGTTAAATGGAAAGTTTTGAAAGAATGAAATGTTCTCACACTAGGTTTTGAAATATTTTGATACCACAAAATATCCACTATTCGGCTTGGTTGTTCTTAAAAATTTCTCTTTTAATTAATGTAATTGTGTACATGATAAAATAAAATTTTCTTTCAATTATTTCAAAATATTTAAGGTTTACCCCAAAATTCTAAAATACTTCAATCAATTTTGAGTCATAATATCGGTGATTTAAATCATTTAAAATCGCAGCTATATACTGAAACTCTAAAACACTATAAGTATTGATTCAGTATTGAATTATAGTATCGGTATATTAATCCATAATATTGCACAGATTTTATGCAACCATAACAAGGCTTTAAATTCAGTTGTGTTTTCGTTCTAATCTCTATAACTTGAACATTATTTTTGCAATAAAACTCAGGAAAAAGCAAATTCAGTTACAATATGGTTTAAGTTGGCAACTTTTTATGATTGAAATTTATTTAAATGATATAATGTCTCAGCATGGATCAAAATTTTTAAATATAATGTTAAAAATCTTTCGGCACAGCCATTACCTGTAACCCAATTCTACATCATTTCTATTTAAAACTATTGTAATATAACTAATCATAATATCCTAAATTATGATAAAAGTAAGTTATTAGCCGCGATGGCTCAGGGGATAGAGCGTTCGCCTTCCAATGAGGCGAACCGGGTTCGAATCCCAGTCGATACGAATTCCGCATCCGGCTTGCACTGACCACAGTGCTGAAGTGAAATATCCTCAGTGGTAGACGGATCGTGGGTTAGAGTCCCCTTGCCGTCAGGCTAACCGTGGGAGGTTCTCGTGGTCTTCCTCTCCATGTAACGCAAATGCGGGTTAGCTCCATCAAAAAGTCCTCCACGAAGGCAAATTTCTCCCAATACTCGATCCAGGTGTTCCCTTGTCTTCTGGATTGGGTTCAAAATTACAAGGCTACGGAGTTGAACATTAGTAGCCGTAAACCCATTAAGTTGGGTCGGCTGTTCAACGACGGTTATAAAATAAAAAAGTAAGTAATTAATAAGGCATTTTTTTTAATAATGAATACATTGAAATGAATACTTTACACTTCATATAAATATTATTTGACTTTCTCATATCAAGAACGATACGCATATTATTTGGAATTAAAAAAAGTTATTTGTAAAATGTTTCAAATGTTGAAAGTAACTTTATACATTTGCACAATAAAAAAATTTAATGATAAACAATAATTTATGCGTCCTTAGATGTCATTCCAAGAAACTAGTTTAGAATGACGAAATTCTGCAGTGCCAGTAGAAAAAAAATTTAATTTATATGAATAAAAAAATTCAATTTTTGCCATAAAAATTATCTAATCAAAATTAACAGATATTAAAACTTTAGTTTCAATGATGTACTGATTATATAGCATCTTAATTAAACTTTTATTACTTTAAATCATTTACACTAATCAGTTTGACTATCATTTCTTTCATTAAAATATTTTTGATGGTGTAACGGTAAATATGCGTATGGAAATGTTGATAAATTTTTTTCAAGTTCAAACTTAAACTTTCAAACTCAAATTCAAACTTAAATGAACTCAAAGCATATTTTAATTTCGTTAAGATGTTAGAAATACAAAAAATATCTAAAATTATTTAAAAAGTTTATTCTGAATGCTTTTATTAAATTAATATATGTAATAGAAATATTTTACTTATTAAATTCATGATCGATACAATATTTTCTTTGTTTATTTGTTCGAAGAAGAATTGTGAAGATTCGTAAAATAAAATTTTAGTTTGATTTTTTATATAAGATCAGATATTTTTTCTGAATGTGAATGACTTTCTCAATTTAATTTCGAAATAAAATTTTTATTTTATGATGGTTTTTTGCATTTTGACTTATTTTTTATAACCTGTTTTTGATTTTTTAGGAAATATTTCGTTTCATAGATTCTAGGTTATTTAAATTTATTAAGTAGTTATTTTAAAATTTAATGATAGTGTAAAATTTATTAATTTTTTTTACAGAAATTGTCCAATAAAAAAAGCCAATTGACTGATTTAAATAACATAATTAAAATTCTCAATCTTAGTTCATTACAATATATTTTTGTAATTTTGAAGCCTAAAGGTAAATCAGAATTATCTTTTATAATTAAAAATGACTTTTTAACAATTAATATTATAGCGAACAGTGAATTTAAGAATTATTTTACAAAATCTTTAAACTTAATTTTAAATTCTTTTACCTTCTTCATAAATATGAATTTTTATTGGGCTACGCAGACAAAATTAATTCACCTAATAAACCATCAAGCACTAATTTTTTTTTTTTTTTTTTTTTTTTTTTTTTAATAGTATGTTTTTTTTTTTTTTTTTTTTTTTGCTTGCAATAATCTGTATAATTAAGGTTTTGAACTACCTATTGCTTATTTAAACTCCAAACTCAAAAGAAACTTCATTATGACAAATTTAATAAGATACATTGTTAAAAAAATGCTCAATCTATTTAACATTTTTGTCAATATTCGATAAAAAATATATTATTAAAAACAGAATTATTTTCAAAATAGTAATTTTATGTCCTTTTAAAGTTTCAGTATTCACAAGCTAAATTTAAAAAGTTGTTCTCATAAAATAAATGAAAGTATAATCTTGTAAAAAATAATTTAAATGAGGGTATGCTTTTTTTAAGATTGATATATAAAAAATTTAACATCCTTTAAATAATTAAAATTACCAGATATCTCAGTAAATTTAATTTAGTAAGCAAAGAGGGTTCCGTGGGGAAAAAAATACCTATCTATAATTATAAAAGGGAAGAATAGAGGGAAAAAAACTTAAAAATGGAGAAATAAAATAAAAATTAACGAAGAAAAGGAAAGAATGAACGAAAATTAACACTAACAAAAAAAAAAAAAAAAAAGTGTGTATAAAAACAAAAACTTATTCATTACACGGATCCCGTTCACTTTATTAGCATACAAACCACATAAAGAGAAAAATGTCGAGCGTTTATTAAAAACAAATAAATACATTAAAAAAGGAAAGGAGGGGATATCGGCCCGATAATGGGCCGACGTCGTTATCGCGGGTTACTTTCGAGGCGATAAACGGGACTTAAAGGGAATTGCTGTAGGATGAGAGGAAAAATAAGGAAAAATAGAAGGTGTGAGAGTTCTGAAAACAATGAATGCTTCTTTCTTTCTATCTAATCTTTCATTTCTTTAACAGCTGATGTCTCAATAATCATGAGACATTATAAAAGAAAGAAGGAGAAATAGAAAGAAGAAGATAAAGAGTCTTTCATTGATTAAGTACTCTTTGCTTCTGTGAGAGTTTTTTTTTTATTCGGTGAGAAATAGGACGAAAATATAAACTGATTGGTTCAAGTTTGTTAGAAAAGTTTTTAGACTTGTTCACCAATTTATTAGACTTTTAAACAGGTCATAGGTACTAATCTTTTATAACATGTAAAAAATTTAATTTAAGATTTACAAAAGTGTGAAATTTACCTAAATGAATAAAGTTATTAAAAAAAACAGATAAAAATTGATATAAGGAACTATATAAGGAAAAGTAAAGTTTGGTGAACTTTTGAATAAAATTCTATAATTTTAATGTATTAAGATTTAATCTTAATAGTTCATAGGATAGTCTAGGATCTTTGCATAGCAATAAACTAGCGCATAAAAATATTTTATAATACGAAATAAGGCACGAGAATGCTCTTTCTTTGATTAAATATTTTTAAAAATTTCGACGGTTTCAAATTTATGACCATCAAGATGCAAAAAAAAGGAAGATAGGTAGCCATAATCTGGAAAATGCAGTCCCAATAGTTTAAGCAGGAAAGCGGTTGAATGTCTTAGCTTTTTTAATGTTAATACTACTTTTTAGTGTTTGCTTAATATTTGGCATTATTTAAATTACACTGATAGAAATTTCTTTAATTATTTAATTGTTACTTTACCATATTCAAATAAAGCAGTCAGATAACCAATAAGATGGTAATCAAACTGTTAACTGTGAAAAAAAACTATTATCAACTGCACTCGCTTAATAGGGTTAAACAACCAGAATTTTATCGTACCAACTCAGTCCACCAAATGAAGTCACTTACTTCGTTGCAACTGCCTACATGTTTTAGCCGAGTGGTCTAATCTGTCAGGCTCCAGACCGATGGAACTAGGGTTCGAATCCCAGCATTGACACCATAGACTTTAAGGTTAATCGAATGCATAGGCTGCTGCCAGTTCATCATAGTTTCAGAATGACACTTTTAACAGTGTATAAGCAATTTTTTACAGTATTAGTAAAACTACTTACCCAAAAGAAATTTCAGCAAATAATATTATTTATTTTTGAAACGAAAGGAAAGTTGTGAATTGTAAAGTATACACATTTTAAACTATGCAATTTAAGGTAAAATCTAAAATTAATGTGGAATCAGTCATTTGACTGATTCCATGGTTCTCGAGGGTTTTGCTTCAATTCATTGTGGGGTAATTTGTCATGAACTCAATTCTTCAGAACGATAATTCATCGTGGGTACAACTTGTCTCAGAGACATTTAGCCGTGAGATTAATACCCAGCAACAATTCATTATAGGCACATACTAGTCTCAAAGACAATTCGTAGTGAGCACTACTCGTCGCTTCCACAACTCGTCGTATTAAAAATTAGTCATGAGCACTATTTGTCGCTTCCACAACTCGTCGTATTAAAAATTAGTCATGAGCACTATTTGTCGCTTCCATCACTCGTCGTATTGAAAATTCGTCATGAGCACTATTCGTCACTTCCATAACTCGTCGTATTGAAAATTCGTCATGAGCACTATTCGTCGCTTCCATAACTCGTCGTATTAAAATTTCGCCATGAGCACTATTCGCCGCTTCCATAACTCGTCGTATTGAAAATTCGTCATGAGCACTATTCGTCGCTTCCATAACTCGTCGTATTGAAAATTCGCCATGAGCACTATTCGTCGCTTCCATAACTCGTCGTATTGAAAATTCGTCATGAGCCAAATTTCTTGCGGTTTCAATGAAAAACATCTATTTACGAGGACAAAACTCTTGCATTGTCCATAAAAACTAACCAAAGTTTAATTTGCGATAATGAGTTCATATTTAATTTAGAAATTGAAAATAAAGAAGTTTTAGTGTCTAACGGAAGCATTGATCATTCCTCTCCGCCCCTTTGTAAGTTGCAATAAAAAAAAATCACAAATCACTTTTCCCAGAGGTTCTGCCATACTATTTTAACGGTAACAAATTAATAATGTAATAATATAAATATTTAGGGAGCAATTTTATAGACAATTCTAGAGCTTTTTCTTCGTGAAAAATTTATTTGATCGAAAACTGAAAGAACTTGTGCTCATGATTATTTTTTGCTGCGACGAGTTGTGCCTGCGATGAATGACGTGAAATTTAACATCCCTCAACTTTCCAAAACATTTAGTTTCCAATTAAATAAAACAATAATCAATGATAAAATGTATAAATTAATAATTATCAATAGTTAGGTTAATGTTTAGTCACAACTGATAACTGTTTTAGAAATGGAATAAAATGTTTTGAACATTTGAAATTAATCATCTTTTTTTCATAAAATTTCATTTTTATTCATAATACTAATTTTGCATTGTTTTAGAAAAAAATTAGGTTTAAGTAACGCTAAGAAAATGCTTAATTAAAGGAAACAACGAATTAAATAAATAATTTTTAACAACTATGCAATAAAACAAATCAATAAAAAATAATATATATTCTATGCAATAAAAAATATCAAAATTAAGTAATAATTTTTAACATCGAATTCAAATAATAAATTTATAATATTTTTTAATATTCAGTTTTGCTAAAGAAATTTTAAAAAATTACATTTTGTCACGTATTTCAAATTAGGAAACTGAAACTATTAACTTTTACTAAAACTTTTATGAATATTATATGTAAAGCTTTTCTACGCAAAACCAAATATTCATATTTACAAGATGGGTAATAGCACGGTTTTATTTGTATAGTCTTTTAAAATTATAAAACACCTACTTCTTTTAAACTTCAAAGAAAGGTTGAGCTTCATTTAACTGCATTATTTACTTAGGTTGATTGAAATCAATAGTTAATGACAGTCTCTTATCATAAGTTGTTTGCTCTTTAAGATGGATTTAATTATTAGTCGTACGAAATGCATTTTCAGACCCCAGGGAAAATTTATTACCACGTGTAAATATTAAACGAAATCTTTGAAAATGGTGAATCTTATACCTTTCACGTTGGGATTAGCAACTATAACAGTGGCAGCTGCTTCTCTCTTGAAATTTCTGTATTTGACATTATTAATTAAAAATTTTGCATCAAACTTTTGCCATGATGTATCTTTACTTAAGAACTAATCGATAGGTTTAAAAGCACAGAAGCTGAGGAAACGGATGAAACTTGATGAATGCTTTTCAGTTGGCGTTTGTTAAGTTTAAATAGTGTTAATTTGAATGTTTAGTTAAAAGTGGCTGTAAAAGAAACATAAAATTAAAAATTGTTGAATGCTGAAGCTGATAAGTAAATATTATTATGATGTATATCATAATAATTTTGTGAAATTTGAGTAAACATATCGCAGTTGATGATGAAACTGCAAACCTTTCATGTTAAGCATATATTCAGAAGAAGTTAACTGCGACCCACACGAACTCTAATAAACGTGATTTTTTTTCATACTTATTTTCTACTTATTTGGAACTCTGTTTATATTATAATATCATTTGTTTTTATTCTATTTTAGACAGACTATTTCAATCATACTTTAAGTATATTTCAAATTAAAATTTATGCTAGTATATATGTATATATATATATATATATATATATATATATATATATATATATATATATATATATATATATTGTTTTTTCTTAAATTAAAAATTTCTAAGAAATGTAAATCAGTTGTTCGATAATCAGTAAAATAAAATTGCCTGTTTGACTGGATATTTCTTATTAAGAACTTTTTTTAATCCATTCATTATATTATATTTGTTTTAACTATAGAAATATTGCCTACCTTTTTTATTAATCATTTCAACTACTTTTTCTATTATTGAACTTAATACATAATTGATTGTGTAATAGTGAAAATTTTCATATCACTAAGTATTACAATTAAATTTTGAATCTAAAAAAGTTAAATTTTTTTAAAATTTATAATTTTGAATTTTTTTGCACAATTTGGCTTAAGATATGGTTAAATTATTTAATGCACTATTTATGCAATAGAATTTGATATGTTTTCTGTAAGTAAATGAATGAAAATTTTAGATCTCTGATAATCCCAATAGTTTTTATAAATGAATGTGAAAAATATGCAATGAGATATCTCAAATTAAAATACTCAATGTAAAATGAAGTTTTAGCTTTAGTTATAGTTGTTGCTGAATGCTTGTGGCCGACGTATATCAAATTCTCAAATATCTCAAAACATAAAGTCAAATAAAGTAACATAACTTAAAGCAATTCTGCAACTATATTTATTTTATTTTATCTGAATTTAATAGCCCAAATCTGATTTATCTTAAAGAGACATATGCTTTCTTTGATTTATGGATTTCTTTCATAAAAATTAAAGTATATTTAACTAATTTATATTTATGTTTTTCGTCTTGAAACTTTAAAAATATATAATATTAATTTACACGATTTTTTTTTCTGCTTCAGCATTTTATTCATAATAAATTTTTTCTCAGAGTTTTAGTTGATTTCTTGTGTTCAAACCTCACTTGAGGCTCTTCATGTACACTGTACGGTCTCATTGTTTGAATGGACTTTTTAATTGTTTTCATGCATATCATTTTATTTAAAATATATCATAATTTTACTTAATATAAACTTCAATTGCTATTAAATATATTTTAAATAATATTTTTTAAAGCAAATGAAGTTAATTTTATGAAGTTTATCTCTCCACATTAATTTCTTGTGTTTATTCGTTTAATAGATTCAAAAGTCCTAATTCATAAACTTTTCTGCATACACTTGATAATTTAAAATTAAACAACTATGCAAAGTTAAATTTCGTATATTTCGGTGATGTATATACATTGAATTGAACTGAATGCAGGGTTAAAGAGACGTGGTCCATAGTAGAGCAAGCTTTGCTAAATAAACGGTTGTAACGTAAAATAGTCATAATTTAAAATTAGATTACTCAGAAACTATTCAACCAATTTTGTTCAAATTTTATAGTTTGTCACTTAAATTTACATTACTTAAACTTATGTAAAAATTTGTATACCCTGCAATCAATTTCTTTCGAATATTATTAAATAAAATATTTAAAAAAATATATTGTTTTTTTTTTATATTTTATTCAAAATTAACTTTATATTTTATTTAAATTACTTTTTTCAAGAAAATATTTTTGAATAAATGAGTTATATAATTGTTTGTAAAATTTTTCAATTCGCTTTTCAATTCGCTACTTCAGATATGGTGAAATACGCAAAAAATAAAATTAATATTAAAAGGTTTAAAATTTGGACCGCTCTCCTGACCATACTAGTGTGACCATATTTCCCAGACTGTGGCCATCCTTATAATTCGGAGGTTAGAAATCCGAGTCCGTGTAAAAACATATGTTTATTTTATTTTATTTTTTAAAAAAAATTTTTTTTTTTTTTTTTTTTTTTTATAACCGTCGTTGAACAGCCGACCCAATTTCATGGGTTTACGACTGCTAATGTTCAACTCCGTAGCCTTGTAATTTTGAACCAATCCTGAAGACAAGGAAACTCCTGGATCAGTACCCCCAGAGGTTTTGATTTGTTATGGGAACATGGAGGACTTTGAGACTCGACACATTTAACGTGCATCAGTCACCATTTACTACACGGGGAGTCTTCGGCCGGCGAGGATCGAACCCACGACCTCTAGGATATGGGCCCAGCGCCCTACCGACCAGGCTATCCCGGCCTCATATGTTTATTTTATTTTATAACCGTCGTTGAACAGCCGACCCGAATTCATGGGTTTACGACTACTAATGTTCAACTCCGTAGCCTTGTAATTTTGAACCAATCCAGAAGACAAGGAAACTCCTGGATCAGTACCCCCAGAGGTATTGATTTGTTATGGGAACATGGAGGACTTTGAGACTCGACACATTTAACGTGCATCAGTCACCATTTACTACACGGGGAGTCGTCGGCCGGCGAGGACCGTTTTTTATGTTTATTTAGAGAAAGCATGTTTTTGTGTCTTCTGATCTGGTAATATAAAATATCGTTTGCGCTAATTAATGAACATATTTGAGTTCATCCCCGCCAAACCACTAAAATTCAGCTTGAGAAGAGGAAGATCCGGTCATTAAATCAAAAACTATTCAAAATAGTCGCGTTTTTTTTTTTTTTTTTTTTTTTTTGTCTTTTTTTTTGCGCGCTGTATTTAAAAATTTAAAATTAATTAATTTATTTACTTAGTATAAGTGAATATATATGGTTATACCAAATTATATCAATGCGATGGTTAAATTCAGCATGAGTTCTATGTGATCATTTTGTGAAATTGTTTTGCTTTTTTCGAAAGAATGATGTGATTTGATCTGTATTTTTAATCTTGTAAACCATATAAATAACGTTACAAAACTACGTATATCTTTTTATTTTTTATTCTTCTCTAAAAGCACGGATCGATAATTTCGTAATCAATAACGTTTTTAAGGATGCTCTCTTCTTCGAACATCTGAACGTGGCAGGTCACCATTTATTACGGTATTTATTCTATTTTTTTCTTCTTTAAGCCTCTCTGTCTTTTCGCCTCTTCTGGTTTTCTTCTTCCTTATTTTCATTTTTCTTTTACTTGCTATTTTTTAGACTTTCCTTCTTTTTTCGTTGGGTGCGGGACGTATTTCTAAATTTCTCCTGTGACTTTAACTGTCCATTCGAATCTTTTGTTCCTTATCGTAAGCTACTCTGGATCTTGGATCAGGAAAATAGATTGGTCTATGGATAAAACGCAATAAAGTTTACAAGCACAAATCTGCCTTTTTTCCACAGCGCCGGCTTGGCTATAAAATAAAGCTGCTTTATATATCAATTCGAGGAAAAAAAAAGATTTCAAATTACTTTGCTTGTTAGGAAAACTAGAGAAGCTAAAATAATGGCTGTTTGTTTGTGACTGGTTTGGGTTCCTTATAAAGAATATTTTTTCCTAAATATAAAAGTAGATTTTGTAGCACGCGTAAAGAAGAATAGGCAGAAAAAATAACTATCTTATTCTGTATTTTTTTAAATTATTTAGCATTTTAGTTCAATAAAATGCTTCGAATTTGTTTAAAAAACTATATTTATAAACTTAAGATGTTCGGATAATCAAAAATAATATATTCTTTTGAAAGGAAATTTATATTTTGTTAGATGTAAAAAAGAGTTGTCAGTAAAAATAATTCCATTGAAACGATTTTGTTTAAAATTTCCCCTTATTTCAATCTTATAAAGTTATTAAATCACCAAATTTTATAACAGATTATAAAATCATATTTTATTGTTAATTTTGCCAAAATCATTACCATAGTGCTTCGGTAAAAATTATCGAGCTTTTTGGTGTTTTCATAGAGCCAGAAACACAGTAAACTTTACCATACCCTGGTAGTTTTGATCATACTTTTTTCTCTCAAAGGATAAACTATCTACCAATTTTGTTTTATATACTCCTTTAAACCAAAATTATAATAAGCTACTTAGAATTTGAGTTTAACACTATATCATTTTAGTCAATTTTGTATAATTTTTCTTTTGATTTAAAAAAATTTTTTTTTACAAAAATATGCATAAATCATCAAAGATTAGAGAATTTAAAACGTATTTTGAAAATATAGATTGCAAAGAGTTGTGTTTATTATTAATCAGTGGGAATTTTGTGATAAAGTAACTAATGTAAGCTTTAAAGAACATTTCAAATAAGGACCTACAACAAAAATTTAGTTTAGCTCCCTCTAACCGAATTGGTAGCAGGTTATTTTAACTTTCAATCTAAACCTTAATTATGCAAGTAAAATTCTATTAATCTAAATATTTAGTAATTTAGTTTCATGATAATAGTTATGTTTTTATTTAATCGTGAGTTTTTATTTAATCGTGAGTAATTATGCAAGTAAAATTCTATTAATCTAAATATTTAGTAATTTAGTTTCATTATAATAGTTATGTTTTTATGTAATCGTGAGTAATGTTAAATTATGATATCATTCGTTTTGCCATTTTTATAAATTAATGCTTGAAATATCATAATATACAAAATAACCAGAATCATGAATAATAAACACCAGAAAAATATTGAAAACTTTTAAAAGAGAGTGTCAGAAAATATTTATTGCATTGAAATACAAATCCTTTGAAACTATCAACATTTTAGTATCATATATCACTCGTTACAAAAAACGTTTAAGACTTCCATTAAATCTTTTTTGACATTTGACCACATTGGCGCCAATTTTCTAAGTCAGCATTTTCATTTTTCAATTCATTTTTTTTTTTCCAAACTAGCTTAATCGAATTTTTTTTAAAGAAAAGAAAAAAAAAATTCAGATATTTACGTTTTCGGGAACGGAGATTATTTAAAATAATTCCAATGGTGTTGAGTTATATGAGCTGATTTTTTTCTCTGCTTATGTTTCAGAGCATTTAAGATCTGTATTGAGAGACCATAAATTATGTTTTACGCAAATAAGCTTTAGCGTATCAGTGTTGCCGCTAGAGGGATAGCGTAGATCTTACGCACTATAGTAAATTAATATCGCGTGTGCGTTGAACTATACTTCATACCGCTGTTGATCCAGTACACCCTATAATGCTGACTATTTTTCCCAACTGTGAGAAGTATTTTCAACAGGATAATGCATCCAGTTATCCAGCTGTTGTTGAAAAATGTTGGTTTGGAGAACATGGTGGTTGCTTCACTTGTTTGCCTTGGCCTCCACTATCTCTAGATCTCAATCTTATTTAGAAATCTAGAATAAAACAGCTAAGGAAATTCATTGAATGATTTGACGCTAGGTAAGTATTTAAGAGTCTCGTACTTAAGAATTTTGAAGATTTCGGTATTTTTTTAAGATTAAAAAAATAATGCAATTATTTGTTTCCAATGAGAAAAGTTATGCTTCTATGCAAATTAGAATGCTATGTATTCCTTCAAAAGCTGCTGAGACATGCTATGCATCATATTAAAATTTTTTTTTCAACTTTCAAACAATATACGATTAGTCCATCATTTATTTTTAGTAGTGTGCTCAAAGATTCAGTAAAAATGTTGTAAATCATTTCTTTCATATTTCATTCCTGAAAAAGCTGTATGCTGTATTCAGCTATTTCGAATTTTTTTCTGATAAAAGCTGATGATTTCTTATTGAATTGGAATGAAACCTTTTGCTGGAGTCACGCAAACACCCTTATCTCCGTCTTTTTTTACTGTTTATGTGCATTTCGAGAGGAAATGCTTAAGATGATTAGGTATCATCTCTTTCTTTAAAACACTTGTATGAAAGGTCGAGTTCAATAAAACACATTTATAATTTCTATTATGAAGCATTCAAACACTATTTAAAAACTAAGATCAGTAGAGTCCTTGAATTAAACTGGTTAAATAAAAATTCAGAAGCAACATTCACTCCCACAGTTTGATAACTGTTACAATAATTGTGGTCATGGTTATGGTTGTAATTTAGCTTATTTGATTTCAAATTTCTTCTCTCAAAACCCTCTTCTGCCGGTGTTTTTGCCTTTTTGAAAAATAACTAAACTAATTTAATAAAAACTCAGAAGTGACATTCATTATTTCATCTAGTTAAAGTTACCTGTTAGAATAGTATGGTAACAGTTATAGTTAAAATTTCAAAAAAATTCATTCTTTCACATTTGTAGCTAAAAAAATTCACAACTTTCAACACTTCAAAATTTTTTAATTATTAAAGTGGTTAATTTTATTTTAGGGTAGGTATATGCCCTCTTGTTAGCGCCGCGTGTTTCCTTTAACTCCTCCTACATTCTTTTTCAGATTTTTTTTACAGTTTATATGACTTTTGAAAGGAAGTACTTAGGTTGGATAATTATTCTCTTACTTTCAGGCATTGAGGTACAAAAGGTCGAGTTCAGTCAAAAACATTTGCTATCTCCCTTGCAAAAAATGTTTTGCCGTCAGTTAAAACTTTTTAAAAACTAGGGATCTATGAATTAAATTGATTTGATAAAAATGCGGAAGTGATATCCATAGCTGAACTGCAGGGTAAATACCTGTCACTATAAGTGTGGTCACGGTTATGGTTAAAAGGTTGCAACTTAGTTCATTCACATTTGATCCTGAAAAACGACAGCCAGCAGTTGGAATTCAGCAATTTTTGTCGAGGTCGTCGGGAAGCCTCTGCAAAAAGGAAGGACTTTTGCAAAAAAAGGAAGGGGTTGTATAAGGCGTCATCCCTTTTTACTCCTTTCTACACTACCAAAATAGGGCCCCTTTCACAGCTGCCCTGAGGCCCCTTTGGCACACGCGGGCAGCACGTTCATACCCGGATGCTGAATAGACAGCTGAACAGGAAAGAACCACCCCAACTCTTCCCTCTCAAGCTCTTTTTAACTCCCTCCCCCCTTTAGAACATCCCTTTTTTTAAAATATAGTTTGAGAAAGGGGCGCGCGCGAGAACTTTCGCTAAAACTTCCCCACTGATGGTGAAAACCTTCCACTTCCTACATGTGTAGAGTCCCTATATACAATTTCTGGTACCAACTGTCGAATTTGCAGTTAGGGACAAACTGTTAGAAGAGATTTAGTTTTGTTTTTCAAATTTCACTCTTTTTTTTCTTCGAGTTTTCGGGATATGTTGGGGGTTTCGGGGGGCAGAGAGGTACTGACTTGTTGGTAGTTCCTCCTCCGGGTTTTTTTTCCCTATAAACTTAGTCCTTTTCAAGTTCAGTTTTTAAAATTTTGTCAAATTTTAAACAAGGGTTAGTGTCGAGTTGAAAGTGAATGTAGTTGGGTGGTGGCGTGAACTTATGAAGAGGTCGTTGTGCTCTGTACTTATCCTATTGGATTCCACTTAGTTTTTAAAATGTTTTACGCGTGGAACATGTGTGTTAGGTTGTTTATAGGATGAGTTATTCCGAAATAATGTGTAAAATCGTTTATTGGGGATTTTTCAAGGAAAAATTGTGCTCTGCTGTAAGTACATAACAATAAGTTTATTTTTATAGCTTGCATAAAATTATATGAAGAAACATTTTGGCATTAATATTTTTGGGAAAATTTATGAGCCTGTATCATAAATAAAAATGTGTGGTAACTAATTCAAAAATAAAGCAAACCGCTAAGTTAAAGTAGATGTTTCAAATCTGTATATATATTTAAAATTTTAAGTTGCAAAAAATAAACATGAAATCGATGAAAACAATAAGAAAGATGTCTTCGATAATTATTCAATAGTCCTGATGTTGGATTTCACTAAGTCTATTAGTTGTTTTATATGCAGAAAATGCATTTTAGGTTGCTTATAATCCCAGATATTCATTAATACTATATTAAATTGGTAAATGTCTATTTTTTAATAAAATATAATTTTATTGCGGTACATTCTTTTAAAGTCTTTTTTTTATTTTTTTAAGAAATTCAAACTAGTGAGAAATTTAAATAAAAAATTAAACTATGGTAGAGTTTTGCTTATTTAATATAGTATTATATTATTTACTCTAATATTTAAAGTGTCAAATGTGAAAATATAAATAGATGCGATTAAAATTTAAAGCACACTGAAGGAAAATTTACTTAGGAGGTCTAACATTCCGTTATAAAATGACAAATAACATTATTCAATTTATTTTAAAATATGGGTTTTCATAACTATATAACTTATATAATCGTTTATTTATGTTTTCTTATTTCTCTGAGATTTCTCAGAGTTCAATAACTTTTGACCAATCTAAGACTGATATATATTTCTAAATAAAATAATGGCCGGATATTCCTATTACATGCATCAAAATTAATTTTTAAAAAAAGAACTTTTTGCACATTCATTTGCTTGAAATTCAGATCTTTTGATCATTTTTTTTCTTCTCCAAATGATTTTATCCCAACTACCTTTTGTCTCATTTCGATATATGCCAGATAAATAACTGATTGTTATTTATCTTATTAAATAATATTATTTAATTCATTTCAAAATATGGCTTTTAATAAGTATATAACTGATATCTTCATTAATTTACTTCACAGTTCAATATCTTTTAAACAATCTTAGACTGATATATGTTTCCAAACAAAATAAGAGCCAAATATTCCTATTATATGCATCAAAATTCAATTACACAAAAAAGAAAATTTTGCATATTCAGGTCAAATGCTTGAAATTCAGATCTTTTGATCATTTTTGTTTCCTCTCCAAACGATCTTATCCCAACTTCCTTTTGTCTCATTTAAGAAAGTTAACAATAATTGCAGTTACAGTGAATAACAGTATCGTTAATATTCATCGTTCCTCCCCGTTAATAAGTGAACATTCACGGTTATCTTTCCTCCAGAACTAAATTAACGAAATTTTCAACTTTGTCAGATTCGACACTATATCGTATAGGCGCCCATGAGAGAGGCATTTTATATTCATAGTGATTATAATTTCGGTTTTCCTTCTGTTAGGGTTCAACTTATCTTAAATTTATGCAAATATTTAAACTCGGTGAACATGCCGGACTCATGATTGCGATTCCAAAGTTGGCATCACCACTCTTTGTATTCTCATCACGTGATATATAAAGGTGCCGAACAGAGGGGATCAAATTTGAGAAAGGCGCATTGACTGTATTGTAATATTGTTATCTGATCACACTTTTCAGTTAGCAACTTTCAATTCTGTCTTTCAGAAAGGATCATGTGACTTACTCCGTTCATATATTTCTGCCATTTTGCATTGTTCTACGGGGTTTTAATTTTAATGATTTTTGACTGTTAGAAAACTAAAGCAAATTATTATGCATTCGGCTGAAGTTTTAATAAACTAAAAAATATATCTACAGAACGCAAGCATCATCAGTTTTGAATTCCATTCAAAAGTAAAGATGGTTTTGGGGTTGAATGCCAATACTGACTTACCTTAATTCAAAACTTTTCATGTTCTAAACGGAGAGAACATTTACCAAAACATCTCACAGTTAGCCTTAACTATATGGTAATTGATGTATTTTATCCTTTAGTTTTAAAAATATCACTAATTAATAATGTGTAGTTTAAAGTAAATGACTACGATGAATAAAAGTTTTATTATTATTATTTTTTTCTTCTGCAGATTTTTTGAGTTTTAGAAGTTATAGGATAAAATAAAAGTATATTACGGTTAATTTCTTAATTTATCCTATTTTACCCTAACACAGCATAAGACCAATAGTTTAACAACATTTATATTATTTCAATCTACTGTAATTGCGCAATCTTAAACTCGCATATTATAAAATATTTACTTTTCTTGAATTTTAAACTCAACAAAAGACCAATATTTTAACAATGTTAGTAAAGTTTTAACCAATTATAATTTTGTAAACATTACGTTTTAGACTCCGATAAAAAATATCATAAAACTTTTGATATAACTTTATATTTATCTTACAATTCAATTCTGATGCCCTTTTTCCTTTACACAAAACGGAAAAAAATTATTAAAAAAACACCATATGAAAAATTTTGCAAGGAAAAATTTTTCTGTACTGTATAAATATTTCATTGATAGAAAATATGTTTAGTTTTTTTTTTTTTTTCTTTATCTAAATGCTATAAACAAAATTAACAAAGTCAACCTCTAATATAAATTTAAGAGCTGTGGGTGCTCAGGGGATAGAAGACTCGCCTATCAATGAGGTGACCTGGGTTCGAATCCTAACGATGGCTTGTCGATATGAATCCCCAGCTCACATTGACCACAGTGCTGATGTAAAATATCCTCAGTGGTTGACGGATCATGGGTTAAATTTATTTTGCCATCAGGCAAACCGTGGGAGGTTTTAGTGGTTTTTCTCTCCATGTAACACCAATGTAAGTTATTTTCATCAGGAAGTCCACCACGTAGCTAAATTTCTCCAAATACTTGATCTAGGAGTTTCTTGCTTTCTTGATTGTGTTCGAAATTACAAGACGACGGAGTTGAACATTGGCAGTCGTAAACTAAAAAACTGGATTAAAATTGAAAAAAATAAATAACAAAATAAATAAAAACTCTAGATTTCAACTAGTTTTGACTGTATATTCCTGATATGTAAGCTGTTAATAAAACTAAAAAAGTCGCTAATATGAATACAAAACATATTTTTCTAGGAAGAAATTGAGTGACAAAATGAACTACGTGCATATATATATACATGTATAATATTTTATATTATAGCCTATTTGGTCTTGTATACTTAAACCATACATAACTCCATGTAAAAACAAAATGAAGAAATGGGCCATAAAACAACAGCAGTTACAGAAGACTTTTTTTTTCTTTCTCCATTTCAAATTACATCAAAAATGATAACTACCTTAATGCTCATAACCAAAGTTTCAACGTGTCATAACGTGTTGTTTTTCCTGGAATTTTCCAGGAAGAAGCAATATCACGCCTTACTGGAAAAATCTCTGAATCTCACTGCAAAGATCACAGAAAAACTTTTTGAAGAGCCAATTTTACTTAGTATAATTACACTTGGTACCTACAAAAAGTGGAGTTGTAGTTTTGCAGTTACTTGCATACCTAAGGGTAGGTGTTCACTAGTGGAAATAAAAAAAAGTTTCTGAATGGAACATAAAGCAGTTTTTCTAACGAGTTCGAAGAAAATCGTTTTATGAGTTGAGCAGAACATTATAAAGGAATGTTGAATACGTATTCTATAAGCACCGAAAATATTTTTTTCTTGGTAAGCTCTCTTTAAAAAAAAAGTTTCGAAAAAATTTCTGATTTTTTTAAAAAAACAAAACAAATTACAGCAGTCGTTAGTATTAGCTGAATAATTTTCATTAACATTTTTATTTCGCTTCACAGAACAGTAGTAAAGAAAGCGATGAAAAACAAAGTTTTTACCTGCTTTGGGTCAGATTTATTTCTAAAAACACATTTTGAAATATGAATGCATAGCTTAAGATTTTATAAATTTTTATATATATCTGTACAGTATTAATGCAGTTTTAACAAGTACAAAATAAACTAACACAATAATAAATTGTCCCTATATTAGTGCATTCGGAATCTATTGAAACTGCATCAGTTACCATAATAACTGTTATATCTATTAACAAAACAAATTTATCCTCAATGGCGTCAATAATAGTAGGGCGATTTTTTACTTTTCTTCTAAACGAATTCATACGATTTCTCTCTAATTTTGTTTTAGTACGTATCTTATTTTTTACTTTAATTCGCACCTATTAGCAAAATTAATTAAGCACATTTGGCGCAAAAAGTAATTTGGCAAATTTTACCCTTCTGTTAAATCGATTATTACCATTTCTCCCTTAATTTTTCTTTTTTGTATATAGTTTTTTTTTTACTTCAATTGGTAACTATAACTAATGCGAAAACTAATTATGCATAACATCTATAACAGTATGGTAACCTTTATACGATCCTTCTAAACGAATAAGTACCTTTACTCCATTAACTTTGTTTTTAATACATAGGTTATTTTTTATTTTGATTAGAACTTATTAACTGAAGAACATGGTCAAAATAGTTTGGGAATTTTTTACTGTTCTCTTAACTCATTTCTCCATTAATTTTGTTTTTAGTGGGTAGCTTTTTTTTCCAGGTAGCACCTATTACCGAAATTAATCAAGCATCATTGGAGACAATGACAAATTTAAATGTTTCTTCTAAATGAATTAGCATTAATTAATAATTAATTTTGCTTTTCAGTATATAATTTAAAAAAAACAGCTGATTTTAATTTATTTACTTTCGAAACACTAATTTAGTGACCCTTATGTTAACATGTTCACGTTAATAATTGAGTTTATCTAACGAATGAAAAATAATTAGATATAATAAATAATGATAATAAATTAATTAGCACAATTTAATAATTAATTTTACCTTTCAGAATATAATTTTTTTTTTCAAAAAATCGCCAATTTTAGATTATTTACTTCTACAGAATACTTTTTTCAAAGTATAATTATTAAGAAAATAAACCCGTGGTTTCATAAAGCTTTAGAAATTCTAATTTAGTGAAGCTAATGTTAACATGCTTAAGTTAATCGTTGAGTTTTGCTAACGAATGAAAAATAATTAGATGTAACGAATGAATGAATGACGTAACGATGAAAAAAATAATTAGTTATTAAAGAACGTGAAGAAAAATGCGCATTTATAACTGAGGACTATAAGCTAGAAAACATTGCTTATGTTTTAATTCAGATATTTTAAAGACCGAATCACCTGCAGTTTAATATACATCAATGGCGAGTTCTGAATCAATGAGACATTTTAATTTTTCAAATGCATACCTGAATTTTTTTTTAACGGTTTTTAGGATCGAGCGCTTTTGATCGAGTAAAATTGCGCTTTTCAGCCATTATCGAAATTTCAGGAAGCTAGCACAAACGCTTCTTGATTTATAAGAGAGACAAGCATACACACAAGCTGACATTCTCTTCATTTTATTATTAAATGATGTTAGAATTTATAACTATATATTAATTTTATGCTTTCCTACATACTAATGTTTCTTAAATTGTCATTTGTACGAACTAAATACTTCACAAACTTTCACTTAAATAACCAGATTATTAGATACATATCAGAAGTTATTTTTAATTAAATCATAACCCTCTTGTCAAGGAATATTTTTTGTGGGGTCGGGGAAATATTTTAAATGCAACTAAATATATTATAAATAATGCTACCATATTTTCGTCCGTACTCATATTGAACATAAAAATATTAAATGGCCTTTTAAAAATGTTTTGTATCACAACTCCAAGTAACATTTATATTAATAAAAATTTTAAAAAGAGCATTGAGCTTATTATGAAGAGCTTTTACTTTTATTGAAGCTTATTTACATAATGTTTGATGACTTGATCATAGAAATCTTTCTAGCCGCCAAAAATGCGCAGTGTTTCGCCAATGTATCCAGTATTCATTAATCTTACTAAAGAAGAATCACAAATGCGAACAAACGCGCTGAAAAACTTTTGCGATTTCATATTTCTTTAAGGAAGCAACAGAAAAAGAAGATAAATAAATGACATTTTAGACTATTTAAATCTTTAGGTTAAACGGCACTACAAAGGATGAAGTTTAGAAAAGGAATAAGAGGAAAAAAAAAAAAATTCACTCGCTCTGTATTTTTTATCCAATTTTTCAAAGTCCAAAGAGAAATAAATCTGATTATTGAATATCGATTAAAAAGTAATTTTTCACATTGTTGTCCGAAATTGATCCGACCGGGATAAAACGAAAGTGACAGTTAAAAATTGCTTTTTCAGAAATCGATCGTATTGTTGAAGTATTCTAATGATCGTTCCAAACGATAACAGCAAATACCTAATTTCGACAACATAAGGTACATGGGGTGTGTCTGTGGAAAAAAATATCGTTATCTAATTTTAATCGGAGTGATGCGGAGTTTTTAAATAGGATTGTTTTATTTTTTTTTTTTTTTTTTCTTTTAAAAAATAACTTTTCTTTAAACTAATGCGTTTTTATTTCTCTCTTTAGAAAAGAGACGTAATATGTTTTTATTGTATTTACATCTTTAGAAATTGTGTTGTTGAGAGTTAAAAAAACTTAGTATTGAATCAGTGTTTTTGAACTTTTACAGGAAAAATAGGCTGAAGAGAATTAAAAATTTAATTTCAAAAAGTAATAGCTTGACAGACAAGAATGTCATTTGTTTTTATATATGAGCATTAGCAACTTTTCAATGCTTATGTTTTTGTAAATATTATATATAATGAAGTAATTGGGTTATAATGTTAACATTTAAACCATGTAAAAATATATTTATAATTTTTTTTAATTTGCTTTTATTAAAAAGTAGGAGCTTAAATACATGCACATACTGAATTTCATAAATTAAATCCACAAGATTAAAAAAAAAGCAGATAAAAATTATTTTAAAAAGCCTCTCATGTCTGTTCTATATTTAATTTTAAAGATTTTTTTAAGTTCTAAAGCTCATTAAAATTACCAAAAAGAAAAAGGATAATTTTTATTCATTTTAGCTTTAGTCTCATTTAAATAAATCGTGTTTAGTAGCGATGCTTTTTAATAGTACTTTTTTTTATTTAACTTGATAATTTTCTGGTAACGGGAAAATAGTTTCATATTAGTATTAAAACTCAATCAAAACTAAGGGGAAGCCCGGGAAAATGTTTTTTGATTTAAATTGCAAGATGAATGGATAATATGTCGATATTTTTTTAAAATTCATATAAAGAATTTGTTATTCAAAACGAAGACCACTAGAAATTTCTTCCTACGAGCTGTATTATGAAAACTTTCAAATGTAATTTTGAGTAAAGAAAAGTTTTGTTCGTTTTTTATAGCACAATTATAAATAAAACTTGTTTACTCTAAGAAAAACTTGAAAAACATTAAGAAGCACAAAAAATTACATAAATTAATATTATCAGATTAATAAATCAGAATAAGGGGTAGAAAAATTTCGTACAATAACTTACTCATGATTAAAACTTCATGTGTTTCTCTAGCTTAATTGTGCCAAATAAATTAGTTATATTACTTTATTAAATAAAACTTCATTGCCTTCAAAAATGTGTAGATGGAAATAAATGTTGACTTGTTTCAAGTGCTCGAAAACATGCACCCATTGTCAAGAGCGCTTGAAACTTGTCAAATTTTATTTCCATCTTCAAATTTTTGAAGCCAATAAAGTTTTTCATTCAAGTAATGTCTTATCGCTTCTGTTTCTCCCAATTATATTTTTAATAGCTCCATTATTATATTAGGTTTAATTACATGTCAAAGTTGATCTAAAAAACGTGGTTCACTTTCACCTTTTTTTACTATTTTGGGGAATAAACTGCAATAATTTGTTCCCCAAAGTAATTTTTTTAATAAGTTAATTTATATTTTTATACACCTAGTACCTAAATACTATGCATCAATTACGTTACTCTTTTGTCGACACTGATAAAGAAAGTATAATTCAACAATTTAAGATAAAACTCTGGGCACTAAATTGCTAATTTCTCCCAAAATGGGAAAAAAAAAACTTTATTTGCACGAAAAAGGAATTGTACTGTTTACTACAAAAAATTGCTGTAATTAAAATATATTTTTATTTAAGGATTTTTGGAAGATATATTTTTAATGATCTTTTCTGTTCCTCACAAAGGTCTAACTCTTATTCTAAAAAAAGTAATTTTGCCTAAAATGTTCAAATAAATGTTATATCACCATTTAAATATTTCAAATAGAAAAGAAAAAACAGGAAAAATCTAAATTGCTTAAAACGATAAAAAGATGAATAATCTTCTTGCAGCTGATTTCAGAAGTATTTTGGCAATCGGCTTATAAAACTTCATGTTAAATAGCCATTGATTAGTCTAGGAAAATGGATACTGCTCTTGTTTTATGCGGCCATTTTTGAAGAAAAATCTGATCAATCAACTTGCCTTTCGATTGATTTAAAAGACTTACACCTTCTTAAAATTAAATTTAAAGGCAAGTTCAAAAGTACATTAAATTTTTAAAGTAAATTATTTGTTTAGAGTTAAAAGAAAATTTATTTTTTAATTTTATTGGAAGACAAATGCAGTATATGACTAAATTTGAAATCATATGACTAAATTTGAAGCAAAGGGATGCTGTTGAATTCGAATTGAAATTTAATTTTATATATTATAAAATATGTATTCTTTGTGTATCGCACGGAGAAAAAAATTCCGATAAAATTACCGCACTATATAATGACGGCTTTTCTAGTTAAAAAAATATGAACGCAATTTTGATATTAAAAACTAAAATATACGATAGTCAAATCATTCATTTAGTAATTTGATTAAAATGTAATCAAATTACTATATGAATAAATGGCCTTTATTTCTCGCTCTAAGTTATTATAATAAAATTAACAGATTTCATCGCATGTACTAAATTTTATCACATATAATAAAACTATATTTCAATGTTAACTTTTTTCCATAGAGCCAGGAACATGGTATATTTTACCATTCTCTGGTACTTTTGACAAGATTTTTTTCTCAGTTGGGGAAGACTTGTTTTTCTTCACCGAAGACAATTAAAGAAAAAAGCGCTCTATTGCATAATTAGAAAATACGGCTTATCGTGTATCGTCAATCTTTTAATCTTTAGATAAACATAGGTCCAAAAACACGATATATCTTATCATATTCTGGTAGTTTTGTTAATGCTTTGATTTTTGTCTATAAAATTATCACTGAATTGAGTTGCGGAGAAATAAAAACATATCACAGTACAACTAAAGTTTACTATAACGCACAAGATTCTTAAAAAAAATAATTAAGATTAGGGTATATCAGTTGAGTTACATAATAAAGTTAATGAAAAAACACAATAAATGTAATAAAGATAACTCTAATTCAATAAGAAATCACCAGGAAAAAATAATATCACTGACAGAAAAGCAAAACATCATACGCCATAATTTTTTTTCTCTTGAATTAACACTCAATTCTGTTAATTTTATTTCTTATCTTGGACGCCAAAAGACGCCCCCAATCTATGCGGGCAAAAAATAACAGTCCGTGTCAGCTAGCCATTGATTGGTCCAGGAAAATGGACGCTCGCTTGTGCTTTATGCAGTCCAAAAAGATAAAGAAAAAGAGCTGTAAATAAAAATAAAAAGAAACAAAGGGAAGGAGGGGAAGAAAATGAAGAAAAAAAGGGTAAAAGAGAAGGAAAGGGGGTAAAAAACGGAGGAGGGAAAAAGAAAAAAATACCCTTAAATAAGTAAATAAATGTAAAATGAGGCAAAAAAATGTAAGAAACGAGTAGAACGGATGAGAATGAAGCAGAACGGCTGCATTGATTTTTCAATGCGGTTTTAGTAGAGGCCAGTTCTAGACAGCGGACTGTATGTTGTAACGGGGACATACTCTTCAGAGGCAATGGCGTGTTTGCCTCTGGGCAATGGTCTTCAAGGGACCGTATAAAGAGTGACCAATGTTGCAAGAATAACTCTAGAACTCCTTGTTTGAACAATGCAAAATAGCTCAAGAAGACTAGATCATTATTGTTTATTTTGCTTAATACAATTTTATCTGTAAAAACATGTATGGTAGCTTGGTTTAATTTAACATCATAGAAAAGAAGGCTAATATTAAAAAAATTATTATTGAGAGAAAGTGTTGATGAAAGTCTTTTATTGTATAAAATTTAAAGAAAAATGTAACTGTGAAATAGAAAAACTGCTTTTGGATAATAATTATTATTATTATTATGATTATTATTATGATTATAGTTTTTTACTTGACTCTCGATAATCTCAATAAAATGTTTGATAAATTGATAATTTGATAATGTTTGAAAAATAAAGCTACTGAATTTAAATTTATTTTAAATCGCACATATCATGTTTTTCTTTTCTCACACTCTCCAATGAAAGTGATGAATTTGCGAATTATCAACAATTATAAATCTACACTGAAAAAAAAGTATGATCAAAACTACTGAAATATTATAAAATTTACCGTGATTTTGACTATAGGGGACCGCCGAAAATCTGGTTATTTTTTACGAAGCGTTTTAGTAAGGTAATAAAATTTGCATTATAATATAGTTTTATAATGTATAAAATTTGGTAAGTTTATCGTGATAACTTAGAACAAGGCATAAAAACCGATTAGTTGGTTAAATTTACCTTTCTGTTCTATATTTTCTTACTAAATGTGTGGTAATAAGAACTACAATTTTGAAAACCGGAATTTCTGGTAAATCACTTGAATGAAAAAAATACCAAGTGAATCACCGTGAATGAAATACCGTATATTTTGGTTTCATTGGCCAAGATTACATTGTTGTTTTCGTACCAGAAATGTCATTATTATACAGTAAGATTTTTTACCAGAATTTTCTTCTCCGTGTACCTAAATAAAAAGCAATATGGAAATTATGTGCATTTAGGGAATGTTTATTTTGTGTTAAGTTAGTATTATATTCTTAAATGTATTACATAAGGAAGACGATAAGACAAAAGTTATCTTGTATTTTGCTGAATTCCGATAATCCGGACTTTTGAATATTTCCGATTTCAAGAATATATATTAACCTCCCCCATTAAAAATGAATAATTCAAAAAAATATTTTCTTGATTAAAAATAAAAGGGCTTGGGGCTTTATCCTGCCATACCATAGAGGAATAAAAATAAATACTATTAAGGAAACAGACCGGATACTCTATGTTAAAATATTATAATAAAACTTCCAAAGCTCAAACGTGCTCGATTCTAAATATTCAAGTAATTTTTTAACTTCCTTACATCGTAAACAGCTGAAATAAATTGCCTTTAAATGTTTTTAATAAAATGAACGATATAATTCTATAATATTTATTGAATAATACATGATAATATGAATTAAAATATTTTTTGTTATAATTTTAGTAAGAACAATAAATGGATGATAGAGAAAACGTAGTTTCAGAATTCAAAATGAAATCAAATTACAATGTTTAAGAATCACAATTATATTTATTATTTATTAGATTTATTAATTATTAATTACATTTATTATATGTTTATTATTATTTTCATATGAATAAAACTTTGCTTTAAATTTTTGTTCTCTAAAAAAATGATACCTCTTGTAACATAGAAAACACGTAAACTATTTTATTGAAATTATTTATGATGTTCAGATTATTTGAAATATACAATCTCTATGCTCTACAATCTCTATATACAATCTCTAGAAAGAATTAAGAAACTATTATTACATTACATTAAGAAGCCATTTAAAATTCCGTGTCATTTTCTTAAACCAGCAATTTTTATCATATAATCTTTAAACTTCCCATTATTAAAAAAGGTCAAAGACCTACCTGATCATTTACATCACTATTAAATTGTCAAATATATAACAATGAAAATATATTTTCTAAATCTTTATCAAGTAAGCAAATTTTTTTCTTCATTGTTTCCATTGCTTTCATTTTTATTGAAATTTTTTACTTGCTTATGAAATGAAATGTTATTGTAATACCGCTAAAAAATCTTTGATTTAACTGATAAGTTCAAAATTTTATTCGACGTTTATTTGAATACAAAAACTGTATATTTAAATATTACATTTTATAATTACAATACTTGGTTTTTTTCAGTTTAAATAGACGCACATTTTTTTTCTGAGATTATTGAAAACGAAAATTCATCATAAGCCTTTTTAAAAACTCATTTAATTAAAAAGAAAAAAATACAATAGAGTTTATTTTAAAAATTCTTGCTAGAAAAAAATTGTTTTTCATAAATTGTTAAAAATCAAACACATTTTAAATTTCTATATATAAACGTAATGAATTCACATAAAATTTAAATGAATTTCTTTTCATAGTTTCATAGTTTCTTTCTTGAGTTTCATAGCTGCAGGTTCGATAGTTTCTTAAAATATTACGTTTATTTGTTTTGCGCTTACAGTTTTTAATTAATCAGAACAAGGATATTTATAAATTCTTTTGTTTAATATTTTATTTTATAACCGTCGTTGAACAGCCGACCCAACTTAATGGGTTTACGGCTACTAATGTTCAACTCCGTAGCCTTGTAATTTTGAACCCAATCCAGAAGACAAGGGAACTCCTGGATCGAGTATTGGGAGAAATTTGCCTTCGTGGAGGACTTTTTTTTGATGGAGCTAACCCGCATTTGCGTTACATGGAGAGGAAGACCACGAGAACCTCCCACGGTTAGCCTGACGACAAGGGGACTCTAACCCATGATCCGTCTACCACTGAGGATATTTCACGTCAGCACTGTGGTCAGTGCAAGCCGGATGCGGAATTCGTATCGACTGGGATTCGAACCCGGATCGCCTCATTGGAAGGCGAACGCTCTATCCCCTGAGCCATCGCGGCTCTTTGTTTAATATTATGAAATCTTTCTAATCGCCGAAATAGAAAATCTCGAAAATCTCCCGCGGTTTGCCTAATAGCAAGAGACTCTAACCCGTGATCCGCCTATCACTGAGGATATTTTACGTAAGTACTGTGGTCCGTGCAAGCCGGTTGCGGAATTCGTATTGGACAGCCGTCGTTTTGATTCGAACTCGGGTCACCTCCTTGCGAGGCGAGTGTTCGATTCTCTGAGCCATCACGGCTCTGTTGTCACTGATTTTTATCTTCTTTTTACATTCGTCGTTGAACAGCCGACCTAATTTTTGAGTTTACGACAGCTAATGTTCAACTCAGTAGCCTTGTAGTTTTGAACCAATCCAGAAGACAAAGAAACTCCTGGATCAGTACCCCCAGAGGTATTGATTTGTTAAAGGAACATGGAGGACTTAACGACAATACGCGCATTAACTACTAGACTACACGTGCATGATTTAACGTGCATCAGTCACCATTTACTACACGGGGAGTTTTCGGCCGGCGGGGATAGAACCCACGAAATCTTGGACATGGGCCTAGTGCCCTACCTACCAGGCTATCCTGGCCTTGTTCTCACTGATTGGTGTAATCAGTCACTTTGTATCATCTCTGTTTTAATCAGCCTTGCCATTTTATTCAGCTAATGAGAGTGGATCATAGTGTTGAAGCGTGCCTATATGCTTAAACTATTAATATCTATGGTTTTCATGAATCTAACATTATATTTACCTAATCAAAAATATTCACTTGTTTATCAAAATTCAGTTCGAGCAATGTGTTAAATATGAAAGTGTATTTAATATTTGTATTCATTACTCTAATACTTAGAACACGAAGAAACATAAGTGATAAAATAAAAAAATAAATAAAAAGTGACTATAAAAATATGACTATGACAAAAATGACGTGCAAAAATATTTTTTGTATGTCATTCACAGTAATTTTGTAGCTCTTAAATTATTGCTTAGTAATAATTCTAAATTCTGAAGTTTTATAATAGCGTGAATATAATTTATATTGCAAGACTTTTACAAACATTTCTTTATTAATATCAAGTTTAAGGATGTATTTTTGCTAATTTTTAATTTATTATATATAAACTGTACCTATTTTATTAAAAGACATTCAGTGATTTTTTTCTTTTTATTTCTAAACAAATTTAAATGTTTTATTGCTGTTTTTTTCATCCCGATTTTTTAATTTTACGCAATTGTTTCCATTATTTTTAGCAACTGTAGCTACTTTAAATAGTTTCTAATTTATATCAGTTTATAAATTGAAAACTATGTGAGTTTAAAATTGCGTTTTTTAAAGAAAGAGATTGAACTAAAAGCTTATACTTTTTGAAAAAATGCAAAACATCAAAGTGTACAACTACTTATGCTTAAGTTTTATACTCGCAAAATATTTTCAATGACTATTAATAATACTTAAAATTAAATTTAAAAATGTAAAATAAAAACATTTGCACACTGCGAAATACAGGATCTTTGTTTTATTTTAACTAGTAAAATGATTTTTTTAAAATTTGTTTTGCGTGACTGAGTTCCAAAAATCTATTTTAAAGATTTTGTGTCGAAACAAAGATCTGTTTAAATTCCTAAAATTATTGCTTTTTCTTCAAAAAATAAATTATTTCCTTCATAATTAACAATAATTTATTTATAATTTTTTTAATTCTGTTCTTAAAAAATAAAATAATAATTAATTTCGTAAAAATTTAAATTTTAGCGAGATTACGAAATTTTTATGTAATATTTAGCTAACTGCGTGGTTAATATTTAGATAACTGCATCGAAATAAAGTTTTCAAACATGAAATGCAATTATTTTTTAAAAAATTCCAATAATAATTTTCTTTAACTTTCGCTAATAATAAATAAATGAATAAAACAAAAACCAGCCTGAATAAAGAAATAAAAACTTAAAATTATATTTGAGTGGACATTATACAGTTTCAGATTTATAAACAAGAACATTCCCCGGTGCCTAAACGGAAAAATGTGTTCAGGCAATAAAAAAGTTTATTTTTTAGAACTGAAAATGTATGTTTAGCTATTCATGTATCTTTCTTTGCGCTTTATTCACGTCTTTACTTTATAAGTTGAGAATTCGTGATTCGTACATTAAAAAAACTCTAACTTTGAACTGCATACATAAAAAAAAAAAATACAAAATCGTAAAAATATATTTAATTCTCCTCATATACTTGAAATTTTTATTAAGCATATTAAACGAGATATGTTCCAATTTAAAACTTTAACATTTTTACCTCATTTTACAATTTAAACTTATAGTTTCATTTTTGAAATCAAAAATAAAGCTTCACATACAAAGCTATTGACATTTTAGCCATATTTATTAACAACTCATATCTTTTCAGAGAGAAAGCAATGTCTTTGCTAAAAGAAAATAAATGTCGTAAATTTCGAAGTCAAAATGTTTCTCAAATTTTTTAAATAAAAAGTGATGCTAACAACGATAATGTATAAAAATTTCTTCCCTTTTCCTCATTAAATTATCTAAGCTTTTCATGAGTGATAGACATTGAAAAAGAGAGCTAATTTAAATGCAACTCACACTAAACTTCATAATAACTGTAAAAAAACACCACCAGATGTCTCTACTAATGACAGGGAAATTAAAGGAATGAACTTGAAGCTATAACGGGAACTCAGGAGAAGAGGGGGAGAGAAATATTGCTTTTTTTATAATGTGACGAAAAGAGAAGTTGTTTCTCTTTTTCTTTCCGAGCGGAGATAAAAGAGAAATGGCTCAATAATTTTCTAATACTTCATTCATTCTAAGTGCTAACACCTAGTTAGATTTATTTGATAAGGTGTTTAAAGTTTAAAATGCAATATTTTACATTTATATTTATAGCACTTGTAATTTTCGAGATGACGTTTTCGGAAAAATTGTTAGTTGACGAATTTATTAATTTAAAAAAAATGTCGGTTCATTTGACGAAATATTTTACTGTATTGTTTAGATTTAATAACAAAATAAATACTTTAAAATTGATTAAATATACTTAAAAATTGTTATAATTAATAAAAATTGCTATTATAATAATGAAAATTATTATCAACTAAAATATACAGAAAATCGCTAGTGCTTTGTATTACGCATGCACGTTGTGTAGAAAAATGATAGTTCTATTATAAAAGTCTATGATCATAGCTCTAATTAAACAAATCTATGTACACAGTAATGATTTTTATGTCAAAAACATTTACAAATACTATACATTTCTATACATTTACTATATATTTTCTATAAATTTTTTTGACAAAAATTTGGATGATTGTAATGGTGCCTTATTTAACAATTAAAACATATCATATTTATTATGTATAAATAATACACATCATATTTTAGATTGAAAAGGAAGTTTTTTGAGCAACTTTTCACCAGTTATGTTTATTATTGTTATCTGCATTTTATTTTTCAAAATGAATTCAACAAAATTCAATAATTTCAGCTAACTTTCCCTAGGAATAAATGTTTTGACAATATATTCTGTTGAATTTTTTCCATGTTTTGAGAACATTTCCTCTCACTCGCTACTGCTGCATTTTATAATTATTTGTAACTCGTAAAACTTTTTATAACTAAATATACAATAATTAGCATTTTATGATCAAGCGTTGTAATTCAATTTGAATAGAATGAAAGAAAGAATTAATAATTACATCTTTCTCAATGTTAGGTAAAAACTAAGTTATTGAAAGAAATATAAATAAAAACACGTGAATAGTGAATTGTTAATGTATGCTTAAGTCAAACGTTTGCACAGTAAAATTTTTAAAATTAGATTATGTTTAATAGTTCATAGTAAATTTTAAAATTAAATTACTTCAAACAAATAGTACTTTTAAATATTCAATACATGGGAGCAGCCAAAGTTCGTAAGAGAGTCCTACTTTGATTTGTAACTTTACCGAACTATTTTTTGTCTAATTTATAATTTAAAAAAAAAGTTTTAGATTTGGACACATTAAGAAACTTTCCAACTATTATAATATTGAAAGTTTTTGTTGCTTTTTAATATTTATGCAAGTGTATTGTTAGCTAATTTCACCAAATTTCTACATAATACGATCACGAATTCTTTACACAAATTGTTTTTTGAGTGTAAACTTTGCATAATATTTGCTATTTTTAACTACCCGATGAAAGAAAGTTCATTCTTTTTGAAACTCATAGTCTTTTTATTCTATAAATAGTGTTTCAAGTAATTTTAATAAATATTTATTTACGAATAATTTATTTTCGATGCTGTTATTCTGTTTTGCATGAAAAAAATTAAAATGGCCTCTAAATATGCCGTTAAAAACTGATATACTTTATTAAAAAAAGCTTTCTCAAAAAACTGCGAAACATTTGAAAATATAAACTTCATAACTTAAAAGTTTATAAAAAACATATTTTAAAGTTTAAAATACGAGTGCTATTATGTATTTAATATCCTTATAGAATATTTTAAATTGTTTACGAGACTGTGATTATGTTAAATGCTTGGTTTCATATTAGAAAATAATAGCAGACAAGAAAAATTGTATCATATTTGTTCTATGAATACCAAAATTGGATGATTTGTTATATTATCTAGTCAAGAAAAAATTAAATTGCTAGTGCAGTATGCAGTTATAACTAGGATAAATTTTTGCTTTAATCTCAATTGATAAATAATAAGAGTTTAAGCTTTTCAATAAATCTTAAGATGACTGAAATTAGTATATTCTCTTTTACACAAATATAAAATTACTTTTACACAATAATAAGTTAGATTTGAATTTGAAATTTGATATGTCAAAACAAAAATTAATATTTAGCAAGATTTATTGTAGATTATGTAGATTTATTGTAGATTCAGTCATCTTAAGATTTATTTTCAATAAATCTTAAGATGACTGAAATTAGTATATTCTCTTTTACACAAATATAAAATTACTTTTACACAATAATAAGTTAGATTTGAATTTGAAATTTGATATGTCAAAACAAAAATTAATATTTAGCAAGATTTATTGTAGCACAGAAAATTTTAAAGCACAGAACTTCCAGAAAAAATCATGTTTAATAATAAATTAAGCTAAATATCAATCCAAACAAAAAAAATTTTGAAGTTTAGAATCATCTTATTCTTTCTAACACTAAAGATAAAGTTTATATACAAGTAAAAACTTACATAAAATTGTAAAACATTCTTCCAAAAAGTGGTTATCAGACATTTGAAACATATATGTTTATAAAAAAATTGAGGTATAATTGTTATGAAATAACTAAACGACTATGACAATTGACATGAGTAATATAAATGACTGTGTTTCCTTTTTAGTAGCTATAAATGCATTTTTCCATTGTAATAAATACGTTTTTAAACAGTAATAAATTAAAGATAGTTTTGAAATGAAATCATTGCTATAAATATTTTTTTTAAATAATTCGTACAAAAAAATTTAAATAAATTTGATTTGTGAGAATTATACATCGCATATAAAACGTATTCTAAATATTTAAAAAATGAATAAATCTAGAATGTTATCTGTAAACAATTATTAAAGGGATAAAATTATGTCTTACCTTTTAGGGCAACAAAGCTTTCTGCAGCTGTTCCCTGAATTTTTTAAAAAAATTCAAAGAAATTTTTCATTGGTCAAAAGACCATTAAATAAACGTGATTATCAGGTATTTCAAACACATTTTTATAAAAGAAATGGGATTGATTTTTAAAGAATTAATACTAAATGACTATGACTATTAATCTAAGTATTATAAATGACTGTGTTACATTTAGTAATTATGAATGCAATAAATTAAAGAAGGATAAAAAATTAAATTATTACTATAAATAACATGGTTAATTAATTCGCATCAAAAATGAAAATGAACCTGATTAATGATAATTATAAATCATATTAAAGTCATATACTAAATATCTCTTCAATGAATAAATGTATTATGTTCTCTTAGAGGGTTAAAATTGTAGCTTTAATGTTTGTAGCTTTATCGCTTATAGCAACAATACTGTTTGCTGCTGTTCCCTGAATTTTTTAAAAGAATTCAAAGAAATTTTTCTTTGGTCAAACGACCATTACTGCCGAACGATCTACGTGTAACTGTCTACAAAATTACATTTAAATCTCTAATGCTCAACTCTTCCTTCAAAATAGCAATAAAACGCGGTATAATGATAGTCATGCATTGTCTTGGCTTAAGAGAATCGTATAAAGTGACCAATAGAATTCTTTAAAATGACCAATACTTTCGTTTTGCAATTACGTACAGTTCTTGAGTTTGAAGTAAAGCTGTAGTCCAGTTTGTTCTATATGTTCATAAGATTTTTTCTTCCATTAGAATATTTTAAAACTTTATTACTTTGAAAATTTAATTAATTCTCAAATTGTATTTAATACTTTGTATATTAAATTGAATATTCTTAAATGTTTTTTCAAAATATTTACTTTTTATATTTAAAAATGTTCCTAAATATTTTATACAATCATTTAAACTTTTGTTGTGCTGTTTCAAAACAATAAAAGCGTATCGAACATATTGTACAGTAAATAAATAGATTAAAATCTGTTGCTTTGTCTTAATTTTTAGAAATAAAAAAAATATTAAACTGTACAAATTTTGATTTTAAAATAATTAAGATACTATTATCTATTTCTTACCTATGTATTATTATGTATAAAATCATGGTTAAAATAACAATGAAAAAACATAATTACATTGCTAAGTTAAATTGCAAAATTAAATTTAAAACAAAATACAAACAAAAATGCGAACATTTCAATTCACAAACTGAAAGAAGATTAACAAAAATATTTAACAATCAATAATTAAAGTAATATTTAACATTTAATAGTAGAAATAATATTTAACATTCAATAGCTGATACACCAACAAGTCATTTATGATAATAGGCGAAGCAATAGCTCCACCCACGTAAAATGATGGAATGTGGGTAAATAGAAAACGATTCAATTATATATGAATACAGTATAAAATTGCTTACATATTTATATCATAATCATATATAATACATTGCATTATGAATCACATGCTTATATATAATTGCTCATTAATACGTAGTTATTAAGCAACGGGGTAACGTCATAGTTAATTCAGAATGATTTGAACATTTCGAAATAAATCTTTATCTGTCTGTTTGCATCAAACTAAATAGATTTATTTAATAATTTAAAATGCTTTTTCATTGAAATATTTTTTTAAATAAAGCATAGTTAAATTACACAATAAAATAATAGACGATTAAGTCAATTTCGAATATATTACATCAAACATTTGACTTCAGTAAACTTTGGATTTAATATAATATAGTTTACATACAAGATTATAGGCTTTCTGTGTTTAAGACATTGTTTAGAAAAAAAGACACTTCTTATATAACTTTTAAAAAAAAGCAGAATTTATGCAATATATAAAATGAGATTTATTATATACAGCCACAGAATACATGCAGTATATAAAATGAGATATATTACATATACTGTTAATTCTACTACCTGACATCTATGATACTGTTTTTAAACTTCCCGAGAATCCATTTGTATTTAACCATTACTATTTAAAGTAAAACGTTACTATTTTTTTCTTCATTAGTTTTTTTAATTAAGCTATTTATTTATTTATTCAAAACATATATTTTGCGCATACAGTTCACCATTGTACAAAATAAATTTATTTAATAAATGTCAATTACGTACAAAACAATTTTTTTCTCTCGTAATTTCAAATTTGTCATATCTTTATTCAATTATATTGCCTTTGATTGGTAACTACATATTAATACATAGAGCTTGGTAAATGTTGAATGCGTGTATTCCATTGCTGTATCAACGTATTATAAAGCTAATTGATAATTAATCTATTGCTTAGCACTTAAGGTAATTGCTAATTAATCTATTGCTTAGTTTTTAAGGTAATTGCTAACTAATTGATGATAATTATTTAAATTATTTATGAAATATTACTATATAGCTGCTAATTATAGCACACTATATGTAATATTATATCAAGATGAGATATATCATATATCTATTGTTAATTTCATGCATGCTATTGTAAATATTGTGTAGCATACAAATATTAGATCTGGATATTCAGAAATTATTTTAAGGAATTGCCAAACGCAAATGATTAGAAACCATAAGCTTTTTTAATTTAGCCTTTTTAATCATGTTTAACCGACTAAGTTTATATTTTAACAAATTTAAAATTAATATTTGTGATATATGTGATCAATAGTGATATTTGTGATGCTTCTCTTATTTTGTTTATTATTATTTGTTCTGTTATTTATTATCATTTATATTTTTGATTTAGTATTGCCATTTTTTTTTTAAGTTGTCAATAATTTCAAAAAACTTCGTTCAGCTGTAAACTATTATTTTGATAGGAAATGCAAAGATTGCGCAACGTTCTTGGTTAGAAAAAAATATCTTTAAATGAACTTAAAAAAAAGAAAAGAAATCAGACTTATAGACAATTGTTCAGTTTTAAATGAAATTTTGAATAAAATTATTGTATGAGTAGGCTACCCATTAAATTTATAAGTTTCATGAAATGCAATGCAAATATTCTCTTTTAAAATGTTATTCTTTATTAAATATTAATAAGCTATGCAAGCAATAACAGCAAATCATGATAAAAACAGTAGCAGTGATTACTTGTATACTGCAAATAACATTATCCACATACTGTTAATATACAATATATATATATATATATATATATATATATATATATATATATATATATATATATATATATATATATATATATATATATATATATATATATATATATATATATATATATATATATATATATATATATATATATATCCACATACTGTATGTGTGTAAATTTCATTGAATTTAACACATAATTTTATCAGTATTGTCATTTTCGTTAAAAGTTATTATTTTTGGAAGAAAATAAAATCAGTTTTGGTTGAAGTACACGGAAGAAAATTCTAATTGGTGAAAGGCAGTTAAGCAAAAAAATGAATTACATGCTTGAATATTTTCCACATAAATTAATCGAGAGCAAAAATACTGATTCGCTAACTCAAATAATTTTATTCTGCTCTGTAAATTGAACGCTACTCTCTACTGGAGTTAATAAAAAAATTTAACTAGGAAAGTGATTTAGTTAATTTTCAAAACATTTTTAAATAGTAATTTTTGTTTCCAAGTTCAAATTGCTAATTTTAAAACTTGGTAAAACTGGAATATGATTTGAGATAATTTTGAGTATGGTATGATGCTTATTATACCAAATTAATTTTATTTAAACCTTAAAACTTGGTCTTAAATTTAGCAAGTATGTTTTTTATATTTTATGAAGAGAACTAATTTTTTACTCTAATCAAAATTTATAATCTTTAGGTTATAGGAAAGGTAGCAAAATTTTTTTGTTGTTGCTATTTCTTTTGTTTATACGGAGAATACCTGAATTTTTTAAACAGTCTAATAGTAATAATGCTCTTCATTTTTTACGGGGGTACCGGGAAACTTTTTTTCTTAACTTGCACTTTAATCTTTTTATGTTATACATGATGTATTAAAAAAATGACACTAATATAATGTAATTAAGCACATTTGGAATACAGAAAGTGACAGATTTTCTACTTTTTATTTTTGAGGTTATCAAAATAATCTTTTTAAACAACCAAATAATTATACCCTTTATTTACACATTCTTATAATTTAAGAAATAAATTGAAATTTCTCTGAACCAGGAAATGGAACAATGAGATGTGCGAAACACCCCCTAATTCTGTTGTTTTCATCCTTCCACCTCATCTGATGTAGGAGAAAAATGGTTGGCATGGTGAGGGAAGTGTTTCTATAGCAACCGCATCCTTTGCTCCTAGAGACCCCATGGAATATCGCTTTCAAGTCCACATGCCAACTGTCCCTCCTTCCCTGTTACTCCCCCGCAACACCACTCACCCCTTTCCTTTAGCCAGTCCGTAATCATACGGGTATGCACCCATATTTACTTCAGTTAAATGATGACTTGAATTTGAGCTCGCATTTTACCATAGTTAGGCAATAATAGAACTTTCGGAAGAACAATGATGGGCGAATCCAGTATTAAGAATATTCCAAATACGGGATTCATGGAAATATTTGATATATGTAATGAGATGGGATAGCTAGAACGCCCCAGGATTAAAAGGGCATTCAATTGTTTTTGTTTTTTCGTTCAAATATCACAAGTACGGTTTTCTTTATTTCAAGATGAACATTATAGATATTGCGTCAATATGTACAGTCGTAAAGATTTTTCATTTCACAAATATGAGAAAATAGAACTTTGTATGATTCAGACTTTCAGTATTTCCCGTTTTTTGTTACTTAAGTATTGCAGAAATCTAAAGAGCTTAAAATTAGTATTGATGTATATAAAGAAACTGGTACTCCTTTGTCACACTTAAAGTTTTACTGTGAATCATAAAAGATACAAATTATATTTAAACTATTTTACTTCCGTGAGTTTTTGAAGTTAAATATTTCGTTTATTGAATTTAAATTTAGCAATGATTTTTTGTTCTTAGGTAATGATTATTTAGAAACTGTAAATATGCTGTGATAAGTTAATTACTAAAGTAAATTAGTTCGAAAATCATTGAAATACTCTAAAAGTTATAATGTGAATATTGAATATTGTGGCTAATGTTCAATATTTATAGTAATAAAAATGTTGGAGGATTTTTTTTACTATGCAAGTTTTTTTTAAAATTAGAAAATAATTGTAGTATTTAAAAAGTTAAAATTAAGCGCAAAAATGAACTTTACAGCACATAAGTAAAATGAGTAATTATACCACAAATATCTACATATACTAAATTCAAAATAAATAAATCTTCTTAGCCAATGAAATAGAATATTAAAGAATACATTTAAAGAATTATTAAAAATATTAAATAGAAAAAATATTTCTACTTTTTATCTCTATACACAAATGCATATCGCATGTGACATACTTTATTATGAAAAAATACACAAAGGAATTAAAAGTTATATTCAAAACTCAACAATTTAATTAAGAGTAGTTTATATAATTGGTGCGGCAATTTTTTATAATTGAGAAAGCGATGCTTTGAATTTTCGAAAAATAAACATATTTAATTTCCAGTAATACATAAAACATGAAGATGTAGCAAAGAAAAAAAATGAAGTTATATGATCACACTTGTAACATTAAATCGTTATTTACCATTTTAAAAGTGAAAAAAAAAGATTTTTTTGTAAAGTACAATACTAAGTATGATTCAAACAAATTCCTTTATTTTTCATTAAAATAAAGAACTAGAGAATATTATAATTATAAATGTTGATTTTCATTACTGTTAATGAAACATACTAATGAAAAATAAAATCTTTAAATTGATTATTATTATTAATATATATATATACTAGAAAAATTATTAACATTAATAACTGGTTTTGTTTATCATTAATAGATATTAATGGAAGAAAAGTATCATTAAAACATTATTAACATCGGATCTTAAATTTATAACAATAAGGACGATTTTAAACTGATTTATTTTAATTTTTTTTTAAAAAAAGGAAACATTTAGTTTTGAAAGCCTCATTTAAATACAAAATTTTTTCAGCGTCGATAAAAATTTGAAAAAGAAGTTTAAATTAGTTTCAAATATTATTTGGTTTAAATATAAGCATAGTTTCTGAAAATAGATGAACTTGTAAATCTAAATATTTGCAAATCGAAACATTTGCAAATTTAATTTGACATCAGGCTAAATCAGATTTTTCAATGATCATTGCAGATTTTTTAAATAGCACGATTAATCAAATTTTTCTTTGAAACAATCAATAATAAAATTTTCCATTCCATCAAATTTCCAAGAATTCCATTTTCTAAATTATTTTTTGTGTAAGCTTTAGTGAACATCAAATGTGACATAATAACATTTATATTAGTAAACGAAAATTGCATATTCAGTGTTTTAAAAGTCATACTTCAGAAATATACTACTTTAAAATATCTTTTAAATTTTTTAATCATAAGCCATTTTTCTTCTTCTTTTTTTATGAAAAAAAGTGAAATAAACAAATTATTACATTATTTTTATGGAAAAAAAGAAAATAATTGAGATTGAGATCTTTTACCAGGATAATAAAAATAAAATAATAAAGATATTTTTTGAAGTTTGAGATCTTTTACGAGAGGTTTTACATTTTTACTCTAGTTGTAATAAAATTTTTATTTTTTCAACATGATAAAATTAATTAACAAAACAACTCAATTTTTAGTTTAAAATATATTCTTATCAGTAGAGTAGTTATAAAAAGATAAACAATTGTTTTTATTATGACAACAATAGTTTTGATTATTTTATAGAAAGTGTTATTGACTTCAAATAAACAAATTGTAAATTTACTGTAGTTTAAGAAAGAACCCATATATTTTATGCTGAAATTAGTTATTCATACAAATCGCGCTTAACTATAGTAATTTTTTTAACTGTAATATTAAGAACTTAATAATAAAGTATAATGTAACTGTATAATATAATAAATAATTCAAACTGTATGAAATAAAATTTAATTTAACTGTTAAATATAATAAATAATTTAACTTTAATTATAAAATATTAATTTAATTAAAGAAGCTCAATTTATTTTCTTATTTTGGCCGTTTTTACATGTCCATTTATCTTTCATACACTTTAAAAATCTTCGGATCAAATTACAGTATAAAGTATTGGCACTTAAAATCAGTAAAATATTGAACCGTAATTTTTAAAGTGTTTATTTGATAATGGTGATTCAATGATTTATTGTAACTATTGTTTTAAAAATTACGGAAAAGCAGATTTTTTGCTCCATATCATATTCCGAAAAACCTGGATTTTACAGTAAAATGTACTGGCATCTTGAGTGTTTTTTAAAGTAATTCGATCCAGAATTTTTTACAGTGTAATAATAAAATTTTAGTTTGATCAATCACATCTAAAAATTTATAGAGTTGAATAATTCAAAATTGGTACTAAAGGTTACAATAGTTTTGAAATCCAAATTTATTATATATTATGAAACAAATTATTAATTTTATTGGGTACATATCTATTAAAATAGGAATTTATAAAATAATTGTATAATATGTATAATCCCATTATGAAATTTGGCCTGTTAAAAAAGTAATATTTTTAAAGTGGAAGAAAAAATTATTTTTATTTTTTAAAATATTTCTTTTAAATCGAAAAGGATAAGTATTGAATTGTAGTTGTTTTGCTTTCTTACATAGAATACCTAGATTTTTCCATATGTTTGATGTAGAAAAATTTTCGCCAGAAAATTATTTTTTAAATTTTGTGTTTAAATCTTATTCTATAGATATTTTTATAAATATAAATAACACTAATTTTAAAAGATAAATCAATAGAATAATGATGCAGTATAGTTAAAAATCATGGAAAAGGCTATGGTAAAAAATATTATTTATAAACTCCTAAATGTTCTTTCTATTGAATTAATGCCTTGACTATATTGTGCACAACTTTTATTTTCCTTTTCTTAGATGATTCATATTTTTAATATTTTATGCTACGTTAATGTATATTTGATACATTTATTTTGATTTATAGCTAACTTATCATTGTTTCTAAGTAATGTATTTTGTATGCTTAAGTCTGTGATATTTGGCTTTGATTAAGAAAAGTAAGCCTATATATTATTCTTTGTTCTCAATAAGTAAATCCATTAATCGTATAATATTCATCTTAGCACATTTATATTTTTATCGTTCTTTAACGCACTAGTCAAAAATATTCTTCACTGAAAATCATACAGCATCACATACCCAAAAAAACTCTGACGTCAATAAAGTCTTCTATAAATAATTTCCATGAAAAGTATATTATTGCAATCATATAAATAATTATCACAAATATTTTCTGCGTAATTATAATTTCCTCATGCCAAACCTTTATCTCTGCAAAATAATTTTTAGCAAGAAAGTTTTTATTCTAAATCAAATGTCAAAAATGACTTTGTTTAAATTTATTTAAAACAAAAAGAACGAACATGCAAAAATAAATATCTCTTAACAAAGAGCTAAATGTTAGTAAAATATTTACTCTGTTCTTCTTTTGCCGTGTACACAAAAAAGTTCGGGACTGTTTTTAAACTTTATTTGAAATTTTACAACTTTATATCTATTTTTTGCAGCTCAAAAAATATAATTTATCCAAAATGTTTTAAAACTCAAACAAAAGCAAACGTCTATTCAAATTAGATAAATATTTTCAGAACTAAAACCAATTAAAACAAGTGGCCAGTTGGGATGAAATATTAGATTATACTTATTTTTTGATAGATCATTTGTTTGTATTAAATGATTAGTTTAATGATAAGTTAATAAATCACGATTTTTTAAACTACTAAAATCTTTTAGTCAATAATCTAAATTTTTTTAATGAAACATAGAAATGGTTTTTTTCTATCTTTCACAATGAAAGTTTGTAATAAATCAAAGCACTAAGATTATTTTATTTCAAATGTTATTTTATTAGGTGGAATTTTTAATTCTTAGTTTCCAAAGCAAGCATAAAGAAAAAAATTTTTAAGCAAGTATTTCATGCTGTTAATGACAAGAATAGAGAGTTATATCTAATGAAAAAAATTTTGCATAAAAAAAATCTTTTTTAAAATTATGCATCTTCAAAATTTTATCAAATTTTAAAAATCAATTAATGCTTTCCCAAAGTTTATTTGTTCTATACATATTTTCATTATAAATCAACAACTTGCCTCTCCTGCATTCATTTCTACTTTTTTTGTTTCTGATCACATATAAATATAATTGCGTATAAAAATAACCGAATACAAAATAAATGGCTGCAAATAAGCTATTGTTTTTTTAAATTTAAATGATAATGGTATATTTTTTATTTCTGATGATGAAAATTATCCCAATTGTCGTAAATAAACAATATTATGATTTAACACAAACTGTATGTCATCTCTAAAAGTGCTTTCAAAAGTTAGTTTTTAAGATCAGAAAAAAGAGTAATTATAAAAAAGAACAAATTAAAGAAAATGAGTAAAAAACAATTCATGGTTTACACAATGGCTTCATATGTACAATCATACATTTAATCAGTCAATAAAGACTGAAAAATAAATTTGAATAAAAAAAATATGAATGTATTTTATTTGATTATGATTTTTATTTTTGAATATTTCTCGCAAGGCGTAACAAAATGAAAGATAAAAATATTATTTCAGATGATATTTTACAAACACACGCCTTCTGTTCGAAGAGACTAAAATGTGTTTTTTTTTTCTTTCTTTCTTACTAACAAAATACACGGCACGTGTACAGATATTTTTTTATATAATAGAATGTTACATCTATGAATAATAATTTAAACTGGTAAGTCGAATTGGACTGATAAAATTTACCAATTTGTTCAATTTAAAATCAAAGAACCAATTCAGCATTCATATTTAGAATACCATATAAAATGATTGAATGGTAGAATAATTGCCATATAAAATATTTATACTTCAAATTTATTTTTAACTATTAATAATTCCATTCACAAAGTGAGGAAACTAATCTAGAAACATTAAAGTATGTTGCCTACACTTATAATCTTTGATACCAATATTATAAATAAATGTAAAAACAAAATAAGAATACATTTGACTGAATAAATTTCGAATGATTTTTTAATCAAATAATAATATTTTTTATGAATATTTAGAAAATGAAAACATATGGAAGATGGGTTACAAATAATTATACTCATCAATCATTAAATAATTAATTCTTATTATTTATTGGAGTTTTTTATAAAAAAATTTTGTATTTTACAATTTTTGAGAATATATTTTGAGGCAAAACTAAAACTAGCAAATCTAAGCTCACATATATTCGCATTGGTAAGCAGGTAGCCCTATGATACGATTTTCTCGGGTCATTTTCTCCTCGTCTTTCTTTTTTCACCCCTCTCTTTCACTAAAATCCCTAAGCTTTTCTTCTTTTTTTCTCTGTCTCAATTTTTTCCCCATTTCTCTTCCATAGTTTCCCTATCTTTTGTCGGCTTCTGCGTTTCTCTTCGCTTCAACAGCACTATAGATTTAGTTTCTGCTTCTTTAAATTCAAAAGAGAAAAATATATATAAAAAAGGAAGGATTCGAAAGCAATAACACGCGAAGAAAATGTAAAAAGTCAAACGCTACGCTGCCATAAGAAAAGTAGCAAAATAACAATTTCTTTGTAAAATAATTTATAATAGCTTTATATCAATTTTGATTAGAATGCATTTTACTTCCTTTTTTAAATCTTGATATGCTGAAAAATTTTAAATGCAATAAAATCAACATTTTCGCGTAGAATAAATTCTGGAAAAATTACCGTACTGTATATTTTCTGGTAGTGAAAACCAACATATACAGTATTTAAACCATTAATTTGGTAATTTTTAAAATCATTTGGTAACTGTTTACCGCAAATTCTAGTTTTGAAAGTCATAGTTCTTCATACCAAACACTTAGTAAAAAGTACGAAACTGAAAAGTAAATTCATAGATGCTCCCATAGCGAAGGGAAATATGGTAAATATTACCAGATTTGGGTAGTTTTGACCATTCGTTTTTTCTCTGTGTAAAATAATATTAAAATGAAGGCATCGAAAAACTTTTAACTAATGTTGGCTAAAAATACACAGTTAACTATAAGAAATCACAGATGGTATTGAAACATATTATCATTCAAATTAGATGCAACCTTAATATGGTGTTAGGACGAACCATATTTTTGCACTTCTTAAGTTGCATTGCATGACACTATAATACATATTGAATGAATACAAGATGCTTTTACACACCTTATTAAGGTGTTATAACTCAACACAACCTATTTTTCTGAGGACAAAGGGATTTTGGAAGAGTGATAAAGAATATTGTGAAGTTAGTAGTTTGTTATTTAAAATAACATTAGTTGTCATGTAATAACAAAGCTACGAATTTTTTATGAAAAGTTTGTCAAGACCTTGATTTTATTTAATTGCAGATACTAAAATAAATCATAAGACACACCTAAAATAAAATTATTATCATACTTCAGAAATGATAAAGGTCGAAAATGCTACGGTTAAGATCTTAAAATAAAATTTCAAAAGTTCGTTAAAATAGTAGCTATCAGTGGTCAGTCAAATTTTATGAATACAAAAAATTTAAAACAAATGTACTTTTTAAACAATTTCTGTGTTTATTTGATAAAAAACTTTATTTGCACCTTTATTTTTTCATTTTTCGTTGGCGACCATACTGTTTATACTTCAAATCACTTTTGTTTCCTCTTTTTAACATCTGAAATAAGTCGACTGTTATTTTCAAGTTGTATATTTTTAAAGAGAAATTTGACGTTTTTAATTAAGTAATATATTACCTCTTTAGTTTCTTAGAATTATTTATTCAATTTCTGCGAACATTTACTTAAAAAGACGAATTATAATAAACTCTTTTTATAATATAATATTTTCTTATAGAGCAACTGTATTACAAACTTCAATTATTTGTTAAAACATATCTTGTTTCAACTTTAAAATTCAATAAACTAATAATTTTAAAGAAATAAAAATTTATAGAATAAATGTAATATGTTTCTCTTTACTGCCGTTGTTGGTCAATTATTAATTATATTTTCAGCTGTCATTTTTCAGAATACTACATTCATTATTATTATAATAAATATTTGTATTAGACATGAAAAACTGAAATAAAGTTTTTTGAAGAAGAAATTATATTTTAAAGAAAAGTATTCAGCAAAGGTTTCTGCAATAATTGCAGATTACAATACTTTCTTACAAATTTTATTATATGATTTTTTATTATCATTTTATATGTGATATTTATTATAAGATAATTTTATTACACAGAAATGTTAAGTTTCTGACATGTTTCGGGAAAAATTATTAAAAAAGTTTCTTTAATTACTTTAGGATTATTTTATGATTTACTTTACTGTGAAAATTTTTTATGTAACCTTCTTTTTTTAGTTTATGATTTTACTTTATTACTTTATGAGCTGAGACAAAACTAAAATATTTTTATATTTATAATATCTTAAAGAATTTAATGGAGCCTATTAAAACTAGTTAATAAAAATTTCGTATGATTTGTTTCATTCGAATAAAAAATTTAGTTACATAATGTAATGGATGTTTTGCATATAGATTAGAAGTTTTTTGTTTAAATTCATATCATAAATTATTAAAATTTATCTCCTTTAATATTAAATGATTTTGTTTTATCGTCCTTCTCTTGTATCTTAAAAGGAATATAATATATATTTAAACATTATTGTTTCTTTAGATTACTTTAGTATTAACTAATATGTAAGATTCACTCCGAGGTCCTATTTTGTTAAACTTTCGTTTAACATACAATAATAATTTTTTGTAAAAACGAAGTCAAATTATGTGGGATTAAACGTTCTTTACACTTAATTTCCAGAAAATTTATGTTAAATGCTTTTCATTTTTCGAAATATTCATAAATAAAAAAATTAGCTTTATAAAATTTAAAAAAGAACGTTATGAAGGTTGAAAAATAAGCTTTGTAAACTGGGAATATGTAAAACAAGAACTTAGTTTTACATTAATAAATCATTAAATTAAAAAAGAATGCAGGAACAAATATAGTAAATATGTAGGTTTAATAAAATTGTTCTTTAAACCTCCATTAAATGGTTATTCTGATTTGAAAATAATGTATAAGTTGGAGATGAAAGATTGGTATAAAGAAAATAAAATGCTTCAAAACTATTACTCATTTTGTTTTTATTCTTAACTTTAATTAAGATATATATGCTTTTCCATCTGAATTAATTATGAAAAATCAAAAATTAACCTGGAATATACTTAAAATGTATGTCACTTACTCAAAAATAAAATCATTTACTACTGAAACTGAAAGTTTCATATGCATTAAAATCTATAAATAAGTTTATCAACGCCTTTTGATTATACTTTTTTATGTATAATCCTGAAGAGATCCTGAAAGAGACTTTCTTCATAATTAATGCTTCTCCAAGGTAATCTGTGTTTAGTTTCTTCAAAATACCTTTGATACCCAAAACATTAGAGGCAATAGCAACACTTTTTAGCAGCATATTACTCCTTGATATCATCACTTTCTCAAACAGAAGATTCTTTAAATAATTAAATGATGCTATTAGGCATGTATTTCTATTATACATCTATTTATCGCAATAATATAATGTAAAAGCAATATATAATTTCGTACAAATTATTAAACTAAATTTTTTTTCTCAAACTAGATTCATTTATGAAATAACGATTCACAATAATATGACACAATATTTGAATCGACGCAGAGATATTCTGTCGTGCATTTACGCCTATATGCTCATAGAAAAAAACAACAAAATTCTGATTAATAAAACCAAAATCTACAGTATTTAAACCATTCATTCCGTAATTTTTCCTTTCATACGGTAACGGTTTACTGAAAATTCTGACTTTCAGAATTATGCTTTTCATTGTCACGCATTTATAAAAAACTCAAAACTGAAGGGTAAATTAAACCAAAAAAAGGGGTTCTTATGCTAATATAAAATTTCCAAATTTTAGCACATATTATAAACCATATTTTATTGTTAATTTTACCAAAATCATTGCCAAAGAACTTTGGTAAAATTGACTGAGCTCTATGATATTTCCATACAGTCAGAAATACAGTAAATATTGCTATATTATGGTAGTTTTAACTATATTTTTTCTCATTCTGTTAAGTCGTGTTGTTCTTTAACGAAAACACTCTAAAAAACGCCTTTTGTATAATTAGAAAATACGGCCTACTATGTATCTTTAATCCTTTATATAAACACTTTATATAACCAGTTTAGTAAGTTTATATTTATTTTACATTTTAAAAAGCATGTTAATAAGTTAGAAATGAAATTAGCTAGTAAAAAATTAGCTATACTGAAGCGTTTTGGGGATGGCCGCCTATACATAAATATTATTACAAATCAGAATTGAATAAATAAAAAGAAATTTGTCAAGCAGGATATGTTATGTTAATATGCTAGGAGGTAAAATATAAATTAATTCTAAAATCTAAACAATTGCTTCGAACTACTTTTTTTACTTTAAAAAAAATATTTAAATTTCTGTAATTTTTAATAATAAAAAAAGTGTTAATGAAGTTACTTTTTTTAAAGAAAAAAGTAACGAAGTTCCCTATTTCGAATTTATGTTTAAATTAAATAAATATAGTAAAAAAGTAATATATTTATATTTACAAAATATATTGTACAATAAAGTGTTTTTGTAAGAATATTACTCAAAATAAAATTTAAGATATATCTGTCTTTTTGTTTAATTTTTTATTGACTATTTTTATTTCTGAATGCTAATAAAACACATTTCTTAAATTAAAAATTATTTTTTTATTATTGTCTTCTAAGCTCTTAACAATACGGAAATACGTTTAATTTTGCCAAATTTGTTGTGACCTTGATGATCTACCATTTGTAACAATATTGCCATATCAGTTTTAAATTTTTTACATTATAATAGATCTACGTAAGTTTGTTTAATTTATTTTAAAGTACGTAAAAATAAAATTATATAAATATTTAAAATATCCATATTAAATAAAACCTGAACTTAGAGGGCAAATTTATCAAATTACTGGAATAAATTTAAATAGTATTTCAATAGAAGAGACTATTGAATAAAATACAATTTGTAGAGAATTACATTTAGTTAAAGAAAAATGTAACAATTAAACTATAAACCACATTTCCTGAAAAGAAAGATAATCTACGTTAAGCTAATAAAGTGAAACCTTCGAATTTTTATAAGAATTAAATTTAAGAAAATAGTTATTACAATTCGACTGATGTGAATCTGACTGATGTGATAAAAATGATTATGAAATTCACAGTGATAAAAATTTACTTTTTAATAATACTTAGCAATACCTAACATGAATTAATATTCTGCTTAGAGCCAAAATTACAGAATAATCTATGCAAATATGTGAAATATAATTCAGTGTAATTATTTAGGATGTTATCAAATTAACAATTCAGTAAAAACATGTTAAGAACGGTCTAACAAGACATAACACATTTTGAAAATTACATATTCTTTAAATCCAAAAATATAAGCTCTATTAAAATATACTAAATAAATTAAATAATTTAAAGAACTTCAATTTAGCTTTATCTAGTATTAAAAGTAAATTATATGTGTTGACCTCTTAGAGTTTCACAATTTGAATAAATGCTCATTCAAAATCTTTTATTTATCTTGTTATCGTAAAAAGCTCTAATTTTATTAGATTTTATTTATATTTCATAAGCAATTAAAAATAAATGACATTACTGATTTGTGAAAACCTTATATAATAAGTAAAAAACTTAAATTACTTATAATTCGCATAAAAGTTATTAAGCAGAAATTGTAACGCATCTGTTAAACATAGTAACAAATGGTATGTTAGAATCAAACAAATCAGCACACCCCTTTTGCACACAACAAAAAATATCAGAACGGAAAAATGAAACAGTTAAAAGCTTAAAAAAGTAATAATTGCACACCCACTATGATAGAAGGATAGAATACGTCGGAATAAAAAAAAAATCAGTTTACTTCAAAAGTGTGAATAAGAAAAAAAATATGAACTCCAAACACGTGTTTAAACTTGTTCCACTAAATTAACAACAAAAGTAAGAAAGGTAATGTTTTATGCAATTTGTAATCTGTCCGTGGTAAATTTATGTCCTTTTTTCTTCCTATATCCAACTATCATTTGTACTGACCTTGATACAGTAAAAAAAATTTTATTGCCTCATTGTTTTACTATATGCAATTTAAGAAAGAATTGTAACATTAGCATTATTAGTATAAAGCAACAGTATATATAAAAAATTATATTAATCAGCTTGAGGATAGAATTCATTACTAATTTTATATAAAACAGTAACAAAATAAGTAAAATTCTAAGAAATCAACTCACTCCTTTTACACATAGGGTAAAATATCAATATGAAAAAGCGAAACAGCTTACACCTTCAGATGTAGATGTAGATGTATTTAATTTACGTCGCACTAGAGCTGCACAATGGGCTATTGGCGACGGTCTGGGAAATATCCCTGAGGATGATCCGAAGACATGCCATCACAATTTTGATCCTCTGCAGAGGGGATGACACCCCTGCTTCGGTAGCCCAACGACCTGCACGCGAAGTCGAGCACTTTACGGTAGAACAGTTTAACGAGGACCAATACCGCACACCCTCGGTCCCTACGCAGACTGATCCAAGTGGTCACCCACCCGCACACTGACCGCAGCCAGTGATGCTTGACTTCGGTGATCTGCTGGGAACCGTGTCTTAACGATCAGTCCACTGCGGGACGCTTACACCTTCACAATAGCCACTAAAAAGTGAGTTATAATTACACAACTACCATGATAGAAGACGTCAGAATAAGAAACAGCAGCTAAAGTTTATTTCATGAGTGTGATAAAAAGAAAAGAAATATGTATAGTCTAAGCACAGGCTTAGACTTGTTCTTCAATATTAGAAATTAAAAGTAAGAAGGGTTATGAAATATGTAATTTTTAATCTGCCTGCGGTGAATTTAGACCATTCTTTCTTCCTATATCCAAACAGTTCATTCTACTGACCTTTATTCGTTAAAATTTTCTAACTATTCTCATTGTTTTACTACATGCAATTTAAGGAGACATAATAACATTAGCGTTATCAGGATCTTTAAGAAAAGGTACATAGAAAAATCCCATTAATCTGCTTGTGGATAAAGTTTACTGCCAGTTTATATAAAGCAATAACAAATCATAAGTAAAATTCTAACAAATCAATTCACTCCTTTTACACATAGGGTAAAATATCAGCAGGAAAAAGCGAAACAGCTTACATCTTCACAATAGCCAAATAAAAGCGAGTTATATTTACACACCTACCATGATAGAAGACGTCAGAATAAGAAACAGCAGCGAAAGTTTATTTCATAAGTGTGAAAAAAAAAATATAAAAAAATATATATAGTCTAGGTACATGTCTAAACTTGTTCCTTCAACAATAACAACAACAACAAAAAGCAAGAAAGGTAATGTAATAAAGGTGCCCGTAGAGAATCTATGCCCCCTCCTTACCATCAGGTTATAACACCGTTATGAGGATGGCTCTTACAAGTTTTACAAAAGTGTAATGTGCGAGTTAAACGTTTTCTGAGATGATATCGAGAGCCTAGTTCACCCTCCTACCTAAGGTGTTCTATTTTCTGCTTTTTTATATGTTGTTGTTATTATTCCCGCTTTATATAGGCCACGCCTATATTTTGCTTTAAACCCCCCTCTTCTATCTGGGTCGGTTCTCTTTTACCATTGGACCAACAATGCAAAGCGAAAGTCAACGATGATATTGGGTAGAAGGACTTTTCTACATCCCCCCTATACCTCATATATATATACACACACATATAAGGAGTATACGATAAAAAAAATTCTTTTTTTCGATGTGTTCCCCACGGTAAAAGCCTCCTATACTTTTTTTTTGTACTTAGACTCTTTTTAAGGTGGTCTCTCTATTTTTGACTATTTTCTAGGTTGTTTTTTTTTCCTCTCTTCGTTCATTCTAGACAGTCTCCTGCCCTCGTACTTCTCATTTTACTTTCGTTCGATTTTTCTAACATTCGTTCTTTTCTTTCTTCTTTCTTTCCTCTTCATCATTTACTCATCCTGTTCTCCTAGTATCCAGCTCCTTAGGACTGAATTTTCTTTAGTTTCTTCTTTTTTTGAGCTATCTTCAACTACCCTATCTACTGTTTCATTCTTTTTATTTTCTTTTTTTTTTTTCCTTCCTTCTAACTCCATCTCGGGTACGACGAACTAAACTTTGGAACCTCCACCCTCCCTTTAACCATCTTGAAAAAGTCTCAAAAATACTTTTCGGCTGGGTGCAACAGTGATTTTTTCCCATTGTTGAACTTTTTTTTTTTTTTTTTTCGTTTCTTCTCCTAGTGCACAACCTCTTTTAACCCTTGTGAGCCCCCACTTTACGCATTTTGTCTCTTAAGATGTTAGAAAGCCGTGAAAATTGCTCAAAAAGTGCACAAAAAGATTGGAAAAGTTTTCTTTACTTCTCTGAGTTTTCTCGCCAAGTAAAACGTGGTTTGAGGGAAAAGTGACCATCTTCATATGGAAAATATTAAAAAAAATTTCTGAAAGTAAATTTAATGCTTTCTTTCTTGAAATGCTTAAATTTCAGTTTCATTCTTAACTTGTACATAAAATATGAGAGAACTTTGGAAAACTTTGTTTCGCGAGTTTTCATTTTTCGATTTAAATTCTTTGGATAAAATGTCTCTTTATGCATTGTGATATTTTATTATTTTGAGTTATAGGTTGTATTTTAAATAACAAGTTCAGTAGAGTAACAATTACATTAAAATAGATAGTTAAGTAAAAATTATGTTTTTAGTTTTAGTTTCAGTTTCTTTAATCTGATTTCATTTAGAGGTGTAAGAAACCATCAATATTTTCGCAATAACTTATAGAACGAAGAACAATAATGTAATATTTTTATAATAGTTTTTGTTTCATACTAATAATTACAATAATGTCAAAATATATTTAAAATGAGTTTAAGTCGTATTTTACTATTTTTAAATATGTATTTTGGAAAACTGATAATTGTGTAAAATTTATGTTCTTAGTTTTAATTAAAATATATTTTTTCAATTCAAAGGGAAGAAACCATCAATATTTACATGTTCAGTTGAGTAACAATATCATTAAACTAGGGAGTTAAGTGAGAATTATGTTCTTAGTTTTAGTTTCAGTTTCATTAATCTAATTAGAGGTGTAAAAAACCATCAATATTTTTGCAATAACTTTAGAACGAAGAACATTAATGTAATATTTTTATAATAATAGTTTTTGTTTTATATTTTGCTATATGCTTTGTTTTGTTTGTTTTGTATATAATAATTACAGTAATGTCAAAATATATTTAAAATGAGCTTAAGTGTTGTTTTACTATTTTGAAAAATTAATAATTGTGTAAAATTTATGTTCTTCGTTTTAGTTAAAATTTATTTTTCAAAGGGAAGAAACTATCAATATTTTCACTTTGGCAATATTTTTTAGGACCAAAAAATATCTTTCATTTATCAATTAATTTTTCGAAGATTTTTGGTTTGGGAAAAATTATAACAGTAGAATCAAAACCTAATTGAAATTAATGTGATATTTTACTATTTTGAACTGCATATAAATTTAAAAAAAATTATATTATCGTAATAAATAAATTTTTGTTTTAATTAAATTTCCTTAAACTCATTGAAAGTGTGAGAAGCCAACAACATTTTTGCCTCAACTAAAGACATAAAGTTATTGCAAAATAAATATATAATAATAAAAATAAAAGAAAGAAAGAACGAAACATTTTTGACAGAGCAAAAAAGTCTTTTTTTATGTATTATGATATTTTTGGGATGTTTTTAGTTCTTAAAAATTAATCTAAGTAAATTCATAATTAAACTGCAAGTGAAGTTCATGTAAAAAATCAAATTTTATTTTGATTTAAAGTTTCCTTAAATTAATTTAGAATGTAAGGAAATATTAACAGTTCCATAATTAACGTTCAAGTGTATAAATAAAGTCCAAACATACTTTGAGGTTCTTCTGACTTGTAAAAACCTCGTTTTTTTTTTTTTTTTTTTTTTTTGACTGAAATAAAATATTTAAATAATTTTCTTGATAAATGTTTAAAAAAATTTTTTTTAAATTTTTTTAATAAAAAAGAAACTTATAACTTTAGCTTTTTAAATTTTTTACCATTCTCTCCCAATCTAATACATTTGAGCAAGATTTTATTTTAGAATGTAAAGGTAATAAAAACTTGTTTAAATAAAATAATTAGTAAAATTTTTGTTATGCATAAATTTTTTTTGTAAACTTTCTTAAGTGGAAGCAAATAATTGTTTTAATTAAGTAAATTATGTTACTTTATATATATGAGCAGTCTTTATCGTAGATGTAACTGTTCACATTTGTAGAACAAAGGAATTGAAAGTAAAAAATAAGATAATGAATTAAGAATTGCTTGCAACTAAAAGTGAACTTAAAACAATATTTCTGAGAACTAATTTGATAATTAATTGAAATGTGAATTTAAATTTTTAATAATGTTTCTGAATAATTTTTACTCAGAAAAGAAACTCTATTTTTATTTCTTTTCTTTGAAAATAGTAGAATTAATACTTACGTATTTATAACTGAATATGCCATATGTTTTACGTACTTAAAAAAAAACATTGATTTAGTTACATTTATACATACAGTGCATGTCAGACTGCTCATAAATATATTTAAAGTTTCATTCTTCTCAATTAATTATTCTAAATATTTACTGAGCGTATATATATAAAACCTTTAATTTTATTATAATTTATAGTTTAACACTATCCCTCTTCTCTTTACTAAAAATATGCTCATACTCCAATCCTCAAGATGCTTTCGTATAGTCATAAATGATTGCATTTTATTTTTAATTTATATTTATTTTAAATTTAATATTGAGATAAAACTTTTTATGTCTATACTTATTAAATCATTAGTAGAAATTTCTGTGTTGATTGAACTTGTATGCACTTTATTAAAAAATAATTTTCTCAAAAATAGTTTTCATTAAGGTGCTAACATATCTTTATACATGAGAGAATGTATGTAATGTTTCATAGATTAAAAAGAATGTGACTGTTATATTTTCTACATATAACTAAAATAGTTTTCATTAGGACGCTCACATATCTTGGTACATCATACCTAAGAGAAAGTATGTCATGGTTCATAGATTAAAAAGCATGTAATTGTTATATTTTTACAAAATGACTAAAATAGTTTTTATTAGTAAGTAGGCTTTTAGAGCTTGTTACACTGTCCATAAGAAAATAATACATGTTATGCATCATAGATTGAAAATAATGTAATTATTGTATTTTCTCAAAATAACTAAGATAGTTTTCATTAGAACGCTCATGTATCTCGTTAAATTATCAATATGGAATGAACGTATGTTGTGAACTACAAGTTTGAAAGAATTTAATTATTATATTTTCTCAAAATAACTAAAAGAGTTTTTATTAGGATTCTCACGTATCTTGTTAAATTATCCATAAGTAAAGGTACGCATGTGATGGATCATAGGTTTAAAAGCATGTAATTATTATATTTTTGAGTTTATAAAGTTAACATAATTGGGAAAAAAACATATCGCTCTCATTTTTCCATCTTCATTAATGTCATATTTTTTAAGTGCCTCAGATAAAATTGAAATTATTTTATTATGATTGGGCTTTACCTTCTATTTTCCCAGCTTTTTAACCTCATATTTGCTTACCAATAATTTCTATGTTCTCTTATAAAAGGTGAAATTTCTTAAGAAAATAAAATAATTTAATTAAAAGTTATAAAAAATGTTTATTGTAAAATCATTTTCTAAACATATTCCATTCCTCATTATTGATAACCAACCAAATCCATTCAAGATTTTTTCCTCGTCGATAATGGGACATTAAAATGTGTAAAACCGACACTTTTCTAGTTTAAATTTAAACGTAAATAAAGAAATAAACAGAATATTAATAAATATATAAAACATTAAAAACATAAGTAAAATATTAATAAAAAAATACAAATAAATAAAACATACATGAATAGAATGAAAATAAATTAAATATAAGCTCACTGTCACTTTGTTACCATAAAAAATGTGTTTTATTCAATCGTTGTTTATATACTTCAATAAAAAAATAGTATTAAGAAATACAATATACATGGTGTAGTGATGTAATAGGGTAATGCTATAAGCAGTTTGTGAAATAAATAGGTTTTTATTAAAATACGTTTAATCTTTTTAACTCTGCAGGCTATGTAACTAAGTGTGAAAAGTTAATTTCCGATATTGATTTTCTGTTTTAAATATTTATTTTGTTTTAATTATTACACAAATATTTGACAGTTATGAAGCAGTTGAAGAAATATATAATCTTAAAATGTTACTTTTGGATGATGATAATATGATAATATTAATAATGCAATTACTTAATGTATTAAATATACTCAATTTTTAGTCTTCGTAAATTTCTTGAAAAACATGGAATGTACTTAGTATAAGTAAGCGTAATTATGTGAAAAATAATATTAAACTTATATCATAGAAGGCATTAATAAAAATTTTTTAATTACTTATAATTATAGATTTTATTAATTTTCTACAGGTGGCATCTGTAGAAAACAGTGTTATAATTATTCTACAGTGTTATAATTATTATTATTATTATTTCTTGCCACTACGGATTACGCGATGCAAATATTCCTGCATTATTTTTATGCTCGGCACTAATCATGAAAATAGATAACCACATCCTTTATAGAGACCTTTATGCCATAGAATTCCATATAGCATAAGTCTTGAATACTGAAACCCTGTTTTTTTTGTATCGTAAAAATATTTTTTCAATTTATTTTAAGTAATATTTTTAAAAGCCAAATGTAAATATCTCTATAATAACCCATTAAATTATTATTTTTGTTTAATGTATTTTGTATAAAGGGTAGAATTAGCCTAATTTTTAAACGTCGATTTCTAAATAGAGAAATAAAAAAATATAAAAAAAAATTAATACGAATGCTCGAAATATGTTTTAAAATTTCAATTTAGTTTTTTTTTTTTTTTTTTTTTTTTTTTTTGGTTTTATTTCTTGAAGTTTAAAAAATTATTTTTAAAATTATTGTTATATTTTTGTTCAATCTGCTATATTTCTCAACAATTTTCGAGTTGTTATATAACTGATGCAGCATTTTCCGAACGCTACAATTATTATTAACTCTATAGTAATAAAGAAATAAATTACAATGAAAATAATTAAAAATATATTGTTATGTTTCTGTTCAATCTGTTATATTGAGTAATTTTCGTATTTCATATAACTGATCAACTTTCAAACATTACATTCTTTATTTATTCCACAGTAATTAAGAAATATATTAATGAATGAAAACAATTAAATTATGTTTTTGAAATTATTATTAGGTTTTCTCGTGGTTTTTTGTTTCTTACTATCGTTTTTATGTGGCATACTTCTTCAAGACCTTAAAGAAAGCAATCCGATATAAATAACAAATCTCAATTTTATTAACGATATAGAAAATCTTTCAACCAAAACTATCGATTAAAAATTAACTAATTGAAAAACAGAAAAGGTTTATTAGAAGATTTAAAATTAAGGTTCTTAGAGTGAGTGAGACAATATCTAACCACACACTCTTGAACAATCTTAAAGACGAATAAAAAGGAAAGCGAAATGAAGTAAAAAAAAAACAAAAAGAAATGTGTTAATAAAAGAACGAAAAATAATAAAAGTAAAAAGGAAAATGAAAAAAAAAGTATTTCCTTTAACACCGGCACCAGCATGCGTAATGAGTCTAAGGCGACTTCATTTTCATCCAGTCTTCCAATCAGGGTTAACATCGACCCGAGAGTGCTCCCGAATTTCCGGCTTTTCCCAATTCCCGATCCCGAAAAAAATCCAGGTAAGCCTTTCTACCTTGCCTCCTTTTAGCAGAGATGTCCACTGGCAACGAAAAATTAACCGTTCCTACCTCTAGCGGCCCAGTGGTCAGTGGTTGAATTCGAATGCGTATTCGAAAAGGGGTCGATTTCTCTTGTGCTCACCCCTTCTTTGCACATGCGCAAAAAAATGCCTCTTCTAATTATTTTCGTTTAAATGCAAGCTCTTGTACTCTAATCGATAGTAAGATGCCATTTTCCTCTGTCCGCCATGTTGCTAGGTGGATACGGTGACGGATCTAGAAATAGGCTTATCTGATTTTATTTATGCAAATTCGAATCAACCTTATATTTCAAAATAATTCGCACAGGCCAAATATTTTCCTTGAAAAACAATGCGAAACATGTTAAGCATTAAAAAAAATGCGAAAAATATTGAAGTTTATTATGATATTATTTTAATTTCATTTGTACAAATCATTTCAGAATAAAACTTGAACATCAAATTGATTTTATTGATAAATTTTAAACTGCCTTATATTTCCAAAATGACATTGCAGTCCAAATATCTTGCATAAAAACAAAAAATTTTGACTTTTTTTTCTCTTTTGGATGCTTAGTTAAAAATGGGCTATAAATTTAAAAAAGAAATTACCAAAACTCGTTGAAATTAATTATAATAATATGTTTATCTCCTCTATGGAAATCATTTCAAAATATAAATAATTTGTGCATTGGCAAATTGATTTGAGTGATAAACTTTATTAAACCTTTCATTTCAATTTTTTTTGTCTTTTATAAGGCAGATATCTGACATAAAAAACAAAACATTAGCTTGATTTTTTTCTTGGTTTAAAAAAATAATAAAAAATTATTTTAAATTTTTTTTATAAAACTTTAACTAAAAAAAAAGCGATTACATTTTTAACATTGGATATTTGCTGCATTTTTTTTTTCTTTTACTTAAAAAAATTACCAACTCATTAAAAATTTTGATTGAAATTTAGATAAGATTTTGACTAAGAAATTACTTCTGTTTATTCTTTTATTTTCTTCATAATTTAAGTACACATAAAAACTTAATTACAAAAAAAGTATTTTTCCGCATACAATCAAATTTGCTTGAAACAATTTTATTATCAATTAAACTCATTAAATAAATAATTGATTGGAAATTTAAAAAAAATTCTTATTAGGGGGGGGGGGGGTAAGATAATCGAAACATTTGATCAACATGCTTCAACATTTAAAATATATATGTTTTAATACTTAGGTGTACTTTTTTCGCAATATGTAAACATTTTATTTATATTTAATTTTTAAACAGATACATATTTTTACATATATGCATAGACTGATTTTCATTCTATTTATCATCGTTTCAAAACATTTTTCCTACAAAAAAAGCTTCAATTGCAGTTTTCTTAAAATTAATATGTGTAATTTATTTCTTATGCGTTTAAAAGCATTTAAAATAATAATCAAACACAATTCACCAAAAGGAAATCATTTTCCTCAAAATACAACTATATCAAAAACTTAAGTAAATAGTTCTGATTATATATTTGTTATAATTTTCTTTTGAATTTTTTTTCCAAATATTTTGAAATTTTTATATTGATTGTTCTTGTATGAATCTACTGTTTTTTTTTTTTTTTTTTTTTCAGGATTAATTTTTCCTTAATTTCAGTTTATTTAAAAAAGTGAAAAGCAGTTTCAATACTTTAATCTGCTGAAACACTTAATACTGAAAGATACTATGTTAATATAGTATGGTACTAAAAAACACTCTTATAATATTTATTACTAATGCAAATAATTCTGACAACGGCCCTATTGGGTGCCAAGGGGGTCATTTAAGTTAAGGCACTACAATTTCATTATCAATAGCACAATTTTAGCAGTGTGGTACTTCAAAGTACTGTGGTACTTTTTATGCTTCCAAACAAGCGGTACCCAATGATTTGAGAACCAATTTAAAACTTTACGTAAATTAATTTGTTTTAATAATAATTAATTTATGTATTGCATACGTATATGTTAATTGGAAACACAGCTATTATAGTTTTTAATGGTTAATATAGTTGTCTTGAATATGAATTTACACTTTTAAATCTATGAACTTTTTATCTTGAATATGAATTAATGTTATTAAAATTTATTACATTACAATTTTAGCCACTAAAAAGTACAATTACAGTATTTCAATGTAATTTAGTTTCAAAACTTGAAAAAAATGTAAAAAGAGTTATAGTAAGCACTTGTGATCTTTTCTGGTCAAATCACTATGATTTTACATGATTTGATAATTCTGAGTTATTGTTATAGTTTGCAATTGGAATGTGTCTTTAAATTGTTTAAATTTATTAAATAATGAGTCTTAATTACATAAAAATAAAAACAACAAGTATCGTAATAAGTTTAATAACCATCGTTTAGAAAATTTTACAAGTTTATTCCTGAAATCTTGCTTTTTCTATTTAAATAAAATTGTATTCTAGATTTCTAACCTTGATTCAACCGTTTTACTAATTGTGAATCACAAGTTTTGTTGTAATCATAAAAAATTATTAGAAATCCTCTCGTTTTAAGATAAGATTAAAGTTGTATTTTAAAAGTAAATTCATATTCATTTTAAATAACTGCGCAACGCTTAAAGAGTATTAATTAATTAACTTTTTAAGTATAGAATATGTCACACATGATGCATCATTAAATTTTCTCGATTTATATGAACATATATAATCGTTTTATTATTGTTTAAAAATAAAATACTTAATATTAATTTATTAAGGTATTTATATTATTTCGATAAAGATAACATCTAAAAAAAATTAAGAATATTTAAGTAATGTGAAAATAATCTTTGTTTGCCTAAGCGTAACTGTCGGAGCTGGGGAAAAATTCTAGATAATAAAAAGCATTTGTAAACAGGGAATAAAATAGGGAAGAAAAAATTAAATTTATATAAATATTAATAATTTATTTGTCGTATTATTGAGTTGTTTTGCTTAAGTGAATGAAATAATTAGTGGTATATTTTCATTTAAAACATATGAAAGTAATTGACGAAGAATAAAATTTTCATTGCAATTTATGTGACAGTTTACAATGGTAAATAGTTTAATAAAAACGCTTTTGAGAATTTTATAATGAAATTTTTTTAAATAATTTGTTGTTTAAAAATAGTTTTACTGCATATAATATTCATATTAGTGAGAAAAGTATTAAAAAAATTGAAAATATTTTAATACATAACATTATTGATAAATGATTTTCTTAAATTTAGCATGAATGATGAGTATCTTAAATTTAGTACTGATATAAATTTCATACTAATGTAATTCTGAACAAGATCTATATTTTATTATATTTTTCAAACGTCAATAAATCACATACTTCGTTAAATTATCATTTAAGCCTTTTCACTTATATTTTCCAAGCCTTTTAATGCTTTTGTTGTACTGAAAAAAAAATTTTAAATCAGAAAGTGCTTTTCTTTTTACTGATATTTAAAAAAGAAACATAAACATAAGATCATCTTGTAAACACTTAAAAACTTCATAAGTTAATTCCTTACCCCAAATACTCTATTTGAAAATAAAGCAGGAAATCTCCAGCAGATGGCAGTGTTTCTAATCAAAAGTGGCAGCTTTTCTGCTTAGCATTGGTATGGGTGATTTTATGTTTTGACACAGCTATTATCTGGCCTTATATCTTAAAAAAAAATAGTTCATTATTTATTTTTTTATATTTTGACAAGCGCAAATGTTTCGTCAAATTATATTAAAATTTTGAAACATTTCTTGAACGTTATGTTACCAGCTTTATGAAGTATAGTATATTTATCATGAAATCTCGTAAATTGTGCGTAATATTCTTTGAAACTTGTATCCACGAAAACCCGCTTAATAACATTTATTAAATTAATGAAAAAAAAAATAATTCATGATATATTATAAAAAATAATTTATATTAAAATGTTTACAATTTAATTTTGATAACAGCATCATAACAATATAACTTGCGAATAATTTCTGATAGTAGAAGTATTATTTTATGAAAAATCTGTAAAAAAAAAGGCTAAAAATGTCTACACATTCTTAAAGTTAAATGACATTGTAATAATTTTGTGATCGAAAATTCCCAGCCTAGAATAAAGAATTTTTTATTTAAATAATATAAAGTTTTTAATTTTTTAAAAGCTGTAATACCATGTGAATGATTTTTATTCCATCTCTCTAGGTAATTTATCTTCATTAAAGATAAATCTCTAAAATCAAACTGATTTCTCTTTTTCTTTCTTTTTTTAAATGTAAATTTATTGTATGTTTAATATAAATGGTAATATTTTAGGAAAAATACGAAAGATTTCAATGACACACAAATCCATTTTGATTAAGGCATTTATTTAAAATCATTTCTTGAAGAATTTACAAAAAAAAATATTAAATTTTTATTAGAATTAAAATATAATACTTTCAGAAAAAAAACTTATGCAAAGAATTTTAAAGTTCCATCAAAACTATTTAAAATCTGATATGAAAGTCATCGTGATCTTTTTTTAATTTAATTGTAAAATTATTTTTCTTGTAGAACTTTTTGTACCACGTATAAAATACGTTAAGTGTTATTTAAACAATTAAAGTCATTTATTTCATTTGAAAGATAACTTTTTAATACAAGTACTTTCGAAAAAACATAAACAAAACTAAGCAAAATTATAAAAAAGATTTTTCAAAAAATAAAACATTGAACCATATTTTTAAATGAATAATATTTTGAAACTAAATATTTTAAGTATTAAAACAATTTATTAATGATATGTTAGGTTGATATGCACTGTTAGAAAGTTCTGTCCAAAATTATGGTAAAATTAAATGGCAGCAGTCTATCCATCCAATTAACCGTAAAATTTACGCTAAAAAAATTATTTTTTACTTTTACGATTTTTAAACCGTTTACAATTAATATGGTTAAAATCTGATAAGTACAAAACTGTACGTTTTTTTAAATCATTTACAACTAAGTAGGTTTCAAAACAGTAAAAAAGAAGCAGTCTTATGGCGTTGTCATCTATTCGTGAAAGAGAGTGTAATAGTTTAATTGTCCTGGGTCACGAATTGGGGACAATGGAAACTTTTCATGTTTCGAATGGAATGAAGGAAATATTGTGGCGTCAACGCTGGGACTCAAACCACCGTTCTGTCACTCATGATTGGCCGACTAGCCCTCTCGGCTCTAATATGTACTTATCTTCAATGAACTAAGAAGCTTCATTAGGTGGACCTAGCTGGTACGATAAAATTCTGATTGTTTGATCGTATTTATTGAAAGGAGTAAATAAACAGTTTTTCTCACAGTTAATAATTCCACCAAATTCCAATTCCACCAAATTTTTGTTTATTTGTCTGTTTTGTTTGAGTATTGTAAAATAACAGTTAAATAAACTGTTATTTCATAATTTTTTCTGAGAAATATCTAACAGTGCAGTTATCAAATATTGCTGTGTTTTAGTTTAAATTATTCTAACAAAATCTTATAAAATCTATTTTTAAAGTTACTTTTATTGTTGAAGTTGTTGGAGTTATTTTTATGAATAATTAAATAATATTTTATTTTTATACTATTTATTTTATTATGTTTATTTTTATATTCAATTTATATTTCTACAAATTCTGATCATTCATTTTAAACCTCATGCATTAGATATAAATTAGGAAAATAAATTTTAATGATGTTAAATTAAAGATTGTTGGAAGAGCGATATAACCCTACAGTGAGTAAAATGTTTGGTCAAAACTACCAAAATATGGTAAAATGTTTCTGGCACGCTCAAACACCAAAAAATTCAGTAGTTTTTACCGAAGTGCTTTGATAATAACTTTGTTAAAATCTACAATAAAATATGGTTTTATAAAATGTGATATAATTTGGTAAATGTAAGAAAATTTTATAATTTTATCATGATACCATAGAGCAGGGCATAAAAACTATTTATTCGATAAAATTTACCTTCCAGTTTTGTACATTTTATTAAATATGTGGTAAAAAGAGCAATTATTATTACATAAGACATATTAAAGCTGTGATTTAGTATTAAAAGCTGTCCTATAAGCAAGCATTTTAAAGCTTTCATAAGTCATTTTTTTATTATAAAATCAATTTTAAATGCCATTTCAATCTTTTATAAATTAAGGAGACCACCAAAAAATGTCTTGTATAGAATTTATACATTTATACTTGATATATGGAGCTAATACTTAACAAGAATATTTATTCAACTTTTTAAGAGAGTTTTGTTTAATACAATGGGTACACTTATGTGATACTTTATTATATCGCGTTCATAATACTAAGGAAATGAAATCTCGATTCAAGTTTCATTTTATATGAATTAGAAACAATCATTTTAAGACTGTTAATCCAACAAGCATAAAGTACTTCCAAAATCGAATAAAATTTTTATGATGCAAGTTAAGACTTAAAAAAAACGTAATGAATGATTGCACAGACGGAATTTCATTTCTCCAATAAACAAATATTTGAAGTGTTAACAAAAGCATATAAACAGTACATAATGAATTGTTTTAAAGATCTAAAAATGTTTTACGAATAAATCTTAAAGATTAATACTTTAGTTTGAAAAATTTCACTGTTCTATAGAAATTTTTTGAAAACGTTTTTTTAAGCTATTTTGTTCTTTTTTATAATTCAATAGTACTACGATTTTTTGCATGGAACTTTTTAAATCAAGAATACAGCAAGAGATTTGATTACGATTCTAATCATTCATTAGATATGAATTAAGAACAAAAACTTTAAGATTGTTAATCCAACAAGCAATGAAAGTACTTCCAAAAGAGCATAAAATTTTCATCATATGAGTTAAGACCTTAAAAAAAAAAAAAACGTAAAGAAACAATATCTGACAAAAACAAAACTGCTCTATCAGGAATAGTGCTTTCTGTTTGTACTGATAGAATTCTATTTCAAAATGGATCTTAACCAAATAAACAATTGAAGAAAGAAGAGCCCTGCTGTGCATTTGACGTATTCGTCCCGGCTGTTTGCTCGCTAAAATATCTAGTGTATAATTCTTCCATCTCCAAGTTCTACGGTAACTCTCTGCATCGTTAGATACATGTTTTATGAATAAGTTCTACTCTCCGTCGTTCAACGGGTATCTGTGTACTTAGGTATTGAAGATCTATCGAAATTTGTTTGATCTTTCTGGAATTTTTAGAAGGGCAATCAATGAAGATGGGTTTTTTTTTCAGTCTCGTGCGACTGATAATGTTTTATTGCATTGAAATGGAGAGGGATAGAGATATATGTGAGGTAAAAATATACATCCGTGAAAGATGAATTGAAATTTGTTTTTGTTCGAAGCATTGGGATCATCTATTTGAATGTTTTTCGAATGTCTGATGGGAGTTTTGTGGAAGAGTAGCCTCGACCCAAATGGATTAAAAAGTGAAATTCTAAAATCACGTTTTTTTATTAAATTGCAGGTATGGTAAATGGATTTCAGCGTTCAGATAGTATTTCACAATTTCTTCGTTATTTTCTATTCCGTTCTTAAATAAAATATAAAGCTCTTAAAAGAGTTGTTTTTTTTTAAATAGTTTAAAAGGTTCATTGTTTATAAGTAAAACGCTAAGCAAATAATAACTTTTTTTTTTTTCAAATTAATTACATTTTTTTTCAAAAATCATCATAAATTGTAAAACTATAAAAGTACCTAAAAACAACAATTTACTCCAAATTTAGACATTTGTGCCGTGATGGCGTAGGGGATAGAGCGTTCCCCTCCCTATGTAGTAACCCAAGTTCGAATACCAGAGATCGCTGTTTGATACGAATTTTGCTCTCGGCTTGTGCCTACAACAGTGCTGACGTAATATATCGTCAATGGCTGATAGATCATGGGTTAGAATCCCCTTGCCGTCGAGCTAACTGTAAGAGATTTGAATGACTATCATCTCTATGTAACACAGATGCGGGTTAATTATATCAAAGAGTTCTCCTCAAATCATTTACCCAAATGCTTGATCCAGGAGCTTCCTTGTCTTCTTGGTTGGATTAAAAATTATAAATCTACAGAGTTGAACATTGAAAGTCGTAAACTTATAATTGGGTCAACTGTTCAACGCCGGTTATAAAGTAAAATTTAGACGTTTTCGAACATTTTGTATTAAAAAAACTAATATTTTTCAATTTTTTATGGCATTTTACGTATAATATATATGATACTTTTTCATTTTCTTAGTTTCATAAATTTATAGTCCTAATTAAGAGTGCTCGACTCTCTCTAAATGAACAAAGCAGTTTATTAATTTTTATTCAATTTCATAAAAAGCAATGTAAATGTTTTCATTGTTTTCCTTTCTCAATTCAAAACGACTGACTTTTTTATTTGAATGCAACTAATCATTATTCAATGTGGTGGCAACCGGATATCAATTACCTATTCATAGTTTTTTTCTGTCTGGAGCCAAACATATCATGATTCGTTATTGGGTTGCTTTTGTTATAATAAACACTCTGAAGCTTATTTTAATATTATATTATTTAAATAGTAATTTTAGATCTTTTCGATTTGAATCAATTGGGTAGATTTTGTAAACCTTATTTTCGATAAAGCGCCAATAATGGATGCCAATCTATATTTTAAAATATCTGCTAAGAATTTCTTTTTAACTGGCTTTTAATCTTACAGATAGTAGGGGCTTATAACTTCGAGGATGATATCTCAGTTTATTTTATTATTATTTAAAATTACACAAACTATGAAAATGAACCTGTAAAACATTTCCTTTATAAAGTAAGCCTATTTGAGGTATTGTTAAAACCTGCACATATGATATTCTACAGTAATCAAACTTGATTGAATATACATATTTGAAATTGTTCATCCTTCAAAACAGCCTTCTTGCAATAGGAATAATTTTACAGTAACTTCATTGTATAATACTAAATCACTCTTTAAAACCGGTACAATGTTAAACCGTAACACTGGTATTATTGTTATTGCGAAGCACAATAAAGTGCAAACTCTCAGAAACTTATTTAAGCGTCAATGGAAAATTTAATATATAATTAATTATTAGGTATAAACATAGCGACTTTGCAACACATCCTTCAACCACAATGTAAAAAATTCCGGATCAAATTACAGTGTAAAGTACCGTCAGTTTAGGAGCATCTTCCGTAAAATCCATTATTTCTGTAAAATATCTTAATATTATATCTTCCATAAAATTCATTATTCTGTTATTTCTGTAATCAATTATCCTGTAAAAATACCGGTATCCTGAGTATCGATACCTTTTACTGTAATTTGGATCTAGAATTTTTTTACAGTGTAGTTAAGTATTTCTATAAGCTTTTATACCGGAAATCAAAAGATCTAAATGTTCCAATTGATTTTGAAAAAATACGAATCGAATATCGAAATACCAAATTCAATTTAAGAGATTTTAATGAAAAAATAAATTCATCAGACAGATTTGAAGAACAAAGTTCAAAGTATTTAATTATTTAGTTTTATATGAGAATTAATATCAAAATAATAAAATTCATTTACAAATCAGATTAATATAGACAAAACAATTTTTGAAAATTTTCCTAAGCAGTTCAGCAGTATATTTTTTACTAGTTGCACGTCTCTAATTTTTTGGTAAACTGAAATATGGTGGCATTTTTAGAAATTGAATTACCTTTGAAACACAAGATTTGAAATGTATTACACCTTTGTATTAATTGGCTTAGGTTACCTAACATTTTTGTTTTTAAAGTCAATTAAATGTATCTTGCAGTTAATATTTTCACAATCTTTGAGCTCAAGATATAATTGAGAGCATCTTGAGCTCAAAGATTGCGAACATATTTTTAACTGGAACAAATGAATGAGAGGAATACATAAATTTAAAACTTTGTGTCAGCTATGAAGACAGCAACTTAGTTGCATCTAATTTAACATATTTTTAGCTTCATTTATTTGTTTTTTTTTTTTTTTTGCATATTATTCATTAATTTATATGTTTCACTGAATCATTTATTTTAATAATTAATTTCCATTAATGTACATTTGTTTTAAGTAATTATTTGCTTCACGAATTTTTTAACGCAGTTCGAAAATTTGCCAAAGAAAATATTTAGTGAAATATTTTCCCTTCCATTTAAACCAGTAAAACCAACCAAGCATTTTTAACTTTTGCATATGAGCTTATAAGCTTATGTCTCGTAAGACTAACTTTTCAACTGTTAAAAATTAGTACAACAATGTTTTTCATTTTAGATAACTGTTGCATTTTTTATTTTGGAATTTGAATTTTTTTCATAATTAACACAGAGGACGCCGATTAAGGACAAACAAAATTGAACGGCAGTATTAAATCACTGTTTCAAATTCTCAAAAGTTATAACTAACACAAATCTACGAGATTTATACTTTTTAGAAATACTTCGACAAAGCATATGAGCAGTAGCTTTAGGTATTGCATATATTTATCAATATAAACTTTTTTTTATACTAGATGATGTACAGTTAGTTAATATACCGTTATATCTGCAGAGCTATATAAGGAATACGCTACTTATTATCCTCAGAAATATTGCTGCCCCACAAACTTTGCTTTCATAAATTGGCCATAATTATGAAAAACTTTCTAAAAAACATGATACAAAATAAAGCAGTGAAGCTTTTTGTTCTTTTTTGTAATCTATTCGAAAATAATAAACTAACGTATAGTTAAATTTTTTGAATTTTGCAACAAAATAACTGGCTAAAATATGCAACTAGAGAAATTCAGATATTGAATTGGAGGTTATATATATATATATATATATATATATATATATATATATATATATATATCTTACCCAGTGACAAAGGTAAGTCCCCAATTTTTTTTCAATAAGGAATTCTTTTCATTAGTAACAAGAGGTTAAAATATTAAGTATGCGAAATATAATAAGCATGAAACGTGAACGCATATGTTTAAACCTTTTTGAAGGAACATTTTTTCACGAGCACAACAAAAAGCTAAAACAAACACATTTCTTAAGAACACGAGAACCCATTTCAAATGGGTTTAATTTATTAGAGAGGGAAACGAGCATGGTTTGCACAAAAAACGATGTAAGATAGCATTACAAACTTGGGCGCGTCAGGGAATAGAGGGTGGACCCACCATTGTGAAAAAAATTCACTGAGAATCCACATGGTAATATTAATTCAAAATGTTAATTCTTTTGTATAATTCCATTAAAATTAAATTTTTTGCTGGTTAAATTGTTAAAACAAAACAGGAATAAGAATAATTTATAATCGTTTTTATTTCAAAATCATTTTTATATCTGTTAAGCATACTTAACGCAGTTATCATTAACGTGACGAAAAATGACACATTAATAACTATTAAGGGATATAAATCAATAAAAAAATTTAAATTATTTAAACGGATTGCCCAACAGCCTAATTATAACAATCTCTTTACATTCTTTTATACAGACGATAAATAGCTTCGACTGCATTAATGACCGCGTTGATCGTTTTATTTTCTCCTCTTGATATTTATTAACTTTAGGAATTTAAAGCTCAACCTCTTGAAAAAATTCGCATACAATTAATTAATTTTAGAAGATTCTTTTCTGAAAGGCTCCATTAAAATAAAGAAGTCACTTCGATAATAGATACGTCACACTATTTTTCGAATTTGCTCGATCGGCTCCAAACATTTCCATCATCATCCGATCCATCAAACACCAATGAAACGAGGCGTACTATTTTTTATCGCTTTTTAATTACTTGTTCGACGCTATGTTGTTATTACAGCCGGTAATTCGATAAATCAGAGAGTGAGTGAGGGAGAAAGATTTTTCACTTCTTTCTTCCGTGGCATAATGAGTTAGTTCGAAGCTGACCTCTAGGTGGCGCAACGAGTCCGTTTGTATGGAGATGCTCTTTGAGAAGTAGGGAATGTGGATTAGAGTAAGATTGGAGACTAGGCAAAGGTAAAAGGGGTGGGATTGAATTCTTCTTTCCCCCAGCTCCTAGATCAAGGGGACTACCGCCGTCCTAATGAAAGAGAATTGCGCATGTCTACTTATTCTTGTTTCAATTTCACAGGATTCGTCTTTGACGGAATTTTCTACCCCTTGATGAGAAACAGACGGAAATGATGAATAAATTTTTGAAACGTAGGTCTCATGAGAAACATCTTAAAGTTCTCACCGTAAAAGATAATAATTGTCACAGCTATTAGTGCTTCATTGGTACATTTTTTTTTCATCTTTGAAGGAATATACTATGTGAACCTATGGAAGATGAGATCATGATTACAACTCTTGAATAATTAACAATAAAAAAAGATAATAACAGACACAGTCGATAAAAAGATAACATATTGAAAATAATTGCCATAGATATTAATAAGATAATAACTGTCCTTGATAAGAACAATAATAATTATAATTGTCATCAAAAATATAATATTCAGCATAGATAACAATACGGTATTAAAAAATAATCAATATCATAGACAATAATAGGATAATAATTGTCATATATAATTGCAATATAATAAAAAGCTAATAATTTTCATAGCTATAGTGCTTTATAATTATTTTTATATTTCCCCATTTTTCTTAGAATTAGTATAATTGTCTAATCGCATGAAAGATATAATAATGATTTCAAATCTAGAATATCTTAAATTAAGAAAAAAATAGTAATTGTCGCAGGACATGGTAAGGTAATAAAAAAAATAACAGTTTTCATAGAAAATAATACGATTTTAAAAATGATAATATTTGTCATATATTAATAATATTAATAATATCTAATAAGTAATATCTTATAAATAATTATATATATAGCTTATTAATATATATAAATATCTTATTAAAAATATCTTATTATAAATATAGAAGATAATGATTCTCATAGTTATTAGTGCGTCACAGGGACTTTTTTTTTGTTTTCTCCTCTTCTCCTTGAAGGAACATAATTGTGAAAACCTTTGCATCCCAGAACAATAAAATCATGTTTTAAATTCTAGAATTATTATTTAAAAAAAGATGATAATAATTTTTATACAATAAGTAAATAATAAAAGGATCATGATTGGGCTTTGATAATAATAAGAAAATACAAAGAAAATAATTGCCAACGCCTTTTCTACTTTATATGCTCTTTTTTTAAAGTATGTAGTTTTATGTACATATGATTATTACCCAGAATATTTAATTATTAAAAATAATTGCGTTTTTATATATGTTACAGAAATTATGAACTTACATTTACACACATAACAATCATAAAATTATTTGTGCAATATGTATATAAACGGTGTTTACTTTCAAAATATTGACAATTTGTTCTCATAAAAATTAACAAGAACAAAAATAACATTAAAAATTTTGTTTTGAAACCATTTAAAATTTTTTTTTATCAGTTTCCTTAAAAAAACGATATAATTCATTTACTGTGTTATTTTAAAGAATATTAATAAATGATAACATTATTTAATGAATAATTTTAATGAACTTCATAGCCTTCGTTTTATATTTCGTGCAACTTCTGCTTATTTTAACATTCTTTTTACTGCCTCATTTTTAAATTTTGCAAAATATAAGAGATTAAACGCTCACCTTAGAAAAGCTTCTACTTTAAATTTCAAAAATCTCGTAAATTTCCGAATTTACATGAAAAAAAGAAATTTAAATTTAGATTCATTTATTTAAAAAAAAATTGCTAATTTACAATTGTTCACTAACCTAAATTAGTTTTATATTTTATAATAAATTTCCTATAATTAATTTAAAAAAGGTTCCACTTTATGTTTAAGATTTTGCTAATTAAGATAAATGGCGTAATTTGATAAGATAAATAATTTGATAAGATAAATGGCGTAATTAATGTTATTTCAACTCCTGGGTCTCAATATTAAGAAATGGAAAGTTTTTGATACAAAAAATCTTTCGTCTAGACTTAAAAAAGTTCAATAAAACTCTTTAGCAAGTTGAAGTTCATTTTAATTGCCAATTAATCATGTCGAATAGAAAAAACACTGATATTAGCTTTATAACGTAAATACTCATAACTTGGTAATGCTTCTTTTAATTGTTTTTTGCTTTAAAATGCATTGTTCATATTTTTGAATCTGTGTATATATTTTAACTTAAGGAAATCGATAATAGTTAAATTGCGTTTCGTTTTGCCTTATAGCATAATAATGCTCGCATTAAAATAGCAAGAAAGTGCATAGTTTAATTTTAACAAAGTTGTTAGTTTGATTCATCAAATTTATCAAATTTAATTCATCAAAAGCACCAAAGTGATAATTCGATTTTTTTTTAAATGTTCAACATATGGTTGTTTGTTGTAATGGTGTAATGTTTTTAGTGTTCAACTTCATTACATACATCTCACTATTTGCATTGCATACCTAATATTTCAATGACTAATTCACCACGATAACGTACAAACATGTAAGAGACAAAAATTGAACCCATTCTTACCTGAGCAATATGGATTTATTGTGTTTATATCTCGTCTTGATTTTTGACTGTACTATTTAAATCTCGGTATACTAGAAATTCTGATTATTTAAAAACGTGAACCAAATGGTGGAGGTGGTTTGTTAATTATAATTTTAAATGTTAAACATATATTGTTCTGTATGTTTAGATGTCAATAATCATGAAAAATGTAAAAAGCATAACGATTCTTAAAGTAGAGTGATGTTGTGATGCATTCTGATGACTATTTTGTTGAACCACGTTAATAAGTTAATAATGTTGCAGAAATTGACAGCAGCATAATCGTGACCCTTTGCTATAACCATTTAAAATCTGTGTTAATTCAGGTTTTAAACAAAGTTTTGCAGAAGAAGTTACAAACTTCCTAAACATTTTTTAGCGTAAAGGTTAATGAAAATACAGAATATGTGTTTTGCTTCTGTTTTATTAATGTTGTGAGACAGTAATAGTGTTTTAATTATTACTAGTAATATTTGTAGGAATTATGATAAATCAGATCTATTTAGCCATAGAAATAATTGTTTGCTACGTTATAACCAAATTCATGGATATATCACTGAATAATGAACGTATTACCTACAGCTTGCTCCTTCAATGAGCTATAAATATATCCCGTTAACGAATCTAAGGTTCAAGTGGAAGCGTAACCATAGACATTTCAATCGCTTAGATTATTCGATTGGTTAATACATTCCCTGATTAGGTTTCTTGCCCAATCAGTGAAATCATATACAGGCTAATATTTTGTAAATTTTTCCAGCTGTGAAATAAAATACCATTGCTAATACATTGTCTGTAATCATAGTCTTACTTATTTGAAGTGTTGAATTAGTGAAAATATATTAAAAAAAATTAAAATGATTATTAAAAAAATGACCTTATTACCTCCTTCTTGATGGATGTTGTATATCATGATGAGTTTCAATGTATTTTCTGTGGCTTGTATAGGTTTCAGTTCAATATTTACTGTTTATAAATCAGGTCCTTAATTTTTTTTTTCTGACTTGGATTATTTGATTTTTGAACATATTCTGGATTTTGACACTGATAAATTATTTCATTTACAGAACCAAATTTATTATTTTTGTACCTTTGTCTGTTCTTCATTTAGGTTTCTTAGCCTTGTTAATTGATTTACTATATTAAGAAATAAAATTGCCCCTTTATTATTCACGAAAACGTCTTGATTTTTTCATGAATCTAACAGTTTTATTAGAATGTTTAATGAAACTGTCTGTGCAATGAAATATAACCTGTTTTAGGAACTGTTCATTAAGTTGGTTTAGGAAATAAAAACACAAGACCTTTTAATTTATTTTTACTGAATTGGATAATTTGAGTGTCAAACATATTCTATTTTTTGACTCAGATTAAGAGTTTCGTTTATAGAACCAAATTTTCAGTTTTGTGTCTTTATTTGCGCTTTAATTAGATTGCTTAGCTTTATTAAATGGTTTACTATGTTTGATAAAAAATTGCACCTTGCTTATTCGCGAAAATTCCCCGGTTTCTAATGAATTTGATCATTTTCTATCATTGAATTAATAGCACGTATTTTTTTTTCCTTCAATATTTACTTAACATTCCATAATTGCAACATTTAATTCTAGATATGAAAAATTGGGAAAGCAGTATAGTAGTATAGCACGTAAAAAACGATAAAATTGCTGAATTTGTGAGTTTTAAGGAAAATTCTGCTTTAGTCCACTGATCCACTAATAACAATCTTTCTCAAATAAAAACGAAAGATTTTTTAAATTAATTTTTAACAAAATTATTATAAAATTTATTAAAGCAATCATATCATTTCAAATTTTAATATTATTTACTATAATTAATAGATTATAAGTTATAACGTATAACTATAATTAATATATGAACTATTATTAATAATAGATTATATTATTATATCACGATTACTTACTTAACGTTTATTATTCGCACCGTCTAATTCTAGATAAGTTAAAGATAGAAAGCAATATAGTCGTATAATATGTAAAAAAACAAACAAACTATAAAATTGTTAAATTTGAGAATTGTTAAAGAGAATTTAGCTTTAGTGGAGCACTGATAGCAATCTTGCTCAAACCGAAACAAAAGAATTTTTAATTAATTTTTCGCACAATTATTATGCAATTTTTTAAATTAATGAAAAACATTTCAAGATTTAATAGTATTTATTACAATTAATAATTAATAATGGATAATAAATTATAAGATATAACTATAATTAATATGCATAAATTATAACTATTAATGAAATGATAGTATTATTCTAAGATCATTTATTTAACGCTTAATAATTACAATGCCTGATTCTAGATGCGTTAAACATGGAAAACAATACAGTAGTATAATATATAAAAAAATTTAAATTTGGCAACTTTAAGAATAATTATGCTGTAGTGAGCCAGTGATCTAACAAAACGGATCTAACTTCTTTTAAGGAAAACGAAAGATTCTTTTTTTTTAATTTCTGACGCAATTATTATATATATTATTTAAACAATCAAAAACATTTCAGAATTTTAAAAACGATTTATAGTAAATAAAAATGGAACTTTTTTTTATTTCCCTGAGCCTTTACAAAAGCATTAACATTTCATAAAATGCTATATTTTTCAACATAAAAAATGCAGATATCGCAACGTTGTTTGACGTAATATTTTCAAGGAGAAGGTTGCGGTGAGGCTGGCAAACTTGACATCTTTTAACCTTTAACTCCTATTTTTATTTCGAGAACTCTATTTCCGGAGTCCCTGAAAAAAGCCCCTCAAACTTTCTTCAACAAAAGGGCAATATACTCTGTTCCTTACCTTAAGAGGGTAAAGGGGTAACCTTCTGTATTTGATGTAGTTATATGAAAAAAAAGTTCTTAAAGTATTTCTTTCTTTTTTTTTTTTTTTTTTTTTTTTTAATTTTTCTATTTTTGTTAAGTATTAGTGACATAAAAGCAGGAAATGTGTGTAAAAAATAATAGCTGCATATTCTAAACCCATTAATAATTTCTCACTCAAAATTAGTCAAGATGTTGTATATAAATATTTAATAGAATAAAATTAACTGGAATGTTTTTTTAACAAAATTACCACCTACCTAGTGTAACAAGTTTAATTTTTTTAAAAATTAAACATTTGGAATCTTGTTTCATTAAAAATTGATGAACATTAAGTGTTGAGTGTTTACTTTTTTTTAAATCTGTGAAGGCTTAGATTTTTACTAATATATTTTGTAAGTAAATTAAAAAATTATAAGAGTTTTCATTAAAAAAGCTATTATGCTTAGATTTTACAAATAAAATATTTTTTCTAGGAAGTACTACTTGCCGAGCAATTAGAGAGAATGTTTTTGCAATTAAGAGCGAAAGAGTATTTGACATATATTTCCTATAGCAAACATTATTTTATCAGTTTGATCATTAAATATTCTTATATATGCTTACTGTTGGTTCTTTACTGTTAACTAAAAACTAAAATCCCTATTGTTCGACGTGGCCCTGTGTTTTTAACAACAATCCCACAATACAAAAGAACTTCTGGATCACGTATTTAGTTTCAAGGACGCTTTTTATATATAATTAACCCACACTGTATTATATAAAGAAGCAAACCCCCTAAATATATTACGTATTACTCCGATGACAAGGAAATTGTGACCCATAATCCGACAACAACTGGGAATATTTTATTATGTAATTGGTGATATTCAAGACAATTTTCTAAATTATTAGCAGTCGACAGGATTCGAACCCGGGTTGCCTTATTACGATGCAAGTCTCTTTACATATGTTTAACATTATCTTTAAAATTTGCTCCTAAGCAGAAATACGTCATATATGTGCTAATATGGAAGTTTAAATTTAAAAACTAATTAAGCTTGCAATATTTTTAAATTATAACTTTAAAAAAACAATTTTCAAAATATTCTTGACAGTTTATTCAATTTAAAAATTTAGCCTACACTGTAAAAAATTCAGAAATAAATTATGGTATAAAGTACTGGCACTTTGAATGCATCATTTGTAAAATCCATTGTTTCCTTAAAATCTATTATTTCTGTAAAACCCATTTTAACCATAAAATCCACTTAAACCGTTAAATCCATTTTAACCGTAAAATTAATTTTTATCGTAAAATCTATTTTTACCGAAAAATATTGTATCGAAAATTTTACAGATATATTTATTTAATAACAGTGATTCAGTGATTTTACGGTAATTTTTGCTATAAAATTCACTACGGTAATTTCACTAAAAATGGATTTTATGGTAAAAAGTACTGGCAATTCAAGAGCCGGTATTTTTTACTGTAATTTGATCCGGAAATTTTTACAGTGTAATTTTTCATTTTAAAGTAAATTATTTTAACAAATGTTGAAAGATGGTTCAATGTTTAATATTTCCTTCGCATTTCAATTAGAATCCTGGTTAGGAAAATTTAACAAATCCTGTATTGTGACAAAACATGAAAAGCTTAAAACATTTTATATTTATTACCCATCATTACACATAAACTATATTCGTATTGCATTTTAATAAATTATAGAAGAGCGTTCAGTAAATACACCATAAGTATTTTCTTTAACCGAGTTTTTTACGAGATAGTGAATATTATATATTTTAGTTCAAAAAGACGATATTTCAAGAATGGTTAAGAAATATTTTTATTCTGTCATAATTTGAATTTTAAAAGCCAAGCTATTTATTTAGATGCATATCTAAGTTAAAATTGTAATCTTTTGTTAATTTATTAAAGTATTCTATGGGTCAAAATTAGTTTATCTTATGGTTAAAGATTTTTTCATCACTTGTATATTAATAGCAGATATAATTTTTAAAAAAAATCAAGATATATATCTACGAATCAATATAATTTTTTTAATGCTATTTTAACTAATGATGAATAAAAAAAACTAATATATATAATGGTAATGAATGTTATTAACAAGAAATAATTAAAAAAACTAGTATCACTTTTTTTTAAAATATTTTAATCAAATTTATTCTGTTAAATTTATTATGCAATTTTGTACTATAAAAGTATCATGATTAATATCAAATTCAATATGCATTTAATAATATTTGTTATGCATTACATCTTAATAAAGAAAATACAAAATGTTTTCAGTGCATTAGAGTTCATAACAGATAATACAAATAAAACCAAGAATCGGGGAAAAACCATTAAAAATTTAGTTTTTTTCCTTATGCAAACGCTGATTGCTTCTTATGGAAAAAATACCCGTGGGCTGATAGGGAAAAAAAGCTTTTTTTAATACCTGCATTCGTATCTATCAATTAAAAGAATTCGTTAGGGTAGTTCATTCATTTTTTTTCCAACTTCATCTTCGAAAGCTTAAAACTCCAGAAATATTCAATTAAGCATTAGAAAGAATATTTTGATTATGAGTTCATTTAGGGAAAGGTTTTAGAAGGAATTTTTTTTAAAGTTTTTTTCATCTTTTTCTTTCATTTATAATTATGTTTCTCCTAACGAGGATGAAACATAAATATTTATATAATTCCAAGATGGAATAATGAAAACGTGGACCTTTATTCTTGATGTTCTATAATTAACAAAAATAATGATAAAAAGAAACAATAGGTAAAATGGAAATTACATTTTTCTAATTTAATAAATCTCGATTCTTCCCTAGTTCTTTTAATGGATTAAGAAGGTTGTTCAAACACTATTACCAGAAAGTAGCTCAAAATTCTTAAATTACTTTTTACTTGGATTTTTTTTTATGAAGTTTTTTTCTTAATGTAATCTCGGAAAATATTTCTTTCATAAAGAAATTTCACGATTTCGAATATGAATAATTTTCGAATGGAGACTTTTATTGAAAGATTACAAAGTTTTAATAAAACCTACATAAAATTGCCTGATTTAGAATTAATAATTCTTAAAACTGTTCAAAAAATTTAATTTAATTTACGATTTGTCAAGCTTTTCAGTAAGAAATGACTAAATTCTACTGAAAAAACAAAAAAATTTTTTCAGTAAAAAGTATTAAAAAATAAATACAGATCTTTGTATTTTCAATCGGTAACCGTGCGCTTATCAATCGGTACCCGTACTTTATTTATATTTAACAGAATTTTTCCGTACATGACGGTTTAAAGCCATTTTAATGGATTAAAACTGCCAATTTAAATTGTATTTTTCTCCGAGCAGTTTTGCTTACCATAGAATAACTTTATATCTTTTCAAATTATTTTACGAATATTTTCTATTCTTGCTCTTGCTTTTTAGCAATCATTTTATGGTTTTGAGTATCATATAAATAAAATTGAAATTCGACTTGATACTCTACCTAATTATTCGCTGTGTTTAGATGTAATTTTTCGGCAAGTTCAGTTAACAGACATTTTTTAAGGGTGGGCCAATATATTGTTAAACGTTTTTACGTTTGAATAAGATTTTAATAAGTAAGAATTTTAAGATAAGGACGGTTTAGATTTCTCTTTATAAGCAAGCATTCGAGTTGAATCAGCTGGGAAAAGAGGGCTTGCTTATCCAGTGAGATGACCTGAGTTCGAATCACGACATTGTCTGGACATGTGAATTCTGCTTATATATATATATATACATATATATATATATATATATATATATATATATATATATATATATATATATATATATATATATATATATATATATATATATATATATATATATATATATATATATATATATATATATATATATATATTATTGAGTAAAAAAATTGGTCTTAATAAAAAAATACTAGTAATACAATTTTTATTAAAGTATAAAAAGCTGAATTAATTTTAAGAGACTAAAAATTTACAAATAAAAGCATTTTTTACACCAGCTTATTGTATATGCTCTATAGGAAACATAATTCATTTTTATTGTATTATTAATATTCGAATTATTAAAAAATTTAATTGGGTGAAAATTGGAATTATATAAAAATTTTGATTATTGAATGAATAATAAATTAGGAAATATGCTTAAAGTTTATCAAAAAAGATACATCATTTGCTCTTTATAAGTAAGAATTAGATTACAAATCTCATTACAACATATTTTAGCATACATTTAAAGTCAAATTAATTTTCTGAATATAATAATGTGGGACATCAAAAGCTCATGTTTTTCTTTCTTTTTTTCTTCTTTTTTTATATCCGTTGTTGAACAGCCTACCCAATTTTGGGTTTACGACTATTTGAACCAATCCAGAAGACAAGGAAACTCCTGAATCAGTTTGTGGGTTCGACCCCTAGTGGTATGATTTGCGATTGGAATGTGGAGGATTTAACGACTCGACAGATTTAGCATGCTTCATTCACGATATAGAGCTTCGGAAGGCGGGAATAGGACCCAGGAATTTTCGGACATAGGCCCTACAAACCAGGCTATGAGGCCCTAAAGTTCATGTTTTAAAATCTCTGATTTTACAGCTCTTATATTTAAATAGAAATTCAATTTAAAAGACATCTTTATTTATAAATGTTTCAATCTAATTCGCTTGGTATATGAAAACGTCTGAAAGGAAGAAAAGGTATCGCATATATCTTTGAAATCATTTATTTTAAAAATAGATTCGGTCTTCACCTTTGAAAACTAAAACGAATGAGCATAATTCACAATTATAATAAAAATTTATATGTAAAATCTTTACAAAATTAAATTAAATAACAGTTTTGCAGATAAATTATTTCGTTTTAGTTCATTTTAATAATTAAACTATGTTATAACAATAAAAAGATTTCTGAAGTTTTAAAAAGAAAATTGTAGCAAATGCCTCTTAAAAATTCCTCCCCTATTTGGGTTGCGTCTTTAAATTGCTGTTATATAGGAATCAGTATACCTATTTCATTTTAAAATAAAATTTAAAAAAATAAATTTTTTTTAAAAGCAATCTTTCTGTTGTTTTCCATTCTAATATTCGAAAAATTATTTTAAAGTGGGTAAAATATTTTGAAAATAACAAGAAAAATTATTAAAAACATATTTAACATTTTAACTAATTGTTTTTATAACTGTCAGAATTGATTGCATTGCTAGTGAAATAAAATTAATAATTTGTAAATTAACTGCTGTGTATTTTGAATATATAACTGAAGGTTTTATTAGAATACAGTTATTTGGGATTATTTATGAACTGAACTTTAAAGAAAAACTTTAAAGCATTTAAATGAAATTCAGAAAAAATAATACGCTTATGTGGCCACAAATGGAAACAACTTTATGCTTACTAAAACGGAATCTAATACATTCAAATAGAATTATAAGATAAAATACAGTGCAAAAAATCGGATCAAATTGTTTATATAGTACCAGAACTTTGTTTGCATCATCTGTAAAATCCTTTTTACGCTAAAATTCATTTTGATCGTAAAATATTATATTGTAATTTTTACAGTAATATTTATTTAATTAAAGTGATTCAGTAATTTTATGGTAATTATTACTGTAAAAATTAATTACAGTACCTTTTGCAGTAATCCTGAATTTTTCACCGTGTATTAAATGAAAATTTTCCTTAATACAATTCATTATTACACGATGAAATGTAACATCTTTATTGAATTGTATTCTAAAGTAAAAAACAAAAATTGTTTATAAGTTACTTAATCTAATAAAAACTAAAAAAAATAATTAATTGCCGAAAAAATAAGAAAAACTAATCAAAAATAATATTAATGTTTTTGGCGTTTTAAGGGAACGACCTTTAAGTTCGGCACTAATTCAGAAAAGTGTAACATTATATTCTATGATTAAAATATAGAACAGTTTAGAACGATAAAAGATTTTTTATGAAGTATAAGAGACATTTACACAAAAAATTCGATAATTCTTCGCATATTTTGTATGGTCTCTACAGTGTAAAAAAATATTTTTTATGGCCTATATTTTGCATTGCCTTTCTCCCTCTGTCTGGTCTAGCGTTATCACGTGCCAAACGCTTCGCAAAGCGTGGAGGTAGCGGGTTCGAATTCCACTGTTACCCTGGATGTATCTAGCGCTGTCCTTTTTTGAATTGTGTGATCTGTCTTTCTATTTGACAAAGGTTTATGAGACTAAATTGAGCACACAAGCCTGCAAATGTATTTAATTCCAATAAACAAAAACTTATGCTGTTCTTTATTTCATAATTCTAGGTTTTTTCTTCGTTTAAAACTGTAACGAAATATAAATTTAATGACCTCAAAAGAAAACATGCTTATGCAAATACTTTAAAATACTGAAACTGAGCTCAATGCTTTCCAACAAAATAACGTAGTAAGCATATTAAGCGAATTATTTCATTTATCAATTATTCAGAACGACAACATGACACATTTTATCGAATCGTTTTCTAAAACAGAACGAAGAATGAAAAAAGAAAAGAAATATCGTCTGCTAAAAATGTTCTTCTTTAAAATGAGGAGGGAAAAAACGGAATATTAAAATAAAAGACGTAGATGTCTTTAGAATAATCAACTAAAGTATAAAAGTGGAAATTTTGCATGTAGAGAGAGGAAAAAAAATAAAGAAAATAAAGAAGAAAATCCCTTCTCCAGGGATACGGCTATTAGCAAAACGCCCTTTCTGTTTGGTAAGAAATGAAAATAAATGAAAGATGCGCTCATGGGGAAAGCGGAATAAATGCAGAATAACAAATGACTTTCCGTGGAGCTATGGACATGTCGATAGTGCCACGTGATCAAGGGCTGCCCACTGCCTGACCAATGAAAACGCGTAGATTCACAACAAAGGATGCATTCCTTTTTTCTTCAATAATTTTTATACCAATTTTTTTTTCGCACTCTACCCTAAGGCAGACGATATTGTACATTTTTTGTTTTGTTTTTGTTCTTTCTCTCTCTTCTAGCCCCTTTGCCACTATTTCGAATGTCTTTCTGATGAGGATTTTTCCGGAGAAAAGATTCCAAATCTTCGAGTCAATGCCGGGTTTCTATTATATGCTTTCTTTCTTTCTTTTTATTATTTCATTTTTACTTTATTTTCATTCTCTTTTGCATTGTATATATTTTTCTTCGTTCTGAGCTTTCTCCCCTCCCCCCATAAACCAGTGGATTTTTTTTCCATACCGAATGTTATGAGATGAAAATGTCGATGCATTCTTTAACTCTTTCGCTAGGGAAAAAAAAGAGATTCCCCATATCGTGTTTTGGAGATAAATAAGAAAAGGGAAAAAATAACAGATGAAGCAAGAAGATGGGGATAGAAAAAATGGGAATGCTTGCCAAATCCCGATGTTGCTCTCAACAAAGGAACAAAATATGGCCACACGTCAGAGCTAGAGCTTCAATCATAGCCATATGCGTTGGCAAGGAACACCGCAGAAGGGTCAATCGCCCCTGCCCCTGTAGGGATATTTTTGAGTTTTTTCCCTTACTTTCGTTACTTCTGCTTCAAAGAATCGGACGTGATATGCCATCGTGGATGAAGGGTTGAATTTTTTATTTTATTATATATTTTTTTTTATTATTCTTCATATCACAAATATATCTTCTTCAGAAGAGAGGGGAAATCTGGATATTTCTGAAGAAAAGATTCGTATGTGATGGATAACCGCAAAAAAGCATATTTTTATGCATCCTTAAGAATTCTGCTTGAAATCAAACGATTTTTTTAAAATAAAGTAACGAGCTATTCTAAGGCTAATTCCCATGGATTTTGTTTTAAAACTTTTAAAAATAAATCCCTTTTTCCTCATTTTTTATATTACAGTAGCTTTTTCCTCATAGAGAGGGAGGGAAGATTTGAAAATGATAGATCCACTGTAAAATATACATATTTATGTATCCTTAAAATTTCTACTTGAACTTAAAAGAATTGTTCGAATAATTTAAAATGCAGTTTTCAAGCCATTTTTTCAAAAAATGTTTGTTTGTGATGTATATTTACAATTCTAGTACCAAAAGTGCAATTATATTTCTCCTAAGAATTCTACCTAGTCTCAAACGAGTTTTCAATAAAATGTTGGATTAGTTAAAAGCAAATTTCCAAGGATTTAGTTTAAAAGATGCTTTGTTAAATCATTATTCATATATTAAGGGCTATTTTCCATGTTTTTCATTCTTTATATTATAAATAAATCTTTTTTCTGAGTAGGAAAAAAGTCTGAATAATCCTTTAGAAAAGTTTTGTAAGTGATGGATCTATTGCAAAATATATTTTAAAGGGGCTATTTTAAGGTCAATTTCCATTAAATTACTATAGTTTAAAATACTGAATAAAATGATTATTTCTAATTCATTTAATAGAGAATTTTTCATTAAAATATATTTGGAGAAATTTAATGAAAAATATAAAATATACTACAGGCAGGTGCAATGCTAGCCTATTATTCGTAAATTTTGACGAAAAGTGTAACATTTAGGTTGAATTTTTTTAACGATTTGTGTTCTTGATTCATTGTTTTATGAATTCCTTGAAATTTAAAGAGATTATATTTAAATAATACTAGAACAAACCCGAAAAACTTTACTACAGAGGTGTAAATTGTTATCGGAAAAGGTATGTTAGCATATACCTGAATTATTTTTTCAAGCCAAATATTAAATGTTATTTCTTTTTTACTATTTTAAATTAAATTAACTTAATTTTTAAACATTTATAAATTCAGAACCTGTTTAAAATATTATTGAAGTAATTGTATTAACAAAATATAACTGCTTTTTCTTTTAACTTGAGTACTTGATTTTGATGAGAAAATTTGTAAAAAAGAAATATTTTTCGAGACATTTAATTTTTCTTTTATTCCTTTAAAATCGATCAATATTTTTTCCAATTTTTTAACCTTTAATATTTTTTGAACTTTTTTAGTTCTTTCATTGACAACATTAAAAATGTTTACTTAAAATATTTATTCATAATCTCTATCCATTTAAGTTTCATTTTTTCATTTTAGTATTACAAGTTTTTTATATAAGGTGAGGAATGCTTATTAAAATATTTAAACAATTTTGACTGCATTAAAATACATTAAGAGTAGTTCAAATATTACTAGATATTATTTTGAAGGGCACTTTTACTTTCGCATTAAATTACATCAAGTTATTTATAGTATAAATTTCCGTACTTAGATCATTTAAAATGGATCATTTAAATTTTTCTTAATGTATAGAAAATATTAAATTCATGCTAAGAAGACTTAACAAGAGGTAAATCACTATTTATGAAGACATTTATTTAAATAAAACATAATGAAATTAAATAACTAACCCCAATAAATTTATAGTGTGGTTAAAATTTTTTGTCTGGAAATATGCTAGAAAAATGCATCGGAACGAAATAAATGTGATGCATTTAATACCTGATATCTAATTATGTGTCACCTCGCTAGCTTATTTGGTTTAATTTTCAGGGCCAAGTAAATTTTTATCGTAAAAATTCATTATACAATTTGTTTAATTGCATCGTCTTGAAATGAATAAAAACAATGAAATTAATGACGTATTTATTATTTACAAAAAAAAGAGTTTTAAAATACATTTAAAAAAAAATAACATAAACTGGCTCTCAAAACTAAATTTTTAAAAATTTTAATTAACCTTTTGCTTACGGCGCTTAGTATGAGGAAGTCCGCCATTTTGCTCATCCTGTTATATCAGCAGTAAGTAAAAAGTCAACTTCAGTTTTAAGAAGTTTAAAATGAGCTTTATGCTGCTTTAAACAATAGTTTAATGCATGTATTAGTTTAAAAACTGCTCCTTTAACAGGCTAGATAACAAACCTCATATACATTATTAATTTTTATTGTACTATGAAAATATTACGAAAATTAAGAACTTATTTATAAAAATTAAGTTACGCATTTTATATAACATTTATTGTTTCAGAAAATTTAGCTTTGAAACAGAACTATTTTGTAATGCTGGCAATAAATTTGATTTTATTTTATTGCACAATAAAAAATTGAGTATCAAATCATGATAAGAAGTACCTACACTCAGGGTAAAGGAAGTTTTACAGTAAAATCCAATTTACCGGAATATTTTACGAAATTAAAATTCTGATAAACAGTAATTTTTAGAGTAAGAATTACCATAAAATCCCTGCATCTATTAACTAAATATTACTCTAAAATGTAAGGATAAAAACTGATTGTGGTAAGTAGATTTTATGGATTAAGCACCCAAAGTACTTGTACTTTATACCGTAATTTGATCCGAAATTTCTTGCAGTGTGGTATGCTTATATTTACCAAAGTTATAATTATGATAACACAACTTAAAGTGCAAAAATTCTTTTGTTTTTCGGAATAAACTGTCAATGTTAAAGAAATCATATATGTGGAATTTGTAATAACATAACTTATTTATATTTTCCAAGTTACGTGCCACAAATATTTCTCATCAAATAAAACAAAACTTCTAACGCCAACCACGGCCACATCTCTCAAATATTGGAAGTTTCTAGTAAATCTAAAACACGGTTTAAAAAAAAATCACGTACAATTCACGTCACGATCTTCCCAAATTATATTTTGCTGGATTTGCCTCTTTTTTTTCATTGTTAGTTTATTTTTCTTTATTTGTCCTCTACATTCAGGCAAGGCTTATATCAGACTTGCAAAAGGCTTACGAGAACTCCTCACGTATGCTGTTGACTGACCAAAACGTGATGCCTTGGTCTGCATCCCTACTCCTGGAGGGTCCTCTTAGACGTGTAAGGGAGTGTAGTAACATCTCGTTTCCATGGTAACCAAGTCCTGACCATGAGTGGGGGCTACTGTAAAGGTGGGGGATAGTTTTGGGGGAAGGGATGTGAATTCAATTATAAAGACATTTGCGTCCCTAGCAAAAGTGTGATACTCGTGCCAGAGGTAGAAGATTTTTCTTGCTCTTGCTCCTCTTTTCCTTTTCCTGCAGTATCCGGAAATTACGAAGGAGGAGACAACGTGTCTTTAGGGGTCTTCCTACGGACTGTGTATGGAAGAGGAAAGAGATCAACTCTTCCGATCTTCCTGGAGAAAAATGATGCTGGAGAATTCTAGGCTATTTTCCAAAATGGCGTCCGGCAGTTGATGATGAAAGATTCTGAAGAATTATCATTAAGGATTAAATGTCTAGAACGCAGTAATATCCGTCTTGGGGGAAAATCAGAACTAAAATGATCTTTGCCTAATGAGCTCTAAGATCTAAGAGAGAATTAAGCAGAATGTTCCGAGAGAGGAAAAAAAATGAAAAATCTTTTAAGTATGAAATGTCAAATTGTTTTTGAAATGTATAAGGTAACTATCAAAACGCTTTGAAGCAAGATTCTTTCAATGATCTCTAGCTCTCTGGTAATCAAAATTAACGAGCAGGATTTATGCTCTCTTTTAAATATGAGTATATAAGCGTCCATGAATACGATATATATTTAATGTCCAATTAGTTTAACATACAGGAGGCATTTAAAAAACAAGGAAAAACTGGTTTTTATTATGTATCAAAGTCTGATCAATGCTTAGAAAGTAGTACTCACGCAGATGTAAAACTCTCACTTCAGATGATTCAGCAATCCTTGAGCAATGTTTCATTAATTTTGAGAAGTATTTCGTCACATAATCATGCGATTTGTGACAAAGTGGAAATTCTAAAATTTATCACGAAAAAGTCTCAATTCGAAACCTTATCTTAGTGCAATGTAGGAGAGCGTTTACAAAATTACAAAACTGGGATGGAGACCAGACGATCGAAAATACGTCCATCAGCCTATGTTGTGATTAAAGACTATCGTTCGTGCCAGGGAGATCCCAGGTTCAAGTCCCTCTTCGGGCATGGGTCTAATTTATCTTTCTGCTCTGTTTATCTTTCTTGTGTTGACAGAGACCCAGCTATATGGTGCCTTAGATAAAGTGATCATTAGATAATCACTAATAACTCCAAGGCTAGATTATTAAATAATAATTCCAAGGCTTATATTCATTAAGTTATCTATAAAAAGTTGGATACATTATGAACTATAAGTTTTTTTTATTATTTTTACTTTCGACGAAATTAATTTCTTTAAGAAAGTTATGATATTTATTTTCTCACTTTCTTGAGGGAAAATCAGAGCTAAAATTATTTTTGCCTAAAGAGCTGTAAGATGTAAAAGAGAATTAAGCAGAATGTTCTGAGAGAGAAAGAAATGAAAAATCTTTTAAGCATGAAATATCAAATTGTTTTTGAAATACATTAAGTAACGATTTTTCTTATGATCTATGGTTCTTCGGTAATCGAAATTCTATTCCTTCTAAATATACTAAAGGAGACAAGTATACGGAACTTTAAAAAAAATATTATACCTCTTTACTAATTTAAAAATATTTTTATTAGTTCTTTCAATAAAAAAGGGAAATCAAAATAAGTTTCATTGTTGCTCGTGCTGAACTTCAAATTATGCTGATATTTTAAATATGTCTTTTCCGTAATAAATTTTTTTCTCTTTATTTAAGTTTTAAACTGATGATATTCAATGGTTAAAAAAAACAAATGTTTAAACTTGGAATACATAAACTGTAATTAATAATTACAGTTTATGTATTTTTAGATTTGAAACCTGCATTCTCTATAAGAAAAAAAAAACATAATTTAGCTTTAAGTAAAGATATAATCAATTTTTAAAAAAATGCTCAATTTTAATTCCAGAAATTTTCCTTTTTTTAAAAAGCAAATTGCAAAAACAATTTTTTTTTTCGGAAAAGCCTTAAAATGTGGATATTTGCATTCAAATTAAATTAAATTTGTTCATTTTAAATAATATTTTTAGTTTCATCAAAAATTAAAAGTATAAATACCGTCATTATTTTTTAAACGTGGTATAGAATATTCATGAGTTCGTTTTGTTTTCATATTGAATTGTGCGACATACAATACTACATGAACTATAGTTTCATAGTAAATATCCTTCTATAGTATATATCCTTCTCTGTATAGTAAATATCCTTCTTTGGAGTTAAATTATTATGAGCACAGTGAAGATTGTTTTGACACTAAAGAAGGTTCCTCGTTATAGAACCAAACCTTTGTTATCCCTGTTTTCATTATTTGCGCTTTTTTTCATGCTGTTTGACTTTATTCAAATTTACCCATGTGGTCAATTTCATAGATTTATATTTTCAAGCATATTTTATACATAATTTTAAACAGTTTATAGCTCTATAAAAACACTTAAATTTAAATAAGTACTTTTGACAAAATACGTTGCCAATGAAAGTAAAGTAAACTAAAATTTATTTTAAAATAAATAATAAATGAATATAATAAAACATTTTCAAAATCAAAATATTAATCAGCAGATCAGCAGGAATTTTTACATTTCCATCGTACAAATTATAAAATACAATAAAATACAATAAAAATGCTTTTATAAAATACAATAAAAAAGATTTCTATAAATTCCCTGCATTTAAATTTTATGTTTTTTTTTTTTTTTTTTTTTTTTTTTTTTTTTTTTTTTTGCAAGATTAACAAATTTATCTGTTCAAAGAAAAGAGAAATTAATTTTAAAAAAAATTTAAAACGCGTACGATTAAAAGAAATGTCCATCGCAAGAAAAAAAATAAGGATGTATTTTAAATTAATGTTTAAAAAATACACACTAATTTGTTAGAATAAGCATGCCTAAAAATGACGGCGTAAGCTAAAAATTTCACCTACATAAGATTTTAAATTTCAAAAAATAACATTAAAGAATTTAAATATTGTTATTTCATGACGCACATTTAGTATAGTATCCAGTATATTTAATATTGCTTATGCAACTAAGGTTAAAAAAAAACACTGAAAGAAATTAATGTAGTTTGTGTACGTTATTTTTAGAAACTTTATCGAATTCCAGTACTATAAAAAAGATTATGGAAAAGGAAATGGACTTTATATAAAGATTTAGGACTTTAAGGGAAATGAGTATATTTCACTTAAAAGTTATATTTTACTTAATATTATTTAATTTATATTTACTTAAAAAGTATCAAAAAACGAAAAACAATTAAATTAGAAATATTCAACTAAATATCGAAATAAAATAAATATATATCGAAACAAACTGAACGTTATAATTCTGCAAATCAAACTTTAATTCATAATGAGGACATTTTATTATTTATCATTATAAAAATTGCCCATAATAATTAGCTTTAAGTCATGATCATGAGAAATATTGTTGAATTTATTCCTCAAAATAAAATCTCCTGCCGATCATCATTTCTTTCTGATCTATTGCACTGCCATCTATGTTCAAAAAAGTTAAAAGAGGAAAAACGGAGCATAAAACGTACTTATAGAATCGATATCAAACAATTACATAACCTTATTTTCTTCTTTATTACATAAAAAGCCGTTTTTATTTCTCTTTTATTGTATTGATCTCTGTTTTTTATGAAGGAAAAAAAAAGATTTTTAGTGCTTTTGAATTTGTAAGTTTTAAAGTTTGTAAAGTAGGATTAAAAACCAAAAGCAACTAAAGTAAATGGAAAATAAATATAAATGATTATTTGTGAATTAAATTGATGTGAACATTGTAACATAAGGAATTTTTAATAACTTATATCATGATTTTCTTAATGTACTTAGATCGAAAAAAAATTCTCACTGCGGTCATCAATTTGCAAAAAAAAATTTTTTTTGCCTAATGGAGATCTTCAGAAAAGGTAGAAATTTTATTTTGATTGGAGGTGAGGGAGATATAATACGTAATTGTTTAAAACACGATGCCAAACATGATAAAATTTGTTTAAAACACGTTACCAAAACAGATTCCAGTTTTTTAATTCAAAAAACGGTTAGTTTCTAATGAAGTGACGGCAAAATATTTATGCGTGTCATGCAGTAGTACATGTTTTGGAATGTGTACCAAAACCTTAATTTTCATTAAAAATTGAACAAATTTAAATTTTTTAAATCATTTATTAGGTAAGGATAAGATTAAGGTTTCCACATACATTCAAAGAGGTTTAAATAATGAATTTTACTGACAATTCATTAAATATTTTCTTATTTTTAGTTATTTATTATTCTTTTTATTGTCACATACATTATAAACTTTATAATTCAGAAAGTGAGATTTAAAATTTGTAATATATTTAGGCTTTAAAAAAAGTTAAAATTTACATTTTTGATCATAAAGGAAGGATAATATTGTATCTTTTTAGTGTTACATATTTTTATAGAATTTAACGCAATCGAAATTAACTTTAATTGCTTCATTAAAAAATTTTTTCTTAATGACTCGAGAGCCTAACTATGATAATTAATGCAGGCTATGCTTTAAGTTATAAAATCAAAAGTCTTTTTACACGTAATTCAGATATCCGCAACCTGGAAAATATGGTCCCAATATAGGCAAAAGAGCTGTTGAAAGTTTTTTTATTTTCAGATTTTCGTCATTCATTATATCTTAAAGAAGTCGTATTTCTTTAAATTTCATTTTTGAAAAATTATTTCAACTAATTTTCTTCAAATTTTGGTTTTTAGTCATTTTAAATTACGTAGATTAAATTGTATTAAAAATATATATACAACACAAGAATTGTTTTTTCATTCATTAGTAAATCAAATAATAAAAAAATAATAAATGATGAGAAAAAGTATTTTTAACATGGTATCATTTTTGGAATAAAAAGTTTAATACTTGCGAGCAAAATTTTTTAATTAGTTTTATCTGTTACGAAAACCGAGCAAAGAGTACAGAAAGTGAAATTAGCATTGAGGGGCACAAATTTGCTGCTTCTCGCTTGCATAAACTATTTGAACCATATTTTTTCCGAATGCGGCATTTTTTTTCTTCATATTTTATGAGTCAAGAATCCAAACCCGTTAATAATGAGATAGATTTATTCAGTTAAGGGGAATTTTCGTGTCTGATTTCTTAATATAAAATGTCATCTGCGCAAATTTTTGCATAGAGCAGTTAGTTTTTTTCTGAGCACTTTGCAAGTAATAGTAAAAAACACTCAGAGATATAACGTATGATAACATGTGTTTGAGTTTTCAACATAATTTTAAATAAAATTGAAAAAACAAAAAGTACCAATTTGGACATTCTTAGAAATTTTATATTAAATAGATCCATAATATTACGAAATTATGCAATCCTTAATAGTAACTAAGGATTGCATAATTGCATCATTTCATTCCCCCATCAACGCTAAGTAGAAACATATTACCGAACTTTTTTAACGTAATTACACAATAATTTGGTTTAACCTACACAGAAAAATAGCTCAATCATTCACTTTTTTAGGGTGTATCAAATATTCATATTTGAGCAGATATTTCGAGTGTATAAGTGTACAATTGGTTAAGCCTTCTCTGTAGAATATGGATAATTAAATATCACGACTTTATTCGGTTTTGACGAAACCACATATATGCTACAAGTGAATTTTTTGCCCAAGTGACGAAAGTGTATCGTCACTTTTTCAAGAAAACGAATTTCGTCAAAATAATAGAAATATAATTCTTTTTTTTCCGAAAAAAAAAATCGTAGTGCCTAAAGTATGTAACTTTTCTAATAATATATTATAGTCGAAACCATATAGGTGGATCAATGTCTCCCCATCAACACAAAGGCTGATAGAAAAGCCATTCACGAGGCAGAATTCGATTCCGGGCTCTTCCTTGTAAGACGTCAACTCTTTGACCACCATACAGGAAATTCGTCTTACTCCGTCACTTATTTTCGATTGTCCAGTCTTCATTCTACTTAACTATCTCCCACAATGTACTACGATGAGGCTTCGTGTTGAGGAAACATTTTCGTCATGTATCTGAGAGTTCGCATTTCCTCACAAATTAAAAGATTTCGTGACGAAATTATTCCTAAAATTATTAAAATATAAACCAAAGATTTTTGAATCTTCAAAACTGAGAACTTTATGCCTGAAAGAATTTGAAGATATGTTTATCCTTTAAATTACTTATTTTAATAATATTAATACTCAATAATTATAAAGATACAATTAGATACGTTGAAAATTTTAAATAGTTTTCAATGTCAAAGTTGTTTCACATAAAAGTTTCATAAATATTTGTCTTTTTACATTATATCTTGCAATAATTCTTTCTTTTTCTTATGACTTACAATTCTCTCAAAAATATATTATTATGCTAATAAACTAAATATGAGCAAAAGAGTATACTGTTCATGTTTCAAATTATTATTTGTAATTACTTTTAAAATTTCAACAGATCTTATTTTCACACACTAAAAAGTGTTTTATTGCATTCTGTGATAAAAGAAATGTAATCGAAACTAAGTATTCATTTTTATTTTAATGCATAGAAGCAGAAATTGCCTTGCAAATACCGAAGTATTCTTATTTAACCATAATATTTACGACGAAATTTGAGGTAATAGAGAAAGTTTCGGAATAAATAAATATAAATGTTAAGAATATGTGTATAGAAATATTTCTACCATTATTCTTTGTCGAAGTCTTAGAAAAATGATAACAAAAGCAAGAAAGAAAAATAAGTATGAAGAAGCAAAACCTATTTCTCTTAGAAGGCGGTAATCTAATTTAGCCCGGTTAAGTTTCCACTGGTTCAACCCATGGGAATTCTGGCTCCCTATACATTGATATATGCATATAATACGAAAAGCTAAGCTGCTGATTCTAATTTGTCATTATCTTCTTCAAAAGTGTTACTGACGAAGAATTCGAATTAGTCATGCAACCCAACAATCCCTGGGGTTTTGGTCTGCAAAGGAGCAGCAATGGTGTAACTCAACTCCTCTCTGTGAAGAAATCTATGCCACATTCTATATTTGAAAATGAAACTTTATGCTTATTAGCAGAAAAATATAAAAAAAGTGCATTTGCTAGTTTTTATAACTACAATTGGCTTAATATGGAAATATCTTCGAGTTTTCAACAAAATTGTAAAACAAATGAGTAAATACGTAACTTGAAAATTGTCGCTTTAATGTTTTTATGAGGTTGAAATTTGTACATCTAATACCTTAAGGATTAATGTACTTCTTTGAATTTTCTAATTTTTAGAAAATATTTGCGAAACCGAGAGATTTCAAAAGCGGTTAATTTGCAGACTTTTATTTCTGTTCCTTTTCTTGGTCTGTATTTTTAAATATTAACAACTGTTAGTGACTTGGATATTTTATTCAAAGAAAAATTGGTATACTTTTTGTTTGCTTAAAATTACTGTTAATATTAATTAATGCAACTTACCTAGAAAGGAAAAATAAACTTTTTACTAAATTTTTATGGTAAATAAACACATAAACTGCCTTTTTCAGAAAACTTAATAATTTTACCTAATTGTTTGCAAGTGGCAGAGTACAAAAGTTTTAATAACAAAAGCAATATTATTTTCTTAGAAAAATATCACATTTAATTTTCCTAAATATTAACGGTTCCATTCATGTTTCTTAAGAATCATAAAATTATAATGATAATTACAATACAATAGTAAACTAAAATATGATTTTTGAAAATTTGCACACTTTTGCATGATTCCGTGTGACAGCAAGTATTTATCAAAGAAATTTTCATTTTATTTAACCTCTAAATATCACCATAAGAATAATTTTGAAATAACATGAATTCATTGAAATTGATTACAAGATTTTAATTCTTATTTATTTTTATTTAACCTTTCCAACTTTCAAACTAATTAAATAAAACAGTAGTGGTAATAATTTGAAACCACAAAATTTTAAGCATATTTTTAAAATAAGAGAATAATTTATAGTTTCTCAGCTGCGCTAATTATTTCATTCAAGCTACATCTTACATAAAAATAGGATATTACTATTACTATTACAGACATTGAAAACTACATTTTTATTAAATTTTGGTTTTTATGAAGTCATTAAGCACTTATTATATGATAATAATAAATTATTATATGCATCAAAAAATAAAACCAGCGTATTCAGATGTCAATGCATGTATATTAATGCATTTATATCAATGCATGTACATCAGTGCATGTATATCAATGCAATGTATGAAGATGCTTACGCAAAATTGCGTAGAATAATTTTAAGGTATATATCTTTTTTTTTAAAAAAAGAATCGATTTAAAAATTTATTTAAAGTTTCTTGCAATGTATAAAGATTACCACTTATTAAACCGTTGCAAAAACTTTTGCAATTGCATATTATAAGATCATTTAAAAAATTTTATTTAAAAATTAGCTTTTTTAAAATACTATTTTTTGTAATTATAATTATTCAAATTGCATGATAGTAAATAAAAACTTGTTTAGAAACCAAATTTTGTTTTCTACTGAGCAAGTGAGATAAGTAATAGTATTTAGTGTAGGTAACTTAATTTTGAAAAAAAAACATGTATAAATGAAGTAAGGAAAATAAAAAAAAAATTTAAAAGAAAATATCTAAATAAATAAAACTTGCTCATATTCCTGAGTTAGAAATATTTTTAACTCGATATACCACGGAACATGCATCATCTGGTTATTAATACAATATTTAACTTGATAGTATGAACTGCTAAATACGTTTTTATCTGATAACGTAATGCCACCAGGAAGAGCAACAAATACTAATAAATAAAAAACATATTAATTATTTTAGCTTTATTGTTTGTGTCGTTACCTGTCTTTCAATTCTCTACAGGATTTTTGTAGTGGGTTTCAGCACTGATTTACTGTTATTTTATATATATATATATATAAAGTTGAATGCATATATATTTATAAAATTAATCAATTTAATGAACAGCTTCACCTTTAAAATGTAAGCCTTTATCTTTTTCATCTAATTTCTGAGAAAAATGTAATATAAAATTAAGACCTGAAACAAGAAATTAAGGAAAATGAAATTTCTATTCTTTTGTTTTGCTCAGGGACTTGGGCCATTTTGTTTCAACCACCCATCCCATCTTGACTAACTAGGCAAAGTTGAAATGCATTATACATCTGGAGATCAATATCAAGAAATTGTTGCATGGACTATGTATCAGAAACGTTGGAAATTCTCCCTTCTATTGCAATGAGCGGTTTCAGGCAAAAGAATGCTTTTGATGTTTAGACGTTAATATAAAGTTGAATGCAAATGCGCGTTGATTGTTCGACGGAAAATGCATATTTTAAAATTAATGCACTTGCCGGATACCAGGTGAATACTGGAAGTGGAAACAATACGTATTCATATTGGGCTGCTGAGGCGTCAGAGAATGTGTAGGGCTGTAAAGGCTGTTCTAGCGATTATGGCTTCGCCGTCTATTGAATGAAATTATTATAAGTTGTCCGCTGTAATTTTAGTCTGCCATTTGCTCTTGTTTTGGTCTTCCAATTATGCTGAGATCTGCGCATGTGTGGATGATGGTGTGAGGTGGCATAATGTAGGAAGTTTTGATAATGATTGCGAATGAATAATAATTAGAGATATCTAACTATTATTAATTCACGAGAAAAATATTCTCGAGTCTTAAGATTCTGTTCCTAAATCATGGAAATCAGACTTCATGGAATATCGTTATTTTGTGGAGTGTTTAAGAAATAAATTTATTTTTATTTTTCAAAGGATGTAATGTTTATTGTATTTTTCTTTTACATTGATAGAGTGATTAATTATAGAGTCATACTTTAGATACCAAAGAAATTGCATATTTAAAAGCATACTTATTTGAACCAAAGTTTTATTTTTTATTTATTTTTTTTTCCATAAAAACAGTGATTAGAAATACATATGAAAACTAAAAACCAATGTTAAAACAAAGATGGGATAATTCTAGCAGATTATTAAGTGTTAAAATATTATAAAAATAACATTTCAACCACTGTATATTTTTATTTTAATGCAAAATTACAAATGCTTGCAAAAGTCACAATACATCACTAAATATGAGCAAAAAAATTTCCTTATAGTTGCAAATGATTTGAAAAATATAAATACAGACATCATATTATTAATTGTGGTTAACTTTATAGCATAATTATAATAAATTGCTAGTTTTTGAGAAAAAATTTAATTTTAATATTTAATGTATTACCAAAATCAACAGAGATATTATACATTTGCATTTACATAACACATTATACATTTTAATAATAAGTACATTATACATTTTAGATTATCTATATTATAAAATCATAAATTGGCTTTAAAATTAAATACTTGTTAAATAGAAATATTTAACCTAATTATTTTATGAAATAGACATTATTAAAGATATATTTAAAAACTTAAAATACTTTGAAACCAAGATTTAAATATTGAAAAGATTATAAAACAAGACAGTCTACTCATCCACCTACTCCGAAAAACTTGGATGGGTTTTTTTAGGAAAGAAAAAAACGTGTAAAAAAAATCTTATCAAATCTTAATTAATAAGTTGGGTGTTTTTTTCAGAAATGATGAAAAAGGAGTTGATTTTTTTCCTATTATTACACCCTTATAACCCTTTTCTTCCTATTATTACTACATCTATAATTATAATTTCCTATATTTTTGAATATTTTTTTAAAAATTATTCTATCATTTTTAAGCTAATGTTCTTAATTACTCTCGAAAAAGCTGTTGACCAAAAATGTTTTTACATTTCACTTTATGTGAAAATATATTAAGTTTTAAAGAATAAAAAAAGTTTTAACGAAGTAGAAATAAAACACATTATACTCTTCATATTTTACCGGAATTTTTTAATCTCAATGATATCACATGATATTCATTTTATAAGAAAATTCTTTAATTAATGATTTATCGGCCACATTTAGTTAATTAAAGTTCTGTAATGTCAAGGGACATCATATTTTGTGTCAACTTATAATAATCAAAACTGAAATGTAAAAAAGAAGTGCCCCTGGGTAGGGAAGTAGTATTGTGTGTTCTTTAGAAAGGACTGAATTTTATGCAGTCATCACCAAACTATACTTTAGATTATCTATATGACAGAATTTAATTAAAATTAAATTAATTCATTGAAATTAAGAATTTTGTTTTTCCTATATAATAAAAATTAATATGAAGCTGTGTAATTATTCTATTTTTGTGTCACCTTTTTAAAATAAATTTTATGTTTTACAAATCTTCGAATACTAACGCTATATATAGTTATAGAATTAGTAGTAAAATCATTTTATTAACTTTAAGACATAATATGCATTTACCCGTTATCCATTCGCTAAAAAAATATCGACAAATATGATTAAAATTTTAAATGCAAACAGTTATTTTTAAAACATCTTAAATTTTTTTTTTTTTTACAAAAGTCACAAATTATTAGAAACAGTCACAAAATTTAATCTCATTTACAACTCTCCAGTACAACAGACACAAAAATCCTTACTTATTTAAAACTACAAAATTTTCTTCGTCATTTTCTGTAAAAAATTTTAATTCGATCAACAAAGAAAAATTTCTAAAAGGCACAAACTAATGAGCAAGAACAGGAAATGAATAAGAAAGAAAAGTCTCAAGAAATAACTATAATTTTTTAAAACAGATGTAAACTTGGAAACAAGAAGGATAAATTTATTCAAAGCTACTAAATACAAACTGCACATTTACAAAAATATTTAATTCATGCCACTTCCGTAAATTTCTCATTATATGAAACCCCAGGAATCCACTTGATCTATCTATACAGACAAAAAATAACAATTAAATTTGCTAAAAAAATTCAAAAGGAAAGAATTTATCATGCTGAATACTAGATTCAATATTTAAGAGAAAATTGTTGCGGATCTCGTCAAAAAATCAATGTAATAAAGATTAAAACTGAAAATACGATATTTCAAATTTTATGAATATCATAAAACAGCACAAAAAACTACATTTATTTGCGGCAAACGAAAACTCAAAATTCGGTCCACAAAGCATTCAAGCAAATGAAATGAAAAATGGTAAGAATTACATTTGGACAAAACGACCCAGCGTCAGCAGCTGTCAAAGAAAAAGGGAAAAAAAGATATATCACCAAAGAGTTTGTAGTTTCATCTCAATATGCTATTTCTTAGAAAAGCATCTCTTTTTATCTTGCGTCAACACATCGATAGTTATATTAAATCTACAATGGTTTGTTTTTTCCCTTCACGTATCTTTCTGCCGTCTTTGTCTCGTTAATATTTCAAAAATAATATTTTAAAATGGAATATGCATGTATTATGGAGAGAGTTATTAAATTTAACGTTTAGTAATAAAAATCAATTAATTCTTAACCTTACATGATGATATACTAAGCTACTTTTTCAACGATTTTAAATCACAATTTTTTTCTCTTCACAAATATTTTTCAAACAAGTTTTTTGAATAATATTTGTGTTATTTCACTCAAAAAATATTTTTTCTTCAACAAATCTCTTTGCTGCCTTTGCCTCGTTAATATTTTAAGTATAATATTATTTTTCATATGGAATATGGAATATTATCATTCCATAATATTCTATATTCATATGGAATATGGAATATTATGGAATGAGTTACCAAAATTAGCTTTTAGTAACCTAAATTAATTTTGCATTGGAACGTTACAGGAAGAAACTGAACTATTTATTTACGATTAACAATTTTATTTTTCCTCAAAGAATGTTTTATTTTGCTGTCTTTGTCTCATTAATATTTAACGATGCTATTTTTAATTATATAGGGTAAACTAACCAGTGAAGGAACTCTTAAGCTTAGCTTGCCTTTAAAAAAATCATAAAAATTTCAAAATTTGTAATTTTAGCTGAATGACAGTGCCAACATATTCGTTATTAAATGCAAAATTAAAATTTAGAGAACTTACATAATATTGTTTTAAGCTTTTGGTGGTTCAAATAATAAGTAGTAAGATGACAAAGTGAAGGATCTGCTCTTACCAGTGAATGAACACTTAACTTTGAGAATATTTGATGCTGTTTAGGAATTCATAGATCATACAAATGTCGAAAAACAAGATTTTTTCTTGGAGTTATAACATCTAATCATAGTTAACGTAGAAAATTTTATTTTGTTAGTCATGAAATGGAAAGTAAAATTGGGTTGAATACAGTATAAAAAATTTTTTTTTTAATTTTCTTTCTCACAGTTTAATAGTCGAGTCTAAATCATGAATGTTTATCATTGTGTAATCCGATGATGTTTTATTATTATTATTTCATCGCGTTTTTGTATAATCTTTTTCAACATGTTTTTTTAAGCTTTTTTTTTATCTTTCAAAGTATTTTTTTTCTCTTCATCATTCTTTCTTGCTTTAACTTTTTTTCCAGCTCTTTCAGTCTCTTTAAATTTTCCTCCTTTTTCTGAAGTTAATGCAAAAGGTAATTTATTTCTTTTTATTTTGATTTGATCCTCCTCTTTTTTCCCAATATTTGGCCAATGTAAACGTATCTTCGAAATTTCTTCTGATTTTATATATATATATATATATATATATATATATATATATATATATATATATATATATATATATATAAGAGAGAGAGATACATAGATAAATAGATATTGTGTCGTATCATGAGTAACCCAATATTTAATTTTGTATCAGAACATTACTTGAAAACATATTTTAATGCTTTTTATCATGATTTCCTTATTATTTTCCCTGGAAAATCTTCTTTCTAGTATACTTTTTGCAGTCGTTGTTTCGTTGATATTTCAAAGATAATATTTATCATATGAAATATATTGTAGCATAAGTTGCTAAATGTTGTGTAAACAAAATTCATTTTCTATCAGAAGCTTGCATGAAAATGTATTTATGCGTTTTTCCACCATTTAATTGTGATTAACGATTTTATTTTTCGTCTATGAATCTTTTTTCTGTACTTATCTCTTTAATTTTTCAAAAAATTTTTTTTTATGATGTATGTAATGTAGTATATGTTACTAGATTTTATTTTCTGTAGCCACAATTAATTTTATAAAGGAACATTACTGGAAAATATATTTAGATATTTTTTTAAAGATGTATCTAATATTTTATCTGTAGAATTATTTTCTTTCTGCTAAACTTTTTTCAGTTTTTGTTTCGTTAATATTTCAAAAATAATATTTATCATTTGAAATTTATTGATTTGCTAAATTTTATGTAGTGTAAACAAAATTAATTTCGTATCAGAACCTTACATGAAAATATATCTAGGTGTTTTTCACAACTAAGTAATATTTCTGTAATTTGTCTAAAATTGATTTGAATTTAACTTATTGGAGTGATATCAATTTTGCGTGGGAATTTTAATCAAATGAAATTTAGATCATTTTTAGAAGAGTTTTGTAGCCCCAGTTAATTCTGAGTTAGGGACTAAAAACATTAAGGTGCTTTTTAACTAAACTAATACTTTTCAAATTTTGAAAATTTAATAGAAAACTACAATTACTTTAAATAAAATTACAATTCATGGGATGATTTCTAGATTGAAAAGTATCGGTATTATGGTCTATGAAACGTAATAAATTTTAATTCGAAGCATTTTCTGAGATGTTTAGTTGCAAAGATAAAATTTTAATTAAGAAGTTTGTATCAGTACATATTTGGTACATTTGTAAGTAAGTTATTAGTGTTTTTAATATTTAAAAAAGAACTTCATAATGATGCTAATTTCAGTGATTGTTGTCAATTGCAGTGATAAATATAATAAAATGAAATTCGTGATGTATAATAAAATAAAATGAATTTCGAAAGTATTTTAAAAGAGTCTTAGGAAGAATTTAGCAATTTAGTCTCGAGAAAATCTTAAACGCAAATATATTTTGCTTTCGTTGTTTTCTATGTACTTAATTTATAATGATTAAATTTTTTAAAAAAATTTTCATTACATAAAACTAAAGATGAATAAAATTCATCTTAATTAACTTTTATTTTGATTCCATTTATACATTTATATTTTGATATTTTTAGAATGAATTGGAATTTTTTCACATCAAAAATATTTGGCATTAAATTTATTCAAAATAGTCTATAGTAGCGAAATATTGATAATATTTTGTTATATATATACTTATACAACAGAGCAAAAATCTTTTTTTATATACATATTTTTTCAATTTGTTAAATATATTATATCTTTATTTTAATATAGAAAAACCATTACACAAAAGACAGAATTTAGTATTTTTTACTAGCATTTCAAATTAGTATCTATTTTACCTGATATGTTGAAAGATCAAAAAATACTATAGAATTGAGAAGAATCTAAAATTATAATGATATTAACAATTTAATAGTAAACTAAAATATGATTTTTTAAAATTTGCACACTTTTGCATGAATCTGTGCGACTGCAAATATTTATTACAGAAATTTTCATTTTATTTGACCTTTAAATATCACCATCAGAAAAATTTCAAAATAATAAGAATGCATTAAAATTTATCACATGATTTTAATTCATATTTATTTTTATTTAACTTTTCCAACTTCAAAACTAATTACGGTAATCACGTAATTACAATTTTCATAGTACCTATATTTCACATTATTCATTCTACTAACATTATTCTTACTACTGTTTTAAGTGCACAATTGTTAAGCAACCATTTTCAACACTCATCAGATTTTAAAGTCGTAAGACTTCCAATTTTCCAATTTTTGAGCTCAACAGTCATCAATTGATTTCTTACGTCTTAATCTAAATTGAACTATTTATTACTTAGATTTATCATTATATAAAAGCTAAAAAATTCTTTTAAGGCTGTTAAGCAGCAGCATTTTTAATACGGTTTTAATTACATTCAGATAAAAATCTCACCAATGCATTATGCTGATATAATTACTAGGTTTGAACATAATTTCATGTAATACAGGTACAAACAATTGACATCATTGGGAAATCGATATTTCTGACAAGTTTTAATCAATCAATTTTGTAATATCAAGATAAATGACGATTTTGTTCCTAATAGTTTTTATTCTTAAGATTTAACATTGTAACTGCGGCAAATATTTTTAAAATAAAGCTTAGTAAATTTAGTTTATCAAAAAAAATTATAATTAATCTTATTTTAGTAAATTTTCAACTAACACTAAAACCTAGCTATCGTATTTAAATTTAATTAACATATAACATATGCATAGCACTAAGAACGTTAGGAGGAAATTACATTAAATTATATTGTATGTTATCTAAAATATTACCTTTACATTTCTATTTTAAAATAATCTTAATTCATTTCCTCCCTACAGATTTAATTCATTTTTATACCCTCACAGTTAAATATTATTACCTAAATATTATTAACATGTACAATTTATGAATTAAAAAGATCGAAAAAATACTTTTTCAAAATAATAAATTGTGTGAACTGTGTTATTGGTTTATGTATAAATTTTTGTCATTAAAAAAATCCAAAAATGCATTTTAATTCTCTTATTAATTACGTTTTATGAGATCTTTTTAATCTATTAAACAATCAAGTTTTTTTTTCAAATAATATGAATCTCTTATGTTAGCTACTTTTTATTTCTACAACAGACGATATGTTACCCACATTTTATTATCCTTATAAAAAGAAGAAGCTAAAAGATTCAAACTAAAATAAAATTATAAAGCCGTACATTGCTCTGTAATGGTCAGTCTTAGAAATATTTTTTTTTTTTTTATAAAAATATATACTTTTAAGGCATCGTGCCAACATTCAATCTAAAGAAATGGAGCCTTTCACTTTAGATGCATATTTTGCAACTCAAATTCTAAAGGATACATCATCGTTTGTCATCTGTGCAGTGAAGAAGCATTTTTTAGGGGACAAAAATGCAACGCATAAAATTGAGCCAAATATTCTGTCGATGCACTTTAGAATTTTTTATTTATTTATTTTATAAGTCATATGATATGTTTTTGTCGCCTTGTATTTGAAGCAACTCAACCAAAATAGGGTAAGATGTTTTTGTATAAAATAAACTATTCATAAAATTCTTCTTATTTGTAATTTTTATGTTGTTGCATTTCTATTCCGTTTTTATTATTTCTGTTTCTGTACTGTATTTTGAACCGTATCTTTTCATATATTTAATAATTTTAATTTTATTTGCCTATTTTTCATTTTGCTCAAATTTAGTAGTTTATTATCTCTCTCTCGATATATATATATATATATATATATATATATATATATATATATATATATATATATATATATATATATATATATATATATATATATATATATATATATATATATATGTATATATATATATATATATATGTATATATATATATATATATATATATATATATATATATATATATATATATATATATATATATATATATATATATATATATATGTATATATATATATATATATGTATATATATATATATATATATATCTACATATATATATATATATATATAGGAAAAGTTTGTACTTTAAATTTTTAATACATAAAAATATAATGGAAATTTATTTTTATGAGCAAAAGAGTAATACCATTATATTGAAGTAAGCAATGTAGAAATACCATTAATAGGTCAGATTTCTTTTTAAATTCATTTATACTTTTTGTCTTAATATATCATTACACGGGTAAGAAAAACGTATTAATTTTTATTAAATTTTCTATAATATGACGAAAATAATTATATTGTATTTCTTATGTTTTTATAATTTTTTTTATAATTTGATACCGAAAAATTTTTTAATTTACTTTTATTAAAATTTTATTTGAAAATGTATTTTTAATACTACGGGCTATTTTTAATAGAATGGCAAAATATTCCCCTAAATTAAATATTCACGAAAATTAATTGTATTTGGATCGAAATATTGCTTTATTTATCTTAATATTTAAAATACTTATTACTGTAGTTAAGTTTACTTTCTTATTCCCTAGTCATGCTTATTATTTTTTTTCTTTAGAAATTTTATCAAAATCATTGTGTTTAGACAAAGATAATTTATATAAAGGTTTATAATATCGTTTCAAAGTTAGATGTAGAAACACATGCACTAAGGAATAATACTTGTTACACTTCTATTCAAAAGTTAAGCATGCCTATATTTAACACATATTTTTAGTTAGAGTAAAGCTTAAATTTTTCACAAAAGTGTAATTTTGATATTGTGACTTCATTGCTAACAGTAATGCTCTACTATCTACATATACTTCATCAACCGCTTAATTCGTTTTTGTCCATAATATTTAATACATTTTTGTTAATTATAAAAAATATGCCTGATTTATACTTAATATAAATTGTTGATTAATATATAATTAATATATAATATAAAATCTTTGCGTCTAATATGTGTATAAAAATATGTGTGTAGATTTGATTTTATCAATAATAAACGCTATTTAAATTTGATTTCAAGACATAAAGATGCATTTATTGTGCTAAGTCGAACCATAATATTGTTCAAATTAAACTCTTCTACACTTGATAACCATTAACTACGATACTATGGTTCAGATTAAATGGATACACTGTAATATTTCAATCGCTCTAAGGTTGTAGCAAACTTTAATCATATTAGGGTTAACTGTTCTGATATGGTTCAACTTTGAATCAATTTTTCTGAAAGTACTTGCAGTTTATAACATTAGTTAAAAATATACTGCTTATAACAAATGATTGTGGTGGTATGGGTGATTGAAACTATCCTTCATGAAACATTTGTTGTAAAACATTATAAGAAATAAGTTTCATAAGCTTGTACTTTATGGATCCTGTGCATAAACTAATGCAAAAGATGTTTTCATTTACTAAAATGCAATTGTACATGATGGTGAGCAAAATTTAATTCCTAATTGCAAGTAACTAATACAAAACAGATATTGTGAAAGAATTGATAAACAGGAACATAATGATAGAAAAAAAATTGTAAATAAAATTGTAATAGATATTTTTAATTTGAATATTCTAAAAATGTCCTCTCATTTATATTTCATGTTACAAGAATATTATAAAATGATAAATTTAATCCTTAAAATTATTTTAAAAAGCATGTTGTTTATATCTGTGTACAAATTATCGAGTAAAAGAGCTCAATAAGTTTATATTTTGATTTATAATTTTTATAACAAATTAGTATTTGTTTAAACAAAAAATACAAAAGCACTGATTTAAAAATTTGAAAAAAACAATATTATTATCTAAGATGAATATTGTTTTTCTAACGAAAATAGTTTATAAAGTTTACGGTAATATCTTTTTTTCAGCAACTGTGCATATTTTAACAATTTTAAACTGTATAAACCAGTATCCGATCGTTGCATAGCTTATTAAAATGCTTGAAGACTATATACTTGTTTTCTAACCGTTTCTGAACAAACTATATTACTCTCATTTACAAAATTTTAAAAAAGTGCTGAATTATTATCGTTTTCTTTCAAAATTATAGAAATACTTCTCTTTTAAGAAATAATATTTGTAATACATGATATACATCGATAAATATAAGAAAATATCAAAATAAAATTTCTTTGCGTGCAAATGTTAATATTATTAAGAAGATGTAATTGCTATAATACCTATACGTATAACATATCAGAGTCAAGTTTAAGTTACTAAATGCAAAATTGAATGATATAAGCCTTTCAAAACCCTTTGGAATGTTTTCTATTTTCCATACTAACAAATATACGTCATAAAAAGTATCTGAAAGATTTAAAAAATTATTACAAGAATACAACTAGCATTAAAGTACAAATTATAGCTAATAGTTAACAAAATAAGTAGGACCACTTTCATGCGGATAGTAAAAGAATTTAAATACAACTTCATAATCACAAATGAATAAGTTTGTGATGCAGAAGATCTTTTCGATTTAATACCGAAATACTCGAGCGTATTTCAAAGCACAATTATTTATTTGAAATATACTTCTGTATAGTACAGAAATGATAATCTGATCCATGAAATTTTTCATTTGAGCAAATTTATTTTTCATTCTTTGTAATGTCTTAATTTTGCTTTTGTTGAATAACAAATATATCCCGAAATAAGAATAGAAATTATTTTGATGTACATAAATATAATCCCTGATTTTATGTGTTAAGTATGTACATCTATGTGTAAAACCTATGTAGTTACTATTCGATTTCATCAATGTAGTTAAGATTTGAGACTGTTCTTTAAGTGACATAACTTTTTTATGAAGTAACAAATATTTTTTAGAAATAATTCTGAAACACAACTTTTTGTACTTTGAGTGCAGACAGCCTCTTTTTTATATGATATTATTTTTGAAAATATCTCTATTGCTCATCCCAAAACAAGGATACAGCAAAATAAGCACAAATACATACTTATTTGTTCTTTATTACGAAGTATTTTTTTAAAGTTCTAAAGATTGACTAATTTCATAATATTGCTGGTTATATAGTATAGATTTCTGCCAATATACGAGTAGTTCCGATTAAATATAGTTCGAAACAGAAATGGAACTTTTTTGCACTGCGGTAGAAAAGCAATTATTTATTTCCTATGTAATTATTCTAATTGAACAAATATATTCGTCTTTATTATTTACATGTTCCCAAATCAAGTACATTCTACCGGCATTTGTTTTTACGTGACACTTTTTTTTCGAAAATCAACTGTATTGCAAGGCGACAGATATTTGAGAGAAATTATTTTGTTGCACAAGTAGGACTTTTTGCATGGTGCGAGAACACAAACTCGTTTTTTTTATGTTATTATTCATAAAATATTAAATCTGAAAACATTAGTACTAACCCCTTTGTAAATAAGTACATTCGTTCGATATTTTAATTTATGTAACATAGGTTGAAATTTTTAATATTTAATTTTTCGTTAGACTAAAGAAATTTTAGTGAAATAATATCTTTTTTTTATAAATTTGTTCTATTTGTTCTATGTTAGTTAATGTAACTGTATTGCTTTACTTATTAATCTTGAAATTTTAAAATAATATTCAATATTACTAAACTCTTTGCAAAAACAAGAAAATTTCTTACACTTTGTTCTTTACGTAGCATTTCAGTTTTTCCATAAGATCTGTGCTAAAATACATTATCTTATTTTTAATTTTATTTTTCTAAAAATTATTAAAATTATCTTCTACTTTTCTGAACACTACCTAAAACAAGAATATTTCTTTGATGTTTTTTGTGACATTTTAAATTTTTAATGAAATAATAAATATCGTACATAAATAGTTCTTTAGAACAAACAGGTATTTTTGCAATGTGTTGGCAAACAGTGACTTGTTACTTTTGTTATTATTTTTGAAATTATTAGATATATATCTTCAATATTACTAAACTCTTCTTAAAACAAGGAAATTTTTTGGACTTTCTTTTTTATGAAACAATAAAAATAAAATTTGAAAAACAATAAATATTTTAAAGAGTGAAGTCTGACATAAAAATTTTACTTTTTGTACTGCGTGGTAATACAGTTATTTTTCTTCGAGCTTTTAAAATGTTTTTCTACTTTTGAACCTCTTTCTAAAACAAAAATATTTTTTAAGCATTCTTCTTCGCATTTTGTTTTAATAAAATTTCAGAATATTGTAATAAAAAACAAGTATCTTTAAGAAATATTTCTGAAACTCAACTAGTTCTTTACATACAGTATTGGAATACAATATACTATTTATGCTATTGTTCCCAAAACAATTAAAACTGCCTTTTGCTTTACTGTCCTCTTCCTAAAACAAGAATATTTTTAGACGTTCTTCGATGCATTCTGTTTCAAAATTTGCGAATATTTTAATAAAACAACCAATATCTTTGAGAAATATTTCTCCAATTCAACTAGTTCCTTATATACTGTATTGGAATACAATATCTTATTTCTTATATTATTTCACCCAAAACAATTAATAGTGTTCTCTAGTTTACTGCCCTCATCCTGAAATAGGAATACTTTCATACATTTACGAAGCATTTTTTAAAAATAAAATTTGCAAATGTTTTAATAAAATAACAAGTATCTTTGAGAAATATTTCTGGAACTTAACTAGTTCTTTATATACTGTATTGAAATACAATATCTAGTTTCTTATGTTATTACTCGCAAAACAATTAAAACTGTCTTCTACTTTACTAACCTCTTCCTAAAACAAGAATATAGTTCTTCATTGCATGACAATTGAATTTTTTAATAAAGTGATAAATGTCTTCAGAAATTATTCTAAAGCACAAATGTTTTTTTTTTTTTTTTTTTTTTTTTTTTTTGTATTTCTTGGGAATACAATCTTTCATTACTTATACTATTATTTTCAAAACTTTTAAAAATTATATTCCTAAATTCATCCTAAAACAGTAATATTTCTTGGACGCTCTTCGTTTCGGAGCAATTTAAAAATTTTCAAAGATTATAAATATTTTAAAGACATAGTTTTGACACACAATTGGAACTTTTCGTTCTATGTAGGAGAACAATCTTTTAATTTCATGTTATTTTTCTTGAAGCTATTAATGTTGTCTTTTATTTTACTAACCTTTTTCTTGGATGTTCTTCTTTCTGTGACATCTTAATATTTTAATAAAATAGGAGAAATCTTTGGAAAATAATTTTTAAACAGAAATAGGCCTTTTAGTACTGTGTAAGAATAGTCTCTTATTTTTTTGTTGTTTTTCTCAAAAATATTTTAAATTTCTTTTTGACTAACATCTTTCTAAAAAGAGTATATTTTTAAGCGTCCTTCCATGTGTGATGTTTTAAATTTTTAAAAAAATAACAAGCATAGTCGAGAAATAATTCTTTTAGTGCTGTGTTGAAATGCAATAAGTTTTTCTTGTGGTTTATTCTTATTGATATTAAACTTACTTTAAAACTTTGTTACTTTAGTACCCTCTTCCTAAAACAAAAATATGGCTTGCCATTCTTCTGTACGTGACATTTTAATTTTTTTAATAAAATGACAAATATCTTTGTAAAATAATTCTGAAACACAAATATGTCTTCTTGTACTATGTAAGAGTACATCTCTTCTGTTTTTATTTTCCAAACTATTAAAGCTATCTTCAATAATACTAAACATTTACCAAAACAAGAATATTTTTGGGTATTCTCTTTTGCGAGGCAATTTAAAACTTTTTTAAGATAATACATATTTTAATGAAATAATTCTGAAAAAGAAAAATTTTTTGGGAATACACTTTCTTATTTCTAGTGTTTGAGTTTTCTGGATACTATTAGAAATACCCGCTACTCGTGATATTATTTATCTTTTATAAAAAAAAAAACAAGAATATCCGTCAGGAGACTTCCTTACGTATACATAAATTACCCAAACATAGTTGTTACCTTAAGTTACGTAATTTTTAAAAGTAATAACGAATTCTTTAAAAACATTTCTGAAACTCAAATGTGACTTTTTGTTTTGTGCAGTAATTCAAATCCCTTTTTTTTCGTATTTCGTGTAATATTGATATATATATTTATATATATAGAGAGAGAAAGAGGTTATATTATATTATATTATATTATATTATATTATATTATATTATATTATATTATATTATATTATATTATATTATATTATATTATATTATATTATATTATATTATATTATATTATATTATATTATATTATATTATATTATATTATATTATATTATATTATATTATATTATATTATATTATATTATATTATATTATATTATATTATATTATATTATATTATATTATATTATATTATATTATATTATATTATATTATATATTTTTCTATGATAACAAATGCTTCAGAAAATAATTCTGCAACTCAAATGCGACTTTTTACTTTGTGAAAAAAATAGAATTCCTGATTTCCAGTGTTATTTTCCTTGATACTATTAAAACCTTCGATGTTACTAATCTTCTTCCGTAAACTAGAAAATTCCTCAAAAGTTCTTTTTTTTTTTTTACTTTACTCATAAAAAATTTTTTGTAAGATAAATGCTTTAAAATAATTTTTCTAAATCCCCTTAATCCTTATTAACTCCTTGCTTTTCTTGTAGATATAATACCCTATTTATTGTTTTATTTTCTCTAACATCATTAAAATTGTGATTTTTTATTACCAATCTACTTCCAAACCAAGAACATTCATGTCTTTGAAGTTCTAGCTTTTTACGTGACAAATGAAAAAAATTCTCTATGAGTTTAATTATTTAAAGAAATAATTCCGGGAAACAGATGAAATATTTCATATTATGAGGAAATAAACTCTCTTTTTCTAGTGTTTGGGTTTCCAGACACTATTAGAAATACCCTCGATATTATTTATCTTTTACCAAAACAAGAACATCCTTCAGAAATTCTCCTTCCTTACGTAACTTATAAATTTTATGTAGGTGTTAACAAATGTTTTAAGAAATATTTCTGAAACTCAAATGTGACCTTTATGATTCTATTAAAATCTAATTTCGTTCCTGAACTGGAATACCATATATATAATATATATATATATATATATATATATATATATATATGTATATATATATATATATATATATATATATATATATATATATATATATATATATATATATATATATATATATATATATATATATATATATATATATATATATATATTCTGTAACTCAAATGTGTCAAATGTGACTTTTGCTTTGAGCAGTGATTCAATTTCTTATCTCCTGTGTTGTTTTACATGAATTATGAAAATTTTTATATGACAAAGGCTTTAAAGTAATAATTTTGGATTTGCTTTACCCTTATTAACTCCTTCTTTCTCAGATAGATATAATTCCTTATTTCTTGTATTAGTTTTTTGAAATCATTAAAAATTGTTTTTCCATTACTAATCTATTTCTTTACCAAGAGTATTCCTCTCTTAAAAGTTCCTTTTTACGTGGCAAATGAAAAAGAATTGTAAGTTAATATATTATTTAATAAATAATCCTGTAAAACAAACAAAATTTTTTGTTCTAAGAGAGATTACAATTACTTAGTTTTATTGCAGTTATTCTTACCGCTATTAAGACAATATATTTTTTTTCCACCGATATTTTCCCAAAACAAGAACATTCCTCAAAGGTCCTTCTCCTTTATGTGACATTCAACTTTACCCTTCAGATCACTACCTATTCTTACAAGAAGTTCAAAGAACTTCACTCCCTAAAAAAAGCTAACGGATGCCCCTTTTTAAAAAGGGTTCCATCTTTTAGTACTTCCTTCGTGAATGCCAAGGTTAGCACACCGCAGCAGGTAAAGGGAACTTTTTTTACGCACTATATAAGAATGGGCCTAAAATAGGTCAAGACTTTCGCTTCCTCTTGTTCCAGCGACAGTGAAATTTCTCAAATATGGTCGCTGCCCTTTGAAGGAAACTTAGTCTAAAGAAGTGAAATATTTTCACTTCCTTTTCATCATCTGGAATGTTCTTTCACGCAGGTCTATGGAGTCTGAGTCAAAAGAAATTCTGCCGGATTCGGAAAAATTTGTTCGACTTCGCCTGATTAAATATTAGGCTCTACAGATTAAAAGAAAAAATGATCTTATGAAAATTATTTAGACAAATAATTATTACTCAATTAAGTATTGTGATAATTATTCAAATTGCAACTTACCAGAAATTTAATTCTTTGTTTTGTGCCTATGTCAGTAAAAAGAAAAGTAAAGCAATCCAGCAGCAGCCCGTTCTGGGCCAAGAGGACCACAGATTTTACGGCACTACTTTTTCGAGATCAGCGGCATGATTGTGACAATGTGATCAGCACTGCCCGCTGGCCGTGTTTACTTCCCAGACAAGCTGGTACCCATTGATCTAAAGCTGAGTGGACTTCAAGCTAACACCGGGATCGAACCCCAGTTCTTCAAAATGACAGTTCAGTGCCTCAACCACTGAGTCATTGCAGCTCAGCCTGTGTTAGATATAAATACCTAATTTAGATATAAATAAAAATAATATGTTATATAAAGGAGTGGCATCCTGGTACTTTTAACTGCAATTTGTTCCGGAATTTTTTATGTTTATTTACATAATAATAATGTTAATAATTTTCCAAGGATTTGATGAAAATTTAAATTAAGTATATATCAAAGACAAGATTTTTAAAAAAAAAAAAAATCTGCAGTTCTAGCACTAATTCAGTACTACTGATTCCATAGCTCTGCTTTTATGTTTATTGTGTTCTCTAAATACTAGAAATCACTCTTGCAAAACTTTAAAAAAATATTTTATGGTTCATTTTTAAAGAATAATTGGAAAATATATGATAAAAGTTCCATAATATTGTTTAACGTTATAATCTTAAAACATTTTGAAACTTAAATAAAAAATTTTAAGTACAGAAAACTTATAAGCCGGCATTTTATATATACAGTTCTTGCATTCATTTAATGAAATAATTTTTCGTTATTATTGCTAAAAACAGTTCTAACACATCGAATTCTGTGCTTAGACTTTAAAAAAAAACTGTTAGTTAATATTTACATCTCTTTCTGTGTTAGTTATTCTTATTTGAGTTTTTTGTTTACGTCATTTTTCGTTTGTTCGAAAATATAGACGATGCAAAATTGATTACAAAGTCAATCTTACACCCATAATATTTTTATTGAGAAGTTGTAAATATTACTTTGAAAATATTGACTACATAATTATTGATATTTACCTCATAGTAGCAATTGATTGTGTTTTTAAAGTTTATGTTTGTTTAATTATCTGATAAGCAACATTTTTCTTTACTTTATTAGAAATGGAAATATTTAGGAATAAAAGACAATAAAAAAAAATTGGAATATCAATTTTAATTTTGGTATGTGCATAGTCAATATTGGCTTAATTAATAAAAACTAACAAACTTTAGTAGCTATAAATTACACACGTAAAAAAAAAATTACATTGTTTAACTTTTCCATCACAACTTGTTAAACGTAACTTGTTAAAATTCCCCCAGAACTATCCAGTTCAGTAATTTAATCAATCCATATGGTTTGTAGCAATGAAAATAATCTATGTTGGCACCTCTTCACGATTTATTTATTCAACGAAGTAAGTTCACGGGTTTTACAAAAGTCTTAAGGACCATTAAAAGCTTCATTATGAAGTCGGCGCCATTTAATTTTTTTCCCCTTTACTTTTCTCTTGCTTCGTTGGCAACACCGCCACTTCAGGCGAGTGAAGAATTAATTCTCAATGTCAACAACGCTGATGACTTAACGTAATAATCTCAGTAATTATAATATTGACATAAAGAATCTGTTACGAGTCTGCGGTCTTTACTCGCTATTAGATTATTACATATTTTGGAACGAAGTACAAAATGGCCTGAAGTGAGACTTGGCGCGATTAAAAAAAATGAACACTTGGCGAGAAGATTTATTGAAAAAGCTCCGTGAGTTCATTTAATTGTTTTCAAAATGGTGGCCGGAAACCTGTTGTTCTTTGAGTTACTACGCTAATGTTTTTCGGGACTCGCTTAATTTAATTCTTTTATTCAAAGAAAATTAATTTGTTAAATATTTCCAGATATTTAAATGTTTTCATTTTTCTTTGCATTATGGTAACTCAAATGTAGTATTTCCTTTAGAATAATTTCTTTCCTTATTTTTCAGAAATTTTCGGCATCGCGTTGATGGTGAGCAAAGCAAATCTACTGAAACTACACTGTATTTTTCTTTGAATATTTCGAAAAAGGTAAGTGTCAGATTTAGGCATAAAAATGGTATATGTAACTAGCAACACTTTTTTTTCGTTATTATATATTATCTATTTTTAAGTGCAAACTTAATTTAGAATTCGTATCATTTCAGTGTGCGTCTAAAATTACAAACAAACTACAAAATTCAAATTTTAATTACGTTAGCTCTGATTAAAATATATATTTCGTCCTAAAATGGAAAAGCGGACTTTCCGTTTTGTTACGTTTATGAATGATTTAATTCAGTATTTATCGCATAACTGTTGTAAGTATAAATATTTTTATATACCCTTAGTTTATATAATATTAAATGATAAAATCTTAAGCTTCATTGAAATATTTCGAAACGTTTCTGATAAGTTTTAATATTATTTTTAAATATAATTTTAAATATACTTATATATATATATATATATATATATATATATATATATATATATATATATATATATATATATATATATATATATATATATATATATATATATATATATATAGTAAAAACTTGTAAAAATTAAAAAAAGAATTCCATGGCAAAAACTTTTATACCTAACTGCCAACTTCCTCCTTTATTCAATTAAATAATTAATATTAATAAATATATGTTAATAATTTTAATAAAGTCATCGAATTAACGTGTTGTATTTAAAATTCGACCTATTATTAATTAATAAACTTAGAATTATACAATATAATATGTTATTACCTTATGCAAATTCAGTTTTCGGGACATTTCAAGGCTATTTTCAAATCAAATGGGATTCTTAACTTAATTTTATAGCATTTTTGCAGGTTATTCGCAAGCACTGACATCAGTTTTCTTTCCCTTCTAGCTTTTTATGTTCTTATATGTGCCCACATGTGTATTATTTTGTACTTTGCATAAGTTTTGATATTCTTACTTGAAAAATTTTATTTACAATTCCTTTTTTTTCTTTGGTGTTTCTCGCACTGTTGTATTAATATATTTTTCTTTGGTTACATTAATACAATATAAGAAAACACTCTTTTTCTGATATAATCGTGTGAGCTGAAGACGAGATTATATTTTTTCGTTCTTACACTTTTTAATTTATTAGAATCTCAGTTTCAACATTAAGACTATCTCGGATATTTCTTGATCCCAAATCCCAACCCATGAAACAATAAAAATTTAGGCTTATTCAAAGAAAGTATCTTTTCATGCATATATTCATAACTTAAATTATTACTATTTGACTAAGATTTTAAGAGGAAGTTTCAAACATTGAAGTTTATATTTTCGAAAATAAAAACTCGATCATTGGATTAAAATTTAATGTAAGTATTTAATTTTATTTAAGTATTATTAATCAGTATTTTATTTTATTTTGCTTTGAGCAACTCATAAAACAATTGAGGATAAATAAAAATAACTTATGATTGATTTGTTTGAAGATATTTTAATAAATACTAGCATAGACAACGTATATCTTAGTTGTATAAATTTTTTAACATTGGTCTTCAGGTAATAAGTTATTATTTTAATATGCATAGAATAAGAGTTAAATAATATTATTTGACTGACGTCAAATTCCAGAATAATAAGTTAAATTAATTAATAAATGTCATTTATAAGCTTCCATTTTTATTCCGTTACGTTTTGAATTAGCTGTGTTTTTTGCTGTCCTCCTACAAAAACTCTGCAGCATCTGTGTTTTGCAAATGAGGCTGTCATCAATTATTTCAATGACAGTTCTCATTTAAAACTCAAAATAAAAGGTCCGTAATATTTCAGACTTACCTCTCTGCCAGAAAACTCTTTATAAATTCATAGCCTTCGCACATTTCAGGCAACGTAATGAAAATACAGAAAAATGCGAGCTGATCCTGGTGTCTAATACATTAATATTAAGTGTCTAAAGTCTTTGACGAGAAAGAAACAATTTGTAAATATATCAGTGCGGAGGGGGAGAAAAAGCGAAAATGCCTCAATTTCCAGCCACAAAATACGACAAAAGTAATGAGATATAATGGAGAGCTAAAACAAGAGTTTTTAAAAACAGGAAAAAAAAATTAGAGGGGATTGGGGGGGGTCCAACTTCGGCGCCTTAGCTATAAATTACTCCCCTTCACGCCGGTGAGTAATAACTCCAGAAGCTTCAAACTATATGAAGTATCAACTTTTTAAGTTTTACGGCTCCCAGCTGAAAACGCGAACCTCTTGCGCGATGCGTATTGAGAATGTGGAAAGAAAAAAAAAAAAAGGAATAAAATGAGTGAATAAATAAAATAAAAGGTAAGAAAGAAAAAAATAAGAAATGATGAAGAGTGGCGAGAAGGAGAAGTCTCTTAGTTGATTTGTAGCAAAACATGCGTCAAGCAGTTGCAAATGTCATTAGCAAGTTGCGTTCTTCGTGCAATCGGAGAGTAAAGTTGCAACTGAGATATCTTGGGGACCATATACAAAAAAACACAATTTATTTTTTAGTAATTGTGTTCTTATACGCTTTAAATAAATTACCAAAAAACAATACACTTAATACTATTATAATGATACCTATAATACTTATTATGTTTATTTACCTATTAAGTATTATAGCAGCTTAATTAATTTTTTAAATAAAATTAAAATTTAATTTTTAATTCTAAATTCAGTTTTAAATTTAATTTTTAATTTTAAGTAAATTTTTAAATAATATGAAATCATAAACTTTTTAAATAAAAATACTGCGAAGGAATATGTTATCATTCATTATTATCGTTTTATTTTATTTATTATGATTTTTGCTGTTATTATTATTTCATTTTTATATTTTATTTATTTTTAAATTTTATTTATTTTTAACTTATCATGGGCGGCTTAAGAAAGATTAGTTATTTATATAAAAGTCTCAGACGAAGTTTTTTAAAATTCATAGATGTCATTAATGTAAAAATTATTTATTTTATATTTTTATATTAAAGTGAAAAAAAAAAAATTTTATAATGAGTTTCAATATATTATAAAAACTGTGGTGTAATGTCTCCCCGAATTCGATGTTGAACAATCCTGTTATTATTATTTTATTTTTATATTTTATTCATTTATTTTTATATTTTATTTATTTTTATATTTTATTTATTTTTATATTTTATTTATTTTTATATTTTATTTATTTTTATATTTTATTTATTTTTATATTTTATTTATTTTTATATTTTATTTATTTTTAACTTATCATGGGCGGCTTAAGAAAGATTTATTTATATAAAAGTCTCTGACGCAGTTTTTTAAAATTCATAAATGTCATTAATGTAATAATTATTTATTTGATATTTTTATATTAAAGTGAACAAAACAATTTTTTTATAATGTGCTTCAATATATTATAAAAACTGTGGTGTAATGTCTCCCCGAATTCAATGTTGAACAATCCTGTTATTATTATTTTATTTTTATATTTTATTTATTTTTAAATTTTATTTATTTTTATATTTTATTTATTTTTAAATTTTATTATTTTTATATTTTATTTATTTTTATATTTTATTTATTTTTGACTTATCATGGGTGGCTTAAGAAAGATTAGTTATTTATATAAAAGTCTCTGTCGCATTTTTTTTTAAAATGCTTAGATGTCATTAATATAATAATTATTTATTTAATATTTTTATATTAAAGTGAACAAAATTTTTTTAATATAATGCGTTTCAATACATTATAAAAACTGTGGTGTAATGTCTCCCCGAATTCGATGTTGTACAATCCTGAAAGTTGTGCGAAGAAACACTTTTTTTTTTCTTTTCGTTTCAAGTTTGCACCAAATCGAACTTTTTTATACAATTTAAAAGGTGTATGAAAGCTCTAACCATCAAAAATACAAAAAGTTTACACCAAGATCTCTCACCTTTACATCATACGATTAATATTTTCACTCCCGAAAACTCCAGTATTGGCGCGGTTTGATTTCCTCTGCAATTGTTTACAATCGTTAGAGAATTAGTGAGTGTTTGCAACTGTCTTTAATGTTTCTTTTAATATGAAAAAAACTATTCGCCGTTAAAAATATGTATATTTGTTTTTAGTTACGTAGTAAGAAATTTATATTTTAATTTAGAAGTCTCTGTAAACTACATTAAATAATTTTATAACGTATAACTTCTATCTATCCTTGCTCCATTGTGCATAATTCGATTTCGTCTTAATATTCTCTCTGTTATGCGTATGTTTGATTAACAAATTCATTTTATTTTACGAACTATGTCTGCCTGCAACCTAAACTACTAATTCTTATTTCATATCGTCTCATAATAAAAACTTTACTGATTCGAATGCATATCATATCTTACTGTAATTATAAGTTTCAGTGCTATTAAATAACAAACATGGTAGTTAGTAGCGGCTATTTCGCGCCAAGTAGTGTAAAAGAGCACTTTAGATGCTTCGAAGCACCAAAAACTGCCCTTAGGTTTTTGTGTAGTCGAACGCTAAGTTAAACATAACTTCGGTGTAATGTAGTTGCCACCATTTTCGGTGTACCGATACACGAAAAATGTTTATAGTGTATCAAAATAAAACTACTTTTCTTACTTCAAAAAAATTTAAATTTATGTTAAAAATATTTCAACGTGATCTTTATAGTCATTTTAATTTATTATAAAACTATTAATCATATTATTCAACTAGTTTGTTGTTTGGCAGCTATTTTAGTGGTTTATGAAATAGTCTTTTTTAAACGGAAAATAGCTCCATTGTGATAATTAAACTCCTTAACAAAATAATTTTTGTATTTTAATATTAAAAAAAGTAAAAATAAATAATAATTACAATCGTTGATAAATAACAGTAAATAAAGCATTATATACAAATTTCTCAAAAAGTTTTGATTTCTTTTTTAATTCAATTTATCTAAAATGTAAAATATGTTTTAAGAAAATAACCTAATCCTAAATACAATAATATATCAAAGTAAATACATATACATTCTTAAAGTATGGCATTATTTACTTTCTAAATAGTATTTTAATTTTATGAGTGATGATATTCATAGAGATAAAGAACTTAACTACATCTGTGATTATATTTACACGATGAAAATACGGAAGCAATTAATAAAAATACACAATCGTACTTAGGTGTAGTATATATCATTAAAAAAAATTATTCTTTAATTTAAATTTAATAGTATTTTAATATTTTTTAGGTGTGAAATCTATCTAAGTTAATGACTTTTAGATTATTTCTTTTGTGGCTAACTTGAGAATAATGAGTAATTTTCTTTTTGCATTTTCTAATATCAGATAATTATTTATACCATGTTAATTATGTTCAGTTTATTCATAAGGATCATAGATATTGCAATTTAATTCAGTTTTTTTCCCAACAAGATGTTGAAATCTTATTTAGAAAATACTCTACACATAATTTATTATAAATATTTTTTTTTTTTTCAAATATCAATATCTTAGAAAATTAATGTAATTAGAAAACATAACAGTATATTAACAATCTATTTGACAAATCTATTTGATACGGAAGCCCTCATATGTTTTTTCTTATATTCCTCATATTATTATCCTCATATGATATTCAACTCAAAAAGATGCTTAAGTTATATTTTACTACTACTTCATTAATTGAGTGAAATTTTACTAAGAAACATAATAGTATTAAAAAAAAATTGTTGAAAAGTCCTTTTCCGGTCAACTTATGAAGAGTTTAGAATATCATTCAACTTGTTTAATTATTTATTTGAAATTTATTTTTACCATTTTATGAAATTTAATATCAATATGGCAATAAATATTTAATATCATTTTCAGTAACATTTATTTTAATACTTCGGATGCATTAAATACTAAAAATTATGAATATCTGAATGATTAAAAATTTTAATTTCATTTATCTAAAAGCAAGTACGAAAGCATAAATTTTTTGTGAAATTTTTAAAATATAAACTCAATATTTATTACAGGAATATATCAGTTGATTAGAGTCCTTGTTGAATCAAATCCAGTTTTGTAACTGACATAATTTTGAGTATACGTTTTTGTGTCTTTTTATGCTTTATTGGAGCTATATTTTACTAAGCAGGAAACTATTTTTATGATCACCTATTTAAACTTTAATAAAAATTATTTAGGTACATTTGCTTCGATTTTATTTAATTTCTTATTAAATTCTATATAAATCAATTGGTTTCATTTCATTGAGACATTTTCTAAAAAATGTAGTATTTAGTAGTAGTACAAGGCAAAGGCTATGAAGCGTAAATTATGTCACATAGAGAAAAAGCGCTGGATCTAAATTGCAGTTGCTGGTATGATAAAAATGATTCATGTGCTTTTCACTAACTAGGTGACTATAATTTTTATACAAAAAATGATAAAATAATTAATAACTCAGCAACTGTCGATTCATTTATACCTTTTCTGAAAGCGACGCGTAATAGTGAGGCCAATCGTAACGGCTGCTCCTAGTCGATTTGGTAAACCTATGGAGTTAGAGTATTTAGTGTCATTTAACAAAAAACAGGATGTCGCGATTAACCATTTCGTGGAATCATCCTGTTTCCCGATAATGCTAGACCAAGGAACATATAACATGATACATATACATTCTGTGATTAAACTATACACATCCAGAGCAATGAAGAAACTCCTGCGGAAATTCGAATGGGAAAAGTCTTGGTCCATCTATCTAATAGCTCAGATCTGTTCTCTACATTTACAAAAAAGCACTGCAAGAAAATCAGTTTAAAATGGACTATGAAATCAAGTTATATAAGCTATTGATTAAATCAGCAGCCAGTGGTTTTTAACAAACATTATATTGGGTGGCTAGTAATAGTTCTGTAGCCGGGATAGGCTGGTTGACAGGGCGCTGGACTCACGCACTCGAGAATGGGAATTTGAATCCAGATGACCGAAACGCCCTGTGTAGTGAATTGGTGACTGGTGCACGTTGAATCTAATGGGTCACAAAGTCATAAAAAATACACCTCTGGGGGTATTGAATTGGAGATACGTCGTTCTCTGGTCCGGGTCAAAATTATGATCTGATCTGTGGATGAATGAATGGATGTATGAATGGGTCTGCTCTATAGATGGGTGTGACGAATGGGTGTGGCAGAAGTCGAATTCATGGCCATAGGTGGCGCCACTGGAAAACAAGAATAATTGCATCCCCGTGACTTAATGGCCGACGGCAACAACAGCAACTTATAAAGATGGACATTTTTAGAGGTTTCTTTGCATTAGATAAATATTTTTATGACTTTCATTTAAAAAGAAATGATAAAACTGACTACAAAACTTAATGCCAGTACAACATTGAGTGAAAAATATGTGTAATACTTACTGTAAAACAAGTTTCGATTTATTACTTCAGATAGATGATGTAGGGTTCTGACTTAGAGGACATATTTATTGTTTTACTTAATTTTCAGTCAAAAAATAAATAAGTGAAACACAACTCTGATGAATATGCAGTTTCCTTGCTTATTTGATGTACTAAATCTCCAAAATTCTGTACAGGTTTGTAAAGCAATCTTTGCGAAAATGCGCTATGATAAAAATTACCAAGCTTTTTAAAGTTTCAATAAAACCAGATACCCGGCAATTTTTTTTCGTATTCTGGTAGTTTTTGACAATACTCTTTTTCTTAGTGTGGTTTTCTTTTTGTTTATTCTTTACTAAGTAAAAATATTTTCTCTCCTTTTTTTTTAATGATTAGTATATTTAATACTTTTTAAATATTTTGTTGTTCATTGTTAATAGCTAGAAATTTTAAAAAAGGTATAATTCCTTTGCTTTTTTTTCTGAAGCGTTGATTAAACATAAATATAGTGATTTTTGAAAGCACTTTAAAAAATGTCCCATAAAACAATACGTAATTGCGTAAAAATTTATAATCTATTCATCTCACTAACACAAATTTCTAAATTTCTTCAAAGAGTTTCTGTTTTTTAAGTTCCGTTAGTTTATTTGAACAAAGCATGCCTTGATTATATAATCTATAGAATATAATCTTATAAATATTTTTTATAAGAAAAATTTCTAAAAAATATTTTGGAAATGGGGAATTTTTTCAGCATTTCACTTGACGGTACGTTTTGTTTTTGGACAATTCCAGCACACAGTTTTTTCAAGGTATGTTCCTGAAAAAATTTCAGTTTCTCCACAAAATCTTTTTTTTATGATAGGATAACTTTATTAGTACATTCTTATAAAAATTGGTACTACGTAAAACTTCAATATCAAAATCTCAAACAATAAAAATTTGCTGTCTCCAAAGTGATTACACGTAATTTAATTAGACGTAAGTTTCCACACACAACCATAATATTTTCCTCAATAATATGATTCAAATTGTTACCATATTACAGAAAACTTAATAATTAATGTAGTTCCTTTGTGCCTTACGAAAAAAGTATTGTCAAAAATACCAGAATATCGTAAAAATTGCAGTGTTTCTGGCTCTAAGGGAGTAACAAAAAACTTGGAAATTTTTGCCTAAGCGCTTTGATAATGAGTTTGGTAACCATTTGCTCAGTTGAATTTACTTTTCCGTTTTGTATTTCTACTAAATTTGTGGTAACAAGAACTATAATTTTGAAAGAAAGAATTAAAGAATTTCCGGTAAACTGTTGTCATAAGAATGTAAAAACTACCAAATGAATGTCTTTATTACATATAATAGATTTTGGTTTTCTTAATAAAATCATTGTATATATATAAGGGTGATTCTCGTGAAATATGACAATCCACTGTCCCTTGCTCCAAGATCTAATACTATAATACTAAAAGAACTTTTTTTTAAAAAAATTTATAAATAGCATTGTTAGCATTTTAAAATAACTTTGCACTAGCATTGACTGTTTCTTATACTTAAAAAATTTATTTGAACATCAAAACGTCATTTTCCTGGCATGTCCTAAACAATGTTTCCAATAATAACTAGCTTCAAAAATTCCTATAAATTTTTCAATGTCTTATTTTTTTTATCTCAACCGGTGTAAGCATTTCTAGAATATACGCAGAGGGTATTATTTACAAAAACTTCGTTTAAATTAATTTTTTCTGTCAATAATTTGTTGGTCCCAAGAAAATCTGTCATTTTCCTGGCTACTTCTATTTAGTGATTTATAACCAAAATAGATAGAGCCAGCAATCAATATCTTAGGTTAATAGATTGATTAGATACCCTCCTATATGAACATGTCTTGTTGCATGAATAAAAAACCAATTTTCTGGTTCAAAATCTATTTCAAAAAATTTTTCATGGTGAGTAGGTTTTTGTGTTGTCATTTTCCTGGCTTCTTGAAACTATTAATAACATAAACTACATAGATTTATCTGAGTTATTTTAAGAAATCCTGTTGTTTTCTACCGAATATAAGCGTCTTAGGCCAAAATATTTAATTAAAGTAAAGTTATATGCTATAAAATGACGAATTTGTCATTATCCTGGCTGTCATTTTCCTGGCTTATGAATGCCAAACTGCTAATACTGTAAGGAAGGAAAGCAAATATTAACCTCATACCAAGTTTAGGTATGATTGCAATATGCTTGGATGTAATCAAAGTTATTTATTTATTTAATGATTGATTATTTTCCACAATTTTATTCTGTACATATCAGCAACAAAAAATTTTTTGATTCCTTCTACAGTGGATAAAAAGAATTAATTTAAGCAATTTATGGTCCATCTAACATAAAGGCTTAAGTTGAGTTACTTATTTTAAACTTAAAATGACTGTCTTTTAAACTTCTAAGCTAATATGTCATTTTCCTGACATTCAAGATTTGGGGAATTTCAATATAATTTTTTTTCCCGAGCAAATGTCAATAAGCTGCACTGCTGTCTGTAAAATATTAATAAGTGTAACTAAAGAAGTATACAAAAATTTTTTTTGATTATTTTGACGACTTTAAATTTGAAGAAATTTTTTGGTCCGAATTGCCATATTTATGTTTCGTGAGAATCACCCATATATATATATATATATATATATATATATATATATATATATATATATATATATATATATATATATATATATATATATATATATATATATATATATAATATAGTCTTATTTTTTCGGATATAATCGTGTGAACTGATGACGAGATTATAGATTATTCCTCATTTTATATTCCAATTTCTCTTTCAAATTTGTTTTCTTTTAAATTAATGTATTTACCATACAGTACGATAATTTTATCAAAATTTTCTTTTTCCGTGTAAACTCATTTTTTTTAATTACATTCTGTGATTGATCCAGAACTCAATTTTAGAGAATAATTCTTTGTTGTAGTTTTCTTTTATTGAAGTTTGTGCTTTATAGATTGTGTGTACTTTACTAGATTAGTCTAATAAATAATGTCAGAAGTAGTTTTTTTTAAATGTGACAAAGGGAAAATATGTGAGTCCATCAACTTTTGTAGTAAATTAATTATATATAAAGATACCATATTTTTAAATTTTTTTAGTATTAGCTTATCTTAAAAAATAGCTATTTTTATATTGTTTGATTACATAATTATTCTTTTATAAAATCCCTACATATTGTTTAATGCAATTGTTATAAGTTTATTTTTTCATTTCAAGAGTCAAGCTTTTGAAAGCGTTCTGAAACATATAAGTTAATGTGCTTTTTAAAATGTATAAAATGTCACCACTTGTAACTCATACAAAGTAACACTTGTAACTCATGTCGTATTTATACAAGTGTTCAAATCTTCACATTACAAATCACTAAAATCTGCTAACACTATCCTATCATATTTTTTCAAACACCTAAATTGATATTAAATTTTTCAAAAATAATTATCATAGAAAATGTTTATAAGTACACAGCTTCATGTTAAAAAATTTATTTTTAAAATTTGGTAATACTTATTACTGAAGTCTAAACTTTTAAATATGTTCTTATGTCGGTGCAATGCATATTGTCAGTAATGTTTTATTGAAACTAAAGCAAAGGTTTCATGAATTTTAAAATACCAATATATTTCGGTTAAGCAAATGTTAAGAAATTTGAACCATAAAAGTTTTCAAATTTTTTTGCAATTTTAAGTTCAATGGAGCTTAGTTTTAAATACAACTCCTCTTAACATCTTATTGTCGTTCCTCAAATTCGATTGATAAAACTAGTTTTATTTTTTTAACATTATAAAACTACACAAAATTGTGTTATATCAAAGTTATTATTTTAAAAAAATATATTGAACCATCTTAATGTTGTAAACACAAACCTTATTCATATTATATTCTTAGCTCAGAGCCTATAAAATATAAAACTTACTTAAAATAAAAGTGAAATAAGTGTCATTTTTCTATGTTTTCTGTAAATAAAACAAATTTACACCTCAATGATTTTGTATGTAGTTTGTTTTAGAAACCCTCTTACAACCAAATATTTCCAATATATTTTCAACAAATACAAGCACCTGAAAACAAAGTATATTAAATATAGGCTTGTTTCATATACTGTGTATACATAAGATTTCTGCTATATATTTTTACGCCTTTCTACGCACAGAGCATCGAAATCGAGCAGAAATATCAAAAACTTTCACGGCAAAGGAATAAAATCTACACATTTTCTTTCTCTTTCTATGCGGCCCAGAGCACAGAGGCAAACAAAACGAACGCACTCTGAAAAAGCAGAAAAAGAAAAATATTAAATATGGAAGCGATCAGATTGAAAATTCCATATAAATTCGTATGGGAACAACTATACGGACCAGGGCGGCCGTTACATTCGTACGAGTCCCCAATCTCAGCGGATTCAGCTTAAATCAAGTCACCATTTAAAAGCGTTTTCATAATATGTAAAAAGAAAAAAAAAGAAAAGCAAATACAAACAACTGAGAAAAGGAAATTTTAAAGTCGGATTCGAAGAGAGGAAAAAAATCGTAAAAAAGAAAGGGTTGGGCGACGAAACTACGTTCTTCGCGAAAACTGTAATAAAATAAAGTTTTAAAAAAATACCGTAGCTCCCGTAAACTGCCGATAAAAACGGTCGGTACTTGACTGTGTAACTAGATTGAACCTATTTATAACAGGTTTTAATACGAGCGAAGTTAAGATCGATACGATCGCGACCTTGCTTCAGTAGAATCGTTATTAGCATCTTATGCACATCTTTTAGCGTGAGAGGGGGGACATCTTTTTTTTAATTTTATTTTTTAAAGGGACCTTATAAAATATAGAAATGTAAACAATATGATTTTATTGTCAGAAACCATTTGTAAATTTAGAAAGTGGATTGTATATAAAATTGATATAAAAGATTTTTAAAAATGCATTTTAAAGTGTTGTTTATTTCTTCTGTTAATATTTTGCGATTGACTGTGGCCAGAAATATCATAAAAAATTTTAAAAAAATATTTGCCATTAGGTAAAAGTGTGCTGAGAAAAAAAGTATAGTCGAAACTACCATTATTTGGTTAAAATTTACAGTGTTTCTGCCACTGGGAAGCAAAACAACTCGGTAATTTTTTCCGAAGCGTTTTGGTGAAGATTTTGGTAATGTTAAAAATAGAATATGGTTTTATAATGTTTGATATAATTAGGTAATTTTATCATCATGCCTTAAAGATCGGCAAAAAAATATATATTTGGTTAAATTTTCTATTGAGTTAGTAATAAGAACTAGAATTTTGAAAACCAAAATTTCCGGTTAACCATTACAAATTACCCAATGAATTGTTTAAATACCATATAATATCGTTTAAATACCGTAATTTGAATCATGTCTTTTTTTTTTACCAGAAATCTCATTACCATGCAGTGTTGTAGTTTTACCAGAAATTATTTTTCTTTGTGGTAATACTTATATTTGTGAAATTATGCGTAAATTCCTTGTACTTATAGATGGTTGCTACTTAAAATTAATGATTTTATTTTTTCTTTCGTTACTAATTTAAAAAGAAAGATACCTTAATTTAGAAAAATTTATTATTGTACAATTTGAATTTAAATTTATTGTTTTATATTCTTTATATTACAATACATTACACTACACTAAATTTTAAACAATCCTTTAAATTACAACAGTACATAGCTCATTAGCACGGGGTTTTTTTCCATTGAAATAAATGGTAAATATATGTGAAAATAATTTTAATTGATTCATCGAGAAATTCGAGTCAAATATAGTTTATCAGGTTTTGTGGTAAATATGAGAATGTGTGATGTAAATGTCTAAAATACATTGACCCACTTGTATATTTATTAATCAAATACATTTCTTATCAACTATTTTAAATAATTTATTGAAACACACTATTTCTTGGAGGCCTTTTTTGCACGAAATTTATATGAAGAATAAGATAATATAATAAAGTATACTGCTGATAAGAAAATTTTTACTGTCTTATGATTGCTAACAAAATCGTATTATTGATTGACTGTGTGTAATGTAAAAATGCCCTTAGATTGTTGTTATTTACAATATTATTGTCTTACACAAAACAGTCACCTTTATATTTAAAACAGATTGTTAAGATCTGTTAACATACAATATTTAAAAAAAAAATTGAAATACTTTGAATTACTTTTGATTTAATGATTGGATCTTTACGTATTATAGGGAAAACTCAAATGTTCTTTTTAATTAGTGCAGACAATATTTAAAATTATGGAATCAGACACAAAAACGTACTTTCTATGATTAAGCCTACTTTTTTCGAGTAATTTGGATTTCTGACCTTCCAAATATAGAGGGTAGCTGCAACTGGGAAATATGGGCCAGATATTTTGATCAAGAAAGCGGTTCAAAGTTTGGACCGATATTGTTAATTTTACTTTAATATTTTCCCATATCTTGGGAATTTTTTTCACAGTTATAAAATTCTTTTATTCGAAGATAATTCCAAGTAGCAATATTTTTAATGAGTGTTTTTTGTGTTTGTTGTTTTGTTTTATGATAGTTAAATACATTCTATACATTTCACAATACAATTTCTATACATTTCAAATTCAAATTTTTTGCAATTATTTTTTTCTTTTGGTTTTAAATTCTTTCTGCACTATTTTGGAGATTTATTTCAATAATAACATTGTCTTTAAAAAAAAAATTTATTATTATTTTTTTTTTAATTTTTTTTTTTATTTATTTAATTTTCGTCATCATTTTTCAAATATTTTAATCTATTTTTTCTTAATAAATTGCTATTATAACTACAAAAACACCAATCTGATCGACGCAGCAGGAAACAAGAAAATTTGCAAATTACAATTTTGTCTGAGATATATTCTTAGTTTTTTTTTTCTTTTTTTTTCCGAATATTTTAGCTATTAACATTCTATTGCGATTTACAATACATTACGATATTTCTTCTGTTTAGAGGGAAAAAGTGCCGTTAAAAGAGAAATCACGGCACAACATAAGCAATACAATCACATTTAAATTTATTGAAAAAGCTTTTTTTTAAAAAATAGCTTTATGCTTTACGTTATTTTTTAAATTTGATTTTTTTTTTAGAAAAATAAAAATAAATCAGTGCATTTGTACAAACTTTAAGATAGATTTAAAGATATGTATACCCATAAAAATTTTAAAGCATGCATCTTAGTAGTTTTTAATATTTTTGATTACCTATAATTAAACATAAATATTTTTAATTACCTTTTCTAAGCTTGAAATATATTTTAGACCAAGAAAGAGGAAGTCAACTGTACCTCAAAAATCCTATTATTTAAAATAATTGTAATCGATTAAAATTAAAACTTTTTACTGTACTTTTATTTATTTATTTTGTGATGACAATGATTATATGAATTTATTTATCAGGTTGTTGGAATGGTTTCCATCTTGAGATTAAATTATTTATCATGATACTTTTTCGTCTTATTTTGTTTGATACTTTTCTTATTCTTATCTTTATTTTTTATTTTTTGTTACCTTTAATACACACATTTTTAATCAAAAGAAAAACCAAGTGTTTTAAAGTAATAAAATAAAATTTCTATTAAATTGGAGTACACTAGAAAATGAAAATGGAGACTTATTGGCGGTATTAATAAATGCTAGACACTTTATCTTCACTATAATTCAATGTGCTGCCATTAGAGGTTAACAGTTGGACCCTGTGCATGTTATAAAAAATAAAAGGTACTTAAATTTTGATGTGTTGAAAATATTTGAATTTCACATATTTGTAAGCATAAATTGACTCTTCCTTATTTGATTTTTTTTAATATTAGTAAAATAAATAAATATACTGTGAAGAAAAACAAATGAATATTGCCTACAGAAATTATCGTATTTTTATTTCCAATTTATTTGTGATAAATATTATACTTAGTTGAATCTGTTGTAGCTAAAAAAAAAACAAGCATTTTAACACTATATTCATTTTTACTCTTGATGGTGTGCTTTATTTCTACAAACTACGAATAATGCAACTATAAATACTTACAAACAAAAAAGTAACTGTCATAAAACACCGAAAAACGCACCGAGAATACTTGTTTTACAATAATAGTAATAAATAATGTTTTCTAGAATCACTTCTATAATAACATTTTATATATTCACTTAGAATTTTGGATTTTGGTATTTGCCAAAGTCCAACCTATTTTTCAAAGCTTTTATATTCAAAGAAGTATAGAGTAGGCGGTTTATTCAAAGAATTTATATAGAGGAAAGGGAAAAATTGAAACTAAATTGTATGCTAGACATATTTCCCAAATACAGGAGAACGAAAGAGAGGGACATAATATTGAATTATGCCACGGCATTTTCTATGCTTTGAAGAAAACAGAAGGTAAAAAAAAAGAGTAGGATGAAACAAAACGATAACATTACGTTTAGAACGGAAACGGAAAGAAAAAAATATATATCAATCATAAAATAAAACAACAACGGGAAAACAAAAGGAAATACATATCGAACGTGCTTCGTATTTCTTTCTCGTTGAATAAAATAAAAAAAAATAAAATAGAAGAAAAAAAAAACCTAGTCCGAAACGCAACATAAAAATAATAATAATAATAACATCCAGCAAAAATTTTGAGGCAAGAAAAACACAAGGCATTCCTCTTTGGATAGTTGGAATCTCTTCCATTTTTCATGAGGTACGTTGCTATGGTAACCAAGCGGTCACGCTCGCAACGAGTCAAGGCTAAGGTCCACCCTCGCCCGCCGGTCCGGCCGGGAGAGGACCAATGGCAGCCGTCCGTCGATTTCCCTCTCCATCCCCACTCTACCCCAGCTTCCGCGTTCTTTAATAAATCCATTCGTGGGTAGGGGGGCTTGGCTCGTATGGGTGGGGGAGGGAGCAAAGCCTCCGGTCGTCCATCGTAAGCCCCGCCCCCTCCTCATCCTGGATTCCAAGCATCCCGACATGAAAGGGAACCGGCTCAAACCAGGGGTGGGGGGTCGAGAAATTGTGGGAGGGAAGGGTGGGATATTGAAAGAAGGGCCGGGGGCATTCGAAATAAGGGGCAGAAAAGGGGTATGGAATGAGGGGTAGGGTGTTGGGTTGAGAGAGTAGGGGCAAAAAAATGGAGAGAATGCTGTGTGGGGCAAAAAGCTAGAGAGAAAAAAAAATTCTAGGAGGATGGTTTGGCAAAAGAACATGGCTACTGGGATGAGTCTTATATTGGTTTTCCATTGCAAAAAGAAAAAGGATGATAAAAAATAAAATGTATATATTCGAAATGGCAAAATATGATACGGTTTCTAGATAAGAATTTCGTGTGTGTAGGATATAGGGAGAAAATGACGTAGAAAAAACCGGACCGTAAGAAAAAATGTTCCTTGGTGTTACATTTCCGCATGAGTGCCTTTGAAAAGAGTGTAGGTATCAAATTCTGAAGCTCTCTAAAAACGTAAAATAACATGGAATAAAGGCTGTGAAAATGGCATGAATACAACTGGGTTTTTCCAGCCTTTATTTTGCTAAAAGTTCCAAGTAGAATCTTCTGGCAAAATATTTATTTATTACAGTTATAGCCAATTGCTAAAAATATTATTCCTTGAACGGGAGAAAAAAGTACAAATTTTAACCATGTTTATCGTAATCACACACACACACACAACCGGAATCTCATACTATAAACCATTCTAAAAAGAATAATCGTATCATACGTTTCATAATTATTATTGTGTTTGAATTTGTTAAATTAGAATACCTCAGTATGGAAACATATTTTAGGGTAAAAAACAATCTGAGAAATTTTGAAAAATTATTCCATTCAATAGGAGTTAATGTTTCATACTTCCGACTATAATCATTTTTTTTTTATCCTGGAACTTTTAGTGTTTTCAAAAAATTTCGCTTAACAAGTTCTTAAACTCAATGCTTCGTTTGAGTTTAAAAATAACTACAAATAGCATGATTTCTGGAAGGAAAAAAAACATCAAAAATAAATTGAACTGATTTCTTAAGTTTTCTGGTATTTTATTCTTTAATTGAGAACTTGAATTGAGTGCAAAATAAAAAGTTCCTTAGAAATATTACAAAGAAAAAATGCATTTTTTTATTTTTTTATTATTTACTATACATAAATTTTAATTTCTGAAAACTCTTAAAAATGAGTAAAGTTTATTTAATTTTGATTACTGGTAATTTTTGTTTGGGAAAAATTTATGAAATGTAAACTAAAACAATTTTTGAAAAAAAGGAAAGTGATTAAATAATTTCTTTCTACTACTTGACATCTCATAGAATATTTCACATTTTGAAAGCTTTTCTTTTAGAATAATGGAATTATTCAAAACATTTTTGTTATTTCAAACAAAACTCTTAGACTAAATCCCAGTACTCAAGTATGTGCATATATATATATATATATATATATATATATATATATATATATATATATATATATATATATATAAGATAGATATATAGATACAGTATAGATATAGATATATACATATACATTGGAGCTAATTGAACCATACCATCGTTCAGATATGCAGTTTCAATGCAGTGCCAAGCCGATCATAATAGTACTAATTTAACACCCTAAACTTAATTACACTGTAATATTGTTCAATCTGAACGGAAACATAATCCAAATTAACACCTTTTTGAAGTGGCCAAGTTACCACGATATTAGGGTTTAGAATACCAATATTGTTAGTCAAAATTGAGCCGATTTATCTAAGAGTATAGAAATATCGTTAATTCCCAGAAATTCGCATCTACATGGGAAGTTGTAGTCCTTGACACAGGTCACATGATCAGGTGCAATATGAAAATCGAAAACCATCAAAAAAAAATTTGGGAACGAATTGTATCCTACTTTTGTCTAAATATTCAGTACCTTTAATACAATTACAAGTCATACCATACCATAGTGTAAGTTGCACCACATTCAATGTGATAACACGATGCTAAGGTTCAATTTGAATGAAAACATAATTCAATTTAATACGTTTTTTTATGCTTGAGACTTAAAATTTTGTAAATTCCAAGAAATCGCCAGAAGAAATTGCGGATATATTACACCTTATGTCCGGTCAATTGTGTTCTGAATTGTAAAATCAATAAATTGTATTTTGACTAAGTAATAAACACACGATACGTGTAGAAATTTAAAAAGTAAAAGAAAAGTTACTTATTTATGATAAAAATAAATAAAAAATATATATAAATAAATAAAAAATAAACAAAACTTACGACTATTATGCTTAAAGAGAAAAAAAAAACAATCAAATGGGATTGATTTTCTTAACTTCTCGACTCGACAATGACAAGAGAACCGCAAGTAAAAAATGCACAAAATTTAAATAAAACAAGATTTACAAAGAAAATAATTAAACAATTGAACAGTACAGACGAATGAAAAAAAAAAAAAAAAACGCTGGAAAAGATTTGAGAGGAAAAATATCTTCAGCTCGTTGTTACTAAATTACTTTGTTGACTGTATTATTTGCTTGCAATCATGCGCTCATGAAAAAAGAAGAAAGAAAAGAAAAAGAAAGAAGGGGGAGGGGCGTGGACTGAAAAAGAGCGCGGTAAACTTTATTGCCATTTACCAGAAACTCCATGTCATGTTCTTTGTGTTTATAAATACTGCTCATTGCTCAGCCTTTGCTCCTCTTTAATTCTTGCACCCCCTCTATCTTAGCATTTATTTTTTCTTCATTTAATTCTTTTTTTTCCTCTCCACCTTTTATTCTTCTTCTTTTCCTTCATTTAGTTGCTGTACGCAAATTTTTAAAGTTTTCTTTCTTTTTTTCCTAGTCTCTTTAGAGAAGCAGAACAATTAATTTGTTAGTGACGTCACAAAACGACCGAGAACGTTTTTTGAGAAATGAGGGGATGTACACAAATGTTAGTTTTAAATTCTTTATTGAATAATCACGGTGATTATTTAAATTATATTGCATTCGATTTAATAAAAAAACTTATGAGTTTGAATGCAATTTATTCAAATTTAAACATTGAAAAAGGGTTTTTTGAGTGACTTTAATGGTAAATTATTTTAATTATTAATTTATTTTTTATTTAATTTATTTTTAATTATTTTTTTAATTAATTTTTTTTAATTATTTTAATTTTTAATTATTTCAATTATTAAAAAAAATTTAATTTAAATGATAATAAATGAGACTGCATGCAAGTTCTGATAAATTTATTACAAATGTACGAATTCTTTATTGTTTATTTTCTATTCTGGCGATTTTCTTCGGGTAAATATTTGTACATAATGTTTTTAAACAAAAGTATAAATATAAAATGCATTACGCGTCAAAGATCTACATGGTCAAAAAGAGTTTCTTTAGATTGATCAAAAATGTGTCAAAAGAGCTCCGAAAAGAATAATAATCCATGTATTCAAAATTAAAAAAGCATATACTCAATTTTTTTCAAAATGCGTGTTCTCAAAAGTGATGTGGAGGGAAAAATATGTTAGAGAGATGTTCTTTGGTTGCCCACATGATTCAATTTAAGTACCTTCGGGTTCGCAGTAGGAAACTCTGTGTTGTTTTAGCTTATTTCTCAAAGTCTTAGCTCCAAGCTTGACTATATCCAGGAATCTTGACCAAGCTAGACCATGCCGTGATTCCTCAAAAAGTTATACATTCTTTCCACCCTAGTAGTTATACTCCATTCCATATTTTATTTTAGAATGCATGGAGTTTTCGAATTCAACAATTATATATTTTGGAGCAATTTTTACACATTTTTACTCAATTTTGAGAAATCTTTTCTTACATTGTATAAGTTGTACATAGGTGAATGTTTACAGAAAAATTTTTTTATAAAAATTCTTACTTGAACACATAGATTAACAAAGTTTTACTTGATTTTTGTAGTAAACATATTTTTATAGTGAATATATTTTTACTGTATTATTCGAAGCAAAATAAGAAATAATTAGAAAAGTGGGTAATTCATCGTAGTGTTATTCCATTCTGCTAAGAGCAACAGCTGATAGCTTTCATGTTGTCTAATAATTTTTCTCTTAATAAATCTACCCAAAAACAATTCCGCGTAATAACTTTAAAAGAGAAACGCTTTTACATTACATAAAATTGCCTTGAATTAGCATATTACAATAAACACGGCTACAGCAAAATAGGAAATATATCAAAACTTTTACATAAGTATAACTTACTTATGTAAAAGTAATAACGTATGTAAAAAAATATGTAAAAAATAACTTACTTATGTATTTTACATAAGAAATATTTACATAAAGTTCCTGAGAACATTTTTGAACTTCTCCTTTTCCCTGATCATTCTTCCCTGAATGTTCACTTTCACATAGTCAAGCTGCTTTAAAGGAAAAGACACTTTTAAAGAGAAAAAGTGCTTTGAACTCGCTTATTAGTGCATCACTACTGTGACAAATAATTAGATTTCTTTCTTAAAATTATAAATGGATAATACAGCTAACTTTTTACCGAGTTACAAAAAGTACTCAATCTTGCTACAGCTTTGAACTTCCGTTTTCTTTTGATAATTCTTCCCTAAATGTTCACTACCACTCGGTCAAGCTACTTTAAAGGAAAAGTCACTTTTACAGAGAAATAATGCTTTTAACTCACTAATGATGATAATCACTATGGTAATAAATAATTGGACTTCCTTTCTTAAAACTATAAATTGGCGATACAATTAGCTTTTTTCGAGTTTTTACAACAAAAAAAGCACCAATTTTGCTATAACTTTAAGCTTCCGTTTTTCCCTGATAATTCTTCCCTGAATGTTCACTACCACACGGTCAAGCTATTTTAAAGGAAAAGACACTTTTACAGAGAAATAATGCTTTTAACTCACTAATGATGATAATCACTATGGTAATAAATAATTGGACTTCCTTTCTTAAAACTATAAATTGGCGATACAATTAGCTTTTTTCGAGTTTTTACAACAAAAAAAAAGTACCAATTTTGCTATAACTTTAAGCTTCCGTTTTTCCCTGATAATTCTTCCCTGAATGTTCACTACCACACGGTCAAGCTATTTTAAAGGAAAAGACACTTTTACAGAGAAATAATGCTTTTAACTCACTAATGATGATAATCACTATGGTAATAAATAATTGGACTTCCTTTCTTAAAACTATAAATTGGCGATACAATTAGCTTTTTTCGAGTTTTTACAACAAAAAAAAGTACCAATTTTGCTATAACTTTAAGCTTCCGTTTTTCCCTGATAATTCTTCCCTGAATGTTCACTACCACACGGTCAAGCTATTTTAAAGGAAAAGTCACTTTTACAGAGAAATAATGCTTTTAACTCACTAATGATGATAATCACTATGGTAATAAATAATTGGACTTCCTTTCTTAAAACTATAAATTGGCGATACAATTAGCTTTTTTCGAGTTTTTACAACAAAAAAAAGTACCAATTTTGCTATAACTTTAAGCTTCCGTTTTTCCCTGATAATTCTTCCCTGAATGTTCACTACCACACGGTCAAGCTATTTTAAAGGAAAAGACACTTTTACAGAGAGGAAATGCTGCAAACTTGCCTATTAACATAAGTATGAATGTAACAGATTAAACTTTCTCTGAAAATATTTTTACTAGTAATATAATAATTTGGCTTTACTGTGATTTTTCGTTTGCGAGTTTTGACATTAAATATTCAATTTTTCTAAGTGCAATAGCTTGGAGTTTATCTATTATAATTCTTCTTTGCACTTTTACAAGTCAAACTGCTGTATAAGACACTTTTGCAAATTTTTAAAAAAAAATGTCTTAAACATACTTATTACGATAAGTACAATCGTGACGCAGTGGATTTTATTTGAATTTTTTTAGTAAGTAGTATTATAAATTGCCGTCGTTGTGAATTTTTTTTTTCCGAAAGCTAAGAACAACAACTAAGAGTTTTTTTTTTTTTTTTTCCCTCTCTGAATCTTCTTTGTATGTTCACTTCCGCATGGTAAAGCTACTATAAAAGAAAAATGACACTTTTGAACTCTCTAAGTCAATTACAATTAGTACGAATCACTTGCAATTATTACAAGTCAATTGCAAGTATTACTTTTGCAAATTAAAAAAATTGTTTTAAATTTATTTATAACGATAAATACAACTGAGACACTTTGGATTTTATTTGATTTTTTTAGTAAGTAGTATAATAAATTATCGTCGCTGTGTTTTCCGAAAACTAAGAACAACGTCTACGAGTTTCCTCTTTTCCTCTAAATCTTCTCTCTAAGTTCACTTTCGCACGGTAACGCTACAATAAAGGAAAAAACACTTTTACAGAAACAAATTAAACTAAGTCAATTGCAATTATTACGAATCATATACAATTATTACAAGTCAAGGAAATTACAATTATTACTTTTGTAAATTTTAAAAAAAAAATTCTTAAACTTATTTATAACGATAAATACAACTGCGGATTTTATTTGAATTTTTTAATAAGTAGTATTATAAATTATCGTCGGTGTGATTTTTTTCTCCAAAAGCTAAGAGCAACAACCAAGAATTACAGTCAGGCTACTATAAAGGGAGAGATACTTTTACAGAAAAAAGAAAACGATTCCTCTATGTCATTTACAATTATTACGAATAAAACACATAAGACGATCTTTGAAAAAATTTACATAAGCCTTATTTTCATTTAACACTACTGTGAAACTTTCCGTGCTTAATATTTAGGTATCTAAGTTAAAGTAGTTACTAGTAATTACATAATCTCTGAAAGAAGACACTATTATTTTAATTTACTTTTCTCTTCTTTTAGCTCTTTATGGACCTATTTTTGCTACATTTTTCGACGAGAAGACAGCAATTTAAAATTAATTCAAAAATTGTGGATTTATAGTTTCTAATCAAAAGAACTATCAAATATTGCTACATGAAAAAAATTCATAAAAGGAAAATACGAAAAAAAAAAAAAATTCTAGATGTATCAATAAAGGATTACTTTTCAAAATAAGTACACTGTAAGAAATTCCAAATCAAATTATGGTATAAAGTACCGGTATTTTGGGTGCATCATCCGGGAATCCATTTTAACAGGAAGTCAGTACGAAATTTTTACCGTAAAATATTATACCATAACTTTTACAGTAATATTTATTTAATTAGAGTAATTTGATTTTACGGTAATTATTCTTCTAAGAATCAGGGCATATTAGATTTTTTCGTTCCGCAACATGTTCAGGTAAAAATGAATTTTACGGTAAAATGAATTTAACGGTATGAATTTTACGATACCGGTACTTGTCTCCGTAAATTGATGAGTTTAACATTGTATGAGTTTAACATTAGTGGAGTATTTCTAAAACAAATTATGAATTCTTTTTTTTTTCTTTTTTAGAATAAAAGGTTTAAATTATTTCCGACACCCACTATCCAATGCAATTTAGACGGTATATTTTCCTTATCAGAAGATTTAGTATATTCATTTAACAAAAAATATTTCCTTAAATATAGTATGAGATAATAAATTTTATTCTATTATTAATATGCCATTATTACAATAACTAAGCATCTATTTAATATGATTTATTGTAATTTAAGCATTGCTGCGAAAAAGGGTCGCTGGGGAAAATGATTCTGTTCCAGACGATAGTTCCAGCTCGTCATCTTCCACGCGGTCAAGCTACTCTGAAGGAAGAGACACTTTTACAGAAAAAAAGCAGCCTAAAATTCGCCAAGAGAAAAAACGTTTTCATTTTGCAGTAAGTTGAAAAGTACCGAAATACCATTTAACCAATCCATTTTAACATAAAATCTATTTTTACATAAAATATTTTACAGTAATTTTTGTTTATTTAATTAGAGTAATTCAGTGATTTTACGGCAATATCATGCTAGGAACTACGGTATATTATATTTTTTGTTCCGCAACTTGTTCCGGTAAAAGTTACTTTTACAGTAAAATGGATTTAGCGGTATGAATTTTACGATACCGGTACTTTTCACCGTAAAGTGATCCAGAGTCTTTTACAGTATAAATTTAACCTTGACATTTTAATTAGTCTAGTATTTTTAAAACAAATTATGATTTTTTTAAACAAATTTTTGTAGAATAAATGATTTAAATTATTTCTGACGCTCACTGTCCAATGCAATTAAAACAGTATATTTTCATAATCATGAGATTTAGTATATTCATTTTACAAAAATATTTGCTTAAATATAGAATGAGATTATAAATTATATTTCATTATTAATATTCCATTATTACAATAACTAAGCATTGATTTAATATGATTTATTGCACATTTAAACATTACAGCGGTCACTGAGAAACAGTCACTGAGAAAATTTTTGTTCCACGCGATAGTTCTTTCCAGAGCACAGTGGGCCAGAAAACTATGATCTTTGGCCAAAAGTCAAAATTAAATTTTCAACTAAAATATGTGTAGGCAGTTTTAATATCGCCCAAATTAAGTATTCATAATCAGTCTAAACATTATAATTTTCTTTTTGGATCGACGAGAGTACAATGTAATGAAAAACATGTCAAAAAAAATATTTTTTTTAATGTAACTTATAAATTTTTTTTTTCAGAAATATATATAGGAATTTCACCTTACTGTTACATTTTTATCAAAGTAATTAGTCTGAAAGTATAGTACAATTTTTCAATTTGTTGGATTAGTTAATACTCTTGACAAACTTATAGTTTATATCTTACAATTTTACATTTTACAATGTTTGAATGACTTTCGAAAGTTAGTTCCAAAAAGTTCCACGAGGTAATTAGCTAAACAATTTTTTTTTGTCTTCTTTGATGTTTCTTCTTTCGAAAAAACTTGCCCCATTTTGCCCATATTGCAAAGGTGGACTAAATATACCGAAAACCAAAAATTCTGTTTTTTTTTTTTTTTTTTTCATGTTTTCACGTTATTTTGTAATATTACTTCGGAAATATAATTTGCATTTCATTTTTAATATAAAATTACAAAAATTATTGTATTTTTATTGCTATATATATAATTATTTAAACGTACTATATTATTTTTTTTATTTTTGCTCGCCATATTTCAGTCGCCATTTTTTTTTTTTTTTTTTTTTTTTTTTTTTTTTTTTTTTTTGGTTATTTTAGTGTATTTCAAAATTTCAACTATGAATTCAATTTACCTGCACATAAAAACCCCTAAATAAAACCCCCCAAATTTTGAAACTAATTTTATCGAAATACTAATTTTGGCCACGAAACCTTGGATGCTGGCTCACTGTGCAGCGCGTTATCTTCCACGCGGTCAAGCTATTGTGAAGGAAAAGACATTTTTACAGAAAAAAAAACAGCCTAAAATTCGCCAAGAGAAATAGCGTTTTCATTTTGCAATAATTTAAAAAGTAGCAAAATACCTTTGAAATGTTTCGCGTATTTTTTATTTTTTCATTTATTTTAATTTATGCATGCATCATGTATCAAAACATAATATTAATCCATTTAAATTTTTTTCAAATTAGAAAAGGATAATATTCTTCAAAGAACTGAAATTATTTTAAAAAGCATAACTTGTGACCAAATATTTTATTTTTATTTTTTTATTTGCTCTACAGTGTTTGTAAAGATTGTACTTTGAGAATAGAATATGCACTAGGTTGTTTTTTAAATAGCAATGTTTTTCAAATAAGTTAAAGCTAACATGGTCACTCATTCGGCAAAAATATTTTTCGAAAAAAAAACGCAATTATTATTAGAACCTAACATAACTATTTAACATAACTAATAACATAACTAATAAAACATAAACTAATAATTTCATCGGTCAATGCAGAGTAGGAGAAGTTTATTACCTAAAAATATATGCTGTAAACATGTTTCTAAAAAAAATACTAATGCTACTGTGATGGACTGTGGTGCTGTTTTTTAAAATGAAATTGACATATTTTAGGATATCGTATTTAAAAATAAAGTGAATAAAAAAAAAAAAAAATACCGTTTGAGATGATAAAGTCAAAAAAGATAAAGATGTCGACTTACGAGTAAATGATTTATTTAAAATATTATAATTTCTGTTCTAATTGAGATAGAATTGTAAACACAACATTTCTGAAAAGATAAAAATTCTTACTCTTATTTCATGTTGCTAATATTTACATAACAGGAATGAAAAAGTATATTCAACTACCTTAAAAATTCTATGCAATTGTAGATATAAAAAAATGTGCACTGATGTAAACTTTTTCAGACTTTCTGTGTGGAAGACTTTAGTTTTGAGTGATCTGTGGTAAAAAAAAGACTGTCATTTAAATCCTCTTGATATAGATTTTCTAACGTATATAAAATGATTGTTTTGCAATGAAGCTTTAAAACTCTAAACTTATAGCTTTCACGTGTTGAACTACTAATTATTCAGTAAGCAAATAAATGCATAAGCAAACAATTATGCACAGAATTGCAAATAGTTTTATGAAATATACGCAAGCTTAATTAAAATGCTTCTAATTATTCAGTAAGTGCATAAACAAATAAAACAAAAAATTACGCATTGAACTTCAAATAATTTTATGAAAAATGCGCAACCTTTATCGAAATACTGGCGTATTTAATTAGTGACGGATTTACAAACTGGTTATAGAACACTTTTTTTGCACTTTTATGGACACGTAAAGACACTCATGCTTTATTTTTTGTTTATTTCTTAGCACATATCTTATTTCTTAGCACATATCTATATGATATGCTTTAGTATTGTATTTGAACTATATTGGTCTTAATTTACTTTTTCTAAATTTTGTAGATTAGATAAAGTTTTAATTTTTTGAAGTAAAATTGCATTTAGTTTTAAAAATTTGACTGATTTTTCAAGGTTTGTCCTGACTACAATTACATTCAATCTGATAAGGATAAACAACAAAATATATATTATGAATTATGGAAAGTGCATTTGTTCAATTTTGCTGAAGTTTTTATTTATTTATTTATATGTAGATAGTTAACTTATTTTTATGCAGACATAAAAATAGCACATCCACTATTTTTACCTTTAATAATAAATTCATTATGCACAATATATACAAATTCAAAACAGCTGGATCGTTTCAAATTTATGTTAGGAACATATATTTTATTTAAATTAAAACACTTTTAAATGCTACTATTAGGACTGCAGAGTCAAAAATAACATTTGCAACAGTTAATCATAAAAAAATGTCTTTTTTTCCAAAAGAATATTTTATATGAAACACTTTGACTCGCCCTCCGAGACTAAGTCCATTTTCGTTCCGCATATATTCACCCCCTCCATAGATATTAGTCCCTGACCCCCTCTCAAGACCCTGTTCATTTGGCTGTGTAACCTAAAAAATATATGCCAAAGCATCGCTACTTGCGGCGAAAACCAAAATGTGATACTAGGCAACACCATCAACTGGTTATTGCTTGTTATTTTGCAGAATACAGAAAGAGGGATTTGTGCATACTCCTTCACTGAAGCCAAACTTCTCCCCTATATCTTTCAACACTTCCTATATACCCTTCATATTAGGGAAAAAATTGCATATATGCAACTACTATTGTTGGCTTTAAGTTGCAAAAGTAGTGAGGTGGCTTTCTGGGGGAATAAAGCCTTCTATGTGAAGTGGCTTTTTTATTAGGTAAAAAAAAAAGACGCTAGCGTTGGTCTTCAGATGCTTTCTACTTGAGGGTATATAGTGTTTTTCTATGCCCATGCGAAGAACATCAGTTTTATTTTGGTTTAGAAAAAATAGGGTTACGCATTCTTTGAAAAGTTGATCCTTGTATATTTTCTGAACTTCCCGAAAATATCCTACCTTTTGTAAATGGAATTTTTTTTTTTCATTTCATTGCATTTTTTTGCATTACGTTCTTGAAAAATTCAATATAGTGCAATAACTTTGTGCTAGAAATCTTGAGTAAGTGGCGCTTTCAACGTTGTGGTGATATTTTGTGACATAAATTTAGAAGTATAGTTAGATTTATTGTAACTATACTGCAATTTATATCGATTTATGACATTAAAAAAAAATATGAAGAACGTAATAAAAAATGCTTCTTTTTTTTTCGCTAGACGAAGAAACAATTTTGGTAAAATTACCGTACCGTATGGCAATGGTAAAAAAATAGTAATAAAAATTAAAGTTAATAAACAAAAAATATATTGCATCTCTACACAATTCATTTAGTAATTTTACCTTTCATATAGTAACGGTCTATCGGAAATTATGGTTTTCGAAATTTATAGTTCTTATTACTACACACGTAGTGAACAATACAATACTTAAAAGTAAATTTAAAGGAAAAAAGGTTCTTTATGTCATACTCTCAGCCATCATGACAAAATTAAGAAATTTTAGTACATTTACCAAATTTTATCACATATTATAAAATAAAAATCCTTACCAAAATATGGCCAAAATCATTACAAAATCGCATGGGTAAAAATTACTGAGATTTTAGTGTTAGAAGGTGCCAGAAACATGGTAAATTTTACTAAATTCTGGCAGTTTTGTCCATACTTTTTTTTTCTCAGTGTACAAAAGTCCTATTTTTTCCTAGATGATCTTTTTTGACGTTTTCTAAACTGACTATTAAAATATACTTTTTTATTACATTAAAAAGTTCTAAAACATTGAAATTTGTATTGGCCCTAATACTTCATTTGATTCAGGGGAAGGAATCTGTTTTCCTTATTCCCGACAAGACGTGTCTATTCGTGTTCTTTCTAAGGGCTGAATGGTATTTTAAACTATACTTTCATGGTTAATGTGAAATTAACTATGCATTTTTAATGGGACAAAAAATTTCAAAAACCATTTCAAATTATTCAAAATCATAAATTTCGCAATATTTAAAAATCATACATTTCACAAACGGATTTTGATGAACTTAAGCGTGAGAAGTAAATGAAAGCGTAAGGGAAGGTATTCAAAGTGTTTTCTAGCCGATCACATTATTTATTTTAAAAGTAAATACCTCTTAACATAAGATATAAAAGTATAAAAAATATTTCTTTCGGTGCTTTAGAAAAATTTTCGATTTTTAAAGATTATTTTGAACAAAAATGTAACTATTTTAATATTCTAACGTGTAAAAAGAAAACAAATATTATCTTAAACAAGTTTGGGTTGAATTTTGGCATGGTTAAAATTTTCATTCTAAAATTATGGTAAAATAACTGGCAGCAGTCTGTACATCCGATTAACAATCAAGTTTACGGTAAAGAACTTTTTTTACCCTTACAGTATTGAAACTGTTTACATTTAGTATGGCTATAAAATCATTATACGGTTGTTTAACCATTTTTAACTAGCATATTTTCAAAACCATAAAACGGACATTTGACTGAACGTAGAAGTTAGGCTTTTCGCTAGATAATGAGCATTGGAGAGTGTACTGGACACTGGGAACTCTTCATTTGTTGAAGGGAATAGAGGAAATATTGTGGTGTCAACACTGGAACTCGAATCCGGGTTCTATCGGACAGATTTGCCCTCTCAGCTAAAATATGCCAGCAGTTGCTAGGTACTAAGTGGCTTTATTAGATCGGCTTAGTATTTGTGTGATGAAATTCTGGTTATTTAACCGTATGAGGTGAAAGCAGTTATTAAATAAGTTTTTCTCACAGATAATAGTTTGATTACCATCTTTTTTATATAGTTATTTAACTGTTTTGTATTAATATAGTAAAATAACAATTAAATAAATTGGTATTTAGCTATTTTTCCGAGAGATTTCCAACACTGTACCCTACCTGCACCTCAAAACATAGTTGTCTATACATCATTGATCTATTTTAAATATTTCAGTTAAACTTATGTTTTCATAAATTCATATTTAAAGATAAATAGTCATTTTTCTTACACTAGAAATAACCCATATGAGAAATTCTTGTTTACTGAATGTCGTTTCATTCTCCTTGCATGAAGAACAATTTGTCTGTACGGAATTAATGCAGCAGATAATACTGTAAATATATTTTTCTAATATTACAGTTCAGTTTCCTTTAATAATAAAAAATATGCTTTACAAGAGACTACTGTAATAATCATAAGGGTTCTTTATTTTGCATTTTAATGACCAGTATTTTAATTTACTGATCTTATTGAAGGTTCAATGTATCTATTTTATGATTTAAGTGGTGTAATAAATTATAAAAATTTATGATTTTTTGTTCTATTGATTTTTTAAAAAAAATAATGAGCTTAAAATAGTACAGATAGCGATTTAGAAAATTGTTTTAAACATATCTTAAACTCTTGTTACTACGTTGCAAACATGTACAAAGTTTGTAGCTCTTGCTTGAAGTAACAATTTTCTAAACATAACTTTTCTTAAAATGATTAATATGGTATTCATATTTTAAAGAATATGTTGTTTCTTTACAATCAGTAAAATATTAGACTAATTAGTAAATTCAATTAATTATTGTTTGATCTTCATAGTTTAAAATAAAATTTTTATAAAATATACTGAGGTATTTTAACCTAATAATATTTCAGACTTTTTTTAGTGAAGTTTTAAAATTAAGTTTCATATTTTTCCGACAATAATTAATATGTTTCGTCACAATTATAGATGTGCATGCTTTGAAACACCAAATTTTGCACAAAAAAAAAAGTATTCAGGAAGCTGAAAGTCTATGTGAGCATAGGTTTTACTGATAAAAACAATGTTTACAATTCCGAATTTAAACCGTTATTTAAAACGTGTAAGGTGAAATATTTTACAATAAATTGCAAGCATATTAAACTGGAAACATTTTTAAAAAAAATTTTCAAATAAAAATAATGCTACGCATTTAATAAACTTGATCTATTTAAGAGTATTTGAAAAATTTAATTACAATTCATTGGTACTTTGAAGTTATACTTCTTTTAAAAATTAAATAATCTAAAATTATTTTAAATGTTATTGCAAAAATAGTTTTAAATTTGCGGTAATTATACAAATCATTTTAAGTCTTATTTTAGAAACATTATTCCAGATTCATAATGAAAAGTAATTAAAATTATAAATTTTCAATTTTTAAACTTATTCCGTCAGTCACCGTTTAAACTTACTATACATTAAATAATAAATGTAAAAAAAAAATTTATATTTTTTTATTTCTTACATTAAATAAGTGGGTTACATTAATAATTTGTAATATTACATAATTTGTTACCTTAAATAAGTTATATGCTAAATTAGATTATACTAATTGTATAAGCTACTAAGAAGTAACAAAGACAATTAATTTACAATTAAAACTGTAATTTTAAATAAAAAATAATACTATCGCTGTTCTTTTCAAAATTTGGATAGTGTATCACATTGAATATAGAGAGCTAACAGCATTGAGATATCAAGTTAAGTACAATCTTACCATTTAATTATTACTAATAATGATCCTTGATGCAAATATATAAAAATAATAAGTCTACACAAATCGGTATTGCATTGAACAAAAGAACACTCTTTTAAAATATGCTGATTTTTTTTTTCCGTATTTAATCAAGATGTGGAAAAAATAACTTCGACAAATATATTACTTAGCAAATTCAACAAAACATTTTACCCTAAGACCCTTAGATAAAAAAGCTAATACTAGTTTTCAGTTTACCTTTTTCTTAAAAAAAATTCGTTTCTTGTGTCACGAAGCGCAATATAGACGTGAGATAGAAAAATAAGCCTTTCCGACACTTTTTATAAAACTAGATTTTGACAATGCGTCTTTACAAGTGCGGACTTATCCTCGTAAGTTAAAATATTGGCGAGATGCAAAGTTTCACGTCTTCCTCGCCATTTCAGACGCTATTTTGTACGGTTCGTTTTAGAATGGTCGATGGATATGAATAGTAAAGTAATACATATACTTTTGTTTGGCAGTCTTTTTTCTAGCAAAGAAAATGGAGTTTTATGTAAAAATATTGCTTGTCAAGAAAATGATTTTTTTTTTTTTTTCACAGTGAAAACGTAAAGATGCTTTTTATTTTATATGTTTCAGTGATATTTCTCGTATAAATATTGTGAAAAGTTGTTTTAGCTTAACAGACAACCCTCTAAAATGTTCAAGGTTTTCGGTCATTATAAATTGTTAAATTATTTTCTTATACACAATAGAACTTATACACAATAGAAATTACACTTCAATAAATACTGATATTTTTTTTTTGTTTTATTTTTAGAACATCACTATATCGCCAAAAAAAAAATATTGCAACTTATCATTCAACTTATCACATAAATTAACTAAGGCTTTCTATTGTTTCAACAGTTTTACTTACAAATAATAAATTTGAATTAGAGATTCTTTTAATTTTTTTTTTCTTTTTTAACTCTTCTTTCATCCCCTGTTGAAAGTGTAAAAGCATTCTTTTTTATTATAATTTTTTTTTGTTCCAAAAATGTCTAATCATTAACCTGACTTATATTAAGAGATAGATATATATTAAAAGTTCCAAGTCATAATAAAATACGTAAAATCAATCAAAATAATAAAAATCTAAAAAGTTTTTAAAACACTTATTACTGTGAAGAAGTAGAAATCTAAAATCCTAGTATGTAATAATTATTAAGCTGAAATACTAAAGCATACCCTTTCCTTATATTAGAAAATTGTTGTTGACGAAATATTAAAAAACAATGAATAACTTTATTAAACACATACAGTACTTAATTAACTTAATAATGAATCTCTCTCATAAATAACAGCAAATATGCCATATCCACTCCTCACTTATTACTGTGAAGAAGGATTTTAGATCTAGGATTTTAATCTAGGATTTTAGATTTCTACTTCTTCACAGTAATTGTAACACTTATTACTGTGAAGAAGTAGAAATCTAAAATCCTAGTATGTAATAATTATTAAGCTGAAATACTAAAGCATACCCTTTCCTTATATTAGAAAATTGTTGTTGACGAAGTATTAAAAAACAATGAATAACTTTATTAAAGACATACAGTACTTAATGAACTTAATATTGAATCTCTCTCATAAATAACAGCAAATATGCCATATTCACTCCTCATTTTTATTTTTCTCCTTTTCAATCTCCTGATATTACTCCTTTTTATTTATTTTTTTCATTATTATAGGTCAATTATTTCAGATAAATTAACAATTTAAATTTACCCCATTTAATTATGTGAGAAATTTGTTCCGATATTTGCAGATAACGAAAAGTCAACATTTATAAAGCCTTTTTATATCTTGAGTCTAAAAAATGGCAACTTTGAACTGCGTAAATTATTTAAAAAGTGCATTTCATAATTGTATATAAAAAGAAACATGCATATGCATTATGCTTTTTCATACATGCATTTATTTTCATTCATTTCATACTTGTATATTTATATTTTTTGATGGGAAATATTCATCCTGATTTTCAATTTAAATTTTGCTCCTTTATTCTTTTTTTCTCCCATTTTCAAAAAAATAAAAATAAAAACGCTTCAAACAAACTCGCACTGAATAGAATTTTTAAATTATTTTAGCAAGCAAAATTCTGGTTGTAACACATAACTCTGTTGCCCGTACTTATTTTGCATTTTATGTCACTTTATTACTAGTTTCCTTTTCCTGGCAGTTAAAAATCTAAAATTAAAATTGAATAAAGACTTTTTAGGCTGGAAAGTTTTAGATTCGATATTCGATTCCTTTTATTGGGACAGGGTACTTTTTGTGTTCAGAAAACAAATCATTAAATACAGTAACTAAATTGAATTTCAAGTTTCTTTAAAGTTAAAATTCATTAAAAAATTAGTAAAATAAACAATTAAAGAACTTTTTTGCAAGAGGCAGCCACAAATTTTCTGTGTTTCTTCAAGGAAAATTTTAATGTTGATTAACATAAATTGTTACAATTGTAAAAGAATCTTTAAAGAAATTATGATACAATGAGAGATTGAAATATATATTTTTTTTAAAAGCTGAAACTCTAAGAAAAATTTTAAAATTTAATAATTCACAAAAAGGGTCAGCAATAGCTAAGGCCATAATCAATTTGAATTTTTAGTTATATAAAAAAAAAAAAAACTATTCTATTAAATTAGTCAACTAAGTTCCTCTAAATTTTTTGTAACAAACGGAGAAATTTTTCAGTTCCTCCCCTCTTTTAACAGTGTAATATAATTTTCTAAATTTTTTAATTACAAAAATTGCAAAGTATACATTTAAAATGAATATTTCTTTTTAGCTGAATATAGTACATTTAGAAGTAATCAAAGCAGCTTCTATGAGCAACAAGTATATGAAACAATGAATTACAGAAAATTACTGTTGTTCGGCAGAATTCCAAAAGAAAGTATTTACACGTATCGTAATTAACAAAAAAGATTAAAGTAAAGCATTGTAATTCGTAAAGTATCGTAATTCACAAAAAATTGTTAAGTGCACTTTTGAAATGAAAATTTCTTTAGCTGAATAGAATACATTAAGAAGTAATCAAGGCCGCTGCTATTTGCACCAAGTATATAAAGCAATGAATTACAGAACTTTACCGCTAGTCTGAGGAATTCCAAAAATGTTAGAAGAAAGTATTTACGCGCATCATAATTAATAAAAAAGAATAAAGTAAGGCATTGTAATTCGTAAAGTATTGCGATTCTCAAAAATAGTTAAGTATACAAAAATAGTAAAGTTTTAAAATTAATATTTCTTTAGCTGCATAGAGTACATTAAGAAGTAGTCAAAGCCATTGTTATTAGTATATTATTTACATGTATCGTAATTAACAAAAAAAAAGTAAAATGTGCAAAAAATAGTGAAGTTTTAAATATAACATTTCTTTATTTGCATTATGAAGTTAATCAAACTGCTGATATGAGCACCAAGTACATGAGGCAATGAATTACAGAAATTTACTGCTAGTCTGCAGAATTCCGAAAATGTTAGAAGAAAGTATTTACACCTCTTTTAGTCCTACGAATGTCTTAGAAATTAATGCTAGAAAAGCGGAATGCATTTTAATGTCAACTTTAGCTTATCCTTATCACCAGCATCATTTTTTTCTGCATCACGGCTTCCTCAAAAAATAGCTAGACCAACTTTCACAAAAGTGTGAAATGATTGAAAAAGTAGCAGATCTCTTGTGAACTCCGGATTTAAATCGTCGGGGAAAAAGAAGCATTTATTTTACTCCTAAGATTCCAGGAAAATTGGAAAAGAAGACAAGGTGATATGTGCAAAGGGCAATTCGGCTCAACTTTTGGAATGAAAAATTGTGGATTGCGCCAACTTCACTTGCATTCTGCTTTCCTTACCTTCTTACCCTTTTTCCACCCCCGCACTCCCCCCACAGCCGCCTTAAAAGTGATGGTACGATCGGGCTCTAAGACATTCCGGGGGGTAGGAATTATATATAAGACCCTCTTTTTTTACTTTTTCTGAAACTTTTTTAGTTTCATTCTGCTCGCTTCCTCTAGCGAGGATCCGCCATTATACGGGAGTCCAGTAAATCGCCAAGGGAAAAAAGGCGCCAAAAAATATACCAAAAGAAGAAATATACGATTGCGTCTTCTAGAATACGGTCTAATCAATTACATTCGTCGATTGCAGTTGAAAGAGGGAAAATATAAAGAAAAAAAGAGGTGGGAAAAGAAGAAAAAAAAGAAAGATTTTTTCCCCTTTTCCGTCTAGTCTCATTCACTCACTTTCGTTTTCTTCGACAGAAGGCGGATGGAATAAGAAAGAAACGAGCTAGAGGTGGAAAAAAAAGAAGAGAAAAAGAAGAAGAAGAAAAAAATCGTGATTTTCTCTGTTGACCGTACGCCAATGAAAAGCGCGCAATGAGAAAAGGGTAGGAGGGTAGGGAAGGAGTGCGAGATCTGGCAATGGCGAAACAGCAAAAAAAAAAAGAAGATTTTAATAAGAAAATAAATAAAAATGTGATGATTCCAGAGCTTCGGATAGTCTTTCATTCATTTGATTTAGCTTTTTTTATTTGCTGTTCAAACTATAGTTACTTGCCTCCTTTGCGACTGACTCTTATTGTTTCAAAACTAGATAGCAGCATATCTGCAGAAAGATGTATTGCTTTTCTTACACGCCACGGAATTTTGTTGGCAAATCTTATTTTGATGTAATCCAAAAATGAATGAATAGAAAACTCAATATCTTCTATTTATATTATAATAGTAGAAAATTTTGTTTTCAATGATCATTTAATGAGTTGCCTTTGACAGTTTTTCTTTTTACTTTTTTTAATAAATGTTATTATCAATAAAGTTAAATTTTAAAATAAAATTATTTTAATAACTCGATATTTTTATTTTGATACTGAAATTATAAGTACTTGCTTCATTTACAACTGTTTAGTGCCTGAATCTAATTTTCACTCCCATAATTTGTTTTTACTTTTCTTTTCTTTTAAAATTGTGATGTTTAAAACTATGAGAACACGTCCTATAAACGGAACGGAAAGCGTAAGCTGTAGCGCAACGGAATTGAGTCAGCTAATCTGAATAAATACCAGAGAGATGAACTCATTACAATACTTCTTAAAACATAGATAAAAAAAATATTAATAATAGTCCTCATGCTTTTAAGAAAAGTAAGAAACATGAGAATGACTTTGCTTAGTCCTTATATATAGCTAGCCTTTCTCTAGAATGAAAAATGCTCCATTATAAATAGTAAATAGCATTTTAAGTTTTAAGTCTGCCACTCTCAGATATAAAACTCTCACTTATAATGATTCAGCAACCCTTGAACTGTATTTCGTTAATTTTGAGAATCATTTCGTCACGAAATCACGTGATTTGTGACAGAACGCGAACTATCAAATGCATGACGAAAATGTTTTCTCAACTCAAAATCTCATCACAGTGCATTATGGGAGATAGTTAACTAAAATGACGAAATTAGAATGAAAACTAGCCGATCGAAAATAAAATTATGAAACAATCCGATCGCCGTGTATGATGGTTAAGGAATCGGCCTAGCACCAGGAAATTCCAGAGTTCGAATATCTCTTCGGAAACGTGTGTAATTTTTTCCTTTCTTCCATCTGTCCTTCTAGTGTTGTTTGGGAGGCATAGATCTATCTAGGATAAAGTGATTGTTAGATACATTAAAAGCACTATGAGTTTTTTTTTTTTTTTTTTTTTTTTTTCCTCGACAAAAATAGAATGTTGAAATATTACTTTAATAATGATGAAAATCTTTTCCTCGAAGAAGTGACGTTATTTCGTCCCTTTGACGAAGTTTTCGCCCAGAACATAAACCGGTAAATGATTTCGTTGAAAGCGAAGAAAGATTCGTGAAATTTGATCATCCACTTTTTATTGTGAACTTTTTTGTATAGTTACATCTTTTATCGTAAAGGCAATTTTTAAAGATAGAAATTATTTTTAAGAGCCCTATAGTGCGCAGGGAAATATATTATAATAGAAGTCCTTAAAAATCTAGGATGACATAAATTTTATTTTTAATAGATATAGGATGATTTTTAAGTAAATTACTTAAAGGCTCTTTCTTATAACAGCATATGTATAAGCTATTATGGAAATTGCAGAGGAGTATAAACAAGGCAAAGCTATAATTTATTTATTATCTTTCTTAAAAACTATTATTGTTTTTTTAAAAATTATTTTTTTTAAATTCTTATCTTTCTTAAAAATTATTTTCTTTTTTAAAAATTATTATCTTTTTTAGAAATTATTAAATTAGACCAAACAATATAAAAGAAATTTTTCAAATCATTTAGGGAGTGTCGACACAAACTTTTTGAAAGTTGAAAGATTTGTTTTAATCTTTATGGGAGAAATTATCTGACAGCATCTATTTAAAGTGGTAAAAAGAAATTATATTTGTATCTGTATTAAAGCGGCAGATAAGATTTCTTCCTTTAAATAAAGGTTTGAATGTTGTTTTATGAATGTTGTTTTAAGTTGTTTTGAATGTTGTTTGAATATTGTTTTATTTTATACCATTTAAACATTAAAAATATAAGTCTCAAAATTTTATAAAAAATATATTTATATATATCTATACATTTAACTTTATTTATTTCTAGCTAGTTTGTCGATTCATAATTGCATGACGTATTTTAATGCACACTTTCCTTTTTAAAATAATAATAAAAAGAAAATATAATTAAAATATTTAACTTTGTTTATTTGTTTCCAGAAAGTTTTGATGCCTAAATTCATAGAGCATTTTGATACACAATTGCATAATTCATTTCAACGCACAAATGAAAAATGCATTTTAATGCATAATTTAAAAAAAAAAACTAACATGAATAAAAAATTCAATTATAAAATTTACAGCTTTTTAAAATTATTTTTATTACTTAGCTAAAGTTCTAAAAACAAATTCAAATTTGGAAAATTATAAAGAAAATAATTGAAAAAAATATTAATATTTAAGCATAATATTTTCAATGATATCTAGCATTAAAAATATCATTTGTGTTTAAATGACAGATACACTGAGTTTTTTACTGAGAAAAATAGTATAGTTAAAACTAGCAGAATATGGTAAGATTTAGGCTGTTTCTGTCTCTATGAGAACACCAAATAGACAAATCGATTGATAATTTTTATCAATGAGCTTTAGTAATGATTTTGGTAATATAAGCAATTAAATATGGTTTTATAATGTATGGTAAAATTTGCTAAATGAGGTAAAATTTAGTAATTTTTTCGATATCTTAAAAACCATTTATTCGTTTAAATCTATCGTTTAGTTTTGTTTTTTCCTAAATGTATATTAAGAAGAAATATAATTTTGAAAACCAGAATTTCTGGTAAACTGTTATCATAGGACTGGGAAAATTTCCAAATGAATGGTTAAAATACCGTATATTTTGGTGTTATTAACCAGAATTAAGTTAGTTTTTTCTTAAACCAAAAATGTCATTGGCATACATTACGGTAATTTTTCCAGAATTTTTTTCTCCGTGTACTTATATATTACTAAATATTATATAATTATGAATTAATAATTATATTACTCATGTTATATAATGTAAACCTTTTTTTTTGTCGAACGTTATAATTTAAGTGAGTTTCGCAGCGTCTCTAATAATTTTAAAATGATTTTTTTAAATTTAATTTTATTTAATATTATTTATTTATTTATTTACATAATTAATGAATTTATTTATTGAAATTTTTCATAAATATTTTCTAATGAAATTTAAAGTATCTGTTCAATGGTGCAGCGAAGCAATAAAAAAGAAGAAAAAAAATTCAAAATAATCCATGCATTTTTTAAAAAAAAATCTCAATTTACGCGGGTCCCGGGCATCTAAAAAATAACAATATAAAAAAAATTAGTTTTCACGAAAAATATTTTGATCTTATCATTATCGCATTTATCCGTCTGAGCTCGAAAAGACTTCTTAACAATTTATGTAGCCTAAAGGAACAAAACCTAAAAGAAACAAGAGGGGGTGCATTGGAGGTGCGAGCTGTACTAAAATTCCAACGCTAGAGGGCGCTAAAAATAATACAGCCCTCGAAAAAGGGGTAGAAAAGCAGAGAGAGATTGAAGAATCCCTCCCACTCTTTTAACTACCCCTCCCCCCGACCTTGGAGAAGTCAATTAAACAAAGTTAACAGAAAAACACATCCCTGGCTCATTACATTAGAAAGAGACAGAAAGCTGCTTTTAAATTGTCGGCGCGTCGAGGAAAACTGATTTTATTACGGCGGTTTTATACATATGTGTACGTTTCTTTACAACTTTTTTTTTATTATTCATTCACCTGCTCTTTTTTTTTTTTTTCTACCGGATATTCCCTATTTTACGCTGTCTGGTTTAATATTTTTTCCGGTGATTAGGCAAATTTAAAAGCTCTCTTTTTTAAAAGCAAAGCGCTTACAAATCTGTTTGGGTTTTATTAGGTATTTAGCATTCGCTGTAGAAAATGGGTATTGCTTTTAACAGTTTTTTTCTTTTAAATTTTTTTCTCTTTAGCTTTTATATTAAGTGGAGGGTGGTAGTTATGTTTTTAGCAGTAATGTTATTTTTTAGAGGTAATAAGATTGTAACATATATGTTTACTTGCTTGTTTACGTTTGTAATTTTTATGCTTTGCATTACTTTTTCGAATAACATTTTCGCTATGGTGGAAAGTTGCTTTGACTCTCACTTAAAAACTAATGAGGTTTAAAAAAGAAATTATGTATGAATATTATCAAGTATGTATGGTTGAAATTGTTATAACGGTTAGATATGTTAATGTAGATTTTGTATGTATCTTAATGAATAATAAAAGAAAGTCGGAAATTAAGAGTTAACTCTTCTGAATATTGATAAATCTAGGAAAAAAGTTTTTAAAATAGTTCAATTTGACTAATAAATGCATTGTATGAAATATTGTCGTATATTGATGAATTGCTTGATTTATTACCGTAACAAGACATTATTTTATGGACATTATTTTGATAAGTACAGCTAAATCATTTTTAAAATGAAAATTATTAATAAATTATTTAGGAAGTATTCAGTTAAATATGTCAAACAAAAGACAAAATAGTCAATCAAATTTTAATTATTGATGGGCATAAAGTGATATGTTTTTCGATATTTTATAGAACTTTATTATTTTATTAGTAATTATGAAAATTAATAATTATTAAAAGTTATTAACAATATGAATTAATAATTTTAATACTTTACGTGATAAAAATAAAAGTGCAATAATATAATTTAAACAGCAAAAAAATAATTTTTTTAGTATTATTAATTTAAAATTTATTGAAAAAGAGAAAAGCTGTTTGGGAATTAGTATTTTAATGAGTTTGTCCAAAAAACGGATTACGGAATTTTATATTTATCTTTTGACATGCGATATTGCAAATAGATAGTGGAAAAGTTTAGTATGCATTTATTACAATTTGAAAATTTGAACAAAAATTTTACTCATTTAATTAATTTATAAAACTTTTAATTTTACTGTTAAAGAATGATTTTGATAACTACAATAATGATTTGTGTTTTATTATTTAATTTTGCCTTCTAAAACATTTTTGCAACTATAATTCACTAATTACATAGAATCTTTCCCATGAAATTATTACTGTTTTCAACTTTCGATTCCATTTATTACTAAATATTATTTAAAACAATTTGGCGCTGATATGTACCACATATGTACCGCTGATAATTCCAAAAACCTTTATGTGCTAAAAAGCCCGAATTTTACACGAAAGCATTTCTCATTGGTTTCCTATGGTAATATTAACATTTTAGTTAAATTGCTTAGTCTATTTGGTAGAATATCGTTATTTCTACCTAATTTGATATGTGAAATTCGTAATTTGTTTTGATATTTTTTTATTGGCAAAGGCAAAGAAAACACTAATCCTGAAATCGTAAACTCCTAACTATTTTGCACCAATATTACTTATTAAAATGGCATAAAAGGGTATAAAAAAATTTGCAATTTTTAAGATATTGCTTTATTAATTTCTGAATGCGTAATTACAGGTAGATTTTATTAAATTTAGATGCAGGTGCATAACTCATGTTCACAAAATATTTTTAAAAAAACCCAAAACTTACACAAAAATATCCTGCTTTGAATGCATCACATAAGTGTCTCCCATGTGTGGAAAAAAAACAACAATGAACTAGTTTTGAAGTTAATGAAGCCTTATTTTGAAAATGTGTCCGAAAACGCAGAATTTTTATTTGAAGCTACTTTAAAAAATTCCAAAATTACGTGTCATAAATAATTATTCTTAAATTTTCTAATATTATATTACTTTTATTAACTTAATCTAATAACTCGTCAAGAATAAAATTTATTAGCAGTAATGTTGTCTATTCATTATTTGAAATTTGCTCAGTATTTTAGCATTCTATATTTTGTGGGAAAATTTCACGTTTCCCTTTGCTTAAAAAATCATTGGAAACTCTAAAAATATTATAAATACTTTTAAAAAATGTATTTGATGAAAAGACATACTATTACGAAGTGTAAGTTCCCACGGGGAACTACATATCTAGTGCTACCTAGTGTTCAATAACACTAGTATCAATATCTTATCTAGTGATACCTATGAACAGTTTTAAACTGGTTTTAATTTTCAAACAGGAAACTTTGTCATTAAATTTCAAACAGGAAACTTTGTCGTTACAAAGACATATGTTCTCCCAAATGCAAAGGTCAGAAAAATGAACTAAAGGTCATCATTGATATCTGACCCCTCTCATTGTATCACTTCAGAAATATACAACTACTTTCTGCACGAAATAATACAAAAACTTTAAGAAAAGCATCCTGAATTGGTCAATTAATCAACTCCTATTTTATTGCAGTACAACGCTAGATTGCACAGTAAAAAAATAGCCCTGGCAAAACTACATCTAGACAAAACCCGGGGATTGGAATTAGAGCTTCTTCACCGTCATCTATGTCCAACACATCAAGCCCACACTAACCACCACTTCCTACTCAATTTGGAATTTCAGTTTTAATGGGAAAATAATTTAATTCTGGCAATGCTTTAAAACTCTTCATCCAGAAATTCCTTGACTCTCTCCTCCAGGATCTGATGCCACTAGTCTGTTCTACCTCCTCCTTATATAGCTAAATTGCATAGACAATATGGAAGTATGATTTAATAAATAATTTATAACTCTGCATTTTTTTCTGCAATGTCCATTTTTAATGACCTAATAATATTCCAACCACCATTTGTAAATACAGTTTAGAGCAGTGGTGGATCAGGAGATAGAGCATTCGCCTTCCAGTGAAGTGAGTGAACCGGGTTCGAGTCCCAGCGATGACTGGCCGATCCGAATTCCGCACTCGGTTCACACTGATCACAGTGCTGACATATAATATCCTCAGTGGTGGGCGGATCATGGGTTATAGTTCCCTTACCATCAGTCTAACCGTGGATGGTTTTCGTGGTTTTCCTTGCCATGCAACGCAAATGTGGGCTAGTTCCATGAAAAAATCCCCTCCCCTAATTTCTCCTTATATTTGATCCAGGTGTTCCCTTGTCTTCTGGATTGGGTTCATAATTACAAGGCTACGGAGTTGAGCATTAGTAGTCGTATACCCAAAAAATTGGGTCAGCTGTTTAACGACGGTTATAAAAAAAATACAGTTTAAGCAAATTTAAAATGAAACAAGAGGACATTACTATTGACATTTAACCACACATTCCATTATTGTAAGGGTTCTTAAATTAAAACTTTTGAGTTTTGCAAACACTTCAATATTAAAGATCCTTTCTCATATTATAACATAAAAAACAAATCAAAATCTCCAGGTTAAACCTGTAAGATCCATATATGCTATAGTGGTATTAATAAACTAAATTTATTTTCCAGACTTATTTTAGACAGAAGTTTGTGATTATACAGAAGTTTGCGATTGGCCAGAAATTTGTGGAATTATTTACAAAAAGGAAATTGTAAGGGTTTAAAATTTTATAGTAAGGGAAATCAATTTATGTAACTGAAATTATGTTACAGCTAAATTTAACTTAATTTTTTAAATAATTGCTACGTTCTTCGTTAAAATTTATTCCATAGCATTTTGTTTACAGCGGAATGTTGCCAAGTTGCCAAGCTATTATTTGCACGTAGATATTTTTATTGGCAGATAAAACAAGATACTCTGCAATTTCCACAGAAATTTACATGCTTGGAAATAAATAAATAAAAATGATTAGCTTCGATACAATGATCCCATTTAAGACAGCTATATTTCTTCAAATTATACTTCGTGCAAAATAATCTATTCAAAAAAATTTCTTTTTAAATTTCAAAATTTATTTATTTTAAAAAAATAATTATTAGCTTGTTGTGCAACAAGTACTTTATTTGTATAGATACTTTCACTTATTAAAATGAAGCATACTATTTTGGTTTTTCTAAATTATACATCGAGAAAAAAAAAGTATTTTCCGAAATACCGAAATATGGTAAAACGTACCGTGTTTCTGACTCAATGTAAAAATCGAAAATCTCTCTAATTTTCACCGAAATGCTTCGGCAATGATTTTGAGAAAATTAACAAAAAATATGTTTTTGTAATAAGTGTTAAAATTCGCCAATTTTATCTGGATACCGTAGTGTAGGGCATAAAAACCATTTATTCGGTTAAATTCTTTTTTTCAGTTTTTTATTTTTTAATAAGCATATGGAAATAAAACTAAAAAAACAGAACTTCAGGTAAACTAATAATATATAAACGGAATTAATATTGTTTAAATACTGTATATTTTAGTTGTATTAAACAATTTTATTTATTTAGTTATTTTTAACAAGAGTCATTACCATACAGTAATCGAAATTTATCAGAATTATTTTTTCTCCTTGAAATGTTTTGCGTTCAAAGTTGAATTTATGAACACGGATGTAAAATTACGATAAAATATATGTAAATTTTTTAAGTATATTAGGTCTATATCAGGATTTTTTAACTGATTTCTTTTAGAAATATATTACTTTTTTCTAACATAATACTTTGCAAAAAAAAAAAAAAAAAAAAAAAAATTGAACTTCACTGATTTTCTATAGATTGATTAAAAGAAATGAAGTTAGTTATTCTAACTATGAATTATTCTTAACGTTTGTTTCTATCTAAATCATTTTTAAGCAAACTTTTAATAAAAACAGATGATACCTCAAAGATAGTTTCGCTAACATAAATTTCATTTGATAAATTATGACAAATTAAATCCATTTAGATTAAAATGGGTAAGGCCAGCAACTAAATTAAAATTCTGTTTTTATTAAAGGTTCTTAACCTGCATTTTGTTTAAATTAATAATTCATTAACCTCATATAATACATAATATAGTAAACATAGATTATAAAAGATATCTTTATAGTTGCAAAAACATCCCAAATACATTTAGTTCCTTTAAGTTTCCATTGTCAATAGAAACTATACTTCTTAAAAATAGTCTATTAGAAGCAACAATAGAATATATGTTATCCAATAGAATATCTAACAATAACTATCATCAATAGAAATGTAAGAAATGCTTAAATTTAAAATGCATATTTAAATTATAAAATATTATCGAGTACTTTAATTTACTAGCCAAACATACATTATAATTTTAAAACAAAATTTATTGTTATTTTATAATAAAATATCAAAAGTTTTAGTTTCAAAACGTAAACTATAAAACAAAAAAAGGAATAAAAAAAATAAATTTACAATAATATCTACAATTAGAAATAATACAAATATACTAACATCTGAAGATTTCTAAATTCTGTTCTTTAAATTTCAAAATAATATTTAGCAAAAATAATTGATCCAACATTAAAATTTCTATATATTTTGTTTGATGTTTGTTAAAAATTGTGTGATTCATGCATAAATTAAAAATAAGTTACAATTAACGCTATAAAAAAACTACATGTCTTAGTTGTGTCTTTTAAACAGTTTTCTTTAAAATACCAAACTTTTCCTTTTAAATTTTAATATCGCTGGCGCATTACCATATTAGCTGTATAATAAACATACAGAAGCATCCTCTGGGATTAAAACATAGTGGTCATATCACAAGCATCTTTTTTTTTATTTAAATTGCCAAATAATCTGCAGAGGGTTCTTTCAATTTTGAAAAAGCAAACTCTAGTTTAGAGTTTCAAACAAAATAGTTCAAGCAGTTATTTTTATTTTGTTTTCCTGATACAGATGCATATGTATTAGTTGTGGCGTAATATATTTTTATTTCTACTTTGCGAATGATTTGAATTGCAGATATTTCATAAGCAAAGACAAATTACATTATGTAAGTAAAACAACTTTGAGAAACTTCACGAATGAACTAACAAGCCGAAGCATTTATAATTTATTCCTGGAGTGATAATTTGCAGTTGTATTTGTATTATTTTGCTTTGAATTTAAAATTTGTTCTTATTTACAGATGCTTTAAAAACTCTTAGTTTTACTTTTAAATGTTTATATTGAATAATTAAAGGTTCTGTTTGACTACTGAGCGGTTATTTAAATTGATTTATACGACAAATAAGATAGGAGAATAAATGTTCTGGGAAATTGATTTATTATGTGTGTTTATTATTTATATTGCAACCAAATTTGGAATTATAGTAACTGTTTTAAAAGGTATTATTATACATTGATAACTAGCTAATACTTTCTTCAAACATGAACCTTGCTTTGTAAAACCTCAAAATAAATCAAAAACTTAAAACAAATCACCAAGTTCCTGAACTTTCATTTTAGCTGATTTATATTCAAAACTATTTTGAATAATCTATAAGTTAACAACAGATTGTACGTGTAACACTAATTTTGTATAAAATGTGATATAAGAAACCTTTTTTTTTAAATTCAAACTTTTAAGTCCATAAAAAGTTGTAAAAAAAAATCAAATTGAAAAATATTTGGGTTTCCCACAAGGCTTATTGCTCCATTTTATTGCGTAAATCAAAAACATTTATTTATTTTTTTAAGTTTATAAATATATAACATATTTTAGCATTCGAGCTCAAAACTGCAAAATTTAGAATCCAAAGTACTGAAAAAATCTGAATTAATAACTGAAAATAACTGAAAAAAATATTTAATCGGGAAGATAACCTTTAGGTCTTGTGTGATCCCTAGAAAACCTTAGTTTAGTGCGGAATTTAGATAATAACCTGACTTAAACAGTCTATTGAAAATTAAAAATATGCTTTTTGCTGCTGATGAAAATTAAGTTTTGCGTATAGATTCCGGGAGATCTGATAGTTAAAATTCATTTAAAAATTTTGATTTTCGAAGATTAAAATGTATATTTTTAACCACAAAAAAAGTACGTTTTTGGACAGAAATTCCTAAATATTGTCTGATTTGATTTTTAAAAAAAAGAAGGTTTTGTCAATATGTAATCACTGTAAAGAGTTTTTATGGACTTCAATATTTTAAATTTCGGAAAAAAATCATGATACACCCTACTATAAATTTAAAGATCTCCCAGATTCCACGAATTTTACTCTTTAATTTGTAAAAAATATTACATTAATAAAATAAAATTTCTAAAGCAATACGATAGCTTTTCTCAGAAAAAAAGCAGAATCTGAACACATTTCGATTAAAATTTGAAACATGTAAATTCTCTTCTAAATAATAGTACTAAATGATAGTACTAAATACTAAATAATAGTAGTTTTGCAAGTTTTAAATCTCGAAAATTTATTTACACGTATAGTTTTCTTTTGTTTAATAATAACTCGTTGAAAATAAGCTTTAAAAAATATCTCTTTTTATGAGATCTCAAGCATACCAAAGTTAAAATAGTAAAAACGTTTCTCTTTCTTTTAATGTTTTTTTTTTTTATTCTACTCTTTAACTTCTGATTATTAAGATTTTTAGTTTAGTGATATTTGATCACACATGTGTATAGCCATTTAGCTTTTGATCACTTTAGTGTTTAATGTTTTAACTTTTCAATTATTTGACTTTCCCAAAAATTTAAATTTTTAAGCCTTTGGTCATTTAAATTTATAATCATGTAACTTTTAATACCACAAATTTTCATTGCTTTTGTTTGGTTAATTTTTCAATATTTTTAAATTCTCTCATTAAACGTTTCATTTTTTAAGCTTTGAATCAAATAAATCCCCTGATTTAATTTTTTTTTAAATTTTTAATATTTTTTTATTATTTAAGGAAATTATTTTGCAATAATTGTGTTATTCTTATTTGTAAGCATAAATTTCATAATGAAAACAGAAGATTATGTTTTCTGCAAAAATATGAGGAATGTTTGAGAATTAGTGAAATTTATTTTAATATTGTCCTTATATTATATTGTGTTTAAATTGAAACTTTATGGAATGTTTGAAATCTGCTAACAAAACTATAATTCAACAAAAGAAAGGGTAATACTTTAGGCTATGTAGACTAAAGAAAAACACTACGTGAATCAAACACAAAAGAAAATACATGAATGGACATACTATAGTTTCAGTTCTATAAACAAGAACCTTTTTTCAGTGTTTAAACGACAAATTAAGGTACAGAAGTAAAGAGACTATATTGTAACATAATGCTCGTATGTTTATATTACTCAGATTGATTGCCTCACAAAACAATAAACATTTAAAAAATAAGGCCTCTTTCTGCATTTTGTGCAAACAAAGAATTGAATCAATTTTGTCATATGAAGTTTGCTTTATCTTCGAAAAGTGTATTTTAATAATTGAATTTAAGATGCACAAAGAATTCGACAACAACGAACCCAGAGAAGAAAAAAAAGTGAAACTCAAATTTCGTTTTGAAAATTTATTTAAGACACTTTTATTTGTGATATTTTAAAAGAGTTCAATTATATAATATTTGAAGCTTTGATATTTAATCATCATAAAATAGGTGTGCGCACATAAAAAAATATTTTCAAAGTAGTATGTACAATATGGTAAAGAGGTTTCCCACAAAGTATAAAAAATTTTAAACTATAATAATTATTTGGTAATATTTTAAGGATGATTTTGGAAAATAATTTATAAGAGCTACTAATTATACTAAAACATGTTGGTAAATTATTGAAATATTTCAAAACATAGAGATTTCGGGCATAACTTGTTGATGTACATAATATAACTAATAGCTACATAAGACTACATAATATAACAGAGCTACATAAATATAGCTAATTTCATCAAAATAGTATTTTTTGAAACGTACTTTTTATTCGAATATTGAATGAATCTTTACATCCCATTTATAATTGAAGATAATTCTAACAATTCTTCAACATCGTGTTTATTTAAACAAGTCAAAATATATTTTAATTAATTTCAATTTTATAGAAAATTGTTGTTTTTTTAATTTATCTCCATAATTGCTCAAAATACTATCCGAAAATACAATTTATTCCTTTTATAGCTAGTTCCTAACTAGTTGTAAATAATATTTTAGGAATTCTTAAGCAAGATTTTTAATTATCTAACATTTTCTGAAAATAATGTGAATTAATCGAAAAATTTTGAGAAATAAAGAAAAATTTTACTGTTTCGATATTGGATATAATAAAGTGCAGATGCAAAGCGTAAGTTTTAGCAAACACAATCCTAATTTCAGTAAAATATATATAATATCAAACTCTGTATTCAATTATTTCCATATTCCTTCCTACCTACACATTTCATTCCTCAAAATTTTTTTTTTTTACTTTAACCAAACTTTTTGGTATAAATTCATAAGTTGGCAAGTAAACATAGCAATATTTATTTTGGCTAGATTAATAAGCAACATTTGCTTTAGTTTAGATTCATGCCCATTTTATGGATGAAAAAAAAAACTTAAAAAGTTTAAAAGTCTTGTTTTGAAATATGTTTCACGCGTAAAAGACCCCTTTGACAAATTACATGTGTCATTTTACATGTTTTAGTTTAGAAGAATTGCAAAACTTAAACAAAAGATAAAATATATTTCAGAAAACCAATCAAAACTTTTTGAATGCAATCTTCAAATATTGAATTGTAAAAGCCACCCCTTTATTCTTACTTTAGTATTATTAGGAAATTCCTATAGGCGGTGGCAACAATTGTTCTTCTGTTAATTTTTGCCGATTCATTAAGAAATATAGGAATTACTTTTCTTTCAAAAATTCCTGTCTCTAATACAATGAAAATAGAGCCCACAACTTTTCGATACAAAACATTCTGTCCTTTAAAACAATAGCACATAACCTCGAAGCTATTTGTCAACAATCAATAGATTGTAACTTTCAGAAAAGATAACAATGAACATGTTGAATGTGTCGAAAAGATTCTTCTCTTTTTTTTAAGCCTGTGGAACAACCATATCACTTTGATTAGAAGAAGTTCTATTAAACAAAGAACACGCGTTAATATTTCAACAGAAGCAAAGTAGTTTCTTTTGGCGACGTTTTCTATGATTAACTGGCAAAATCATGAACAAACAACGTCTCTTTTGTCTCCAGGTTTAACTCTTATAAGTCAAACAAAAGCCTCGGCTATTGCGCCAGTTGACAAAATGGCGATTGTTGTTTTTATGCAGTGTAAAATACAGCGATGATACAGTTGTGATTAATTGTTATTTGCTAGGCCATTTTTATTTTCCTCCAAAAAGTAAATTCTCAATTCTTTTCATGGTCGAAAATAATGTGAAGCATTACTTCTGTTTGAATTTATGCTTTTCTGGTGTCTTGCTGTTTTGTTACAAGCTTCATACAGTTCTTTGTATGCTCAATATTACTCCTTAACAATACACTACAATGGCATCAAACTGAGTAAAAGAATGAAGAGCTTCTAAAAAACAGACTTACACCCTTCGTAGATTAATCTTTCCTTTTCACAGCTATTCTAACATAAAGAAATGTACAAAATAGGCAAATAAAAATACACCCACCAGTTTGCAACTTTATTTTATAAATTACATACAAGCATTTATATTGGTTTTTATTTAACTTCTTTTGAAATGTCAAAATGCTTTGAACAATGCAATCACATTATTTCGTGCAATGCAATAGGACACCTATAAATTTCAAGTAAAAAAAATATTTGGAGTAAAATAAATTTTAAAAATTTATATCATACAATTTATTATTAAAACTCAAATATATATATATATATATATATATATATATATATATATATATATATATATATATATCAAATATATAGTTCTACATATTTTTCAATAAAGATTAATTTTTAGGATATGCTTTGATAGTCTCAAATGCTTATAATCTAAAATAAAAATTTACATTTTCATGTCTATATAATGTTTTTGAAATTTGAAGTTTTCTGTTTTGGAAAAATGTAACTATTTATTTCAAAACATTTTTCAGAAACTGGATATTTATTAAATCTAACAAAGATTCGTCAATATACATTTTAAAAACAATAATGACATAATGAGTATTGCAACAAAGTTACATTATTTTTTTAAATATTATAATTATTGCAGACTGCTAACTTTCCGAAAACTACTAAAATAATTTTTATCTTTTTGAAGTTTTATCCGTTAGCATTTTTAACAAAAATTAAAATCACACTGAACGGTACTATTATTTAGTATTGTAATTTTCGAGACATGTAGAACGTAAATCCATTTTTAAAGTGTTTGTTTATTTTTAGTTTTAAGAGTTTTAGTTAAACAGATGTAGATATTTCAGTTGATAACAAAATGTCATAAGTTATGCTTAGTTAATTTTTTTTATATTTAAATTTATTTCATAAAGTATTTTTTTGAATTAGCTGCTTTAACCAAGAGGAATTTTTCAAACATAAATAAATAAATAGTAAAATATCGAAAGCTGTTATTTTGTATGAATTTGAAGCATATATCTTTAAAGTGAATAAAAAGTAATTTTAAAAACTGGTGGAAAATAAATCACTGTATATTTATCTCTAATCATTTTAAAAAATTCTAATTTTAGCAAAAGTTTTAATTTATGCAATTTGATTAGTCTCTATAAGAAATATCATCATGGTCGAAGATTTTTTAAAAAGCTTTTCTTTAAACTAGGAACACGATCATTTAAAAATAATTTATGAAATTAATTATTTTCATTTTTGAATAGTTTGAACTTAGACAACCTAAGCATTAGGTTATAAATTAAGGATTTCTTTTTCTTCACTCGGAAAATAATTGTGTAAGATATCGATTTACACAATTATAAAAGATATTCCGTTTATCTTTAGTAGCAGAATAATTTAGTGTATTCCATCTTCGTATTAAAACGATTTCAATGAAATTTTTTGATCAGAATAAAATTAATGATTTTTGATTAATTGGGATAAGAAATTTATAAAAATTTATTTTTAATGTGAGCTCCATAGTTTTTCTTCAAGTTTTTCTTCACAGCTTGAATTAAAATCAGAAACTTTTAATTAAGCTTAATGTTTTTAACTATCTTTTGCTGTGAAAATGATGATGATTTTAACAGATGTTTTAACTTCATATTATTTCAAATAATTGCTCGCATTATATATATATTATTTTTATCGTAAGTTGAATATAAAATAAATAGAAATTTTCGTTATTAAAAATTAAACTGTCTGCTATGATAATGAAATTTTATCATGAGTGACAGCCCAAAATAATGACACATACATATTTCTTAGTATAAAATTTTATAGGGCCAAATGAAAGGTCACAATTGACTTCAAGATGACAAAATGTAACAAATGGTTTTTAAATTTTTGTTTGCTGGTCAACATCAGATCGCACTTTTTTTTTCGTCAAAAATACAACACACTAACATTTTTTATAACTATTATGTTCGCAATAAATAGGCAATTATGATAAATATTTTATTTTAAAAATTATTTCATTTGATGCTTGTTTCTTAAAACTTTTCTTCATTTTTTCAAAATAAGTCTGTAATATTTTGAGAAATGTTTCAAAACAAATACATCTTCAATATTAATATCATTATTTCTTTTCTAACCATTTAAAATTTTCGCTTTATTAAAATGTGTTCCCATGTTTGGAAAAGTAGTCCCTGTTAAAAATGCTGGAACTGTCCGGTAACAAAATTTCTTAATTTTGCTTGGATCGAATATGCTAGAACCTGTAAAGATGATTGGATTTATTTCTTTTCTTTCTTTCGATTTTAACTAAAACGCAAGCGTTATGAATTTGTAATTTAATTGCTAGCATAGCTTACTTTTTTTGAAGCAAACTAAAACGCAGAAGTTATGAATTAGTAATCTAACTACTGACATAGCTTATTTAGTTATATATTTATTTTTGCTGCAAACTAAAACGAAAAAGTTAGGAATTTTGTAATTTAATTACTAACATAGCTTATTTTTTCGATCTAAACTAAAAACACAAAACTTATGAATTTTTAATTTAATTGCTAACATATCTTGTTTTTTTTTCGATCTAAACTAAAACGCAAAAGTTGTGAATTTGTAATTTAATTACTAACATAGATGAACCTGAAATAAATTTTAATTACTTTTCAATTTATCGCAATGAATCACAATCATCCTTTGCCTTGAAATTAAACTATAAGAAATTCAATCGAACATGTAAATAAAGTTGAATTAATGACTTTATCATAAGCTTAAAATGTAAGAAAGATACCTTATTAGCTGTTAAATATATCTTATTTGATTTAAATATTTAAATGCAACATGTATTAGGATAATCAGTGACAACCCAAAAAAACTAAATAATTGCAGCGACTGCAAATGAATTAAGTTTGCAAAGAAAATATTGTTTTAATGACGCGTTTTTCTATTAGAGTAATTCATTCACCTTCAGTTTTAAGCTAAAAAAAACAAGTTTGGAATTTTTTTTAATTTTTAACAATAATGATAGATTTTTTGTGCTTATTTAAGCAGTAAAATTCGATCTCCATATTCTAAAAGCAATTATTTTCTACCTAGATGGTGAGTTACAATAGTTACTTTTAACTTCATACAATTTTAAGAATAAAACTTAGGATTCCATTTTTTATGAAACATTTACAATTGCGCAATGTTGAAAAAAATATCTTATTACAAACTTCGTAATGCATTATTTTAAAGATTTTACTAACTAAGAATAAGCTTTTTAGAACCAAAAAGAAAATGTTTAGCTACAAACAAGATTGCTCAAGAGCATTTTTATTTATTTATTTATTTTTATTTATTTATTTATTTATTTATTTATTGTTAGATACAAAATAGTACGTCTTTATTAGAATTGTACTTAAAGTTTTAAAATACTTCATAATTAAAAAAAATAAATAATCAATCCGTGGCAACTTTGCTACAAGCTTAATAAGATTTCAATTTTGGCCATGTTTCAATTTAAGTTGGACCGTCTTACAGTGTAATAAAGTTATGGATACGAGGTAATAAAGTTCAACTCAGCTTATATTATGCAGCAAATTAAAGTGGTAAAAGGGTTCAAGAAATTCTGAAATGTTAGCAGTGTAAAATAATATTTAAAATTTTAACTATAAATTGTTCATAGTTAAAATCAATAAACATTTTCCCTTTAAAGGAAATACTGTTTCTCTCCTCTACACTGTAAAAACATTTCGGATCAAATTACGGTATAAAATACCAGCCCTTTGAGAGCATCATTCGTAAAATCCATTTTCACCATGAAATATTTTACTGTAACTTTTACAGCAATATTAATCTATTTCGAGTAATTCAGTGATTTTACGGTAATTATTACTCTAAAATTTACGGAATATCCTATCCTTAAAATATTCCGGTAAAAATTAATTTTACAGTAAAAAGTACTGACAACCTGAGTGCCAATACTTTCTACCATAATTTGTTCCAGAATTTCTTACAGTGTAGAACATCTACTCAAGATAAAAACCTTCTTAGTTTGCATTTTCCTTTAAGTGACAGTTACATTATACAATGCAGGACTGATCAGGTCAGTTACAATATACAAAGGATGGTCAAAATTATCAGAATATATTTAAATTTACCGTGTTTCTGGCTCTATGGAATCACCAAAAAAGTCGGTAATTTTGGTAAAGAGTTTTGTAAAATTAACAATATGATTTTGTAATTTGTGATAAAATGTTAAATGAGGATTAAAATTAATACAAATTAAATTAAGAATTAAAAAAAATACAAATTAAAAATATGATTTTGTAATGCGTGATAAAATGTGTTAAATGAGGTTAAATTTGACAATTTTATATGATACTTTAGAGCATGGCATAAAAACAATTTTTTCCGATAAATTTACTTTGCAGTTTTGTATTTTTTACTAAATGTGCAGTAATAAAAATCATAATTTTGAAAACCAGAATTTCCAGTAAATCGTTACCATAAGAACAGAAATTTACCAAATGAATTATATAAATACCGTATACATTGATTTTATTAACCAGAATTTGCGGGAAATCGTGGAGTTAAGCAAAAATGTCATCATCATACAGTAAGGTAATTTCACCAAAAATTTTTTCTTCGTGTAGTTACATCGAGAGAAAGAGAAAGTTAAATTGTTGCTTTTCAACTGATTAGAGTTATCTTCCCTCAAACCATACTATTTTACGAGATAAAAAAAAATTCGTTTTCGTTGTACCACATTTTTTGCCCATCCCATTTTTGTGTGAAAGTAATCTTTTGGCGAAAGGAAAAAACTTGACATTCAAAAACTCTTCTCACATGTGGGGTCTATTATTCCGTCATACAGCTGGCATCCTTATAGAACACCTATTGAACAAGGCTCTTTCCAGGCAAGGTGAGACAGTAATCTAGGTCAGAAGAAAGTCCCGTTTAGAAAGTGAAAGAAGCATATATTGTTCATCGAAAAAAAAAAATTTCCACCCTTTTGTGTATGTGTTCTCGTTTTCTTACAATCGACACAACTTTCTCCTATAAGGGGGTCGCGCGACCGTGAGAAGCGGGATTTTTTTACGACCTACCCGCGACCGTAACTTTCGTTTTTCCTTCCCCGTACCCTGGGATAAAATCTTTCCGATGGCCAACTCGATCTCTCAGCCGATGATGTTGGTCCGGGTGAATGTTGGTCTCAGCCACCGTATTGATCAGAGTCCACTACCGTCGGGATGGAATGTTTTTGCAACGCCCACACCCACGTGGAGTGAGAGAATGCCACTCGGCAAGAGCGCGGATGCCAGGTATGTGCTGGAGAATTTTTTTTCCCTACCTCGCTTTGCTCCCGTGATCGTTTGCTGTCTTCGTAATTAACGAAGAGTTTCAGCCAATAGGAAGTCTCGTTAAAACAAGTTTTTTATTGCTATAAACGATCACATTCTACTATTGTAAAAGACTTCTGGATCATCGCTATACCATTATAGTAATGCCTTGATCTTATCAAAACTTTTCATTTAAATCATATAAAATGTGTATCAAGTATTTGATTATAGATTAATTCTTGTAATTTCTTGTACTTCATGACTCTATAATTTTTCTTGCACTTCATAACTCTAACAAAGTACTTCACAGCAAGGAAAAAAACTTCCATCACAGAGCTGTTAGCTTATTTTTAAGGCATGAAAATGAATTCATCAAAATTTATTAAATAAGAGATTATAATGTTTTTTCTATTGCATATTTTTAATTACCGGTCAGAAATTTTTATTCCTTTTTCGTTTGCATTTCGTCAAATTAACAATCAGAAAACTATTTTTCTTTTTAAATTACTGATTAGGAGGATAAAAAATTGTCATAATATTTTTTAACATTTTCAATTAGAATAATATTTTTTTTTCTTTCATTTTTTTTTTCAAATACCGGTTTTATCTTCAATACGTTTATAAAAAGATATATATCATATCACATTTTTCAAAGAGATAGCATAATATTTTTTTATTTTAATTATTATCATCAATTTGGTTATGAGTCTTATTAATGACATAATAAGTATTAGTTACTGCGTATGGAAAACCTGATAAGTAGTTATTAAATATGAAAGCTTTAACTAAATTTCTATGTGTTTTCAAAATGTTTATATGCATTCGTTAAGTTTTGTATAATTTGCATCTTTTCGTTGAAATCATATAAAAAAAAACATAAATATTGTACTTTTACTTATGTTTACTATTTTTATTAATCATTACACTGCATTTAAAACTGCTTAAGAACTAAAAAAAATTTATGAATAAAAACCTAATTGTTTAACCTGTTTTGTGTGTTGTTTGTTATCTTCCAAAAAATAAGCTAAAAAATTAATTGTAGGCACACTTAAAATGAGGAATGAAAATTACATTACTTTGATTTGTTTCATCGCAACCTGAATTTTTATTCTTAAAATCAGCAAAAAATAAGAAATAAATAAATAAAACAAATAGTAAAACGTATCTATCAGTGAAATGAAGAAACATTTTTATACAAGGTTATATTATTTAGAATAAAACTTTTTGAAAATGCACACTGCACTAATTATGCTTAGGACTTTTTAATTATTGATTTAGCTTACAAATTAATTATTAGAATATTAAATACAATCATTAAAGATACACGAATTTCTATGCAATTGCAACATTTACATATTACCATTCAGTAAAAATCTGTTTAAAAAGAAGCATAATTTTTCAATGTTAGTTCTTTAGAAATAATTCTATTTCTTTGTGTAAAAACTATTTTCATGGATATACATTTAAACTACATTATGACTGCATATATTAATATAGGACTGCAAATATAACTTTGATGCATGATTGTTTGCAATAAAGTAATAGAAAGACATTGTTAGTATCTTCGATTTCAAACATTTAACAAAAAAAATTATGCCTAAAAATAAGCTTTTTTGAAATATTTTATTTTCTGTAATTACTCGCATTTGGTCAAGTAATTGAACTTACAATAATGTCATACATTTGGATTCAAAGAAGTCAAACTTTTCTACAAAATTGTTGAGCTTACTTTTACTAATACTTTTGATCATAATATATCATTACTTTAGATATTCAACAAATTACGTAAGTTTAAAGTAGTAAATTTTTTCTTTTATATTTGCCTTTTATGAGTCCTAATTTAGAAAAATATATAACTCAATACTTTTCCATTTTTTTCACATTAATTAAAAAATATTTTTAAATAAATGTTTAAACAAGAGATTTTTTTAATTCCGCATAAACAGTTAAGGTTTCGAAATGTAAATTTCCTCAAAATTTCATTTTCATACTTCTATATAACATTTCAGAAAAACTACAGAACAGAATTAAAGAAATATTTACTCGCACAATTTTTAAATGTAAGCCTATCATATGAAAATTGACTATGTTTGAACGAAACGAAATTTTATTTGTAACGAAATTTTATTTTCTATTAATTTCAATAGTTAATCTGTAGCAAATAATATGAATTTTTTATTAATATAGCAATGAAAAACATAAAAATCATTAAATCGTCTTATTTTAAATGTTCAGAATAATGTTCATACATTTTTAAATAGATATACATTAATTTTAGTAGATTTTGTTAAAAGCGTTTTTTTTATTATGTACGATAGGCATATCACTTTAGCAAATTTCGAAAGAAAATTTAAAATTTAAACTAAATTTTCTCAAAAAGTAACAACATAGTTAAAATTTAAAATGCTAATTATTTTTAGTTTTATTTTTAATTTATTCTACTTATTATTTTTTTTTTTACTTAATGTAAAATTTTTAAATAATTGGATTCTATTTTGTATTCTAAATTATTTGCAAGACAAAAAAAATATTTTTTTAAGACGGCAATTCAAGCAAAAGGAATATTAAATAAAAGTAAAACATTTGTAAATAATAATAACAACAAATTATTTTAACTACTAATGAAGCAAATATTAAAAAATACATCAAGATTTACGTGGAACAAAAGAGGGAAATAACAAATATGCGATCTTGAAATTCGCGAGAGAAAAAAAAAAATTTATATTGTTTACCAGTTATATACTGGGGAATTTTTTCCCTACCTCATTTTTTTCCCCTGATCGCTTTCTGTCTTCGCAATTAACGGAGAGCTTAAGCCAATGGGTTGTCCTTCGTTAAAATCAAATTATGATCGTAAGTATTTATCCCTTTTTTTAATGTGTCTTGGAAAGAAAAGAGATAATATTTTTGGAGCTATGGATTTTCTGTGAAATGAATAAAGAAAACTGGATATTGATTTGCATTGCAGATTTTTCTCTTTGAAGAAAATTGCAAATTCTTTTGATTTGCATTTACTGATATGCAGAAACTATGTAGAAATAAATCAATGAAATGTTCGGAGTATTTTTTCAAATTCCATTTTGTAAGAACAGAGACATATCATAAATGTGCATGAATAACAAATAAAAGGATAAAAAAAAATAATCAATGTTCTAGTAAAGTTGTATTATTTTGATCTATTTTTTAATACTTCAGAGCTTAAGACCTTGATTTCATGAAATAAAAGAAAGTATTTTTGTTTTCTTGTTTTGATTTTTTTAGTTTTCAATTCAAAGGTTCGTGACTGATTTATAAATATTTGAGCGATTTCAGATCCAATTTTAATCAGGATTTTATGAATTTTGTATTCATGCTTACGGAAGGATTTTACATATAATTTCCAAAAAAGAGACGACGAATTCGAAATTTTAAATTAATAGATCTTTTGTTTGAATTAATTTTAAAGAATTTTTTTTTTTTTTATCATACCTTATTATTTGTTTTAATACATGTAACTCATTATAACTTTCTTATGGCATCAATTTTTTGTTATAAGTAGGAATAAAAGGGGGTTCAGATCACAATCTGCATCACATTTGGTCAATGAAATCAAATTTAAACCTTTAGTTTAAAAGCATATGAAGACTTCGCGAAAGTATAATGATAAGCCACATTTTTAAATTGTTCTCGATAGTATTAGCATCATTTATTGTGAAAAACGCCACAATAAACATTAAGGCAATAGGTTTTTTATGTTTATTGTGCAATTATCTAGTAAAATTTCTGGAAATTTGTAAAAGATTTTTTGGAAATTATCTTACGGAACAGTCTGATGATATGGTTTATCACTTTATAGCTTCAAGTTTTTATATTTATATCAAGAGATAAAAATATATATCATATTTAAATTCAATAAGATTGCTAAGGAATTGTTTGATCATAAGGCTTATTACTATATTGCCTTTGGTCCTTCATATTTCCATTAATAGATAAACTAAAAAATAAAAGTAAATATCATCTTCAGAATGTTGTACCCTATCTTGTTCAGAAATAAGTATTGAAATCAAGAAAAGTCTGCTGATATGATTTATCACTAAATAGCACTAAGTCCTTCATATTTATATTAATGTATGAAAGTAGATATATTCGGAATCAATAAATTTGCTTAAGAATAGTCTGATGACAATGTTTATCCTTATAGTGCCTCAAGTCTTTCATATTTATAATAATAGATAAAATTGGAAATCATGTTCAGATTGAATACATTTTTTGTTATATATGTATGTAAATATTTTGTTATATGCAAGCATTATTTCTGTATATGAAATTAACTTTAAGCATTTCGACCATAATTAACTTTAACTAATAAACTTTTCAACTATTTTCACAACTATTTCCACTTCAGTGAACATTCTATTGAAGCATTATCTCTCTAAATGATATAAGCTTTACGTATTTACACCATAATAAGCTTTAACTGATAAACTCTTCTACTGCTTTCAATGCTTTACAGTAAACATTCCTTTGCAGAATTATTTCTTTAGATCAAATCAACTTTATGTATTTAGGCAATATGTTTTTAAAAACACCTGAAAGCTTCAAGCATAATGTTTACTCGTAGTAATGAAACAAAAATATTTTTAACCAGTTTTTGTGTATAATTATTACACCCTAAACAACAAATGCTTTTAACTTATGTGGGATAACAGATTCCCGATGTAAATACGTTGTTTTTTGCTACCATGTACTCGGAATTATTTTGGTGTTGTAAAAATATGCTCATTATTGTTGTTGTTTTGCATATGAGTATTCTTACACATGAGTATTCACGAATAAGAGAGTTTACATATGAGTAATCTTTTTTCTGTTCAGACTGAAAAGTAAGAAATTGGTACAGGCTAATTATCACTATTGCTTCGCGTAGTATGAGTAACCCACATGCAAAACGGGATAACTGTTGTTTTTGGGCGAATCATAGGAAATAGTGAAAATCATTTCACAAAGCAGGCTTAGTAGGATTTTCTTTTTAAAAAGAATTTTAAATACTTAACTAATTGAAACTTAAACAAGGGTATGCTTGAGGAGAAAAGGTATGCTCTGAAAAATGCTAATACGATGACATATGGAACTAATTGTAAGATATGTAACTGTATGGCGCAAGTCATGTAACTGGTTCGTTCATATATTTTTCAATGTGTTCAGGTGCGTTATTAAATTAAACAGAGTGAAATTAAAGCATTAAAATTGTAATTTTTTTAAAAAGTTTATTGAAGTTTTTTTTAAAAAATTTTGAAGTATTTAACTTATTGACCTGAATCAAGAGTATGTTCGATGAGTGAAGTTTTGTTCTGAAAAATACTGATACGATGACATATGTGACTCATTGTATGATGTAAATAATGATGATGCAACATACAGTTATAATGCAACATATATAACTGTATTTAACTGGTTATATAACTAGTTGGCTCATATATTATCTTGTTATGTGTTTAGTTGCATAATTAAATTAGACAGAATGAAATTAAATCATTAAATTGGTTTAATGATTTAATGTTTATTGAAATAAGTTTTAAATTCTGTAAACATATTTAGATTGGAATTTTTGAATTTTTCTTAAAGCTGAAATAATTAATAGATTTCTAAAACTATAATACTTATTACAAATTTCTGAAAGAAAATTCTGATAACTAATTTAGCTACAATTTGGTAAAAAATAAACTTTTAGCTTGCCATATTTTTATTATAGTTAGCGAAATTTCATTAAAATTGCTTCAACAATCGGTTTTTAAAACTTTACTTTTTATCAAAATTTCTCAAAAGAAATATACTGCAACTGTTAAAGCTGAAACTTAGAAAAAATAACTGTTTAGATAATAAAATAATTAATATCTAAACAAAATTATTTGACAAATCTCTTTTTGTTTGCTTGTTTCTTAAAGAAGTACATTGATAGACTTTGCTACGATTGGGGAAAATTATTAAATTCAAAACTTCATGGAATTTTAAAATTTAAAATATTTTGAATACGCAATGAAAAAAAAAAACCAAATAAAATATATTTTGCTATAGAATACTAATTTAAATTTAGAATACAAATTGGTACTAATTTAAAATATAAAATTAGTTCCAATACCTATACCATACCAAGAAACTTTATGTCAATTTTTTTACCTTTTGATTTATGTTTATTTTATAAACATCCTTTACACTTTTTATAACTAATAAAACTCATAAAAGTTTTATCAGAAATGTAATAAAAGCTGTTTTTTTTTAAATTCAAAGCAATATTAAAAAAACAATTTATTTGAATGGCAATAAATATTGAAAACCTTATTATTTGAGACATAAAGTAAAATTCTCATTAAAACTTTTTCTTTTAGAAAACTTACCTTGTGGAACTTAATGTCTTAATACGACTAAACGTTGTTTTTATAAAAGATTTGGGAAAAGAACTCTGAAAAATATGGTATGTTACTTTTTGTTCATGCAAAAATTTAATTGTTATACATTTAAAAAAAATTGTTTACGATAATGTCTCACACAATACTGAAGTAAGCATAGAAATAATTTTATATTATCAATAAGTTTAATAAAAAGAATTTTGAATTTTTATTTTCAGAATGGTATTGAACGTTTAAATGCTGATAAATATTTTACATAAAAAATTAATACATTATTTCTTACTTTTTAACATTATCTTTAAAACATTTTTAAATAAATTTTCGAAATACGTCTTTTGTTTATCAAATGATAAGTCTTAAAAATTTCTACTCTAAAAAATACATTTTAACTTGCATTTTGTCATCAAATAAAAAATAAACATTCCTATTGAGAATAGATTTAAATGTCTGGATAATTTATCAAAATCTATGTTGCATTCAAGACTTTTTACGACAAACATGTCCTTATTAACAATACTGCATAACTTCACATTAAAGTTTTTTTTCTTTACTAAATTTAAAATTGAGAAAAATATTTCTGGCAATTACAATCGTTCAAACAATTTCTTACTGCTGTTTTAATTGAATATGATGAAACATAAAAAGTTATAAGCCATTTTCTAATAGCGAATATTAACGTTTTGTCATCTGAGAATATAATCTTTTATAATTTAAGAATAATAAAAAATAATATTTTAAAAAAAATAAATAATTTTCCTCCTAATTTTTTATTTAATCCAGAAAACAATGAAATTTGAAACATAATATAGAAAATTATAGTTGTCTATGAAGTAAAATTTATAAGCTCTTTTTAGAAAAGGAAAATCAAGGATTATTGAAGTAGTTAAAGAAAAACTACCATGCTTTTAAAAAAAAAATTTCCTAGAAAATCAGATTAAAATTTTGATAAAGTCATGGTATCTATTACAGAATATGCTTAACTAATTCTTGGAAATACATAAAAAACATTTTATTTAAGGCTTTGCCCATTCTCATTTATAATGAAAAGAAGTATTGTTTGTTTATGAAATAATCAGCATCTAAATTCAAACAGAATGTCGAATATTTTTAAAATTAAAAATAGTTCAAAAGTGACTGGTTTTTCTTATATGTTGTGAAAAAATAATGTAAAAACTTTTTTCGAAAATTGTTTCGATTTTATTTTAGAGAGAAACTGCCTGTTTTTTTTTTTGTTTTAAGCATCCTATATTAATTTTCGTTTTAGATTATAAAATTCAAGCTTCTCATAAAACAAAACATGCATATTTTTTTCAAAAAAATCAAGCTATATGTTAGGCCGAAATTTCAAAATTAGAAATAAATTATGTTTCTATACCATATTAGTATACATGTTGTTGTATCAAAAAATATTTTGGAAGTAAATTTAAATCATTTAATAGACAATATATAGTATATATACAGTAGAATACAATACATAGTATTTAACATATAATTACAGTATGTAATATTTAATAACAGTATCTATATTATAACAATATAACAGGAAATTTATTGATACTATCTAACATATAATAAAATTATTTACAAATAACAGCATGAAAATATCTTTATAAATAACAGCAGCATCTAGCAAATATGCAAATATTTTCTAATAGAGATAATAACAGTATCATTAAAATCCTATAGTAATAATTTATACATAATTAATAACAACAATATAAATAGCAGAAAAAATTATTAATTCAATTCCGAAACAAATTGTTCCAAACATTATAGCAATTTTTTTCAGATATCGCATCTTCGTCACAGGAAATCTATTGATATTATCTAACATGTAATAAAATTATTTACAAATAACAGCATGAAAATATCTTTATAAATAACAACAGCATCTAGCAAATATGCAAATATTTTCTAATAGAGATAATAACAGTATCATTAAAATCCTATAGTAATAGTTTATACCTCATTAATAACAGCAATATAAATAGCAGAAAAAATTATTAATTCAATTCCGGAACAATTTGTTCCAAACATTAAAGCAATTTTTTTCTGATATCGCATCTTCGTCACAGCAAATTCAAATTGTACCAAGCTTTAGTAACTATTTTAGTAGAAATTACCCATTTATCCGTTTTTAAACATTAACTTAATCCAATTTTACTTACTGAAGATTGTATAATTATAACTGCATCTATTTTCATGTTATCAATCAAGAATAATTGTTACTATAATCTATTACATTCTAAAAGATCTTTTACAGTAATGCAAATTTTGAAATGAATCATTTATTTCAGAAAATTTTTTTATCTTAGAAAAGCATTTAGAAATTGAGATATTAATACATTAGTTCAGATTAATTATACTACTGTTTGATAAGCTCATACAGATTAATTCTAAATATTTAAATTTTATAAGTTCTATGCTTCGATAAAAATTTAATAAGTTTTATAATCTCTATTTAATGCTCCTCGATATGCCATTTCTAAATAAGCAAAATTAGTTCTTAACGTTTAAAAAAAAAAAAAACACTTAATTATGCAATTTAATAACTGAAACTACTTTGTCACATTAAATTGTATTTTATGAGTGGAGTGTATTATCATGTAAATTCACTTTTCTGATAAAATATTTCTTTTAAATTTACTTAACATTTAAATTTTTTTTAATATATATGCTTATGATTAAGATATAAGAAAGATAATGAAATAATTTTAAGCGTCAAGTGAATTGAGGTTAAGAATATTATGTTTGTAAAATGAACATGAAGTTTAAAGGAATTTCATTGTAATATTTTGATACTGAAGTTTAAAATAATGCAAAACTTTTCAAACCTATAAAACAAATTTAAACAAAAATTTTTATTTATAAGACATGTGACTGAAATTTTGATAAGAACTGTCAATCCAAAATCTCTACAATATACCCTTAAATAATTAATAAATTTATTCATCCATTATTGTTTGTACGCTTGTTATATTTACTTCTTTATTAGTTATTATTATTAAGTTTCATTAAATAAATATTTAAATGAAAATATTAAAATAAATTTTAAATAATTTACAATTAATGTTGAAATTTAAAATATTTAGTTTTCCCATTATGTTAATACATAGAAACCTCTTTTTTTTTTCTTTTTTTTTTTTGAATTACAAGTTTTATTACTAAAAATAACAATTGAGCTGTTTCTCTATAACTTTATGGAATCTACTTAATTATCATTATATTACAAGCACTTTAATGACCTTGTATTTAAATTTTATTTCATCTTTGTACAGTTTTTACCTTTATTACGTATAATATGAATTCGTCTCGTTCCTAATAAACAAATAACACTAATTCAATTGTAAAAACAACACAAACACTTAGTATTATTTTTGCACGATTTTATTATAATTATTAAAAAAAGTCAGTAATAATAGAAACCGTTCCCAAATTTGTTATTATTGTTTTACCGCTAAATTTTCTCATGGATATTTTTCATGCAAGCAAAACAAACAATTAATCAATATTCGCATCTTTAAAACCTCAAAAGTTAAACAACACTTGTCCTACAAAGAGATCAATGCTGCGTTAAAATAAAATGTATACGTTGTAGAGTTATAAAAGTTAGAAAGAACGTACTAGATGTAAACTTCTAGACTTACTAGATGCTAGACTTCTAGTTATTCTACATATAGAATAACTAGACGATGGCGCCAAGTGACATTAAATCACTCAAATAAACATTTCGTGGTTTAAAAACAAATTACAGTTACCTGAGGGTTTTTTTTTTTTTTCCTACGAAGTCCTTAAATAAAACGGTTTTTAATGCGGAAAAATGTTTTAAGTTAACCCTTGCGTTGAGATTTAATTTAATGTTATGTTCCTAAATACATTGAAATGTTACTTAAAACTTACTTTCTATAAGCTCTTCCTTTCCTCTTGCTATGCTTGTTATAAGAATGACTTATTATCATTTTAATAGTTAAAGTTCAAAGTCGAGGTAGCAATAAGATACTTGAGAGATTTTCTGCGATTTCACAGAAGCCTTATTTCCAGTCATTAAGTATTCGATAAAGGTACATCTATTACATTGTTTCAATCTAAAGTTTAGTTTTTATATGAATCGTATTCCAAACTGCCATGTTATGACAGGGCATTTTTAAAAACTATTAAATTATTGATTTAACTTTACAATTACAGTTACGCGAGGTTTTTTTCTACTAAGTGTTTTAATAAGATGGTTTTTAATTCGGAAAAATGTGTTAAGTAAGCCTTTGTGTTGTTGAGATGTTTTCCACAGTTATGTTCTTAAATACATTAAATTGTCACTTAAAACTTACTTTCTTTAAGCTCTTCATTTCCTTTCACTGTGCTTATTATAAGAATAACTTATTATTATTATTATTGTAATATTAAATTTCAAAGTCGAGATAGTTATACGAACTTGAGAGATTTTCTTTTTACTTGTCATTAAGTATTCCATACTGACACATCTATTACATTGTTTTAATCTGAAGTTAAGTTTTCATATGAGTCGTGTTCCAAACTGCAATGTTACAGCAGGGCATTTTTAAAAATTGTTAAATCATTGAGTTAACTTTGACCTCTATTAAGGGTGTTAAAAAGAAACACTTAAAGTGTAACTAGATAGTTAAACAATGAATTGTTATTTTAGATTTTATTAATTACGAATCGTAATACCAATATAGAACTTAGATTTGAAATCCTGAACTTAGATTGTGTAGTTTTGATCTTAGATTTGTAATCTCAACAATAAAAGATCTGAGTCAAGCGTTGGGGTGAATTCTTCTCCGAGGTTTCCAATTACTATTTAAGTGAAACTAACCCTCACTTGAATTATATGAACAGTAAAACCACGGAAACTTCCCAATGTTAACCCAAAGGCAAAGGAAATGAAATCTATGAGACGGATATTTCAGGGAACATAGTTTCCTACTGTGGATACGATATGCTGGGAATATTATATAAATCCCATAAAAACCTCACAAGGTTAGCCTGATGGTAAAAGAAATTTAACCTATGAGAGGGATTTTTCAGGGAGCATTATACTTCACTGCTGTGGATGGTATGTGCTAGGATTATTATATGAATCCCATGAAATCCTACCAAGGTTATCCTGTTGGCAAAGGAAATTAAACCTATGAAACAGATATTTCAGAGTATTTCACTTCTGTGGATGGTGCATGTTGGTAATATTATATAAATTGATTTTAATGATGTGAGTCCGACTCACCTCAATCAAAAGCAAGATTTTAATTTCCTGCGCCGTTATCAAGCAATCTAAATGTTAAATATATAAAAATTAAAACTTCGAAGTGATTGAGTGATTGATAAAAAATATAAATGCTTAACCAAGACATAAACCTTAAATGAATTTTTTTTCAGAAACTGAAATATCATTTAAATTTTTTTTTTTATTTCAATCCTTTATTTTTTACTCAACACAATTCTTCTTAAAACGTCTTAACAAAAAATTTAACGTCTAGTGAAGCATTTAATTTCTACTTCACCCCTTTACGACTTTTAAATTCTCAAATTATCGGGACGACGTGAAAATTTTATAGTTGTAAGATTTTTCTAATCGACTAGATTCTTAAGAAGGAAATAAAATAATAAAGAAAAAATAAAAGACGATATTTTTAAATCTATCTAATAGCATGTATACACACAGGCTTGTTGTATTTAAAACCCCTAACATCAGAAAGAGCCTTTCGCCAATGATGAAATAAATTTAAAGGCTCTATGATCTGTAATAGAATCCGGATAATTCGTTACATCAGTGAATATCTAGAAAAGAGAAACGAAATAAATAAATAATAAAAAAAAATTCTTCTTACCGTTATTATCATTTCCCCTTCTTAAATTCTGTTTTATTGCTTTTATGTGAGGAGTGACGTTCTTAATAAAAGTCTGCCACTGTTATTATGCTCTATACTGAATCTTCTGCGCTTGAATGTTCTTTTGCTCTTTTACGAATCAGAGCTTAGGTTTAATTGAATCGTTCTTTTTTTTTTTTTTCGTTCGTTCATTCTTCGCGCGCGAATGTGTGTTTTCTGTTATATAAGGAAATCCCTCCCCCCCCCCACACGCTACTTTTGTTTTAAATGACAAAGGGCTGAAGCATTGTCATTTGAAATTAAAATTATCTATAGAGAAGGTGATACGGTGTTTTATTCCTTTTGGCAGAGAGAATTTGATTTATTTTATACTTTTTTGGAAAAGAGAATGTTCGAAGTTCTAAATATTTGTAACTCGAGGCTTGCTGTTTTGAATGTAAAAATTACATTGAATATAAACTGAGTGCTTTGCACGTGAATTTGAAAATATTTTTTTTTTTAACAAAAATAATAAATTCTTTCATTAAAAAGTCGTCTTTGTAATTTTCCGAAACAGGCGAGAATTAAAAATTTCTTGCGGCTTTTTGTTTATTATATTTTGTTTGATATAACACATTTAGACTATTCCTTTGTGTGATCTATTGAACTCTTTCCTTTGAATTCCTTTCTGTGATCTATTTAGAAATAACTTTAAAAAAGCATAACCTAACAAATCAACATATTTATTTAAAAAGACATTTTTTACTAACTGGTTTTACACAAACTTGTTTTATTTTACTCTATCTACTAACTTGTTTTATTTTACTCTATGAACTGGTTTTGAAAATTGCCTAACTTTACTTAGAATTTACGATTTTAATAATAAATTTTCAGTTCCTTCCTTTTAATTTGCATAATCTAGGAATTTTCTGCCAAGAGTAAATATTTTTAAAACAATAAATAGTGATGATCCTATTTATTTCAATGCTTATATCTAAAAATAATTAGATCATAACGAAAAATTGCTCTTTTCTTTTCAGCCTTCAAAAAACTATGGAACAGATTTTTTAAACTTTTTTTATGTTATTTATTTTTTAATTTATTTTTTAATTTATTTTTAGTGTATGGGTATTTATGTTTGATTTTTAAAAATGGATTTCCTTATGTGCAAATTACAAATTTATTTATGGTTTTATACTTAAAAAATATTATGCATACAACGACTTATTAACACATTAAGCCCACTGAAATAAAAATAAAAAAAACTTTTCTCGCATATATTATTTTCTATTCTATACTTCAAATTAATCAAATTGGATTCAATTTATCAATAACTGACAAATGATCAAAGAGTTACCAGTTCCTTGACTTTTTGATAATAGGCTGAATTTTAATTTAAAATTTTTTTTTTCTCGGCAGTACTTTTGCAATGAATGCTTTAACATATCTTTAATTTTCAAAATAGAGGAGCAATTTTCCTGATGTCAAAAACTCAACTACACAAAAAAACAAAAATATTCTGCTGAAATTACCGTACTATATGGTTTAAAAAAAATATAAAACTGAAAAGTAAGTGCAACCGATTAAATTCCATCTTTAAGATATCTTGATAAAATTATTGAATTTTACCACATTTACCAAATTTTATCACACATTGTAAAACTATATTTTATTGTTAAATTTATCAAAATCATCACTACAACGCTTCGATAAAAATTACCGAGATTTTTGAAGTTATCACAGAAGCAGAAACATGGTAAATTTTACCATACGTTGGTAGTTTTTACCATACTTTTGTCTCAGTGTAATATGGAAAAATAAATTCATTCGAAATGGCTAGATTTCAGGTGTTGGTGAGGACAAGTGTGCTAGAAAATTTTTTAATGTAAACATAATATTTTTTGAAGATCATGCATATGATTTTGGTTTGCCGTAGAAAAACTCAGTTTCTTTATCTTAAAACCAAAATTATAAATTTTTAAAAAGAATTATTATAATTAAAATTATTGGAGGCTACATTTTCTCTCTCTCTCGAATCCCCCTTTAGTTTTCAAAACATATTTTTTTTTCAAGTTTGATATTAAGTTGTGTTGTTAAACAGTTAAATATGTTTAGATCATTTCTTTAAGACAAGATTTCTTTTGTTGTAGATGAATAAATTAGTAATGATGAAATAACTTAAGAAGAGGGAGAAAATAAGATATGATGTTCGCAGCAGTAAAGGGTGAGTTTTTTTTCCTATTTTAATTGCACTTTTGGCACTTTCAGATTTGGTAACAGTTAAATGTCTGTTTTTTTTATTTCAATTGTACTTTCACTGATGATTAGTAGCAGTTAAAAGTTTCTATCGTCAAAAAAAAAACTAAATAAATAACAAATTTAACTACATTATTTTTTTTATAAATTTACAATTCCGTGATATTTTATGGATATTAAACACTTGCGAAATAATAATAATTTAAATTACAGTATCAAACATTTCGTAACTCTTGTATAAAGATTATTAAAAAGCTAAATAATTTCCTCAGAAAAAGTAAGTGATGTAGCAAAACAATTTTCAATTATCAAAAAAAAAATTAAATAAAACAGTTTCTTAACCTTTAAAACTTGTAGCACATTTAAAACCCGCTTAACTTTAAATACTTATACTTTAAATGATTAAACAAATTATAATTTGCATTTAGGTTTATTTAACTGTAATAATGTTCTCTTTTATTGCAGATCGGAGTATAAATTTTCACGCTACTAATCTAAACATGAACAGAGAAAATAATGCTTTTCTTTTGATAAGAAAATATTGCATCACATAACACATTTGCATAAAGTAAATACATAAAGTAAGTATTTTATTTAATAAGTAAATACACTCAAAAATATTTTCACAAAAAAGGAAAAAAAAATATTTTTAAACATCTATAATTTATTACATGTATATTACATTTTTTGAGTAATATAGAAATTACGTTTTATTTTCTTAATTTCGTTGCGAAATTGTCAACATTGTCTTAAACTATAAAACACGCATATTTCATTATTTGAATAACGATATAATCCTAATAAAAAGTCGGAACACATTTATATTTCCGAGAAAATTTTATAAAAGAAATCTACATTGAAAAAAAATAACTTCTTGTTTTCGTTTCAAAATTATAATCGTTAGTAAAGCAATTCTTTTATTTTTCTTTCTTTCTTTTTTTTTTCTTTCCTTATCTACGTCATTTAACAGATTATAACTTTTCCAAGTGAAAACTTTTTGTTTTTCCATCATCGTTTTTAATTTTGTTTCAAAATAGCTGACTATTAAATAAATCAATATAATTTGTTATTCGAACTAGAATAGTACTCTGAGGAAAACAATTACGTCTAAAACTACCAGTAAATGGTAAAATTTACCGTGTTTCTTACTCTATGGGAACACCAAAAAGCTCAATAATTTTAGCGAAGCTCTAAAAACCAGATTTTCCGTTGAACCGTTACTATATGAACAGAAAAATTTCTAAATGAATAGTTTAAACACCGTATATTTTGTTCACCAGAATTTTCTTTTATTTCACCATAAATGACGATATCATAGAGTACCACAATTTTAGCAGAATTTTTTCTCTGTGTACATTTTAAGCAAAAAATTACTCCGCTGGTAAAAAAAACTTATTGTTGTTGCAAATGTCTGATTTTAAGTGATTTTTAGAAAATAGTCATATTCCAATTTTAAGAATATTACGAGAAGCATATAAAACAATTTTTGAGATAAACTACATGAAATCTATTCTCTAAATTGGTAAAAATAGTTTTGAGATTCTAAACATTTTTTTTAAAAATTTATATCGACTTGCCGTTCTGCAAAATCTAAATGCCACAAAAATTGACTAATTCTAAGAGCCAATAAAGTGCTTAAGTTTCAGCTAAACTATTCAAAAATTCTAATTTATTGATTCATTTTTCAAAATTATACTGCTTTTTCTTTAAACATGGAAACTTGTGATTTGTATTAAAAATCTTAAGACGTATCTAGAATCTGTTTCTATTTTTTATTTTTTGTGAAATGCGTTTTATTTCTGTTATTCCAAAATGATGCGGATTTTAGTAGTCATTGTGTATATTTTAGTAATGATAGCGAACGGACCCAACTCCCATTTTTACCTCATGATTCATACCAATATTGCTTCAAAATTTATAGTCACTGTTATTTTTAGGCCCAAACAATAGAGATACATTTAAGTCATAGAAGTCTTGATAAGAGCGGTCATCTTTTGATCGCCAACTTAACTACGCCTAGGTCATTCGAACATGACATGCAGTTTCCTGTTAAGTCCATTTCCTCCAAAATCAAGTAAATCTCGGAAAAAATAAAAGATAAAATAAACAGGGCTATTTTATGTCGTAAAAGATAAAGCAAGGCCAAGACTTCGAGACACTTCAACCGTGGCAGTTTCACAGGGCGATGAGCGAAGACTTTCGCCAGCAACGTAATGACCGCTACGGATGGCGAGTTTTTTACTGGACGCTTGTGACCTTCCATTTTTTCTTGCCTTTAGTAATGATCGCTTCCTTTTGATTTAAGACTAGGCTTTCAGGCTTGGCTGACTGACTCCCACGAAAAATGATTTTCCAACGGCTTTCCCAAAGTTTCGAGATCTTCTCATTGTCTGGGGTAGTGGACTGCGGAAATTGGCCAGTTTTTCACATAAATGTTCACGTCATCTTCGGTGATATATATATGTGTTTTGGAAATACTGATGCAGGAAATCAGCAATTTTTGCTTAACAATGACCAGTTCTCAGTGAAAAATTATTATTTCAATCGATTAATTTTTTATTAATGTAAAGAAGGCATAAAAAGCAACATATTCGTATTCTTTATATTCGTATTAAATGCAATCCCAACCATTACATATATTTTCAACGGAAGCGCAAATGCAAATCCTTTATAAATAAAACGTTGCTTAAAATGTTTAAATTTGAGAAAAATAAGAATTTTCTGAAATTTAAAAATACAAATTTAAACTGCACTACTAGAAATCTTAGAGCGTGTTAAAAATATCCGCCAAACTGCAGTAATCTTATTTTGATACTAAGGTGAAAATTATGATCTTACTTCATTTCCTAGATCTTGATATTATATAATATAGTTAGTACATAATTAAATTTAAAGTTTCAACTTGAGCGCAGATGCAGATCTTTCAGAGATAAAACGCTACCTAAAAAGTTTAAGTTTCAGAAATGGAGGGGAAAAAAAAGATTTTCGAAATTTACAGATTTAAATTTAAATTGCACTCCTAGAAATCTTAGAGCAAGTTGAAAATGTCCGTTCAATTTACAGCAATCTTATTTTAGTGCTAAGTAGAAACTTGTTGTAGTGCCTCATTTCCTTGATTACACAACATTATGGTTCAAAAGGGTTCAAAGCAACTTAATATGTTTTCACCAAAATTTACACCGTGCTATGGTTTAAGTTACCGATGTTATGGTTCAAATTTTTTGAGAGTGTATTTGAGAGTAAATTTTTTGATTTCGATCTTATAGCTTTTTATTTCCTTAAAAATTTATAAACTATTTATCTGAGGCAAAAGTGTATCTAATAATGAATCAGAGATATTATGCATTCAATCATTGAATGCTTTTTACTGTAACTGACATGTTTTTCTTCGATACCAGTCGTCAGTTGTACGTCTACATATAACAGTGTAGTTATATTTGCAAATAGGAAATATTGAATTCAAGCATATCTACAGAAGATAACAACTATAGGGACATTCAATCTATCTGGTTTTAATATAACTATTTTCCCACGTTAACTTCAAATTAGCTTTTAAACACGATTATTAAAATAAAGCAATTATGAATTATTACACAACTTGAACAATTATTTAATTGTATAGGATGTTTTAGATACTTAACTTTTACGTAATTCATGTTTTTTTTCTTTTCGTTTTTTTTTTTTTTTTTTTTTTTTCTAAAAGATTCTGTACTTGGTCTTCATTGCCTATTGCTTTTAAGCAATGTATTTATTTCTATAAAATTCAACCTGAAAAGTTTCGTTTTTCATAAATATTTGTGACGTATCAAACATTTGATAGGCATGTTTGGAGGGGGGGGGAATGTAAAAAGTACTAAAAATCACCTGCAACAAAACCAGATATCCCGAAACAAATTTTAGATAATATTCAATTTTTAACAAAAAAATTTAAAGAAAAAAATAATTGATAATCTTTTTCTTATTTGGAGTTGATTGACAACAAATAAGGTTACATGTAAGGTCTACAGACTTAAAAAGGTTAAGTCTAAAAAAAAGCTAAGTTAAAAGGTTTACGTATACTCGTAAAAAATATTAGAGGGGCTAGAGCACACTACATGCACTATGCAGTCGGAGCTTAAGAACTAGTCTATAATTGTAGATATATTATATAATCGTCCAATCAATAGTCCATTTCAAAAAAATACAGAATGGTAGATTTTCTTTAAAGCACTTTGATATTCCATTAAATTTTAAGGGTTATGACCGGCACTATTTAATATTTCTTATTCTTCTTTAAAATTAAAATTTCAAAATGATTTTTTGTGAGAACCGCATTAAGTATCTTTCACGCTTTGGGTAGTACATTATTATTATAAGGAAACATATTTCCTTATTGAACAAAAATAATATTTCGAAGTTTTTTTTCGTAAAAGTGCGTTAATTAAGACATTATTTGTCTTTTTGTCAACTTAATATTTGTACTGGAAAAAATTCCATGAATACTTTTTTAAATAATATTGAAACAAATATTTGCAAATGTTGAAAACGTTTAATAATTTTGAATTGTGTTAATATAATGTTCATTAGTTCATTAATGTTCAGTAATTACCGTAATTTTTTTAAATAGTAAATAGCTAAAGGAATGATATGCATAATAAATAAGCAAATTATGATAGTATCACATTAGTTGGAGAATAGTACTTCAAATTTATACACCCCAATTAAAGCTTTTTAAAATTAAAATGTTTCAAACTTCTTTTAGTTAAATAATTATTAAAACTTAAATTAAAATCAGTTTTAATTGCATTAAAAAATTAACATGTTTAAAATATTTTTAAAAACAGCTTTTTTCCTTTAAAAAGTACACAATTGTTATAGCAAATTGTGCATATAATGAAATTAAGCTTAAATCGCTTATAAAAAATATTATTAATTACAAGCATAAATATTAATCATTCATTAATTTTTATACTTGTGATTAAAACCAGCAGTTCCAGCAGCAGTTCAGATCAGTTGTACAAATGCACATAATTTCTTTAAAATTTCTTTGGTAATTATTTTCCAGTTTTCTTTTATTTAAAAAATGTTTTAAAATATTATTACTCATAATTTATGTATATTTTTGGTTAATATTTTCAAAATATTCCAACATATAATCCTGGCGTTTATATTACTGTAAAGGTTTTTTTTAATATTTTATTTATTTTAGACATATTTTTATTAAAATGTATATTTGTAAGTAAATATATTTGTATATTTTAAATGTATCGTTTTATGTTATAAATATACCTCAAAATGGTTTGTAATTGTATCCTTCTCTCATATTACTGTGTTATATCTATATCTCTATTTAGTACATACAGATCTTCTCTGCAACTCTCGATTCTGTGTGTGTTGAGTATTTGAATAATTAAATTTTAAAAAAAGTAACATTCTTTTTATACTTTATTTCAATTCCTGTAATTGTATTCCTATAAATATAAATAAAATTTCACTTGCGTAATTTTCAACTTATTTAATGTTTAAAACAAAATTATTGAGTTTTGGACAGTTTTTGGCTAATAAAAATATTTTAAAATCGTTTTTTGCAATATTCATTTCGGAATTTTAGGAATGTTTTTCTGCAAAAATTCATCTATAATTTTTCTGTTCGAAAAATTATTTCAACCGGTGTAACTGACGAAATTTAAAATCGACACTTTAAAATCCATTAAAGAGCTCTTTCAGCAGCCAAAGAGAAAATATCAAAGAAAATGCATAAATTTTCATGTTTTTTTACACGCCCTCGTAGAGAATATTTGTATATTCAAGCATAATTCATATTACATTTTGCATATTAGTAAGTACAATATTACAGCAATACATAATATACAATTAATATTACAGCAATACATAATATACAATTAATATTACAGCAATACATAATATACAAATATAAATATACATAAATCCACGTAACATGTGCACGCAACCTGTACAGTTTTTTCAATCGTTTTACAGAAATTTGCTTGATGCATGAGCTATTATTTGACAATGATTTGTTAGACGAGGGTGTTTACACGAATACTTATAAATGAGGGTCAAAAAGGTGTACTTGTGCCCCCAGAAAATTCAAAAAAAGTATAAATTATATTTTGTTTTTTAATGATCATCATTTTTTTTTTAATTTTAATTAATTAGCAATTTTTCTTTTATAATATTGATGAATCCTGCCAGATTGAATTTATAATTAACCAAAAACTAGTACAAAAATTGTATTTATAAGTTTTATGTTATTATGAACTAATGTGTTTGCTTCGCGTATCTCGATAAAATAATTAATTAAATAAAAATCACTGTAATACAAAATTTAAAAAAATAATGAAAATGGATTTTTTTTATACTCATTCTATATTTAATTTTAAATAATTTAAATAAAGCATAATTTTATACGTTTTTTTTTTTTAATTTATGCGTTTTTATACTCATTCTATATTTAATTTTAAATAATTTAAATAAAACATAATTTTAGACGTTTTTTTTTTGTTTTTTTTTCAATTTATGCGTTTGGTAATTTAAATTGTAGGCCAAAATCTTATGGTTTAGTAATATTAAATAAATTATTGAAACTGTTTACGAAAAATTCTAATACGGACACGAAAAAATATTATTAAAAATTTTTAAAAATATATTTATTGCAAAATTTTTTAAGTCTCTTAATGAAGGTTTTTTTCGAATTGCATCCCTAAGAAATTTCCTGAGGTGGCTCTTAGGTATTAAACGTATTAATCGTAGGGTTAACTTCTGAATTGGACGTTAGCTGGCGATGCAATGATGCTTGTGTATACTGTTAAAATAGATTCAGTGAGGTTATGAGGGGGAAAAAGTGCATAACCTGATAAATTGAAGTAACAAATGCACACCATCTTGTATTTTTTTTTTTTTTTTAAACGGTTTACAGAAATGTAACTTTTGAATTGGACATTAGCTGGCGATGCAATGATGCTTGTGTAGACTGTCAAAATAGATTCAGTGAGGTTATGTGGGGAAAAAAGTGCATAACCTGATAAATTCAAGTAACAAGCGCACATCAACCTGCATATTTTTTTTTTTTTTTTTTTTTTTTTTTTTTAATCAGTGTACAGAATTTTGTTAGATATACAAATAACTTGACAAGGATTAGATAGACGCATGTGTTAAGCTAGTATTAGTCGTAGGGTTAACTTTGGAATTGGAGATTAGCTGGTGATGCAATGATATTTTGATAGCTGCTTGTAAAGACTGTTGAAATAGCTTCAGTGATTTTAGTTTCTACGTTGCAAAAAAAATGAAAGAAAAAAAAAAACATAACCAGATAAATTCAAGTAACATGTGCACAATGGCCATGAAGAGGTATGGTGTGGGGCTGGGCGGGATAAGTATAGCGAAATGCATAGCCAAACACAACATAGCATGTCCTCTTGTAATATCGATTTATGATAAGCCAAAATATCGATATTTCATAGGCAAAAGAACGAAGTGGATTGAAAGAGAGAAGGGAAAAAGAGAAAAAAAATGTTGGGGTGTGGGAGAATGGGGCAAAAAATAAAAAGCCCCGAACCCCACAGCTCATCTGAAATGCATTTGAGAAAATGCTAAAATATGAGTACTGGCCTCGTACAGTTGATTTCTATTGAACTGTTGATCAGATACTTAGGTATGCTCGGACTGGGCTGTCAGTTGGCCCGAAAACGGTCTACAGTTGGCGAGGGGCATTCCCAATGACAACGAATAGGCTTTCCCCTTTCCAAATCGGACCCGCTGATCCTCAGTCCGTAGTTCCACCCACCGAGCCCGCCCCCATTGGCCAAAGGCTGCTTGACGTCACGCGAGACGTCACGTCAGGCCTCCGACCAATGGAGGGAGAGGGAAGTGTTGGGCGACTAGCAGCAGCAACAGGAATTCTTGAAAGATCCCTTCTTTTTTTCCCTACCAATTCCCGTCATTCTATTATATGAACAGTGCACAACGTGCACAGAGCGTGCGGATCATGCCATTGATAATGACGCACGCGATGCGCCAGGCACGCGCTGGGGCGAGGCGGCCACAAATTAAATATAAAAAAAAAGGAAATGAAAAAAAAAAGCAATATAAGAAAAACTGATAGTTTTTCTTCTTTTGATTATTACTTTTTTTTATAAATATTTTTCTTTCTTTTTAAACGCGTTGATGATTCTTCAGTTTTTTTTCTTTCTTTCTTTTTTATATAATCATTCTGTTAAAGAGGGTCGGAAAATTACAGCGAAGTGTTTGGGAGGAGTTAATTTTCATTGATGCGAAGCTATTTTTGCAGTTGTTTAAAGGAAAGTTTCTCCAAATGTTTTGAACGATCGTTTTTTATACTCAAGGTTTTCGCGGTTTTTGAACGGAGGACTTTTTTTTTAAAGAAAAATGTGTAGGTTACGTTTTATTGATTTTGAAGTGCTTAATATATTCAGCGATATTGCTATAGAGAAGTTGTTTTTTTTATTTTTATCAGTTGTAATCAAAAGTGAGTATTGCGATAAAATTTCGAAATTATTTTTTTTGTATTAAAAAAAATAATATGTTACACATTATTCAATATTTGAACTGTTATTTAGAATATACTTTTAGTTATAAATCGAACTCAATACATAATATTGCATAATGGCTGTTCAAAGTTGCAAAGATTTTGAGAATCTCTCTATTCTAAAAAAAAGTTTTTGCAGTTAATTTTGTCCCCTGAAAAACTTTTTAACTACGTGATGAAAATCTAAGATTAAGGAATCAATTCATTCAGAATCTTTCAGGGAAGACATTTAGGGCATTCAAATCTTTTACATAATTTTAAATTTTTATTTATTTTAGTTTTAAAGCACGATTTTGCAGTTAATAATGAAGAATAACCGCCGTTCACAACAGCCAATCACATGTCTGAAAACGGCAAGCTTAAAAAAGCGATTTACAAGTCTGAATTTTCTTTTTCAGAGATGCAACCAATCACAAAATAGTTAGAATTTCATTCTTCAGTTTTACAACATCTCAACTTATTTCGTATTGATATATTGATTAATCTGATTATTTGTTTTCTAAAACGTTAATTCGTAAGTTTAATCTGGTTTTAAATCTTAATTCGATTTGTTTATTTACAAGTAATGCCTAAAAAGAAAAGACCTAACATTACTAAAAAGTCGCAACTCAATGCGAAAGCTAATCGAAAGCGGGAAAAACGTAAACTTCATAGTATAGAAGAAAATAATGCTGTTTTGCTTATACAACCTAATGATGATTCAACTAGCAAAAAAAAAGTTAAACTAACAAAGGTTGAGCTAAAAGAGAATGTGTGTAATTGCTACACAGTCGCAACAACATCGACTTTCATTTGCCCACATCAAACCAGACCTGTAAATACAGAAAATGTGGTTGGAATGCACACTGTACCAATTCGCTTTCGCAATGTTGACAATGATATGGACCAAAATCCTAATCCACCTATTTTAAAATCAAAACAACATGAGTTTGCTGGTGATTTATCGAAATTGTTACCTATCAAAGTGGCAAAACATAGTTTTGGCTTATTGTGATTATCATTTTTTTTAAACAAGTTTCATATTAAGATTATATCTGCACATTGATGTTAATTTCTGACAATTTTGGCTCATTTAGAGAACAAATAGGACATAGAAGGAACTGTAGTCAACGAAAAAAAGTGACATTGATATTGACACACTGCTTATTCTGCATTTAAGAAAATTGATTCTTTTCGATGATAACAGTTAATATTCAGTTTAATATTGAAATATATGAAATCAAAGCATTCTTGGTTTTGCGAAGCAAACCAAGCAAGAATTGCGAAGCAATTCTCCGGGGGTTGGCGAGCGTCAGCGAGCAGGGGGCGGAGCCCTCTAGTTATTTTAAAAAATGAATAATATGGCAAATTTACAAATTTAAAAAAAAAATCAAAATCAATTTAATTATGGAATCAATCAATATATTTCAGTCAATTTGATTTCGGAAATTAATTCAAAAATAAAAAATGCCAAAATAAGTAGGAAGCAGCTTTTTTTAAATATTTGTATAAAATATATTTCTACACTTGCAAAAAATTTTTTTTCCAATTAACACAACATTCTTTTTTATTACGAAATCAATGCTCAAAAGGTTTTTCTTGATGTATTGTTTCATGATTAAATCAAAATATTTTTGGAAACTTTAATTGCATCTTTCCAACAATTGGCTTTAATGAACGACTTAATGAATTATGAAAACAATATTTTTTAACTACATTTCATCAACTAAACTTAATGATTTTTCTTCAGAAAAAGTGAGGATTAGTGATATTTATTTATTAAAAGTCCTATGGAATCCACCACAAGACGGTAACTTCAATGAATAGCAACAATTTTAATACAATTATCACAACATTAACCACAGCGGTAAAAAAAAATTTAATGAATCACATTATAATTTCTATGTTACAAATATTTAAGTGAAGAAGAACAGAGTCCAGTTTTCTGTTAAAAATTTCTTACGAACAGTGTTTTAGAGAAATACAGTAAGCTGCGAAATACTTTTACTAATGCTTTTATACTTTATTGCGATGTATTTTTTTCATAGTTTGCAATAAAATGATTTTTTTTTTAATAACTACATTCATAATGAAAGTAACTAAAAGCAATTTTAATATTATTTAACCAATGTATCATGTATAGAAAAATTGAATATACGTTCAACAATAAAACTGGCTGCTTAAACCATAATGAATGATATTTCTGGTAAAAAAAAAAAAAAAAAAAAAAAAAAAAAGTCATAAGACTTGTAATAAAACCAAAATAATCAATATAAACCATTCATTTGGGAATTTTCCTGTTCATATTGTAACGATTTCCCCGAAATTCTATTTTTTAAAATTATAGTTCTTATTACCACACAATTAATAAGAAATATAGAGCTGAAAAGTAAATTTAACCGCATGAATAGTTTTTATGCCATGCTCTAAGGCAGTGATTCTCAACCTTTTTTTAATGGCGGCACACTTTTATCAATTTCGAAATTTGACGGCACACAATGAAAAAAATTAGTTTATAAGTTGTTTACTTACCTATAATACACGGTGTTAAATAGTTTGTGATAACAATTTTGAATGTGAAATAAAATAATATGTACTACAAAAACACGTTTATTAAGGGATTGATTATTTCTTTCTACTAATTTTTTTATTAGTTAGTAACAGTTATTTATTTTTTTGCTAGTTATTAATTGTTAGCTTGTTTTCTACAGTTATTAACTGTTATTTTTTTACATTGTTATTTTTTGTGATTTCTTATTAACTAGTTCATTTGCTAATTATTAATTGTTAGCTTATTATTTTGTTAGTTATCCTTTGCTAATTTGTTTTTATAACTATTAATTGCATTGCTTACTTTCATGATTAGCTTTTATTTCCGTTTGAAAGTTAATATTTAGCTTGCTTTCCTGTGCTAATTAATAACTTTAATAGTCATTAAGTTTCTTACTTATTTCAAAATTTTTTTAAATTATGTGAAAAAGACAATTTAAACACTTCGTTCTTATTTTAACTTATTTTAAGCGTGGAAAAATCATAAAAAGTATATATATATATATATATATAATTTTTATTGTATCATTTCCAATATTTGGCGGCATATTTTAAGAATATAGTGGCACACAAAAGTGCCGCGGCACAGTGGTTGAGAATCACTGCTCTAAGGTATCATGATAAAATCATTAAGTTTTTTCAATTAATATATAAAATTATTATTATTGTTAATTATATCAAAATAATTATCAAAGCGCTTCAATAAAAATTACCGAGCTCTTTGGTATTTCCATAGAGTTAGAAATACGACGAATTTTACTATAGTTTTGGCATTACTTCGTATTTTAAGTGCACTAAGCCAGCATTTTTTTTTTTAAATTTTAAAATACAATTTAATTTTTTAAACTATTGAAATATATTTACAAATAAATTGCAGTTGTTTTTATAACGAATTTAAAAAAATGGATTATTAAGCAATGGAAACATAGATTATAAAAATAATTAATTTATTCTTGCCTCATATTTGATAATTATTATAAGGAGATGATTCTTAATATACAGCTAGATTCGAGAATAAGGTATTTTTTTGTACAGTATTCTATTATAAAAATCCATAAAGGTAATTTAAAAATCAAGAACTTCGCATCCTTTAAGTATAAAACATGCATATAGTCAATATAAAAACAGGAAATGATAATGGCTTTTCTCTACATTAGCTTGGAATTTTCATTATTTACAGTCAGAAGAAAGCTTAATAAGCAGTTTTTTAGCTCTCACTAAACAATCAAAATTTAAAATAATAAATTTTTTTTATAAAGCAAAGGGGGAACTTGTATTAAAAAAAATTCTGCTTTGTTGGGTTAAGAACCTATAGCACAAAATATTTCAATCTTTGAAAAGCTCAGTTTGTAAGAAATAATTTTTTAAATGGAAAATACTATTTATATTTTCTTATATTTATAATATTGTACACATTTTGTGAGCAAATAAGTTTTATCGTTACCTGCTCGACTGCTCTGTAAAAAGTTTCACACCAAATTACGATAAATTGTATCGGCAACAAGGGTGTCAGTACTTTCTACCGTACAATCTATTTTTATCGTAAAGTCTTACGGAGCAAAAAAATCTCATATACCGTAATTTTTACTGCAATATTGATTGTAAAATTACTGAGCCACCGTAGTTAAATAATTATTATTACTGTAAAATATACAGTATAAAGTTTTACAGAAAAATGTATTTTTTACGGTAAAATCGATTTCATGGATGATGCACCTAGGATGCAGGTACTTTTTACCGAAATTTGATCCGGAATTTTTTATAGGATACCTTTACCTGCTTAACCTTTTCAATATTTACTTAAATGAATAAGCCATCGATATGAATTTTTTTTTTCCTCACCAAAGTCATAGGCAATTAACGTTCTTTAAAGTTAAATGTACAAATATATATATATATATATATATATATATATATATATATATATATATATATATATATATATATATATATATATATAAAAGCTAAAAAATTGAGAAAAAATGGATGAAAAAAAAATATAGAAAGGATATAATCTCTTCATCAGCTCACACGATTATATCCACAAAAAGGAGAGCCTTTTAATATTGTATCAATATAGCCAAAGCAAAATATATCAATACAATAGTGTGAGGAGCACTCAAAAAAATTGAAACGAAATAGGAACATATTTTTTTTCCCTCCATTTTTTCTCAATTTTTTAGCCTATTTTATGAGTTCTATATACTTGCAGCTTATGCGCAGTTAATATAACTTATTAATTTTCTTCGTTTTTCTCCTTTTTTCTCTTCGTTTTTTTTGTGATATATATATATATATATATATATATATATATATATATATATATATATATATATATATATATATATATATATATATACATAAATATATATATATATATACAATCACTTTTTATTGGAGGAATTATCTAGGGAAGCTGTTTTAAGAGCCCTAACCAGGGGGTGGATACCAGTAGAGAAAAAGTAAGACTTTTGGATAGTTCTTTTCATTGAAAGGTGAGAAACTAAAGGAAAAGCTTTTAGAATAATTATCAACAAGAAATACTATTTTTTGAATCCAGAAATAAGTTTCTTTTTAACTGAAAAGGAAATAATAATAATGATGAAAATATGAAGGGATTGGGTCTGAATTAAAGAGAAAGATTATTTTTTTTCTATATATATATATATATATATATATATATATAAACTAGGATTAACATGTTCTTTCTCCTTGCATTATTGGTTAAATATTTCTTAAAAAAATAAATATCAAATTCTTAACGAAACAAAATAAACTAAATAAGAGAATGAATGTAATTTGTATTAAGATAATGAATATAATGAATGTAACCAAAGTTATGATACTATATACTATTATCATATTTTTACTAAGCCTTCTATAAATGACCACCGCACCATTTTAAAATAAAGTTACAAGGACAATCTAACAACACATAAATGAATAAAATATGTACGCAAAATAACCATCAATATATTCATGTAGAATATATTGATGTAGAATATAACTGTATCATGTATTTTATTCATTTGATGTGATTAGATTCAAACTTCAATCCACTTTATGTATTCATATGAAAATCTGTTCTATAATGAAACAAAGTTGACGATAATTTATGCGTTCTAAAAATGATTCTTAAATTTACGAGTTTTGAAAATTCATAATGAAAATGAATATTTTCGTGAACTACATTCATATAAACTGTTTAAAAATAGTTAAGGCACACACAATAGTTTGTGATTCTACTCTTCTTGTTGTAATTGAATTTAATAAAAAATAATACATTTCCTTTAATTTATGTTTTTAATGGAATTTTTTTTTATTACAAGAAACAAATATCTCGCATTTATTTTTATATATAAGAAGACAGCTGTGATGAGAGGGTTTAAAAATTTAATTTTTTATTTTTTATCAAAAACATTTTTCATCTTTTCTTTAAAACACTATTTATTTCGCAACAGCTGGCAGTTATAAAATATATCGTGTCATTCTTTCATAATGTGCGTTTAATAAAAGAATTGACTTCTTTTTCTCTCAAAGTATTTTTTGTGAATAATTTAATAAAGCTTTGACTACAATGAATGAAAATATTTAAAGAGACAGAAACAAGAGATTTTATTTTATAGATTGCTGTATTTATGCACTGAGAAAAAAAGTAGGGTCAAAACTATCAGAAAATGGTAAAATTACCATGTCATCAGCTCTGCAGAAGCACCAAAAAGCTCGGTAATTTTTAACAAAGCACTTTGTTTGTGATTTAAGCAAAATTAAAAATAAAATATTGTTTTATAGTCTGAGATAAAGTTTAGTAAATGTGGTAAAATTTGAAAATTTTATCATGACAGCATGGCATAAAAACCATCTATTTGGATAATTTTACACATCAGTTTTCTATTTTTTAGTAAATGTGTGGTAATACAGACAAAACCAGAATTTCCGGCAAATTGTTACCATATAAATGAAAAAAACTACCAAATGAATGGTTTAAATACCGGTTATTTGGGTTTCTAGTACAGATTTTTGCCTTTTTTTTTCTACCAGAATTTTTACCAGAAACTCACCAGAATTTTTTTCCTCCGTCCACAGATTGCCTTAAGTTTTACAATAACTGAAAATAAGTGTAGCAAATAATACTTATTTTATAATTACGCAAATTTCTATGCATGAACAGATTGCAATATGTTTTTGTCTGTACTATTCTGAAATTTCTATGTATTGAAAAAGTATATATGTAAAAAGTTGCACCTTCAAACAATTTTTTGAAAAATTTACATTTTTTATTTTTATTCTTTATGTAAATTAAATAATGCATTGAGAATGCATATACATTTATTGTAACGGAAAACAAAAGCGGGTTTTTTTTTAAAAATAAAAAAAAAAAATTATACGAAAGAAAGAAAATGGTACATTACCGACTGAAATGAAAATTCTATCTAATCTTACATTGTACAAACATTGTATAAAATTCAGTTGCTAACACTATCTAAGTATGTACGTAACACTATGAAATTAATACATGACCTCTAATTATACTAATTCACAATACGTTATTTCGAATTTGAAATTAATGGATTAGAAATCCAAGTTATTATACAAATCTGTAAAATAATGTATGCATAGTCAACCAATCAACGAAAAAGTATAGTCATTAAATATCAAAATAAATCATTAATGAATTGTTAGTCTATAAACTTAATTTAACTTTGGTTTATTTGCTTACAACAGTAGAATAGTCTTTTAGGAAAATGAATTTTTGAAATTATTCGAGAGTAAGTTTTTTTTTATTACGTTTATAATGACATTTATACTATTTTATTTAATTACATTTATTCTATTCATGAATGTTCCTATTTATCCATTGTAACTCAAATGTAGCAATCACCATTTAAAATTTTTGAAAATATAAATAAATCTTGTACAGTGTATCAAAACAGTTTAATCAAAAAGCAAAACAAATCATTTCAGGGTTTCCTGAATACCTTTAAGGGTAACTTTAATTCGCACTTGACTGAGTAGCCGATGACAAAAAGCTTAAATTACAATGCTACTGCAAGATATTTAGCCAGTTAAAGGAAAAAAAATATTATTTATTAATTTTAACATATGACTTTTGTTATTAATTTTAAGACATACGAAGAAAATTGTATAAGCTGAGCTGACCGCTTTCATGCTTTTGTGGTCAATTTAGAGAAGTGGTTAACTTAGCAAAAGTTGAGTCATTGTTTTTCTTCTAATTATTAATACTACATCTTTTGTCATATTTAAATCAAAAAATCATGTTTCTAAATGTAATAGTTGTTTAAAAGTTACTTTAAGTTTCATTTAGTGTTAAAATGTGATTAATTTTTAAATTGAATAACAATATGTTACAGCTTCGTATTAAATTGAATCACTCAAAAAGACTGAATATGCTTAGTGGAATTTTTAGCATATAGGTTATTTATTATAAATAGAGTTATAAATTATTGTTATGCTAGATCCTATACAATTAGAAAACTTATATTGTACATTTATTTCAACAGTAAGAAAATTGTTTTGTTATACTTACAAAACAAATTGATTGCCCTTTACAAAATATACAAAATACTTAGATATTTTTCCAATATGGACAACTCACTAAAGAGCCAAGGATTAGTTTTTTGTTTAGATCAGTTTTTAAAACTTCTTATTTGACTGATTCAATGAAATTCTATTATATAATACAAATGTGTAAAAAAATTTAAAAAAATTTTTTTTTTCCCCTTCGTACTTAAGTCATGAAACATAAGTCTTAAGTTTAGAATCGAATAATAACTCCAGATTTTTTTTTTCTTTCATTGGCAAACGTGCTACACTGTTAAAAATTCCGTATTAAAATACGGTAAAAGTACCGGCACCCTGAGTGCCGATACTTTTTACCGTAAAATACTTTCTTAACGAAACAAAAAGACCCGATAATCCATAATTTTTCCAGTAATAACTACCGTAAAATGACCGAATTACTCTAATTAAAAAAATATTACTGTAAAAATTGAGCTATAATATTTCAATGTAAAAATGGGGATAATACAGTAAAACTATGGTAAAATCAATCAATTTTACTGTAAAATTACAGTAAAATGGATTTAAAAAGTACCGTAATTTTTTACAATGTATAAAGACAAATGGTCAGGTTCTGTTTCAAATTTGTTTCTTGGTAATGGAAGTCTACATATGTAGTCAACTAATCAAGTTTCACTGTCTACCTACTCTAGGTACAAACAGCCAAAATATTTAAAAAATATTTAAACGGAGATTTTCATTGAACGAATGAAAGTAATGAATTAAGAAATGGAATGAATATATAAATAGATAAATTTCCAGGGAAAAAAAACGTCTTACTTAATCCATATTTATAAATTTAGTTATTTCGTACAGACTTAGAATACAATTGATGATGTCAAATTTAATCCCAAATCAATCCAAGTGTACAGTGACTTAAAAGCAATCGAGCTAAAACAAGAGGCATTTAGAGTATTTTGTTGCTAAGAAACCGGATTAAGATTGGACGCTAGGATCGAATTTTTGCTTCCGTTGCTTGGATACTAATATACGTTTTTTAGTTGCTGGCTCTATATCCGTAGGGGGACTGTTGAAATTGTCAGAGAATATTTCAGATAGGGAAGATGTTATTGGCGCTTTAGAATTAGTTAATAATATTGAATATCTTCTGAATGAAATTGAAAATAAAATGATGGTTAATAAAATAAAATGAAGATGTTTAAGCATGATTTAATAATTCTTTTGATAGAAAAATCTATAATGGATAATAACATCATCATATAAAATACTCTCTTAATATGCAATATAATTTGCTAATTAATTAAATTTCAAATTAATAATTGAAAACTTTAAAATTTTGAAATGTAAAAAAATTTGGAACAAATTAAGGTAAAAAGTAACGGCACTTTGAGTGCATCATCCGAAAAATCAATTTTACTGTATAATCCACTTTTACCATAAAATATTATACCGTAATTTTTACCGTAATATGTATTTAACTAGAATGATTCAGTGATTTCACGATAATTATTGCTGTAAAAATTACGGTGTATCAGATTTTTTTCGCAACATGTTCCGGCAGAAATGCATTTTAGAGTAAAAAAAAAAAAATTAATAAAATACCGGCACCCTAACTGCTAAGTGTACTTTTTACCGTAATTGAAACCAAAATTTTTTTTACAGAAAATAAAGGGTATGCATGTGAAGAGCGACAGAAATTTTGGAGCTTGGTTGAATCATAATGTCGTTCAGATTTGTCTTAAAATAGTGTTAAATTGAAACTTCTTAGTGAGTTTTTACATAGTGTTTGCCTTACGTCTACCGTAACGCAAACGTTGGTTTTTACCCCTTATTGATACAGCGATTTTTTAGGAAATTCTTTGGGAAGTGATAGAAATTTTGGAGCTTTCTTAAAGTATAATATCATTCAAATTTACCTTAAAATAGTGTTAAATTGAAACATCTTAGAGAGTTTTTACTTACACTATAAAAAACTCATGAAAACAAATTTAAAGTAAATATTTCTTCAATTACTCTAAAACTGTAACTCATAGAAGAAAAGTGAATCTGTACAAATCCTTGGTACCTTTCTTCTCATTCAATTGCAATCAACTAGTCCTTACTGATTTTCTATGGTTTTTAGACTATTAAAAAATAATAATTATGTCGGCATGACAGGATGATCTTGGGTATTGAATGTTTGCTTCAAAAATATGATTCCTAGTTATCTTCTCGTTTGTTTAATCCTACGTTTTCAGTGTTTTTTTATCATAAATTTTTACAATAAATGTGAAATTGACAAAAAAAAAAAAAAAAAAGAGAAAGAAGAAGAAGAAAAAAAAAAAAGACTGGCAACCAGATTGATCGCACCCTAGAGTATCATATCAAAGGATATTCAGTGATATTAGAAGAAATATCAATAAAAAAGAGACATGCCTTATAATATTTTTAAAACACATAAGAAAATCGTTAAGTTTTTGAATTTCACTTACTGTAATGGCCCTTCCAGTTAGTCGACGATACAATTGTTTCTGCATTGTCGTGCTATTAAATTTGCATTGTATCGGGTGCATTTAGGAAAAAGATCCACATAATATTTGACCAAAAAACAGTTATTTGATAGCCTGATCGAAAATATATTTCGTAAAGAAAATATTTTGAGTTGCGTAAAATAACAGCAATAACATTAAATATCACAAAAAACAATTATTTATGATAAAAATTCAATTTCATTTATATGTTGCCGTTGGATTTTATCATAAAAGTCTATTCTGCTTTCGGTTATGTTGTCCGCAAGATTTCAAATGAGTTATGTTGTCTGCAAATTATTTTCGTTTTGAATGCTAAATTATATGTTATTGTTTACAGTTCAAATAAAAAAATATAATATATTGAAGTAAACTGAATTCAAAATAATGTAATCATTTTGTTTCTCCCTACAAAATTTCACTAGTTAATAATTTTTCAATAATTGGAAAAATAGTTAATAAATAATCAGCTAATTATTTACTTGTTATTTATATTAATAAAATTTGCATACTTATTAAATAAATGTTTATTTAATTATAAATTAATTAAATCATTAAGTTTAATGCTATATGTTGTTAATGCTTATTAACAACAAACAATAAATGTAAGTTAATAATGATACATTATATCGGACTGCTTCTGTCAAATTTAGAAATTTTACACTCCTAGAAAAATATAATTAGCATTGATTCATAATAAATATTGATAAGATCCATAAGATCTTAATAGGATGCTTAATTAAGCCATGTTTCTTTTTAAAGAAAACCTTACACTGACATACATGTATGGTTTAAACTACCAGAATACGGTAAATTTTATTGTGTTTCTGGCTCAATAGAACTCCAAATAGCTCGGTAATTTTTGCTTAAGATCTATAGTAATAATTTTGGTAAAGTCAACAATAAAATATGGTTTCATAATATCTGATAAAAGTTTGTAAATCAGATAAAATTTTGTGATTTTATAACGATAGCTTAAATCATGGTTTAAAAGGCATTTATTCGGTATGAGTTAAGTATTTTTTATTAAATGTTTGGTAATCAGAACTATAATTTTCAAAACCAAACTGTTTGGAAAACCGTTATCATATGAACGGAAAAATTAACAAATGAATGGTTTAAATACTGTATATTTTGGTTTTATAGACTGGAGTTATGTATTTTTTTGTCATTAATATACAGTGTGTGTAATTAATTAATGTAATTAAGTGTGTGTAGTAAGGATAATTATTATACAGTACAGTAATTTTACGAGAATGTTTTTTTCTCCGCGTAATATGTTTTTCATAAGTTTTAAGGTATACCTTATTTTACACTTTTAATACCTGTCACCATATCATTTCAAAAACTTCCAAAAGCTGCAATTAATAATTCAGAAAAGAATACGATTTTGAATAATGCAATAATATTGGCACATTTGTAAAATAATTTTCCACACTATTCGAAACAAAAATGAAAAAAAAAGGTCTCAAATCAACGATTAAAATAACTACGGGTAATTCTTAAGTAGCTCTATATTGCCTCTTAAACAGTTATAATGACTTTGATTAAGTAAATCAGTTTTATGGAATGCACATACCTTAAAGATCCAACTTCCACGAGTAAAACTGTAAATGAAATTAAATTTTGAGAAACTGCATAAGCAGTATTTTCTATCCACCATTTCCTTCAGACAGAAAGGGGATTCAAATAACTACTTAATATCCTACGGAGAATTTTATTATTTCTTAATTAAACAATTGTTTAATAATATTTTTTGTTTCCTTTTAACCACTGAAATGTGTTCGTTTAAACCTAGTAATCAAAAACTAAACTAAACTCAGTAGTACAACAGCCCATTGAGGGCCAAGGCCTACTGTGCCCATCTCAGTTTTCTTGACCTTGGGCTCTGGGGTGCAGAAGCAGAAGTTCCTATTAGGTGGTGAGCCGAACGCAAAACCCCCAATGTTTAGTTCTTAAGCATGCTTGGTTCGCATTTATCGACCCACTGAAGGGATTAAAAGCAGAGTCAACCTTGCCCGGCCCGAGGATCGAGCCAAGGACCTGTCGCACGGGAGCGCGAGGCGCTACCAGTCAGCCACCTGGCGTCTAAACCTAGTAATCAAACTTTAAATTTTCAAGTTGTAAAAATTTTTAAAACTTTTTCAAATTTCTTAATATTTGTCATACAAAAGTCGGAATTTAAAAAATGATTTCAATCTTAAAATTTAATCTTTGGTAATTAGGTTCAACAAGTAAAATGATATCATTCAACAGTATTAACTAGTTACAGAATAAATAGAGAAATTATTACCTTGTTCGAGAATTTTTAAATGATTATTCATAATTAAACAAAGGACAGCAAATTATCGTACTTTTCATAAATTTCGAGCCTATAACTGAATATATTCTGAATTATTAAAAAATATATATATTATAGCACTTATGAAAATTTAAGAAAAAGTTTTTTCAAAGGGGGGTATCTTTGAAAAAGGCTAGGGCATCTTTGAAAAAAATAGTTAACCCTGCTGTTCTGTTCGGGTAAATTTGACCCGAAAAAAAAATTATGCGTTTATAAAAAAATATATTACAGAGATATTTCCGTGAAACTTCTTGACATTGTTGGTTAATAATATTAATATGTACTCCTAGGCAGATTTTTATTTATTTGTATTTCAAAAGAATATTTTTCTATTTATACCTAATGTATCGTTCGGGTCAATATGACCCGAAACATTTATTTTTACTCATATACTCATATGGAAAAATATCGAAAGCAAAACTTTTCAAGCATATATTGGATTATTATTATTACCTGGTGTTTATAAATCATATGGAGAATCAACAAAAAGTTTGTGGGATAATGAAACTGGCAGAAACATATTTCGTGCGACAATGTCTCTCGAAATATTTTGTGCCATATCCAGAGTTATTCGTTTTGATAATAAATCCATTCGTCAAAAAAGAAGAAATTTGGATAAATTAGCTGCAGTTCGAGATATCTGGGAAAAGTGGATAGAAAATCTACCAAAATTATATAATCCGAGTGAAAATATTACTGTGGATGAACAATTAGTAGGATTTCGTGGCCGATGTCCTTTCAAACAATATATACCAAATAAGCCATCTAAATATGGGATCAAAATATGGACTTCATGTGACAGTAAAACTTCATATGCATTGAACATGCAAATTTACACTGGAAAAGAAAAAGGGTCAATGCCGGAGAAAAATCAAGGAATGCGAGTAGTGTTTGATCTTACTTATGGGTATTCGGGACACAATGTTTACATGTGATAATTTTTTACATCTCACAACTTAGGACAACTTCTTCTGAAACGGAAAATGACAATGCTTGGCACCATTAGAAAAAATAAGAAAGAACTTCCTGAACAAATGCCAAACAAAGAAGTACACAGCTCATCATTTTATTTCACAGCAGACACAACTGTTGTCAACTACATTCCAAAAAAGAACAGGAATGTTATTCTTATGAGCACTTTGCATCACGACAAAGAAGTTTGCAACAGACCTGACAAAAAACCACAAATTATCTTAGATTACAATTCAGCTAAAGGAGCTGTGGATACTCTTGATCAACTTTTGAACACATACACTTGTAAAAGAAAAACAAATCGCTGGCCTATGATGGTATTTTATAACATGCTAGATACGTCTGCGTACAATGCATTTGTTCTATGGACTTCAACACACAATGAATGGAACGAAAACAAACTGACTAAGAAAAGGCTTATTTTTGGAAGAACTGGGAAAAATCACTCATTTTACCACATATTCAAGCAAGGCAACACCTACCAAGAACAGAGGACTCAATGAAAATTGTGAAACAAGTACAGAGTAAAAGGGAAAACGTACCATCAAGTTCAGCCGAGAACACTTCATTGCCTGTCAAACGTGCAAGGTTCAAGCTCTGTTCATTAAGCAACGATAACAAAACTAATATATTATGCTACAATTGTAAGAATCACATTTGCAAAACTCATGTAAGATATTACTGTTCAAATTGTAAATAAAGGTAAGTTAAAATTTCAAATATATTTCTGTTATATTTATAGGTGTGTTATAGTAATAATTTAAGTCTCAATTTCGGATATTTTTCTCTTATTTTTATGGGTGATTTATACTATTTGACATATTTTTAAACTTACATTAATATACTTTAAACTATTTATTAAATGACACCTGTCATTTATTACAAGAAAGTATAGTTTTCCGAATCGGTTCATATTGACCCGAACGTTACATACGTGTAGTAAATACGAACAGAACAGCAGGGTTAATATGCATACTAAGAAAAAAGTATGGAAAAATGTATCATGTTTCTGGCAGTATAAGAGCACAAAAAAGCTCGGTAATTTTTACTGAAGAGCTTTAGTAAAGTTTTAGGTAAAAAAATTGACAATGAAATAGGGTTTTATAATATATGATAAAATTTGGCAGATGTGTAAAATTTGGTAATTTTATAATAATACCTAAGAGCACACATAAAAACCATTTATTCTGTTAAATTTACTTTTAAGTTTTTTATTGCTTACTAAATGTGTTTTAATTAAAACAGTAATTTTGAAATTCAGATTTTCCGTTAAACCGTTACCATATGAAATGAAAATTTTTTAAATGAATGCTTTAAAAGTCATATATTTTGGTTTTAATAATCAGAAATTCTGGTTTCTTTGCCAGAAATTTCATTACCACCCAGTATGGAAATTTTGCCAGAATTTTTTTTCTCCGCAAACTAAATGTCATGAAAAAATTATATTGTGAAATGGAATAGCATGGTAAAAAAATAATAATCTGTTAAACCATAAAAAGTATCTATATATATTTAAAGTTTTGTTTTACATAAAATAACCAAATCTGTAATAATTTCAAATAGATTTAACGCACTTAAAGCACTTAAATTGGCCATCAGTTGTGCTTGATTGACATAGTTTTTCTACAATATCTTCAAATTCCACCTCAATGACAATTTTTTTTAATGAAATCAAACTAAAATGAAATCACTGATACTATTAAAACAACCTCAAGAAATTTCATCTTATTCCTCGCTAATTATGTTTTATTTATTTATTTTATTTAAAAAAAAAAAAAAAAAAAAAAAAAAAAAAAAAAACTTTCTCGGTCCGTGATAAACTTGAATTCTTTTTCTTTCATAGACATGGATGCATATCATGCCATTTTAAAAATCCTTCCACCCATTCAGCGTCAGATTTTCTAAGTTTTATACTAATTTGGATCAACGAATTCAATTCGGGTTAATTAACGCAAAATTAGCTTCGGAACAATTTAAAATGTGCTCTCCAAGCAAGCATTCTAGTTTTGTGGTGTGCAGTGCCCACTGAAGAATAACTAATTTTACTAGTACATATTATCATAGTCAGTATTTTGGCCTTTTATCACACACACCTAATATGATAATGATGTAAGTTTTACTTCCTATGATTCAGCTTCACCTCTTAATGGTGTCTTATGCTCACTCCGGTCAAGACCGTATTCCCTATAATTGCTTTTTGTGGAGCATAGGTGCGGGTTCGTGCGCTGGCTTTGTTGTTGGTGCTTTATGCTCCTCATAATTTTTTTCTACTACTTCTAGCGCTAAGCCGCGGTGCATCAGTTGATAGAGCGCTTGCCTTTCAGTGAGGTTAATCGGGTTCGAATCCCAGGGGTAGGTCGTCAATACGAATCCCGCACCCCGCTCGCACCGACCACAGTGCTGACGTAAAAATATCCTCTGTAGTAGACGAATCACGGGCTAGAGTCCCCTTGTCTTCGGGCTAAAAGTAGGAGTTTTTCGTGGTTTTCCTCACCATGTAACGCAAATGCCGGTAGTTCCATCAAAAAGTCTTCTACGAAGCATATTTCCCTTGTCCCTGATCCCGGAGCTCCCTCGTCTTCTGGATTAGGTTCAAAATTACAAGCTTCAGAGTTGAACATTGGTATTCGTAAACCGGAAAATTGGATAAGCTGTTCAACGATGGTTATAAAATAAAATAAAATATTACTTCTAGTGACTTACCTTTTTTCACAAGAGTTCGGGCCATTATATTCTTATTTTATGCAAGAAAATATAAAAGTAAATGTTTTGAAAATGGATGTAAAAAATTTTTAAAATTAGTTTAATATTTGAATGTTTCATAATTTTAAAATTTTTTGCATTTCGACATACTTTCAAATATATATATATAATAAAGATACACTTCATTCATTAAATCCCTGTGAAAATCAATAGGTTATTCAAACAGCTGTTTAAAATTCCACGTTTAAGTTATGTAATAAATACGTGATCGAATTACATGGAAGCAAAGCAATAAAATATCTTTAAGTTGTTAAGTAAAATCGATAGCAATGTACTTATATTGTGAATTATGTGACTAGTGCACTCAATATACACCTTACACCTTTCTAAACATCAATTAGCTTTATAATTTATTTATTTATTTGTACATTTTTATACCTCTATAGTTACTTTGAATTTTTATATTTACTTAATGTATCTATAGTTCTATCGCTACTTTTAATCTTAATATTTGCATAATATCTGTTGTATCAAGATTTAACTATTTTGCAAATTTTCATGTTTTTAATAGAACTGGAAATGCCCTTACATCCATGAGAACGCTATGTTACTTAACATACTTTAAACCTATATTATGCACTTTAAAAAACTTTAAAACCTTAAAATAAGATTTTAAAAGCTCGGTTCGATTTTTTTTTAAAGTGGAGATTATTCTTTGAATAAAGATACTTTATAAAAGGGGCTAGAGCATAAAATCCTTTTCATAACAGCTTTACTTTCTACATTTATTTTTAAAAAAAATTAGAAAATCTTAATTAAATTTTTTGCATTAAATTAAACGTTTTCTTTTGGTTTTCCTTTTGTACTGACAATTTAAAAAAAATCTTACATAAATAAATACATTAAGAAGTTAATAAAAGATTTCCCGAGAAAGCTCTTGATGCTTACCTTTTAATCTAACATAGCATGAAAGAAATGAAAAAATGTGGTTTTTGTAGCTTAATAATCAAATATAAATTTTTACATCATTTAGAACCCTGGTAATATATTACATATTTTTTTTAAACTTAAATATTTATTTTAAGCTTAAATTTTAAGCTGCTATTTACTTTGTTTAAAATATGTAAAAGCAAAGGTAAAGGTTTTATGTAATTATAAATTTGCTATAATAAATTGCGAAACAATAATCTAATAATAATTTTTTATAAATTTCTTTTAGATTTAGAATTTGCAAAAGCATAACATTTTGAAAATAAAACTTACAAAGAGTAAGGATAATCTTAATATTTTTTTTTACGTGTTTAGTTTATTCTTTGCATTAGATTATGTGTTTTTTCCCTGAATTTCATGCAAACATTTTATTTATTTTTTTTTTAATTTTAAAAGCTTTTAATTCATAAATGAAATTTTTGCAAATATTATTCAACATTTCAAAGAAAAAATTTGTTATACAGAGAATATAAATTAAATTATGTTAGGTGATTTATTTATTTATTTATAATTTAACTTTTTATTTTCCGTAACCTTACAATATTTTAAAATAAAATGTTTAGACTGGTTATTCCAAATGTTAAATTTTTCCGCAAATGTATTTTTATAATGTAATTTTTATAATGTATTTTTATAATGTATTTTTATAATGTATTTTTATAATGTATTTTTATAATGTATTTTTATAATTATTTAAATTTATTTCATAATTAATACTAATTAATTTTCATTGAATATTAACATTAAACTCCACAACACGAATATTAAGTTAAGCTACAGACCTTCAAAATTAAATTGAAGATCCTAGTTGAAGAAGGGTCTAAGAGTCATTTACTACTAACTAGTACAATGAATTATGGTTTTATATTTAACAACATAATGATTTAGTTAAGCAACAATAGAAGAAGGTTTTATGTGACAATTTTGAAGAAAAAAAATTAGATTTTTGGCGCAAAAACTCTTATTTTAATCTTTTTTAATTTTGCAACAATATTAAATGCTAATTAATTTTCATTGAATACTATCATTAAACTCTACCACAGAAATGTTAAAATAAGTAACAGACCTAAAAATTAAATTAAAGATCCTAGTTTAAGAAGGGTCAGAGAGTCATTTACTACTAATTAATACAATTAGTTTTTTAACAACAAAATGATTTAGTTAAGAAACAATGGAAGGAGGTTTTAAGTGACAATTTTGAAAAAAAAAAGAAGAGATTTTTAGGAGAAAAACCTTATTTTAATCTTATTTAATTATGCAACAATAATTTATTTCGCCAAATCTTTATATTTTATAAATCTTAAGATATGAAGGTACTTGGGTAATATTTGCCTCTTTCCAGAGTGGAAGAATGTTCAAAGTGCATTTTGCAACAAACTATCACAATGATACTTTAGAAAGTCTCTTTCTCGGCATTTTGGTAACAAACTCACCAAGCAGGTGAATGGAATGACCACAATAGGAAATAAAGGCAACACATAATACAGTAAAACCTCTTTTTGTGCGGTCCTTTTTTATGCGATTTTGTTTTTGTGCGATTTTTTTTATGCGGTATATGAATCTCATAGCGGCGTTAGCACCAGTTTATGTTTGCTATCAATGTACATATACATGTTGTGGACGAACTCTGATTACGTGGCCTCCTTGACAACGATGTATCTGGACTTCTCGATGCTCTCTTCATTTATTTTAGACAATCTCCTGACAAGGCAGAGTCAGTTACATACATATTGTCGCTCGACGCGAGAACAGTAAGCGCTTCGTATTCAGAGTTTTATACATGATTCACGTGATTAAGGATTCATTTTATAGTGAGATTATAGATAAATAAATTAGTTACTTTTGTTTCTATTTATATGTAGTTTTAATGATTTTTATTTTATTTTTAGACATAAGTACTCCCTTAAAATGAATAATTATAGCCAAAAGAAAGTAAAAAGGCAGAGAATTCCACTATTTAATGTATAATTTGAAAACTTCTCCAGGTATATGTACAATGAAGAATTAAATATTTTTACAATTTCTTTAGGTCTAATTTAATTATTTCATTCAATTGAAAGTATTCTCTCATCTATTTCATAAATCATTGATGTATTTTCTAAGTCCGACTTTTTTTATGCGGTCCCTATCAACCGCATAAAAAAAGTTTTGGGTAGTATATCGTACAAACATGTTGATTACATGTAAGAATTCATAAAAGTTTCGAATTTTTTTGTGTGCGATTTCTTTTATGCGGTCCCTATCCACCGCACAAAAAAAGGTTTTACTGTAATTATAATTTGCCCTTTTTTATTTTGAACTTTTTTTCCTATTGGCAACGTATAAACTTTAAAGGTAATTCATTTAAAATTTTAAAAATCTCACTTAGAACTTTTCATCCACTGAACTCCCAATTGTTTCAAGTATGATTTACTACGTAATAAAAGTAAAGTGATAAAAACAAATCTAAATTTGTTCAAAAGATGTTAAACGTCACTTTAAACCTTTACTTAATCAGCTCTTCTTCGTTTTATACATAATATAATATGGTTGAGACGGTAAAGTGATTAGAATAAATCTAAATTCTCTTTAATTGCCTACTGTGTTATGATGGAGTTTTTATTTTTTTTTATTTTTTATTTTTTTTTTTTTTTACTTTCACTAAGTTTTGATCATTTCTAACAATACAAGAAATGCGGAAATGTTTTTGTTTAAATTTAAAAAAAAAAAAACATTGAATTAAATTACTTTAAAACTTTGGCATAATTTAAGATATGGGTATTTTTTTTAATTGATTGCAAAAGTATATTTTTTTAATTGATCATAATTTCATCCAACGATAAAGTTTATTTCTTTGGATAGAAAATGTGTTAGATGAAACATATTTCGTAGATAAAAGTATTGATTGTTGACATTCTTTAAGGTTTTAATTTAAAAGAATTTTCAACTATTTAAAGATAATATTTTTTTTTTTTATGAAAAGAGGGTGAATTTTAAACCTCTGCATATGCTAAGACTGTATTATATACAGGAATTTACCATGAAGCGACTAATGGAGGTTTAAATTAGTAGAGATTTTATTAGATATTATTATTATTAATATAATAGGAATTTTATTATTTCAAAGCTCTTCATATACTAATTGTGGAATGTATGGAAAAATATCATGAAAAGACTGATCTTTAAACCTCTGCATACACTAAAATTGTGTTAATGATATGTTATGAAACGACAACTGAAAGTTTGTATTAATGCAGATTATATAAGAGATCATAATTATAATTTTTTTTGAAAATTTGATTTTTTTTAAGCATCTGCTTACAGTAAGAATGTATTGCCTACTATGGAAACTTATAGAGATTTGAACTAATTTATAGGCTATGCAAAGACAAAAGTTAGTTCATAGACCTTAAACTTGTTCATATGGTTTAAATTGGTTTCAAAAATATATTTCCATCTAATAAATATATCGTTATTATTTTTCAAATTAATGATTTTTTTGTTTATTTAATAAATTTTATAACAGTGATTAAAAAGTAAAAAAAAAAATATCTTAAATATTTTTAATGCAACTAAGTCACCAAATGTCGAAGCCCATTTATCTAAGCTAATTAATTTTTAAATTAAACTTACAGAAAAAGCTAAATCTTAAAATCCAATACTGTCTTGACTTCATAATTTTAACTCTTTTAGAAAAACATTTGTGGTAATGGTATTAAGCATTTTTTTAAAAAGTCACCAAAATGAATGGTAACTCATCTATAACCGAAAATTTAAATAACTATTTACATGAAGAGTAAAAATGTTAATAATAATTAACCACAAAACTCTTTTTAAAAACCACGAGTTGGTTAACTGAGAAAAAAGTATGGTCAAAGCCATCTGATTATGGTAAAACTTACCGTCTTTCTGGCTCTATGGGAACACCATAAAGAACAGTGATCTTTATCGAAGCACTTTGGTTATGATTTTGATAAAATTAACTATAAAATATTGCTTTTTAATGTGAGTTAAAATTTTGTGAATGTTCTAAAATTAAGTAATTTTTTCATGATACCTTCGAACATGGCATAAAAACCATTCATTCGGTTATTTTTTGCTTTTCAGTTTGGTTTTTTTTATATTAAATGTGTGGTAATAGGAACTACAATTTTGAAAACCAGACTGTCCGGTAAGCCGTTGTCATATGAACGGCAAAATTTTCTAATGAATAGTTTAAATACTATATAGTTTTTTTTATATTTTTATTTTTTTACCTGAAATATCTTTACCATACAGTACTATAATTTTGTCAGATTTTTTTTCTCGTGCATAATACTTTGAAAAGATTATAAATTTTTTCTCCATAATATTCTTTTTAAGCATTAAATATTTATCTTTGGAATTAAGATACGAAATTATCCTTCAAATTAGATAGTTAAGATTTTTTATCCGCTTATCTAATTTTGGTTTTTCCTATTTTGAAATTTCGTGCTCAAAGCTTTCATATACTGTATTATTTATTTTAATGCGAGATTTGAAGTCACTTTGATTTTTTGACGAGTTGCAAAAATTTAAAAATTACGTCTTACTTCAGATAATTGAACTTTGTAAAATAATAAGAATAAGAAAATTGAGTGAATTTTCCATTTCTTAACCAAACAAAATTTTGTTTGAGATTATTAATTTTTAAAATAATAAGATTTTTCAAAATTTCTGTTATTCAAAAATGTACCAAACCTCTTCGTTTAAACAAAAATTATAACCCGTTCAAATTTTCACAGGAACGAATAATACAGTTTTCGATCATAGACTTCAATAATATTTTTAATATATTTAAAAATTAGTTGGGAGTAAAAGTGATGATTTCATAAGAATATGATGTAGAGTTTTGCATTTTATGTACGTACTTTATTTTCTTTTCTTATAAATTCTTTAATCAATTTTATGATAATTTTTAATAATTGAACCATATTTGTTTGACATTTCTGAAAATTCAGCTATGAATTACTTACACTCATTTGTAAAATAATAACGAATTACGGTTGTTACTTTATTTATGTTATAATTCCAAAAATAACCAGTTTCTATTAAAACTTTTTTTATAAATTAGTTTACTATGCATGACCATAAGAAGTTTCTAATACAGAATACGTGAACCAGTTAAGCCTTAAAAAATCTATTTTAATTAAAAAATTTAATTTTTAAATCGATTTAATCTTTTTTGCTTAAAAAAATTAAACGCTAAATAATATTTTTTTATTAGTCTAAAACATATAAAACTATGAATATCTAATACACATTCGTACAGAAAAATAATAATTAGAAAATTTATACTAAAAATTATAAATTATAATAATTATTTTATTTATATTATAATTCTATAACTATCCGGTTAAAATTTCAGCTTCAGGTATAAATTAGTTTATACTTCATTATAAGAAGTTACTAATGAAGAATACATGAAAAAGTTAAGCCTAAAAAAATCTATTTATAATTAAATTTTCTTCACATCTCGAGAAAATTTATTCTACGCAACATTTTAATCTAAACAATTTAATCTGGTATTTACAAATTGCATTCTCGTCGCGAAATGCTGTCAAAATGTTCAAAAGTCTTCCTACTTTCCGTTTATTTCTAAAAATCTTAAGTACAAGAAATTAACGCAACTGCAACATTTAAACTCAATGGAACACGCTAAAACTTGTTGCTAATTCTTAAAAATTTAATTCTGGTACGCTTTGACCCCTTTCAATCCCATATGAAGAATTAGGCATTGCCGTTAAAAGAAGATGAGGGTTTTCCACACGAAATGTAGCGTGATGGCGGAAATAGTGAGCTTCAAGCTGGAGGAACGCACCTATGCAACGCTTGATTACTTGTGCACAGTCACGGCATTCTGACAAATTAGCAAAATCTTTTCTCCGATTAGTTGTTTCATAGTTAAAAGACGCGTTTCTCTCTTTAATGTCAGAAGTAAAGTTTCTTTGATGAAGGATAACTATGTGCGGGATGTTGCAGCTTTGACAAGTATCAAAAATATACAAGGCAACCTTCAAATGTGACATTACAAAAACGGTATGTAGAGAATGATGCAGACATTGCAACTGAAATGTATTACGTATTGGTGAAACAATCTATATAAATAAAGCACACTGTAAAAATTCTATCTCAAATTACAGTGTAAACTACCTGCACCTTGGGTGCATCATCCGTAAAAATCATTTTGCTGCGAAATCCCTTTTTGCCGCAAAATATTTTACCGTAATTTTTAAAGTAATATTTATTTAATTAGAGTGGTTCAGAATTGTTTCTATGAAATTACGGTATATAAAATTTTTTGTTCCCTCACATGTTCAAGTAAAAATGGATTTTATAGTAAAACGTATTGACTACCAATATTTTTTACCGTAATTTGATCTGGAATTTTTTAAATTGCAGAGAGTTTTTATATGTATATTTGAGTGAATGTACCTTATACAAATTCTTAATTTGGAACCGATTATTACCAAATTTGGTATATATGCGTTCAAAGACACGGCAAACCTGTTCACTTTAATTCACCCTCCAGCCACCCGTTCACACCCTACATCCTAAGGAAAGAGTTTTCTATGGGATTTGTTAAATATTTTACAGTAAGAGCTATTTCTAGCTTGCAGTTCTAATAAAAAATTAATCATATCGCACGTTTTATGAATTATTTACTTTTGGTTTCCTACCTAGGTTATCATCAATAAAATCAACGTTAAAAATTTTGTGAAGCGTAATGATGAAGTTTCCGAATTCATTTTGAAAGATAATGAAACCACGTGTTTTTTATTTTGATGCGTAAGCTTTTATGGCGGTGTATTTCTATAGTTTAAATTAGTGGAAACTCACTAAGAACTAGTAAAATAAAACTGAAGTTATCTATTGAAGTTATGGAAACAGAAGTTATGGAAAAACTATGGTAAATTCTAAAATGTATTCTAAAATTGATACTATATGTATGTAGTTAATCTTTCGTTTAGTGAGTTGATCTTCGAATTCAGATTATGTTGAATCTAATAGTATGTAGTCGATGCGGAATATGCTAAAAAAACTAAAAAAAAAAAAAAATAAAAAAAAAAATAAAAAAAAAAAATTCGCAAATTAGGTGCCATAAATGTGTAGTATGGTGATATTAGGGACGTATCCGTTGTAGAGGATGGTGAAAAATCTTTTACCGCAGCACCTATATTATACTTCGTGATACCTTGGTATAATTACTTCAGTATTATATCCAAAGTATTTAATTCCACATTTATTTAAGCATTGCTGATATCTAGAATAGCCTGGTGATTTTCTATAGGTTTGAAATAAATACCGATATTACTTTGTTCGCCAAAAATAATAATAAAAATATTAGTATTGTTACTAACTATTTACGAGAATTACTAATATTTGTCATAGGAGCAAATTAAAATAAAAAAATTTTTTTATTAAAAAGCTAAATTAATGGAAAAAAAAGGTGTTTATTCGTGCAGATAAAACGTGAAAAATTTACTTATTGTTATTTACACTAACAATGCTTAATTGATTTTGGTAATAGTGCAAATTGAAATAAAAAAATTAATTTTGTACTGAAAAACTAAATTAATGGAGAAACAGTATTTTTTCATCTAGAAAACCAAAAGAAATAGTCTTATTATTATTGATACCAATGATGCTTAATAATTACAGTAATGGATAATATTTCTTTCCTGCTAATTGGTGTTTTTAATAAGTAATACCATAAATATACTAAAATTGGTACCAAGACACCTCTCTCGTAGCAATTCAATTTGTTTAACTCAGAAAATAATTGAATAACTCGCCTTTAGTAAAGATTTTTTCAGTAATACTTATACTTATTTCGTTATATGACGAGGAAAATCACGAACGAAACAAAGTTTACTTAATGACTAAAGAACTGCAACCAAACCGGATAGAATTTCAAAATATTGAGATAACGAGTTGGAAATAAGCATTTCATAGGAAATTTTTTTTATTCTTATTAAAATAACAAAGCATTCAATCAACTTATACTCTTATTAGAATGTTCTCAAATGTATAAATTGTTAAGTTTTGTAAAAAAAAAAAAATAAAAAAAAAAAAAATTATACTTTTATTACTAGGTTTCTGCATAATGGGTTCTATCGTTTTAAATAATAAACACAGCTGATATAACAAATAAGTTAATTGTTTAAAATCTATTTAGCAAATACGCAACCTCTTTATTTAATGAATATTATTTAATGAATATTATTTTAATTAAATGATTAAGAAGCTTGTTATCTGTCGCTTTTTTTAAAAAAAAATATGTTTTTTAGATTATTTAACCTTTTGCATACGGCTGGTACAGTATGTGGACCACACGTGATGGTACAGTATAGTGCATCGTAAGCAAAGAGATAATATAAAATTGACTTAAGACGTTTTAATTTATCATTAATTTTCTTTATTGTGGAAATGAAATAAAATTTTTTGATTTATTTTAAATATATCTTAATAATATTGCGTTTAAAATGCTTATTTTCCGTCAATTTTAACAACGTGGCATCCTATTGTTTTATCACTTTTGTTTATTCTTATCATTCAGTTTAAGTGCTTATAACAACTTGAAATGAAATTAAAATTTTAATCACTAGTGCTTAATGCAATAAATAATTCTAATAAATAAACTAATATTACATGTAAGTTAATCTTAAATTAATCATAAAAAATTTGTTAGAAAATTTACAAATGTACAAAATGCAATAGTCTTTACGGATAATATATATCTCTTTTTTAAAAATAAAATAATTTTCAAAGAAATTGAATCAATTTTAAATCGACGTTAGCCGATGCCAAGTACTCGGTTCAAGTTACTGGATCTAAGTACCTTATGCTCCATAGAATAAATATCGTATACTTTACGGGTACCCTGCGCAATTTTAAATTTTTAAAAAGTAAAAATGAATAATAAAAAAATAAAACTTGAAATATTTAAAATATTTAAAAAAAAAGTAATAATATAATAATATATAAAAGCATTGTGTGCTTTCAATATAGAAGTATTGAAAATTCAATGCCTTTCATTTAATGCTTTGAACATAAAAGCATTGAAAAAATAATAAAAATACTTTAATTTTGACCAAGAGAAAAAAGGTTCGTCTTGTGTGTTTTATTTCCATTTTCTGGCGCTATTTTTATTCTTTCCTTTTTTATTCTTTTTTTAGCAAATAAATATTAAAATAAAACATGTCACTTTGCTCCTAATTATAGTATACGTCATAAATAATTATCAACGACAAATGTGTATGCAAATACCATATAATTTTATTAACTATTAAAATTTAAATTATTATATTAATTTAAAATTATTATATTAATTTAAAATTATTATATTAATTTAGTTTTTTATATTAATTTAAAATATAAAATTTAACACTAAATAAACCTCTTATTTTTGTCAGTTATTAGATAAAAATTAAAATAGTTATTTAACTCGATTTTAAACAAATATTAAAAAATATTAATAATTGAGAATTTCAAAAGATTATGCGTTTTAAGACTATAAAATCTAATAATAAATGAAAATAAGGTACCAATTAACTAGTTAAAAATTTGTCCATTTTTCTACTTAATTTATATTTATTTAAGATACGCGGAAAAATTCGCAATTAAGTTTTTAATATTTACCATACGATTAAAGTTTCATTATTGCGAGTTTCCTTTAATTTTTGTTTTTGAATTGGCGATATAGTATGTTTACAAAAAATAATATATTCTTAATTATTTTATTACATCAAGTATTTCGTTAATATTTACGGAAACATTTTTTCCCGTCATTTTAAGGGGAAAATTTTGTTTCGTATAATTGTCTGTTTTCTTTTTATTCTATCGTTTTCATGAAAACTGATTCTAAAATAAATTATAACAAACAAAATTAATTAATTATGCCAATGGCCTAACAAAAGCAAGTGAAACTACCATCTTTTAAAAAATAATATGTTAGGTAGTGGATATTAGCATTATGCACTGCATTCTAATTAAATTAAAATTTTATCAGTAATTTATCTTTGATATTTAAAAAAAAAAAATATCCCGCATCCTTCAATGCTTAGTAAAATTAGGAATATCAAAAAACCCACGTCTTAATTATTTCGTTTATAAATATTAGGCATCAGTAATTTTTTTATAAATAAATATTTTTTCTCTTAAAGTTTACTCACTAGAAATTAAAACTAAATTTTTTTTCTTCATTTCTTTTTTAGATTTTTGCAAAGTAAAAATATACTAAAATAATGTATTTATAAATGAAAAATATATATTGAAAGTGCTTTGACTAAGATAAATTATTTATATTGTAATTATTTATATAAACTAAAGATTTTATTTGTTTAGATAAGAGAAAACAGTCGAAGTAATTTCATTCCAATTAATTTAATTAGCTTTGTAGAAACGCGCAAAAAGCGTGAAAAAATTCTGATTATTTTTTAAACTTTCATATTCAAATAAATACCTACTACTCATTATAATTTTAATAATTATTAATTTAAAATAATATCCCACAATTATTATTAATTATTATACTTAAATCTTTTTATTCAAATTTTACATTTAAAATAACAGTTTTTATTCTACTGAGAAAAATGCATGGCCAAAACTCCCGGAATTTGGTAAAATTTATCGTATTTCTAGATGTATGGGACATCTTTTTCCGTAGAACTAAATATTATTTAAAGCAAAACTTTCTTCAGTTATGCTCATGATTTTAATATCTGGATACCTAGACTAATTAGTTATTTTTTTTTTAAAAATAAAATGAAGTTGTGAATACAAATTTTAAAATTAGTTATAAATGCAGTTTTTATTAAACGGTCGTATTGCGCCACGTATTTTTACATTTTAAAATGAGTAATAAAAACGAGTAGTAATTATTTTTAATTTCTTCTACATTCAGTATAACGATATTTAAAAAAAATTATATTCCCTTCTTAAGAGTGCACTTTTTAATTAAATTATTGGTTGTATTTATTACGGATTTAAAAGAAATTAATAACTGTTTAAAAACTAAATAAAATTTAAAAGAAAGCTAAAAAATACAATCTCTATGAGAAGAAAAGTAATTTTTTTTAAAAAAATATTAATTAAGAGTAAATGTATGCAGCTTTGCTATTCAATATTTTACATATTAATAAAAAAAAAATACGTATGTTAATCATTATGTGATGAAGACTAAATTTATATTAATACAGATTTCTTAATTGTTCTAATTAGTATGCATTTCAGTAAAACTATATATTAAATGCGAGATATTGTAAAACATTCATATGAGTATTATAAATCACTATTTAACTTATTAAAAACTAGTTTTCAATATTTCTAACATCTGTTTAAAAATTAAATAAAATTGAAACGGAATCTTAAAATATAATCTCCGCATAGACTCTTTGAACAAAAATATTCTTTAAAAGTAAATGTGTTCGAAAAATGTGGAATATCTTCGCTTGATACTAAGGTACAATATAAACAAAACGAAATTGCTCATTTACATGCAGAAGTAAGTATCATAACTATCTAGTTCATTATAGCTGAAGTTTGAAGATACTTTTCAAGATTTTCTCCCTTTATTAGTAGCCAAATATTTCAGCTCAGACGGAAAAATTTGCAGTTTTGCGTGCGGCCCGTTATCGGCGTTTCAAGTTATTTGGATGCGCGTTTCATTAAAGAATCTTCTTGCAGCTTCAGCTTTGAAGTTCTCGAACTCTTTTAGTTGAAATAGTGAATTTCGTCTTGGATTTCGTATAGAGCTTTATTAGTTTTATGTTTAAAGTTTGAAACAATATTTGTGTTGACTTTTTGAGAAGAAAAATTTGACGTATCTTATAAGGAGAATATTACGATGACTATAATTACTTTATGCTTCTAAAGTGTTTATTTTGAATAAAACATTTGAAACGTCATATATAGCTTCATATTAGATGCTATAAGATTGAATGGCTTCTTTTCCAAAGATATTTTTGCATATATATATATATATATATATATATATATTTTTTTTTTTTTTTTTTTTTTTTTTTTTAATTTTTTTTTTTTCAATATCCTATTTATTAGAAATATAAGAATTTAAAATATATAGCATTTAAACTTTGCATATTTTTAAAATTTTAAAATTGTAGCTCTATTTATCTGTAGCATGCTAATTGATGCTATAACTATAATACTGAAATATTAAATAAAAATTTAAAAATTAACAGCTAAAAAACTAGAAATGTGTTAATTTTATGGGGTGGTTCTGTAGGACCAGAATGTTCCTTGCCATGTTGTATACACATACTACAACAAATACACTGTAAAAAATTCCGGTAAAAATTACTGTACTCGTGAAAGAGGCCTATAAAGAATAAAGAGAATGCAACAATTGAAAACTCTATTTAAAAGGATTTAATTCTTCTGATGGGTCAATATATAATTAAACTGATTATTAGAAGGATGAAAACCTCAATGGAAAGAATCAATCGGAAAGAAATGAAACTATTTCTGTAAGTTTAATGAGACTACATTTTTATATTTATATCTATAATATGTTCTTATGATAATTTTTTTTATTTAATTCAAAATGTAGTCAAACATCCAAGTGATGAGCCGTCTGGTTAGTCAAGTAATGGTCGATTAGCAATATGATCTGTCATTGGTTAGCAATATGATCTGTCACAGTAACTTTGAAGGTTTTCTTCGGATAAATTTTCCCATTTCTAAAGCCAAAGAAGAAAAAAGTTGATTATAGCTCTCAAAAAGATGTACACTGTGAAAAATTCTGGATGAAATTACAATATAAGGCACTGGCACTCTGGGTGTAACATCCGTGAAATTCACTTTTACAATAAAATTTTGAACCTTTTACGGCAAGACTTATTTAAGTACTGCGATTCAGTAAATATTGCTGTAAAAATTGACCTTACTTTTTAATAATAATAATTTTTGTTCCATAAAATTGTACTGTAAATATTGATTTTATAGCCAAAGTGAAGATCAGATTATTTTATCAAAAGTCATTCGGATTGGTCGTTTTTGGGGGGCACTGCACGTATTAGTCTACCAGAAAGAAATATTAGAATAATCCTGATTCAATGATATCAAGAAACTTTCCAGTCATACTGAGCATAAAATTTATATATTTTTATTTTCATAAGATTTTAAAATCTTTCTTAAACTATCATGCTACAAATAAAAACAGCTACAATTTAAAAAGAAATAGAATTTAAAAAACTGTATTTCAAATACTTTTATTTATTGCTATAGATTTTAATATGAACCAATTTTTATTTATGCGTAAAGCATTATTTATTAATATAATTTGAAATTAAGCAATTTTCAATGTTTTACTCATAATTTTTTTAATTACAAAATATCCAATGTCAAAAACTAATGTGCTTTTGTTTTCATTTCTTAATTAAAAAACATTTATGCAGCATAATCCAACTTTTATTTTCCAATTCAATTTCCTGCAGTCACATTAAAGTAAGATATTCTTCAGCATATATGTATTTTAAATTTCATTCAGTTACGTTACATCAGTTATCTAATATTTTAGATATACACGTCTCCCTTACATCGCTTCCTGTCTTATTGTATTATAATAAACTCTTCCCGTTGGTTTTTACAAAATGTTTTTGCTGGCAATGTGAAAAAAAGATCGTTTCGTAAACAAATTGCTTTGAAGTTGTATATATATTTTTAAAAAAGATGTCTACTTCAAAATAATAATTCCAGAATAGTCACTCTATATGTTATTCAATTTCAAAAATAATTTTATGGTTAAAGAGAACTTAATAAATCAGAAAATATTTTTAAATGAAAAAATTATTTTCAAAACAAAATATTTCTTGATTAAAAAACTATTTTAATCAAGTTATTAATAATTAGCTATTAATAGTAATATGCAAACAAAATATGAATTCAAAATAAATTAGAACGTATTAGTGTATGAAGTCACACAGTATCTGCTAAATTATAAGGGTCTAGTATGAAAGTTTAATTAAAAAATGAGAACATACATTAACAAAGTATCTAAATGATAATATAACCGTCAACTTGTAACTTGCATTGATTATTTTGGTTGATATTTGAAATAATTGCATTAAACTTCATAAACCTAGCTTAGATATTTATAGAGAATTTTTATAAAAACTAATTTTTTTATTTTAAGTTGTTTTGCTATAACTTTATTCAATAAAATTAAACGAAACATTAGAAGCACTTTAACATTAATTACAAAATTACTGTTTCAAAGTTTGAAAAAAAAAAAGGACTCATTAAAAACTGCGCAATATACGAGCATTTTAAATAAATCTTTTATACTGCGCATGCGCGGGAAAAAAATATTATTTTGTAGTGATACGTATTTGACAACTAATGAAAACAGTTTGATTTGATTATCATAAAAATTTAAAAAATTCCAACCAATTTTCTAAATGATTTTCAAATTTTTTTTTAAAAAAAAGAAAAAGAAAAAAAAAGAAACTTAAAACGATCAGGGTTCTAAATGATTTAGGGGTTTTGAATAAACTTTTAAATTTTAATTATAAAAAAAACTGCTGCGTGAATAATATAATAGTTCCCTTCATATCATTCTCTTTCAATATCAATTTAACTCCTTAATAATTTATCAATTTTGTTAATTTCTCAATTTATGTCACTATATTTTACTTATATTACTTCATTTTCAACGCATTTTATTGATTTCATGAATATTCTAGGTTTTTTACCAGGCAGGCACATGAGAATTTTACTTTTAGCAAAATATCTCTAATTGGTATCATATCTCTATCACACGTAAAAAATTTTATATTCGTTCTACTATCACTTAATTAACGATCGATTGAAACATTCATGATTATTCATTGGCTACAAAACTGTCACTTCGAAGTATCACAATGACGTCAAAACGTAATCGGAAGCCTTGTTTCTTAAAAGGCGGCATGACATCAGAGACAATTCTGTAATTTGGTCTTCTCTGTAAAAACTGCTGGCTTATAGGGAAAGCAGTTTTTAACCTGAATCAGTGGGCAAGGCGGAAGCTCAAGAAATGGGATGGTTTGGATGTCCTTCTTCCTGCTTTCCTTCGAAGAAGTTTTGCTGCAACTCTTACTTCCCTTAGCGGAAGGAAGCTAACCCGTCAAGTCTCTCGCTTTTTTTTTTCCTTCATCCTCTTGTCCATCAAAAAGAAAAAGCTTCAAAAAAGAGGTTTTTCATATTGATTTATAACAGATAGATATTATTAATGATTTATTTTAATCTATCTGTTTTAAACAAGCCTATTATAAAAGTATTGACAAATATTAAACTTAAGCAGATGCATTAAAAAGGATTTATTTTATCTACTTTAAAAATGATTAATATTAAACTATCTATTTATAATAAAATACTCTAAAATTATTGGAAAGTTTAAACAGACAGGTTTCGAATGATCCATTTTAGAATCTATTTTAATGGGATAGTTTAATAGGATGGAAAATTTTAAACAAAAAGATGAAAGTTCATTATTTTGCTGGTTTTAAAAATGAATTAATTTAATATATTGAATATAAATAAATCAGTTTAAAACTATTGAGGAGTATAAACAGATAAATTTAGACTGATTTATTTTAACGCGTCTATTTTATTTAAAATGGTTTAATATTATTAGAAAATATAAACAGATTAAGATCAATTTCAAATAAAATAACTATTATACTTAGGAAACAAGTAGGTAAAAATGATTTATTTCGGCAATTTCCAATACAATAGTTTTAATCTATTGAAAAACTTAAACCAATTGAATAAATATTTAGATTCTTCATGGGTTTTTTTTAACAAAAAATGAAGAGATTTAAATACTTGTAATATTAATAAAATTATTAAAAAAGCTACGGAAGGGAATTTCGAAAAGTAAAAAAAAGAAAATGTGAGAGAAAAATACTTAAAAAGAAACAATAAATAGATACAATGAAAATCATCTTTGTTTGAAAGTTATCTTTGCTAAATAAAATGTTTTAAAACTGAATAACAAGATTTGATACATTAAATTGAATATTTTAAATTGAAAATTAATTAACATTTATATTATAAAATTGTATAGACATTTTAAAATTAAATAGCATTTTAAATTAATAAAATTGTATAAATAAATATCAACAATAGTTTGATTTCTGCCAATGATATTTTGATATTTATTGTCAAAATAGCATCAAATTTTTGATATTTTTTAAACTGTTTAATTTAATGAAAAGGATTTTTGAATAGAAAAGAGGGAAATAACTGTAGTAAATAATATTTTTTAAAAAAAAAAACTCAAGGGAAAGATTATTTTTGCCCTCAAAGGAAGGATATAATTTTTTTTTTTTTTTTTTTTTTTTGAATAATTAAGTTTAAGATTTAACTTTTACATTTTTTTTCCAATTACTTTATTTTCAAACCGTTCTGTTAGAAATGTAAAGTTATAAATAATAATACTCGACAATATTTCAGTGGAGTTGGTTAATTTATAGATAAGGATACTGATATTTGAATATATACTCATTTAGAAAGCCAGTTAAAATTATTTTGGAATGTAAAAATCCATATATTAAAATTTAAAATGAAAAAAAGGAATTTTCATTTATTTCAAAAGGAATATTGTAAATAAATGGAGAAATTTCGAAAGTTATTTAAATGATTGTATTAAATATTTGATATCATCAACGATTGTGTACATGGTTTGAAAGTGGAGCTCTCTAAATGTTCTGAGATTAAATTTCAAAGTATGCAAATTTTATACACTTTGAAAGCGGGAAATAATTTCTTAAATTATCAATGTATTTTAACTAACAGTAAACAAATTTTTACACTGTCAGAAATTTCTCGGAAAAAATTTTTTAAGTAACAATTTATTTTAGTGTTATTTGATCTTATTCAAACAAAATAGTCAAATAACCATAAATAAGATAGAATTCAAACTGTTAACTGTGAAAAAAACAACAACATTTATTTGCTGCTTTCATCTAATACGGTTAAACAACCAATATTTTATAGCACCAATTAACCCCCTTAATGAAGCTACTTAGTTCCTAGCAGCTGGTAGCATATTATTGCCGAAACGGTTGATCTGTCATTCTCATGACTGACAAAATTGTGGTTCGAGTCTCAGCATTGGCATCACAATATTTCCTCCATTCTTTTCAAAACATGCAGAGTATCCAGTGACTTTACTCTCTAATTTGTGTTTTCCCCGTTCCAATGCCCATTACCTAACGAAAAGTCTATCACCAATGTCCAGTTGAATTTCGCTTTTTTTTTCGATTTTGAAACCATACTAGTTATAAATGGTTGAAAAAAACCATATAGTTTTATATTCATAGTCTTATAGCCCTACTAGTTGTAAATGGTTTCAGAACCATGAAGATGAAAAATGTTCCTTACCTTAAACTTTAGGGTTAATTGGATGAACAGACTGCAGCCGGCTATTATTACCATAATTTTACGAAAGAAATTCTAATAGTGTATCAGAGTCATTTTTTTTTTTTTTTTTTCTGAAGAAGAAATTTCGGTCGATGAGTCAGGCGTAAAGAGAAGTGCCTTTTACATCAAATTCGAATTTATTTCATTTCAACTGTTTTTCAGATTAATACCAATTATTTATAATCTTTGCTTTGAGTAGCTACGGAATAAG